>JAFEMH010000562.1:107500-714835 GCA_022495995.1 Adenophora triphylla var. japonica
TTTTAGCTTTTATCCCATATGGACGACCTTTATTGTTTGTTTTCACTACGGGGTCACTAACCATCGTTGTTCTGGATTGCAAATCTCTGCCATTGTCATCACAACTAATGTCTTCTACAACTCTGGAGTGGCCTCAAATCTAGTATCAATATTATTCTTCCACTCTTTATATCGATCACGAACGTCATGTTTAAAGTCACCATTAGGGCATGTAATTGGCAAGGCATCTAACTTACGCCAAAAAGCATGAACATCATTAAGTGGGATGGGATCCCCCAATCTGATATAATCTGTAAGCTCATGTAGACAACGAAGTCCGTATACCGTTCTCAAATAACACCGACATAACAAAGCATCCATTCCATTATCACATTAAAACTTGATTTGTTCATTTATCAAACCCAATACATGCTCCGATACCATACCTCTAAGCTTAGTAAACAAACTTGAGTTGAATATATGTTGCACTTTAGTCTTACTTTTCTCAAATGAGTGCGTAATTGCAATATGAGACAACTCGATAAGTTTATGAATTTGAACCCAACATGTGTCAAATGACCCGTTGCTCGACCCAAGCTGTTTATTCAACCTGGCATGTTGACTCTCTGCCCTAAAATAATAGTAGCATAAGTTACATATTTAATTATCAAGTCTTTAACAAAATATATGAAATATTGAAAATAAAGCTTGATAGTTATACCTGCTTGTTGTCAAGTTGTCAAAGTGCATAACCTTATTAGTCTAACAAGACACAAACATTTCTTTGTATGACTCAATCCATTGTTCCATGGCATACTTAACATCGATATGGAATTCTTTGAAATCTTCATTTAATCGATATACCTAATCATTAAATCTTGTTTTCGACACTGAAGTAACCAATAGTTTCCAAGTAAGATTAAAACCATCCCACTTCTCTTTCATACCCAAAATTTTCTTGCAGTTTGCAAGAATGTTTTTGTTAATATTCCACCGACAAAGGAAATGGTTAATGCAGGAAAGGTTGTACGAATTGCATTAATCAAAGCAAGTTCTCTATCTGTGACAATAACATTAGGAAGGCATGACAGATCCATAAGTTTCTTAAATACTGTCAAAACCTAAGTGTAGTTGTCTTCTTTCTCAAACTCTAAGTATGCGGCAACAATGAAAAAGGTCATTTGTGTTGATGTCACACCTATAATTTCTAGCAAAGGTAACTTTTACATATTAGTCTTGTAAGTGCAATCCATCAATACATGACATATGGAAAAGCACACATCAAATCGATGCTACGCGGGTGAGCAAAAAACAATCCTTAATTGTGTTCGTCTTCTCGCATCGTCTGAAAAGATGGTAATGAATGTACGCTCGCCGAAAAAAATATGAAATTTTTAGGAGTCGCCACGCCGTTTTAAAGGAAACATTGAAAACCTTTTTGAAAAGAGAAAAGGGTCCGGGGGTCAGGTTACGTGTTGGGAAGAATCGAGAGTTCACCCAACACGCCTCGTCCGCAGATGAGACTTTCTATGTTCAACATCCATGATCATTCAATGAGTGTGTGCAAATGTGTGAGACAAAATATGTATAAAATGCTTCATTTTATTGCTCAAAGGAAGGAATTACAACCTGTGAACCTTTTGGTAATGGAAAGCCACACCCCACTTACAAAGCTATAAACAATTTACAACTGAAATGAACCAATTGCAAACTGGTCACATGTGTCGCGTGACACAGGACCTGGGATGGTCAAGTATGTCGCGTGACACATCGATGCCAGTTTGCAAAGGTTTTACAAAGCTCAGATTTCAGAACACAGCCACTTCACATGAATGTGGATATTGAGGATCCACACTCTACTATGAGTGACAAATGAACCAGAGGAACGAATTACAACTGAAACAAATGAAACAGATGAACAGATTACAACTGAAATGATGGTTACTGCAGAGTGGCTACTTGTGTCGCATGACACAGGACTCCACATGTCCAATTGTGTCGCGTGACACAGGTTTCCACCTGCAGAAACCTTACAGATTCAAACACAGGATGAACAGGTATCGAATTGTATCCAAACACAACACCAATTCAACTCGGATAACTACGAATCGACAAAGGATTGACCAAAGGTATGTGGATATGGGAGATCCACACTCCCTTGGAAATCAAGCCACAAATACCAATAGATCACATCATGAACATGAATAATAACAAGCAAAACAGATTAAATAGAGAGATGGCGATTGCCACCTGATAATTAAAGCGGATGGAGCTTAATTACCAGGTGTGTAATGACCCTAACCCTAGGCACTAGTTTAGCATCATATTGTGTGCTTTTAATATCAATGTTAATATTATGTGTTCATTTTTATATACTTGATTCCTTATATTAAGATAAAATGATATGGAAATAAAATAATGTTCTTGGAAGAAGTATAAAAATAGAAATGGATAAAATAAATAAAAGGTGGGTAGTTAGATTTATTTGTGTAGGGGCTTTGGTGTAGTAGGGGAAAGACTTTTATTAAAAGTGGTATGGGGGGCCATACTCCTTAAATCCCTCCCCTTTTCACCTCCTTCCCTCCTTAGTCAACAAAGGCCATACTTCCTTATCTTTCCCATACTCCTCCTACATCATCCGACCTCCCCCCTCCTCCCTCATCATTCTTCTTACTTACTTCCTAGAACTCCTCCATGGAAACCTCCCCTCCAACCTATTCCTTCTAAAAATCATATTAAATCCAATCCTTCTCCATTTGATGATCCGGATGTACTTCCATGTTCGTAGAGGCAAGGGGAATACATCAAGCTAGACAAATCTTGGTTTCATCTCATATTACTAAGTAAGTTATTATGACTTCTTTCTAATAAATGTTCACTTTATGTGTATTAAATCTATTGTTGAAAGAAAATGATTTTGATATTTTAAAAATGATTAATTGAGTTGAAATGGGTTAGTCAAGGTTGAATTGATTTTGGTTGGAATATGGTGGTCTAAGTTGGAAGAAGGAGAGTATAGTGAGTATAAGATGTTCATGATTCTAAAGGAGTTATTGTATGTGATTATATCCATTTTTCTTTGCTTTGGGAGATATTATGAATTTATTTCCTTTGGATAGAAAGAAGTAGAACAAGGATTTAGTATACTTTAAATATTGAGAGTTACTATGATCTTCCCTCCTACTTAATGTTCATGAATGATTTGGTATGGTTATTGTTATTATAATGGTTATTGAATGCTTAGGAAACCTTCTTTGAGTGGATGAATGGGTTAGGGAAATAAGTATAATGTTGTTGTCCATGGAAAATAGTAAAGAGTAAGAAAGTAACATTTAAATCGAATAAAGAATGTTAAGATGGAATTGTGATAAGGAAATGTGAGAATTTACTAAGTAAATGAAAATGGGTGGGATAATCTTAGTTGTTTGGGAAAAGGTATGAAAGAATTAGGAGTAAATGGTTATTATTGGTTATGAATTGTTGGTTTAAGTGTTTGGTTCACCTGCAGAATAGTGAATTGGAGGCTTGGGCGGTCGCCCATGTAGGGCTGAGCGGCCGCCCATCTGTCCAGCAAGTAGTTCTCTGTTTTTCCACCCTTTGGGCGGTCGCCCATCCCTACCTGTGCGACCGCCCACCTCGGGCAAGAACATACACCCTTTTGAAACTCACTTGGGCGGTCGCCCAGTGGTGTGGCGGTCGCCCAAGACCCCAGACCTCATTTTAAAGCTGAACCTGAATTAGTTTAGTAAGCTTGGTTTATCACTTATAAATTGTTACTCCCACTTAGTACATTGAGCTTGAACCTTCATAGAGACCTTGTGATATAGAATATTGTCCGGGAAATGATTGATAAGCTTGAATTGTAACTTCACCAAAGTGGTTCAAACTTGGGAAGTAGGACTTGCACTTTTATTAAAATTTCTCGAGGTTGAGTATTGACTTCGTAAGAATGGTTTATGGTTTAGGGTGGCCTTACTTGCTCCCATACCTTGGTAATTAGTTGATCAGTGTAGAGACTATAATCACACTATTATGTTAGTTAGGAATGTATATGTGTTACATCAATATATGGTATCCCAATTGTGGATTATTTGGTATATGGTCGTATTGTATCCCAAGTGTGGATTATTTGGCTTGTTGTTACATTGTATCCCAAGTGTGGATTATTTGACACGTTGTTATGTTATTCCAATGTGTGGATATGCTTGCTATGTGGTTGCATGGTTATCCCATTTGTGGATTTATTTGTTATCATTCATATTTATTGATGATATTATGCATAGTGTATTAAATGATTGTTGCACTATGGTATTGATTAGCATGAGTATACATTACCATGTTGATATATGATTATCCCTTTTAGTGGATTTATTTCAAGTATCTATTATGTGCTTGAACGTGTTGATATTCGGGGGTATAATGGAATTCAATCAATTATTGATTTGTTCTATAAGTGATTGAGGGTTCATTATACCTGTGACCGTTCCCCTCTGTGGCCACAGAGTGGGTGTGCTAACGACTGTATTGACCCAAAAAGCTTTACAGACCGTTGCGATTGGTGATTAGGGGGAATGCTTCTGTATTAAGCCTAAAGCTTTACAGTAGCGATATTATTGTTGGATACTCTGATATAGGTATCTTTTCTTATATGGATCTCTGGAGTATGAGTCCTATAAGAGGTGAATGTCTTTGGAGGCGCTTCACCAAAGAGAGGAGTTTCACTCCCACGTTGTACGACTTATTGTTCAGACGGGAAAGGTAAAATGAGGTAACGTAAGGTGTTTACCGCTTTCATAATGTGTTACGTGATACCATGCTATGTGTTGCATCTTGTTTGGCATCTTGCTGCATTCATAATAGCTTATTGAGATTTATTCTCACCCCTTCCCTTTTCTTGCTTTAGATTGTGCCGAGACAGTGACTCGAACCAAATAGGCGGGGAAGAGTTTGGACTCTTGCTTTTGGGACTTGTCCGGATAGGTATATGAGTGGGTTGTCGGAAGTCATATTTAAGTATTACACTTTTATAAGCTGTACGGAAAACTCTTTTGTCAAACAATGTTAATTAGGATTTTCAATGTAATTAATCAAGTACGGTTATTAAAGTATTTGTTTAAATTCCTCCAAGTGGAGATATTATTATTTGATTTTGTTTATGGAAAATTTAGAATTGGTTTTCTTGTAAAGACAAATAAAAGTTTAAAAAATATAAGATTGGTTTTCTTAGTTTGAGCTCCTCAAGCTCGGGACACGCGTTAGGTCCCGGGTTGGGGTGCTCACAAGGTGGATGAATAGGAATTGCAATGAAACAAGTGTAATGAACAAATGTGAGAGAGATATGAAGAAATGGAATCGTTACCCTTGGAGATCCACCACCACTACACCAAGTTAGGTGTATTGGCCTTTTAATCAGCTTCAGTACGTGGATTCAATCACAGGAGTAGCCTCTGAGCTCAGATCTTCAGTTGGTATGTATGAATGGGTGTTGACTTGGGGTATGATGGGGAGTAAATTGGATGAGAGGGATTGGATTGAAGGAATTGGTATGGATCTGTATGGAAGGAGGAGAGAGAGAGGTTCTGGCGTGAATTTGGCAGAGTGACTTTAGGAGGTCGAAAAAGGATCCTCTAATGAGAAGGCAAGGGCTCTATTTATAGCTGCATATCATGGTTGAGCTGTGTCGCACGACATTCTGTGTCTGTTTTCCATGCTTCGAAGTGTCGCGTGACACAACAAGGCAATAACCGTTTTTGGCGCCAAATTGCTGCTTCTGGAACATTCTGAAATTTTTCCCTAAAGGTCCAAAGCAATTAATTCCCTGTAGGTCCTTCTGCATAAGCAAAGTACTTAAAAGTACTTCCTTCGCGAGAAACTTATGAAATGTTTTCGGAAGTCTCGGAGTGGACCGAAAATTTACCAAAATGCCCCTAGTGCAATTTTATCATATTAAAATGCACCTATAAAGGGTCGCGAATTGGATTGACGTACTTACAGGTAATAACTATGCTCGTTCAATTTAAACATGAGTTGTATTTTCGATCGACCTGCTCGTTCATTTACATTGTTTTTCACGCGTACATTATAAACAGTCCGAATCGTGGGCTTGTTCTTTGGGAATTTCTCTTTTGAGCTAAAAAGAATATCCTTTGAACGGCTATTCGCGTGTGACATATATACGACATGCTCCTCCGGTTTCACCATTCTACCGGCATAAGAGTGATCCAACATAGAATCTGCAATAGGATGATTGTGAACACCACATCCTACTTCCAATTGCCATTCACCTTCATAATTGGCTTGCCTAGTCATCAACTTGAATGGACATCCACATTTCTTTGCTTCACTATCTCTATTTTTCTTAGATTTCTTTCCCTCTACGTTTTCAACATGATTTTGAACCCCAACTTTAGTCATTTGGGAGACTTTCTTTGACTCACGATAAATGCTACTATGTTCACAAGTTAAAGTCATTCGAGGTTTCGTATTACGACACCCTTTGACAGACTTACCAATCACAATAACAAAAACATTCGTCATTCCTTTAGCACACACCCATTCACACAATCTCTCCCGAGAAATAAAGTACAATGACATTATGAACACATGCGTGAAGTCTGGAATCGAATCTTCAAATTCAACAATTTCATGAGCGTCTGAATATGCGTTTGTATACTTTAAATAGATTTTCAAAAAAAAAAAAAAAAATTACATGCGTACTGTTCGGGAAATAGTAGGGGAACAATTTCAAAAGGGACCACATCTAGTTGAATAATTTCAAAATTTTCAACCACCGATGTTTAATACAGTTTAAAATGTTTGGTCAATATTATTTGATAATCATTCAAACGTTCGACCAATATTGTCTAAACATTATTAAAATGTTCGGCCACAACTGTCAGAACATCATTCAAATGTTCGGCAAATATTGGTTAAACATCATTCAAAGGTTCGGTAGGTAGTGACCGAATTATGTAAGATTGTTCGGTGAATTGTTACAAACAATTCAAATATGTTCGGCAACTATCGACCGAACAGTAGGCACGATGAATTTTTGAAAATCTCGAAAAAAGACAAAGCAAAAACCCCTGGAGTATTTAAAATACTTACATTTACGCCTTAATCATAAGGTGTTGTTCTATCCATACTTGATCTTTAACGCGATAATAAACTTGAATAGAGAATTTCGTAAACCTGATGAGAGTAAGTGAGGGAGAGTGTTTTTTTTTTTTTCATTTCAGATGATGGAGTAGAAGGGGTGGTAAAGAAAAGTAAGTTTTTAGGATTTAATGGGGGTCAAAGTTTAATTAATTTTTTGGGTATTTAGTAGATAGGTAAGTAGTATCGAAGAAATTCAATTTCGGGTGTACAACATTGTAGTGAAGTGTAATAGAGTCATTTTATTGATGGCATTTTTTTGAAAATTGTATTGCGGGGATATTAATTAATTGTGCGGGATGAATAACAATTCTCATTATTTTAGATCTAGGATTAGCTAAATGACAAGAAGGGTTTTAAAATTTAATTTATATATCTAGCTCTTCGTAATAATTATGAACAATGTTTAGGGTCCATTAAATCTTTCTAATTGGTTTAGGGATATCTTTACTTTATAAGTTACGTATATATTGACCCCCGCAAATATTGTAGTACTTTAAAATACAATGATTTTACTATTTTGCTCTTAAAAATTCTATCATGTGCCATGCATAGTTGTTAGCATGAATAACCTCCCATAAAACAATAAAATAATATAATGTAGAGAACGAAATAAAAAATAGTTTGAGTATCAAACACAATTGATCAATAATTGGGTGATTTTTGATACAATTTTGCCTAAATAGCAAGGTTCTAAAAAGTGTTAGGTGGATGTTAGGCGACGGAGCCGGGTCTAGCGTCTAGGCGGGGACTAGTCGAGATTAGTCGGGACCTAGGCGAGACTTAGAACTAGGCGTGGGAGAGGTGCCTAGCACCTAGGCGGAGCCTAGGCGCCCTTAGGTGGGGTATTTTAGAACACTGCTAGATAGTACTCCCTCCGTTCCAGACCAAGGATTCTACTTTCCCTTTTGGTCCGTCCCAGACCAAGAGTTTCTTTTCATAAATGAAAAGTTTTTGAATATATTTATACCCTTATCATCTCCATATATTTACAAAAAAATCATTCATTATACCCTTATAATTTTAACATATTTACAAAAAAACCAATCATTAACTTACTATTCCTCCCACTCATTCTCTCTCCTATTAAAAAACCAATCATTAACTACTATTTCCTACCCCATAATACAAAAAAATCATTCATTATACCTGAAATTACTCGGGATTTCGCGCGGGGCGCGAAACGCAGTTGTCTTTCGCGGAGGGTTGATGTCTGAGACCTCGCTTCATGGGAAGGAAAAAATGAGGAGTCGCCACGCGATTTTTGTATTTTGAGCCCAAACGTTGAGAAACGGCTATTGAAAATGGTGTCGTTTTTATTGGTAGCAAAAACTTAGGAAAAAACTTTAAAAATGGGGATCATTTTTATTAGCAGCAAAAACGAGTAAAAAGCTTTTAGTACCAGAGATTGTTAGGTTCGGAGGTCACGTTACGTTTCGGGTAGAGTATTACGAGATCGCCCGAAACGCCTCGCATGACGAGTCTTTCTACCTTTCTCGAAATCGTGTGTGTGTGTGTGTGTGTGTGTTTTGAAATGGGGGCTTGAATGACAAGCTTAATCTTGGTTTGTATGTCAAACATTGATTAGGTGACTTTGTTTGAAAAGACGAGCGTTTGAATGACAAACGTCGATTTTGAGTTTGAAATGAGCGTTTGCGTGGCAAACGTCGATTTTGAGTTTGAAATGAGCGTTTGCGTGGCAAACGTCGACTTTGAGTTGAAAAGGAGTTCGAAGGTTGAACTCCGGTTTTTTGAACCGGACGCGTCATTGTTAACGATTTTTACGGGAAAAATGCGTATTAAATGATTTTGAGTGTCAAATGGCGGCTTTTAGTTTGAAGATGAGCGTTTGGAGGCCAAACGTCATGTCGCGTGTTTTGAAAGAGAGTTCGACGGACGAACTCCGGTTTTGAACCGGGCATTACATTGTTAACGATTTTTACGGGAAAAATGCGTATTAAATGATATGCAATCAACGAATCGGGTTGCGACTCGGACTTTGAAAAGTAAATACTATCACGATCCAAACGGGTCGGACTTGTAAATGACAGTATTTAAAGCAGTGTCAACGGAATCAAACGATCCGGAATCGTAAATGACAATCAACGAGGCCAATCGGCTCGGATTTGTAAATGACGATCAACGAGGCCAAACGGCTCGGATTTGTAAATGACAGAAATTAAATAACGATCAACGGATCGATCGATCCGGAATTGGTAAATGACATAAAAGTAAACGGAACGGGGTCGGAACGCCGTTTTAACCCGTGATTACTTCTCTTACGGAAAGAGAAGAGGATCGAGGGGCTAAAACGTATCGGACCCCGTTAGACGGAGGCGTCTACATTTCGATAACGATGTTCGAAACAGTTGTAGCGACTGGCGCGTAAACCGAGACGAAACGAAAGATTTAGAGAGAGGGAGTTATACCTATGGCTAGGGTCGACTCCTTTGGCACGGAAAGTGTGTACGGGACACGGAAAGTGGTTCGAAAGGTTGTTTCGAAGTAGTAAGGGGCGTATTTGATCAAAATACAAAGGTTTCACGCGAATCGAGACAGAACGGAAGCTCGGAAGGGGTGAAATCAGTTTGGGCCGAGGGGTGTGGTGATTTTTTGGTGTAAAAAGTCCCTCTTTTTGGCTTTGACAGCCATTTCTATTTATAGGTGAAAAATGCAGTAGGAGTCCGGACGGACTTTGCCTGAATCCAGGGGATTTTGTGGTATTTTGAGAATTTGAAAGACTTGCTGGCAGTTTCAGAAAATGTGCACAGGGAGTCCGGCCGGACTTGGCTTGCAAATCAGGGGTATTTTGGTCTTTTGGCCTTGATTTGTGATTGAAGAGTGACTAGAGGGAGGTGGCATGGCTGCCACGTGCCCTCTGAGTCACCAGCCATGTGGGAGTTCGTTCCCCGGTCCCGGTTTTGTCCGTTTTTTAAAATAACAGTCCGGAAAATGTCCGAAATGCCCCCGGAAAGTGTCGGAAAATGCGTTTTTCAGGGAAAGCCATACTTTTACGTGAGATGACACGTGTTAAGTACGGTTCGACGTCGGGATGCACGGGCGATCCGGGGCGTCTCGTTAGCACAAAGAACGGGAGTTTAACGAGTTCCTGCTAACTGGAGCGGGCCAATTAACGGATTTCGGTTAACTTTTGACGGATTTGGACGATCCGGATTTGGGTACTTACAGCTAGCCCTCGCCGACGTCACTTCCGAAGGAGGTGGGGTCGTTGAAAAGATAAGGATCCAAATAGGGATGCCTTACTTTGAAAGAGACACAGGCGGTCACCGGGCCGGACCCTTAGCGAAAAGAATTCCTACGTATCCCGAGCGGGAATCAAGCCGATCGTAGTTCGAAAGGGGGCAAGGGCCGCGTATGGGGACCTTGACCCGAGCGAGACATGTTAGGAGGCGTCTAAACTTCCAGAATGAGACCATTCGCGAGGTACACATGCACGAATGGAGACTGTTGGGAGGCGTCCCGAACTCCAGGACTTTCGAAACCTTCGAGGCGTGTGGCGCCTCAAACCGGAGTTGCTTGAATCATACGAGGCGTGTGGCGCCTCAAACCGGAGTTCTTGAATCATACGAGGCGTGTGGCGCCTCAAACTGGATTTGTTGAATCATACGAGGGTGTGTAGCGCCTCAAACCGGAGTTGCGAGGATACATTTATCCTGTGACGAAGGCGTTCGTGCCTTAGGTGCTGGGCTTATTGCTGTTGCCAGGTTTATCCTGCTGGGGATGAGGCAACAATGAGAACGGTTGTGTTAAACTGGGGTTATTAACAACACGGCGGGATCGACATTTCTTCTTTAGAATCCTGCTGGGGATGAGCATTCGGGCTTACCTTGATGGCCGAAGAGGGATTGTTGTGCGGGCTTACTTTGATGGCCGCTGAGGTGGAACGGTCGGGCTTACGACTGGCGGCCGGGGAGATGAATGTTTACTTGCTGAAGTGAAAAAGGTGTTCGGGCTTACGAGGATGGCCGAAGAGGGATTGTTGCAAGGCGTTCGTGCCTTGGGGTTCGGGCTTATTGCTGTTGTCGAGAAGACGAACAGCGAAGGTCTCGATAGAAGAGTGGAGGTCGGACCGCGAAGGTCGGGATTGACTGTTTGAGATCGGACCGTGAAAGGTCGCGATTAAGGATTGAAATTGGACCGTGAAAGGTCGCGATTAAGCATTGAAATCGGACTGTGAAAGGTCACGATTGAGACTTGAAATCGGACCGTGAAAGGTCGCGATTGAGACTTGAAATCGGACCGTGAAAGGTCGCGATTGAGGATTGAAATCGGACCGTGAAAGGTCGCGATTGAGGATTGAAATCGGACCGTGAAAGGTCGCGGTTGAGACTTGAAATCGGACCGTGAAAGGTCGCGATTGAGACTTGAAATCGGACCGTGAAAGGTCGCGATTGAGGATTGGAATCGGACCGTGAAAGGTCGCGATTGAGAATTGGAATCGGACCGTGAAAGGTCGCGATTGAGGTTTGGAATCGGACCGTGAAAGGTCGCGGTGAGACTTGAAATCGGGACCGTGAAAGGTCGCGATTGAGACTTGAAATCGGACCGTGAAAGGTCGCGATTGAGGATTGAAATCGGACCGTGAAAGGTCGCGATTGAGGATTGGAATCGGACCGTGAAAGGTCGCGATTGAGGATTGAAATCGGACCGTGAAAGGTCGCGATTGAGGATTGGAATCGGACCGTGAAAGGTCGCGATTGAGACTTGAAATCGGACCGTGAAAGGTCGCGATTAAGGATTGAAATTGGACCGTGAAAGGTCGCGATTGAGACTTGAAATCGGACCGTGAAAGGTCGCGATTGAGAATTGAAATCGGACCGTGAAAGGTCGCGATTAAGGATTTGAGTAATGGTGAAAACCATTAGGAATTTTAACGTCTGGAGACGAGCGTTAGTGAAAACTAACTGGGAATTTATCCTCGGGGGATGGGGTGTTAGAAATGTCTAACTGGGGGAAATTTTACACTTTTGGGGGGCCAAAAGTGGTAAAATTGGAACTGCATAAAGCTGAGGGGCCAAAGTGGCAAAAAAATTTCTGGTGCAGTAAGAGTCCGGCCGTACGTACAATGATGCCATGAGGCTGGTGGATGGGTGGTCCGCCTACGCTAGGATACTCGTGGAGTTCATGCGGTGCAGTTCTCGGAGGAGCGTGGATGTCCGTGAACGGGGGCCGTCTAGGCCGAGAGATTTGCCTGCTCCCACAGCTGGTGGGGAGGACTTTACACAGGAGTTCGGCCAGTTCGCGGGCGGAACGGCTGGATTTGGAGCTCCTTCTTCTGCGCACTCGGGGCGCGAGAGGGGGGAGTCCTTGAGTTCGCATACTCCGAGGAGGCCTTTTGCCTATTCCCAGTGGAGGAATTTGGCGAGTTCTGTTTGCGACGGATCCGGCGGCGGCGGAGCGATACGTCGAGTGCACGGATGACGAGCGGGACTCGAGTAGTCCTATTTTCTTGCTTTCTTTCTTTCTTGCTTTGTTTAGACAAAATGCATGTATTTGTCAGGAACAAATTTGATTTGAACTGTATTTGCAAAAAGGCACCCGTGGGGCGGAACACATGCTTCGCATATTTATTACGTGATCACCTTACATTATTTTTGGCAAATAAGGAAGTAGGTTAATCAAAAATAAATAAAATGAGAAATGCACTAAAAATTGAGCGGGTCAAAAATTAAGCATGTATGCACTAATTATTAATTATTTGCATTGTTGCACGAGCAGGGCGGAAGGGATGCGATATTGGTTGAATGAAACCATGGGCGGCACGCGAGTTTCTTAAGGGTGAACGAGGAGTTGTTTGGAAATGTTTCCAATTTAGGGGCAGTATTTGCAGAGTTGACCAAGTCAAGCTGCGAGAGAATCCGTAGGACTTGGAATAATTTCCAGATTCTTTAAATTGCGGTTTCGGCTTTGCAATTGGTTAAGCTGCGCATAGTTTTTGATCATTACAGTGAATTCTCTCAAACTTCCAAGGTTCCCTTCATTTTTCATGGCTCCCTTTCCCAAGTTATCGTCTCGGATGCAAGAGCGATATTTGGACAACTTTCGGTCGTGGGTACGGAACCACACGAGGCGAAACAAAGGGTTTTCGAAGGTCATTACGGGATTAAATCTGTTTGGGCTTTGAAGGAGCTCATGCAGATTGGGATCTTTTGAGAGCCGCGTCTCGCTTGCAGGACGTACGGAGGAATGTGTACGGCTTTTCGTACAACGAAGTCACTCCTACGTTTGAAGATTTTCGGGCCATTACAGGAGGACTGAGATGGAACAGCTAGTTCTTCCGTATCTTTGGTGGCATGGCCACCGTTGAGAAGCTAGTGTCTTTGTTTGGTATCTCATTTGGAGAAGCATACGGGATCTTGTCTGAGATACCGATTACGTTGACATTTCGGGGCTGCCGAAAGATTTGTCGAGGCGAGGAGCGTCTTTTCGTGGGACGCGTTTGCTCTGTGCGCGATTGCTACTCTGTTCACATTCACGTCTCAGGTGTGTGCCATCACGATGTCTTGGACTGGTGAGGCGATGCGGAGTGGGGAGACATCGTGCCGCGGGTCTTGGGCGAGACGTTCACAGGCATAGGTCGGATGGCGGCCGGTAGCCGATACATGTGGGGAGGGAGTCCCGCTATGCTTACCATGTGGTTGAGGAGAGGCTGCGAGATGATGCTGAGGTGCCAATGTCTTGTGACGCTTGGTCTTTCTCTCGACGTCCTCTGGTGATAGGGGCGATCGAGGCGCTGGAGTTCTGGATGGCCGAGACTCCGCACGCATCACTTGCGATGGTGGGTTCCCCATTGGAAGTTACATACTTGTAGGACCACTCGGGAGGGTGCATTGGTTGTCGAGTGCGGGGCTGTCTCGAGACGTCTTTCTATATTCCATCATTGGTTACGCGGCGATGCAGTGGAAGCAGTGCCCTGGCCCGATACGAGTTATCTTTGCTACCTTTGAGGTGGGATCTCTGCGGATGGAAGATCCTTCGACGCTATTGCGATCACCGTGGTGGCAATACACGTCCTTTCTGCCCGGGGTTCTCTTTCACCGGAGAGAGGGCATTTGTCGACGCAAGATCTCGAACCGGTACGAAGAGTGTATAGGGAGACATAGATGGCTATCTTGTGGAGACGGAGAGAGAGCTGTTGGAGTGCGATCACACAGGCGGCTCGACCTTGAGGAGGACGAAGCAAGGGCTAACCACGGGAATCATCTTGGCGATGCCATGGGCGATTATGAGACGAATGCGTCGGGAGGCCAATCAAAGCAGCCTTTATGATGGCTCGAAGCGAGGCGACTCGAGACGAGCTAGAGAAAGAGGCTGCGTTGGCGGCCACAAGGTTGACGGAGGCGTCGGGAAGAGTCCACGAGCCGAGGTAGAAGGCCTACGGAATTTTTCTGTGAAGGTGAAGAACACTCGCCGGGGAAAAGGGAAAGGGAAGAAGGATGAAGGACCAAGTTCGGGAAACTAGGTTGACCTTCTTTGTCAGTATCCACCCATTGTCATTGCGAGACACATTAATTGATTAATGTTTTATTGTAGTTTTGCTAGCGTGTAGCGAGTCAAGAGTTGGCCGTGCTTGAACTCATCAAAGAATGTTTTAACCGTTATGAATTTGTAGGTTAAATGAAAAGAGTTTTTCGAAACACAAGCAATTGATGCTTATTGTATTTTTTTTGTTTTTAGACCGAACCAATGATGGCTGCCTACGTTCCCCTTTTACAATTGGACTAAGGGGCTCGGAGTCACCGTAGTTCGACACTTTAGGTGAATTTGAGAAAAATAAAGACAAAAGAAGTGCGACCACTGTCTTTTACTGGATCATTAGCGGGAATGTATCCGGTTGGGTATTACTCTTTTAGCACTTTTAATTTGCGAGGGCGGTGTATGGGGAAGGAGAGTTGACTCGTGCTCTTCCTCAAAGCGAAGTATCTGCGGAGCTTGCTTCCGTTCACGGGGTTAACGAAAGGGTTTCCGTCCAAGTCTGCTAGCTTCATGGCTCCTCAGGAGAAGATTCTTTGTACCACGAACGGTCCTATCCGGGTAGGCTCCCACTTTCCAGGGGATTGAGTGCAACGTAGGAGGCTTTTCCTTTAGCACCAAGTCGCCTTCTCGATGTCTCGTATCTTGACTTTCTTGTCGAATTCTCGTGCCATTATGCTCTGGTAGACTCGAGTATGTTCCATGGCTTTCAATCTGCGCTCGTCCAGTAGAGCAAGTTCGTCGTGACGGCTGTAGCCATTCGACTTCATTGATCCCGTTTTCCAAGAGGACTCGGAGGATGGAATTTCCAATTCCACGGGCAACATTTCTTCCATTCCGTAGGTAAGCGCGAACGGAGTCTCCCCTGTGGCGGTTACGGCGACGTTACGTATCCCCGAAGGGCTAGATGTAGCTTTTCGGGCGATCCCGACCTCTGGTGGTCATCTTTCGATTATCATGGCGAGAGTTTTGTTGGGTGCCTCTCTTGCACCATTGGTTTGTGGTACAGTAAGGAGAAGACTTGTGACGTGTGACTACGGGTCGGTCGGTAGTTGGTCACAATCTCCTTCAAAGTGGGTCCCATTGTCGGAGATGATCTCGTTGGGCACTCCGTATCGGCACATGATGTTCTCTCGGATGAACTCGGCCACCTTCTTAGAATTCGGTACCTTGTATGATCGGCTTCTACCCATTTGGTGAAGTAGTCGGCTGCGACTAAAATGAACTCGTGACCATTGCTCCCTGGAGGAGTGATCTTGCCGATGACGTCGATTCCCCATGTGGCGAAAGGCCGTAGGCGTAGTCATGCAATAGAGTTCGTGAGGTGGGATGTGATTGAGGTTGGAGAACCGTTGACATTTGTCGCGGCTTCGGACGGCTGGATGCGATCTGTTTCCATTGATATCCAGTAGTATCCCATACGGAGAATGATGCATGTCAATGCTCGGGCGTTCATGTGCGGACCGCGGGTTCCGTTGTGAACTTCGTTCATTAGCTCGGCTGGCTTTTCTTTGTTTACACAGAAGGAGTGGCCCTTGAGTGGCGCTTCTTGTACAACATACCCCCGAGAATGACGAAGTGGGATGCCGGGCGTTTTAATGCCATCATGTTTTTGGCTTTGATCCCTTCTTTGTATTTTCCATCTTCATTTGTGAAGGAAGCTTCTCCGCTTTGGAGATGCTTGGTAAATACGATTGTACCGGGGTTCGTCGATCGTTTCTTTTTCTTTTTCGATCTCACGGCAATAGGCGGGTGTTTCCGTCTGCCTATTACGAGGGTTTCTTGCTTTCCCATCGGGAATTTCGACAAGAGGCGAGGGTTGTCGGGCGTCTGCGAAGCGGTTCTGTTTCTTGGCAAATAGTGAAAAGAGATGTCCTTGAAGCGAGCAATGAGCTCCTCCATGTACGCGTGGTACTTCGAAGGCGAATCTACCGTCTTCCATTTGTTGGATACTTGATTGATGATCAATGCGAGTCTCCATATACATCCGGCTACGAGATGTTGCGCTCGGCGGCTTCCAAACTGCTGCACGAGCTTCGTATTCTTGCATTGTTGGTCGCTTCAAAATTCGGCTTGATGGCTATGGGAGTATGCTCGTCCTTGGGATCGACAAGGAGCATTCCAATGCCATTCCCCTTCTTGTTGGCTGCCCCATCGAAGAAGAGTTGCCGGCGGTTTGCGTCAGTGAAAAGATTCCGTCGTCCAGGAAATTGCCGGATCGGGACCCTTAGGTTCCTTTGCTCGGGAAGTCGGCAGGCTGGTGCTGCCATGACTCTACCCTTTGTTGATTTTCGACCATGTACTTGATGTCGAACTCGGCGGGAAGAATGACCACTTGGCTAGCCGCATTGACAGGGATGGCTTGTCAAAGAGATATCGGACGGGGTCCACTTTGGAGACCAGAGCAGAATGCGACTACATGTAGTGTTTCGGTTTCCCGACTACCCATACAGGCGGTACAAGTTTTCTCGTCTTTGAGTAGCCGAGTTCACTTCCTTGAAGCTTCCGGCTTACGAAGTAGATTGCATGCTCAACCTTGGAATCTTTACGCTCTTGTGCCGGCATTGCTCCGATTGACGTGTACATTCTTGTCGAGATACATGAGTAGTGGCTTGTCTTCATGTGGCGGGCACGGGGTGGGGATTAACCAAGTAGGTCTTGATTTTCTCAAAATTTGTTTGGCACTCGGAGTCCCATTTGATGTCGGCATTCTTTTCATCGGTTTGAACATGGGCTCGCGAGAGAGATGTCAAGCTGGTTGATGAAGCGACGATGTGCTTGAAGTCTTCCCATGAAGCTCTTCACTTACATCGGGGTTTGAGGCGGCTTCATGTCGATGATGGCCTTGATCTTCTTGGGATCGGCTTCGATACCTCTTTACGTAACCATGTACCCCAGTACCTTGCCGCGCTTGACGCCTTAGAAGGTGCACTTTGCCGGGTTTAGCCTCATGGAGTGCTTTTGAGTACTGTTGAAGAACTTTCTCGAGATCCGTCATCTGCTGCCTGTCTGATCCCCTGGAGTGAATGATCATGTCGTCGACATATACTTCGATTTCTTTGTGAATCATGTCATGGAAGAGGGCTGTTGCAGCCCGCTGGTAAGTAGCCCCAGCGTTCTTCAGACCAAACGGCATGAACGTGTAACAGTATGTCCCCCATGGAGTGATGAAGGCAGTCTTGGCTTGATCCTCCTCGAACATTTTGATCTGGTTGTATCCAGCGAACCCGTCCACGAAGGACTTTACTTCGAAATTTGTCGTGGTGTCGACCAGCATGTCGATGTTAGGCGGTGGGAAATCATCTTTAGAGGCGGCCTTGTTGAGATCCCGAAAATCCACACGCGGCATCGACCTTTCCGTTGGCCTTGGTGACCGTCACGATGTTGGAGAGCCAAGTCGGAGTACTCAATCACTCGATGAAACCAACTCGGAGCATTTTCTCAATTTCTTCTTTAACTTGCAAGGACCACTCTAGCTTGATCTTGCAGCGACTTACATTTGACAGGCTTGGATTCGGGATCCGGGAATTCTGTGCTCCACGATTGAGGGATCGAGTCCGGCATGTCCCGGTATGACCAGCGAACACGTCAACATACTCCCGGAGGAGGCTTATCGTGGCTTCTTTTTCTCGCATCGGCGAAGAAACCGCCCACTTGTGTCTCTTTAGGCTCTTGCACCGACCCCGTGTTCACTTTGGTCATAACCTCTTCGGCACTTGGGCCCGATTGTCCTCTTGGTCAACTACACGCTCGAGAACTTCCTTAATGTATTGGTCATTTAATGTGTCCGCTTCTTTATCAATTGAATTATTAACGTCTTTTAAGTTGTTTGTTAACTTATCGCTGTTAAAGTGGCAATGAGAGGATACTCCGAAAGGTCGACTTTTCATTAAACAAGAACGGGAATACATGATTGGCTACATTATCATAGTCTTCCTGCTGTAAGGCCGTTGGACGACTCGTAGGACTCGGACTTTGACAAGGACTCGACTCGTAGGGTTTGAGACCGGGTTTAGGGAGATGTGGGTGCGGGCCCGCCTTGTCTTCCAATTTCCCGCTCGCTTGCCCTCGTCCGGTGAAAGTTACCCAATTCTTCAGTGGCATTGCTGGATGCTTGATGAGGGTGCGGGATCGAGAGGCTTGGCTTCGCCGTCCCAATCATGGCAATCATGCTATTTGTCTGAGCCCCGCCGATCAAGTTTGGCAACTCCATGACTTCTTCAAACGACTCGTAGAGCCGGTCCACCGAGAGCATCCTCTATGAACTCGGTTCCTTCGCTTTGGACTTACCGTCTCGAATGTGGCCTCTATGGCCGATCCGAACAATCTGTTTCCCATGGAGAGTACCTTGAGTTGCTCCTCCAAGTCTCGGGATTCCCTCGAGTGTGTACTCGTGCCTGACCGTGGTGCAAGCGGTCTGGTCCGTAGAGCCGTGATGTCGAGGAACGCTCCTTATCGGATTAGCTTTGAGTCCTCTCGAAACGCTGAGGTCCCGTGCTAGCCGTTCCATTCTTCCCGTAGTCTCGTGCCGACTATCCCCGCTTCTTTCTCATCTTCATCGGGCTCCACCGTCGGGTCCCCCGCCCGCTGTCGGCTCCGCCGTCGGTCCCCTCGGTCCCTCGCTTCCCTCGCCGGTCCGCCGCTCTCTGGGTTCCTCGTGAAGTAATGAGCGAGGTCAAAGCCGTAAGGCCTGAGATTGGGTGCCGTCTGAGGTTCCCTTTGCGGGCCGTCGCCTTGGTGCGGGCGAGCCTTTGTCTTCCTTGATGTCGCCCGGTGTTGGCACGTAGCCAAGCCCCGGACCGTGGCGTGGTCCTCGACTTCAATGACTTGGTGTCGGGCCTTGCAGCCTTTTGCCGAGCCCCAGCCCCGGGATGAAGTTCATGAGTTTCATCATCCTCATGGCAAGGAGGAATCGATCGTGAGACAAAGGAAGGTCCACGTTGCATATTTGGATCTTGGAGGTCTCCAGAGTGAATCCAGCTTAATGGCATGTCGTCATTATGCTTGATTTCTAACACCGGAATGTCGTTGGTGCCGGGTCCCCTCTGGTGACGCCGTCGCCGTAGATCGTGGTTAGCTCGTTGCCTTGCATGAACTTGAGGCACCGATGAAGGGTGGATGCCACGCCATTGATTTGATGCAGCCAGGACGCCCTGTATCGGCCGCGAAAGTGATTGGAATGTCCAACACTTGGAATTCGGTGGGGATCACCCGTCGCCGAACCGCATGTTAAGAGTAGCAACCCCGAGAACCGTACGGAAGTAGAGTCATAGGCCTCGACAGCGTGGACTCAAGGCTTAAGATCTCAAGGGCTTGATGTCAAGCAGTCCATCATCTTCGCGGCAAGACATTCATTCCGTAACCTCCGTCTACCAACACGCGGAAGGCGACGCCGTCCACTGGATCAGTGATGTAGAGCGGCTCATCAGGATCAACCCCAAATTTTGGAAGGTCCAAATCGCGAAGGTGATAATGTTGCCATAGTGGATGTTGCCGATCATCTCGAATGACTTCATCCGGGGTCAAGGCCCACTGGGACCATGGTACGGGCCAGCTTTCCTCTAGCTTCGAGCTTGTGAGGATACGAAGAGGTGAGCAGAGACCAAAGGGAAATGTTCGCCCGAGTCCGCTGAGCCGAGTGAGGATCGGGTCCTCTTCAAGGAATTTGCGTCTTCTGGGCCGGCCGGATTGCACTCGGCTCCGTCGGCTTTTTGGTGGCCTTAGGTGGTAATGCATGGATTTGACCCGATCGGTTAGGACGCCGACATCGTGCTTTGGTCCCTTCGAACAGCCGCTTCCGAGTTGAGCCATAGTTAGAGGAGGATTCCTCGTAGATAGGGCCATATGTCTTCCTCAACTCATTGATTGTGGATGAATTCCCTGAGCTTCGGGCACTTGACGGATTCTCGTCCCCAGATACCGGCTTCGATGCCTCTCGCGGGGAGGTAGCCTACGCTTGACGCAGCTTGTTCGAATGTTAGCGCACAACAAAGGGTGCCTCGAATCGAACCGTGCTGACCCTCCGGGAGGTTGGAGAGTTCTCGCTCAAGCGAATCGGTCTCCTTGATCTCTTCACGCGTATATCGCGTTCCTTTCCTTCGCCGAGCATACTCAGGCATTCTCGGGAGTTTCGGGTCCGGCGATACTCGTGGTTTGCTAGTTTTCCTCCGCTCCGGGCCCAGATCAACCTTCTTGCAATGGAGCTCGCGTCGAGAGTTAGTGCCTCGCGTTTCTTCCCATGTGAGAATAGCCAGTGCTTCTTTGAACTGCGTGCGGCAGCCTAGGTAAACCTCCATCGGGGAGAGTTTTCTCCTTTGCTTTATCTCGAGTGGCGGGTATGTCGGAAGGTGAGTACACGGCTTCCCGAACATCTCGCCCATGTGACCGGTTGCCGCCCCGCTGATCAAGCTTCGTAAACGAATGCCTCGCCTCGTGGAATTTCCCGAGTAGTTGCTCGAGACGAATTTCCATCTTCCTCTTGTTTTTAAATAGACCTTCCTCCCCGAGTTGGCCTTTCAATTTGAGTGCGGAAATGATCCGTTCCCATCCTCCCAGACCCTCGGGAGTCCGGTTTTGTTGACTTCATGCCCGGCTTGGAAGAGAATGGTTTCATCGTCTTCGTCGTCGCTTTCACAGAACTTGCTTTCCCGGGAAGGTAAGCGCCGGGATTCGTTTCCGCCGTGTCGTTCCATCTCCTAGGTCATCGGGACCGTTGACCGCCCTCGCGTGGCGGCAGGGGGTTGGATGAGAACAGACGGTAGTCCGGAAGTTGCCATGAGCAAAACTCTTGAGGTCGAACCGGTCTAGAGTGGCCTCTAGCTTTCTCGTCCGAAGCCGCCCGTGACACTTTAAGGGCTTGGTCCCCGTAGGTCTTTCGAGCTTGGTCTTCGTCCCAAAGACGACTTTCTTGAGCGGCTAGTTCCATGAGGGCTTTCCTTGCGAGAGCTAAGCGCCTCCGTAGGTGCGCATCATCCGACTAGTGTCCGTAACCGTGATTACATTCAAATCGCCGAATGGCGGGAACACTTGGATTACGTTGACGAAGGAAGCCGACTGACATTCCATGCGGCCTTCCTTGATCTCGATTACCAAGAAATTCGCCCATATCTGCTTGATTGACCCCACGGGGTATTGAATTCTCGCAATGTTGACAGCCTCGTGATCTCGCTCGATCGCCAAGTCTATCGTAGCTAGCAATGACCGGCGTGATGTCTCGAATCCGGCCGTGACTACTGGGAGTAGAATCGAACCGGAGCATGTTGATGCCGAGGTGGTCATTTCCTATGTCTGAAGCCGACTCGCCTTGCGGGGAAGACTTTCACGTATGTTTTCTGGGCGGCCGCCAAGCGTTCCCGAGGTTGATCTCGACTCGTAGCAGGTGAGGAGCTTGGTCTCCTTCGCCGTCGCCCTCGCCTCGACGGCGCTTGAGGGTATAAGCTTGACCGACCGCACGGGCCGGCTGCCACCGGGCCGGTACTCGAAGTAGTGATGAGCTCGAGCTCGCTTGGCCAAAGCCTCGTTTACCATGAGCAAAGGCCATCGAGGGTGACCTTGGTATTGCGTAATCCGACGATAAGGACCGGATCCTTGGTATCATCGGGATATCCGGAATAGATGATGTTGACGAAGTCGTCGTCAACCACTTGATCGAGGGATTCTTTGTCGTGTCAACCGCTTGCTTCCAATTGTCTGATAGCCGCCTATACCGGACGTTGAGCTTGACAATTTCCATGGTATTGGAACCTTGGTCGTAGGTGACCTGACGGAAGGAGTTCCGTCCTCAAAACCGAGCATGTGAATGCAGAGGTCCGCCCGCGGCCCGCGCGTCTCGACTCCGGAGAGTCCCGATTCATCGTCATCCGACGGCTCAATCCAAACGTAGGGACGTATTGCGTCCGGTTGCGTTGCCGGAGCAAATAGGAAAACATCATGCTCTTCGTTGGAGAAGAGGGGTACATGGGTCGTTCCTCGTGAGGACGCCCCATACAACTTCCATGCATTCATCACGAGAATGACGGTGCTTGTTGACCTTTATCACAAAGATCTCTTCACTGGCGGGCCAGAGAGTTGGTTTGGAGAATGCCGACGAATCTCCGATTGGAGACTCGGGGGTTTATGTGCCCGCATCATGGCGATATTCGCCGTTTCCTTCCACCCGCTCCAAATGTTGGAAACGACAGCTTGAACTTGATGTATCGGATCGCTTCTGTGGTCCGCCCGCTCGAGTACGTTTA
The DNA here is from genome assembly GCA_022495995.1 of Adenophora triphylla var. japonica. NCBI lineage: Eukaryota > Viridiplantae > Streptophyta > Magnoliopsida > Asterales > Campanulaceae > Adenophora > Adenophora triphylla. The sequence continues at coordinate 130,363 of JAFEMH010000562.1, forward strand.
CATAGTTAGCATCTCCGACTCGAGGGATTCTCGATGAGATTTGCCCCGATAGTCCCTCGGTTGATTCGAAGGAGGTAACCCCGTGCTCGAGTGCGGACACGTCACATCTGTTTCGGCTTCGTTTCCTATGAGGAAACTATCCCCTGATGACTTCGAGATCTCCCCGCCGGTTAATGAACTTAACACACCGATGGAGAGTGGAAGCTATGGCTTTCATGTGGTGTAGCCAAGGGCGTCCCAAAAGAGCCGTGAACTCGTATGGAATGTCCATCACGTGGAATTTTGTCGGCACCATTCGGGGTTTCGAACCGTAGTTCCAGAGTCACCGTCCCCTGTGATGGGACGAGACGAGCCGTCGTAGGCCTTGATAGTCCGAGCCGACGGAATCCGTGGCTTTCATTGATACGGAGGGCTCGCATCATGCCGAGAGGGAGAACATTAACGGCCGACCCGTTATCTACCAATACTCCGGGGAGTGATATGGTGTTGAGCCTGAGAGTGATGTACAGAGCTTCGTTGTGCCCCGAGGCATCTCTCGGTAGGTCTTCGTCACGTAACGTGATCATACCGCCATACAGCACGGGAGTCGTAGATCTCGTCTCTATCCGTAGAAGGAGAGTCATCCACCCATCCGTTTCCTCGTCTTCCTCTTGCGAGGTAAAGCCTTTGCTGGAACCTCGGGAGTGTGTTGAGGCCGCCAGGCGGTTGCCGCCCTTGGTTAGCACATTGATCGAGTGCGAGTGCCAAGCCGACTTTGATCTTCCTTTACCTGGTCCGAGCTCTAAGCCGGACAAATTGAATCTTGGCCGATCCCGCGGGGGTTAGGCTTCGACCGGCAAGTAAGATTACCAAGATCCGAGGTATTCCGTGTCCTGTGGTCTCGACTCGGTTTCAATGGGACTTTTCGGCTTTCCCACCCCTCGTTTGCTCTAAAGCCGCATGGCCTGGAGGCAAGGAGGACTGGCCGGAGTACAAGACGTAGTAGTCGAACCTCCCGAAGGTTCTCCAAGTGTACCTACACCGGTATCCCCAGCCTTCGTATCTTTCTCTCGCCTGCCGTTGAGAGGATTTCTTCTTTTGTTTTCTGAGGATTGCTCCTGACAGCCTTCTCAGACTCGTACTGTGCAAAGTGAGTGGCCACAAACATCGTAGCCGATGTGGACATTAGAGGAGGATCCAAATGAAAGAGGCGGAGAAACCGGTTCTCGTGGCACTCTTCTTGGGCACCCACTCAATGGAATTCACGTCTGTTATTGTTCTAAAAGGATTTCCGATCGTATCAGGCCCACGGGGCGCTCCAACTTGCCTTCTTCTATCAAGTTCTGGATTTCGTATCGTAACCCCAAACAGCTTGTCGCTGTATGGCCGTGATACCGATGGAAGGCGCAGATTTGCTCTTGTCCGCATTGGCTACGGGATTCTTGGGTTTGTAATTGGCAACGGGTTTAAGGAGACCCTCCTTGATTAACCCTTCCAAAGATCTTGCTCAGCGGCATGTCCAACTTGTCGAAGTGTACTACAGCCGCTTCGAGTAGAATTGTTGCTTTGTGGGACCGGGTTTCGTTACCCGACCGTTGTCCCCGATGGATGTAGTCGACAGACGTATCTTCCTTTCGCCGGGGCCGTGCGGATTGAATGCAACCGCCGAGCGGATTCGTACGGGCCGTGCAAGAGCCAACTTTTCCTTGAGATCCTTCTCGAACCGTGAGCCGGCATTGACCATGGCCCGAGATCTCGGGAAGAAATGATGACCGATGAGAGTTCGATGGACGGTCTTAAGCAGACTTGAAGATCCGCATCTGCTCATCTTGAGAGCGGCTCCATGATCTCTGAGAGTTTCCACTCCACCTCTTGTAGAATTCCCCAACACTTTCATCCGCTTCGCTCGCTGGTGATTAAGTCCTCGCGACTTGTTTCCCACTCTAAGTTGGATCGGTACTGCTCCAGAAGATGTTACTAACTGCTCCTGTGTGCGGCGATCCGCAGCTTGACCTCGAAACCATCGTAACGCCGAACTTTGAGCGTATGCCGGAAGTGGTCGGCCATTTGCCGGAGGGTTGCTCCTTTTGCTCTCATGCCGAGAACGTAGGTATCGACGTGCGTTTGAGGACATTCGGTTCCGTCGAATCGGTCCATCTCCGCATTCGAACTTGGCAGGAGAGGCGTGACCATTCCCTGATCTCGTGGATTTGAGCGTTTCCTCGCTTGAGCCGCTCATGGTGGCTTTCTGTGTCTTTCATCTCGCTCGACCATCCAGCTAAGGTTGGGTCCAAAGGTGGACTTTGAGGCTCGGCGCCGGTGCTACCACGTGAGCGGTAGTGATTGGAGGTGGAAGGCTTGGTATATGAGAATATATGGGAGCCTTTTCGAATCAGATCGGGTTTGTCCCCTGTTGTGGATTCGTGTATAGGCAACGGGACGAACCCGGAGGGTATTGAGGGATATTGGCATCTCGAGATGGTCCAGGCCGGTGCGCCGGTGATATTGAGTGATAGGAGTAGCACTGGCCGGCCAAAATGACAGGGTTGCCCCGAGAGGTGGCAACATGGAGCCTAGGCCTGGCCTACTGCTTCCTTGGTTGGAAGGCATCCCGTAAGTTGGCGGGGGAGGAACCCGGTTGAAGGTTTGGTGAACCGGTTTCGGGAATCGTCATCCTCGACTGTGACAAAAGTACCGTCTCGACCGGGGGATAGCCGCTATACCACGCTCATTCGTAAGCCGTACCACGAAATTCTCGCCGATCTTCTTTCGCCTCTTGTGAACCTCACAAGCCCTGATGGCTTCTTCCAAAGTCATATCTCGTTACGGTGGCGGGGTCCTTCCCCGTCACGATTTCTCGGAGCTAGACATGTCGGAAATTCCGCCGAAGGAACCGAGGGAACCGAAGAACCGTCTCGACGCCGCCGTAATCGTGATCCCGGCAAGGCGCCGACCCGGAAATCAACCACTTTCTCGCCGCCGCAGTGGAACGAAAGGAAGGGTTTAGGCTTCGAAAAGGGGATTTGGCTCAAGGTTTTCGCTTGTGCAATGTGCGCTACCGATTAATGTTTACTTAAAGCGCGTTTTCTCGTAGTCCTAATCGGTTGGAAAAGAGCGGGTCTTCTTTTTCGCAACTAATCCTAGAGCTCTAATCAAATGATCTCGTCACTACGCTTATAAGCCCCTCGTTTCCATCAGAGATCATCTTTCTCAGACGGACTATCCCGAGCGAGGTCCGATAAGGCAAGCGAGTTCCACCGACAAAGGAAAAAGTGAACTTAAGGCTAGCCGATCACGCAAACTTTCAACGATAGTGACGCACGGGCCACGCCGAAGTCAACGTCCTTAAGTTAAGGCTGGATCGTGCCAAAATTTGGGCATGACCTCTCCCGACTCGCTTGTGCGAGAGACCTTAGCTTTTTAGCGTTGGCCAAGTTGTGGCCGGCACGATACATACGGCGAGGTTTGGTGACACGGCCACATTCAACCTTCTGTATATTTTTCGGCCAGAGCTCCGCGTCAAAGTCAAGGCCGAAAAGCTCAAGACTTCGGGTCGGGAACGACCTTTGGTCTCAAACTCTCGAGCTTGACTCGAGCGGGCCCGGCGTAAAAAACATACACTAGGCTTTATGACACGAGCTAAGCCAAAACCAACCTGGGGTCTTGGACAAAGTGTGACACAAAGAGCGCATGGCTTACACGGGCTAGGATGGGATGTTTGGGACGACCCCGCGCGCCCGAAAGGTGTCCGGCACCAATCGGAGTGCAACCGATAAGGCCATCCCGGTTAGGGGTTGTAGTGTGCAAAGGTACCGAGGCAGCAAGTGCACGTGAAGTGCGGTGTTCCGAGGCAGCAAGTGCGCGTAGTGTGCGGTCACTAAAATTCTTTTTTCTGAGTAAAACAGAGATTTTTCAGAATGTGTCTTAAAGAATTATGATGCACAGTTCAAAAGACAGCATGAAAATCAAACATGAATGGGGATGCACAAACATGGTAAGATTTTGAAAAGTTGACAATGTAATGCCTTTGAAACAAAAACCGTTCGAGGTTTAAAGTAACACACACACGAAAACGAGGAACGGTAAATGAAAGTTTGACCCACAAAAAGGCTTTTTAGAAAACAACGGTAGTTTTGAAAAAGTATCTTTTCCCCAATGAGTCGCCAACTGAAATTACCCGGATTTCGCGCAGACGCGAAACGCGGTTGTCTTTCGCGGAGGGTTGGTGTCTGAGACCTCGCTTCATGGGAAGGAAAAATGAGGAGTCGCCACGCGGTTTTTGTATTTTGAGCCCAAACGTTGAGAAACGGCTATTGAAAATGGTGTCGTTTTTATTGGTAGCAAAAACTTAGGAAAAAGCTTTGAAAATGGGGATCATTTTTATTGGCAAAGAAAAACGAGTAAAAAGCTTTTAGTACCGTAGATTGTTAGGTTCTGAGGGCACGTTACGTTTCGGGTAGAGTATTACGAGATCGCTCGAAACGCCTCGCATGACGAGTCTTTCTACCTTTCTCGAAATCGTGTGTGTGTATGTGTGTGTTTTGAAATGGGGGCTTGAATGACAAGCTTAATCTTGGTTTGTATGTCAAATGTTGATTAGGTGACTTTGTTTGCAAAGACGAGCGTTTGAATGACAAACGCCGGTTTTGAGTTTGAAATGAGCGTTTGCGTGGCAAACGTCGATTTTGAGTTTGAAATTAGCGTTTGCGTGGCAAACGTCGACTTTGAGTTGAAAAGGAGTTCGAAGGTCGAACTCCGGTTTTTTGAACCGGGAATGTCATTGTTAACGATTTTTACGGGAAAATGCGTATTAAATGATTTTGAGTGTCAAATGGCGTCTTTTTGTTTGAAGATGAGCGTTCGGAGGCCGAACGTCATGTCGCGCGTTTTGAAAGAGAGTTCGACGGACGAACTCCGGTTTTGAACCGGGCATTACATTGTTAACGATTTTTACGGAAAATGCGTATTAAATGATATGCGATCAACGAATCGGGTTGCGACTGACTTTGAAAAGTAAATACTATCACGATCCAAACGGGTCGAACTTGTAAATGACAAAGATTTAAAGCAAGTGTCAACGGAATCAAACGATCCTAATCGTAAATGACGATCAACGAGGCCAATCGGCTCGGATTTGTAAATGACGATCAACGAGGCCAAACGGCTCGGATTTGTAAATGACGTAAATTAAATAACGATCAACGGATCGATCGATCCGAATTGGTAAATGACATAAAAGTAAACGGAACGGGTCGGAACGCCGTTTTAACTCCGTGATTACTTCTCTTACGGAAAGAGAAGAGGATCGAGGGGCTAAAACGTATCGGACCCCGTTAGACGGAGGCGTCTACATTTCGATAACGATGTTCGAAACGGTTGTAGCGAATGGCGCGTAAAACCGAGACTAACGAGAGATTTAGAGAGAGGAGTTATACCTATGGCTGTGGTCGACTCCTTTGGCTCGGAAGGTGTGTACGGACACGGAAAGTGGTTCGAAAGGTTGTTTCAAGTAGTAAGGGGCGTATTTGATCGAAATACGAAGGTTTCACGCGAATCGAGACGTAACTAAGCTCTGGGCGGGTGAAACCGCCTTTGGGCCGAGGGGTGGTGATTTTTGGTGTAAAAGTCCTCCTTTTGGCTTTGATGTACCATTTCTATTTATAGGTGAAAATGCAAGTAGGAGTCCTGACGGACTTTGCCCGAATCCAGGGGGTTTTGTGGTATTTTGAGAATTTGAAGGACTTGCCGGGCAATTTCGTAAAATGTGCACAGGAGTCCTACTGACTTGACTTGCAAATCGTGGGTATTTTGGTCTTTTGGCCTTGATTTGTGATTGAAGAGTGACTAGAGGGAGGCGGCATGGCCGCCACGTGCCCTCCGAGTCACCAGCCATGTGGGAGTTCGTTCTCCTGGTCCCGCTTTGTCCGTTTTTAAAATAACAAACCGAAAATGTCCGAAATGCTCCTGAAAGTGCCGAAAAATGCGTTTTGTGTGAAAGCCATACTTTTACGTGAGATGACACGTGTTAAGTACGGTTCGACGTCGGGATGCACGGGCGCCCCGGACGTCTCGTCACAAAGAACGGGAGTTTATCGAGTTCCGGTTAACCTGGAGCGGGCCAGTTAACGGATTTCGGTTAACTTTCTGACGGATTTGGACGATCCGGATATGGGTACTTACAATACCCTTATAAAGTTAACATATTTACAAAAAAATCAATCATTAACTACTATTTCCTATCCCACATTTAACTTTTATTAATTTTTTTAAAAAATTCTTAAGAAGCGTGAAATCCCCCCCGATTTAATTAGTCTAGACTGGAGGAGTACTTCCTTATCCTAGTTTAATGTTCCAAGTTTAACTTTACATGAATATTAACAAAAATTGTGAGTATGTAAAGTAAAGTACGAGATAGAAAGTTGGTAAGATATTCCATCTGTCCCAAAATAATTAAGGTTCTTACTTTTCTTTTTTGGTTTATCTCATAATAAGGTTTTTAGTTGCTTTATTAATTAAAATGAATAATGAGATCGTTTGTCATTCTCACAACAAAAACTCCATACTCACTTTCTCTTTCCTACTTTATTTTCATAATTACATTTTTTTTAATATTCGGGTAAAAAGTAAACTTATTGTGGGGCGGAGAAAATAGTAAGTAAATTGTTATTATAAGTGTAGCAAATAAATTTTATTGTTAATTTTAGAAAATAAAGTAGCTATAAACTTTAAACTAAAACAGACTAAAGTAAAGTGAAAACTTTAAACGGGACGAAGAAGAAAGTAGTCGTCACAAATTTGAAATGTTTATAAAGCACATAGCTCTATATAGAAAAAACATAATTATCCATTTCAGAAATACTTTTATCATCAATCTTTTTTACTTATAGTTTTACCAGGTAGAAGATGATAGTATTAAATGTGAAAATTGTTCAAGGATAATGTCGGTTTCTAGGAAAATTCTGATTGTCAATGTCATTGTTAATAAGTATCGATATATTTTTATTTTAGAAGTGTCAATATGTGTGTTTTAGTCTGTGCTTGTGTATCTATAGTATAAATGGGAAATGTTCTTGCTACAGTTTTTTGAACAGTAGCAAGTGATGAAATTCCCATTTTGCCCTCATACTTTTGTTTCTTTTCCATTTTGTCTTAAAAAAATATTTTTTTTACTTTTAACAATTAAATTAAAAAAAAAATTACGTGACCTTGAACACGGACATGTACTAGTGTACTTATATAAGTGTTGGTGTGTGTTTATAATGTTAATATTTAAAATTGTCTGTGTATGTTCATTAGTAAGTTTAAATTTATTTTTTATATTGCCATCATTGTAATTTTAAAAGTAAAAATGTCTCATTTGCCTTCTTAGCTTCGCCGGCCAAATAATTCCCGCGCATATCTACCCACCGTTTCACTCAATTACCAACAAGCTCTAAGTTTCCTCTGAAAATGGCGACGGCCGTCTCCCTCTCTCCCGTCTCTCTCCGCCCCAACATCCCGACAAACCGTCGTATCCCTCTCCTTCGGTGACAATCATCACCGGCGTAAAGCTCATCATATCCGCGACAATGATCACCGATCTCAGTATGCCAAATTTGCTTGATTTGGGGATTGAAGATTTCACTATTGCGGTAGTGAGGTTAGGGTTTTCCCTCACATAATTTTGAAAACCTAGGTTATAGTCTCAATCTAATTCCTTAGTTTTTGTGATTTTGATACTGTTGCTGTTTATTAGGAATATAATATTAGAATTCTATATTCTATATTATATATTGTTATATACTCCCTTCGTCCCACACCAATAGATTAAAAAAAAAAAAAAGGGCACACATATTAAGGAAAAGTAAGAAAGAGAAAAAGTGGAAGAAAATGTTGTGAGTATGAAAAATTAAATATGAGAGAGAATGAGTGAGAGGAATAGCTAGGAGAGAGAATGTTGTGAGTGTAAAAGTGAAATAGGAGAGATAATGAGTGGGAATAATAGTAAAGATTCCCTTCCATTTTGGGCAGTATCAATTGGTGTGGGACGGACCAAAAAGAAAATAAGTATCAATTGGTGTGGGATGGAGGGAGTATTTTATATAGTTTAGGAAACTCAATTTTTGTATTAGATTAGGAAAGAAAATATTTGTATAGATCTAGAAACCTTCTAGGACTAGGAGATTACCTCCTCTCATCAGAACCCTATACATATGTACCTCTAACATCATAATCAATTGAGTCTTTCATATTATTCTTCTCTTCCTTCTATGAATGACTTCTCTCTCTTAATTCTAATATGGTATCAGAGCAATAAGATCCATAATAGGACTTATCTGTCAAACCCCTAGCGGCAAAACCCTAAAGCCGCCACACCCTTGCTTCCGCTACCCACTATCAAAACCACACCCTTCTCCTTCAAACATTCTCGACTTAAACACTATTAGCCGAAATCCTAATCTTTTTTTTTCTCCAACGAAACCCTAATTTTTTTTCTCCAATGAAACCCCACCACCGCCCCACTCAAACATCAAAACTCTAAACTACCCACCTCGGCAAACCCTACAGCCGAACCGCTACCCTAGGCAAAACCTACCACCCTTGCTTCTGCCAAACCTCATCACCATCTCTACTTCCGCGAACCGCCAACATCAAAAACCCACCCTCCTTCAACACCCCCGACAAAACCCTACTGCCAAAACCCTCTACAACTCCTTCAAACCCCTACTAAACCCCTTAGCCGAAACCCTAATTTTTTTTTTCCTTTTCTCTATTGTCAAACCCCTCGGCTCAAACTCCCGACGAAACCCTATTTTTTTTTCTTTTCTCTAATTTCAAACCCCTCGGCTAAAACCCCCTTAGATCGAAACCCTATTTTTTTTCTATTTTCAAACCTCTCTACTAAACCCCTTAGCCAAAACCCTAATTTTTTTTCCTTTTCTCTATTTTCAAACCCCTCGGCTAAAACCCCTTAAAGCCGAAACTCTATTTTTTCTTTTCTCTATTTTCAAACCCCTGCTTACCCCCTGTGCCGAAACCCTAATTTTTTCCTTTTCTCTATTTTTAACCCCTACTAAAACCCCTAGGCCGAAACCCTAATTTTTCCTTTTCTTTTTTTTCTTCCCCAGCTTAAAATCCCCTTAAAGCCGAAACCCTTTTTTTTCTTTTCTCAATTTGTTCCCTGGCTCAAACCCCTGGCCAAACCCCCTTAGGCCGAAACCCTAATTTCCTTCTTTATTTTTCTTCTCCAAACTTCTCCCGCCTCAATCCCTAAACTACCCACCTCGGCAAACCCTACAGCCGCACCACCCACCTGGCGAAACCCTTCTGCTAAAACCATCTTTAGCCACCAAAACCCTCCAAACACCCTCGACAAACTTACTGTCGAAACATTTAACCTCCTTCAAAATTCCCTTGGCAAAACCCATAGTCAAAACCCTATCCTTCATAACTACCACCTCACTGCCGCCCTACCCTCAAATGCCACCTTACTTGCAACACAACCCTACAACCGCCCCACCCTCGAATGCATGCCATCACCGACAAATAACCACATTGGCAACGAACAACCACATCCGTCTCCACCCGCTACATCAATCCTGGTTCATCTCATCATTCTTCAAGATTGGACTTATCCAAAGATCGTCCATCTTGCGGGGACATATTAGGAATATAATATTAGAATTCTATATTCTATGTTATATATTTTATATAGTTTAGGAAACTCAATCTTTGTATTAAATTAGGAAAGAAAATATTTGTATAGATCTAGAAACCTTCTAGGAGATTACCTCATCTCATTGTACCTATAAATGTATCTCTAACATCATAATCAATTGAGTCTTTCATATTATTCTTCTCTTCCTTGTATGAATGACTTCGTCTCTCTCTCTTAATTCTAATATTGTTTAGCTTTACCAATAATTTAGAATTGTTTGCTATCTCATTCGTACTATTCTCTCAACTCTTAGTTCTGTGATTTTCTTGTTATCTCATCCATTTTCTCTGCTAACTTGCTTAGAAAAATAGAGCAGTGCCCATACCTAGTCTTGGAACACTATTTATTGCTTTGTTGGTTTTTTTTTCTGCTAATCTATTATAGCTAGTGATAATATGATAGATTTTTTTTGTTCGAGGGATTTACCATATAATTCCTCAAACTTATCAATTTTAGCTATTAAGACAAGGAATATTTTCATCTAACCATATAGTACTTGGCTTAACGAGTACATTCTCCTCCTCATTTTACTAATTCCACACTCCCATCATTTTACTAAATCCACCCTCCTTATCAGTTTATTTTCTCTTCAACCACAATCACCTTAGGCCACCCCTCCCCATCTTCTCCGGTCAACAGCTCCGACAACCACCAACTCCGGCAACTTTTATTTTATTATTTTTTTATCGCCTCCGGCGACCTTTCCGGTGATCAAACAACTGAGAACTTATGTTCTCAGTTGTCAACTGAACTACTAAGGACACGATCAACTCCGACAACCACCAACTACGGCGACGAAACAACTGAGAACTTATCGCAAGTTATCATTGTCACACTAAACTACAAATAACACGATCAACTCCGCGACCACCAACTCCGCGACCAAACAACCGAGAACTTATCAACAACTTCTCGCCACAACTAAAGTAATAAGAACACGATCAACTCTGCAGACCAAATCGCTCTCAGTTGTCAACTACTAATAACACAACCAACTCAGGCAACAACCTCCGGCTGTCGACCAACTTCGGCGACTAACAATTGAGAACTTCTTAATTGATCTCAATTGTTTTGTGGAGAAGTTTACAGTTGTTCTCAATTATCAATCGTTCTTAGTCAACTACGAAGAACACAAACAACTCGATGACCAACACCGAGAACTTCGCATTTGTTCTCGCTATTATGCGTAAAAGTTCTTAGTTATTCTTAATTGTCAATCGTTCTCGGTTGTTCAGTGAAAAAATGAGAACAATTGAGAACTTCTCAATTAGTTCTCATTTTATCGCCTCCGGCGGCCTCTCCGGTGATCAAACAACTGAGAACTTATGTTCTCAGTTGACAACTGAACTACTAAGGACACGATCAACTCCGACAACCACTAACTACGGCGACAAAACAACTGAGAACTTATCGCAAGTTATCTACCGTCAACTAAACTACAAATAACACGATCAACTCCGCGACCACCAACTCCTCGGCGACCAAACAACTGAGAACTTATCAATAACTTCTCAGTTGTCAACTAAACTAATAAGAACACAATCAACTCCAGAGACCAAATCGCTCTCAGTTGTCAACTACTAATAACACAACCAACTCAGGCAACAACCTCCGGCCGTCGACCAACTTCGGCGACTAACAATTGAGAATTTCTTAATTGATCTCAATTGTTTTGTGGAGAAGTTTACAGTTGTTCTCAATTATCAATCGTTCTTAGTTGTCAACTACGAAGAACACAAACAACTCCGATGACCAACAATTGAGAACTTCGAATTTGTTCTCAGTTATTATGCAGAAAAGTTCTTAGTTATTCTTAATTGTCAATCGTTCTCGGTTGTTCAGTGAAAAAATGAGAACAATTGAGAAATTCTCAATTAGTTCTCATTTTATCGCCTCCGGCGACCTCTCCGGTGATCAAACAACTGAGAACTTATGTTCTTAGTTGTCAAATGAACTACTAAGAATACGATCAACTCTGGCAACCACCAACTACGGCGACGAAACAACTGAGAACTTATTAGTAAATTATCGACTGTCAACTAAACCACAAATAACACGATCAACTCCGGTGACCACCAACTCCGGCGACCAAACAACTGAGAACTTATTAATAACTTCTCAGTTGTCAACTAAACTAATAAGAACACGATCAACTCCAGAGACCAAATCGCTCTCAGTTGTCAACTACTAATAACACAACCAACTCAGGCAACAACCTCCGGCCGTCGACCAACTTCGGCGACTAACAATTGAGAACTTCTTAATTGATCTCAATTGTTTTGTGGAGAAGTTTACAGTTGTTCTCAATTATCAATCGTTCTTAGTTGTCAACTACGAAGAACACAAACAACTCTGATGACCAACAATTGAGAACTTCAGATTTGTTCTCAGTTATTATGCAAAAAAGTTCTTAGTTATTCTTAATTGTCAATCGTTCTCGATTGTTCAGTGAAAAATGAGAACACCGAGAACTTCTCAATTAGTTCTCATTCGTCAACCGACAACCAACTACAAATGACAACCACCTACTAAGAAACTTCTCAATCGTTATAAGTCACAAATGAATTATTAAGTACTTCTCAATTAATCCTAAAACAACTTATAATAATATATTTTTAAGAGAATTATGATAATATTTAACAATACAAAATTATTAATTTGTTTAGTTAAATATTTTAAACTCTCTATTGTAGGAATATATTATATTTTTTTAAGAAAATAAATATAATAGCTATAAAACGTCTTTTATTAGGAGGGTAGAAAGATCAAGTTTAACATGGACAATGTCCGTTTACAAGGAACACTCTAACCAAGAAGATAGCAAAGGCTATAGTGCCCAGTATCACTTTTAACACTTGAAGCCATGGCCATTTCTATATCAAAATTTTCGAACGTCTATTTACTATTTTCTATTTAATGTCTCAAAATAAATATAAAAAAAAATTAAATTTGCTCTTGAATAAGATTAAGAGTAAAAGTATACCCTGAATCAATATTGTAATGACCCGATCTCGAATACTGATTCGATACGTAGGCACCACACACTGGCCCACTAAGCACCTTCTCATTTAGGTTAACCACATCCCATCGCAGGCATCTAAAAGTCCGATGGATGAATTGATGCTTAGTAGTTGTGTATGAGCCTTTTATATAGCTCACCAAATTTCCACATATTTCCGATGTGTGATGGGGGATATCACAATTTCCCCCACTCAAACCCTTGCCGTTCCTGGCAAGCTCAATCAATACCCAGATCGTACCCCCGGGCTAGCTCGCAAGCCTTAAGGCCGGGGTTCAACTTTGATACTATTTGTAACGACCTGAGCCCGATGCCCGACCCGCTACATAGTCACCACACATTGGCCCACTAAGCACCTCCTCAATTGGGTTAACCACATCCCATCACAGACCTACAAAATTCCAATGGATGATTTGATGCTTAGTAGTAGTGTATGAGTATTCTATATATCTCATCAAATTCCCACATATTTTCGATCTGGGATGAGGGATATCACAATCTCCCCCACTCAAACCCTTACCGTTCATGACAAGGTCAATCAATACCCAGATCGCATCCCCGGGGTAGCTCGCAAACCTTGAGGCCGGGGTTCCACTCTAATAACATTTGTAACGACCCGAACTCGAATTACGACCCGATACGTAGGCACCACACACTGGCCCACTAATCACCTCCTCATTTGGGTTAACCACATCCCTAAATAGGACTCCAAAAGTCCAATGAATAAATTGATAATTAGTAGTAGTGTATGTGCCTTCTATATAGCTCACCAAATTCCCACATATTTTTGATGTAAAATGGGGGTTATCACAATATTGTGATATCTCCCATCCCAAATCGAAAATATGTAGGCATTGATTATAGAAGACTCATATACTACTACTAATCATCAAATCATCCATTGTACCTTTGAAGACATGTGATGGGCTGTGATTAGCCCAAATGAGGAGGTGTTTAGCTGGGTATGTGTGCCCGCCGCGTAGCCTGCTCGGTCGTTACAAATGGTATCAGAGCGGAACCCCGACCTTAATGCCATGAGCCAGCCCTGGTACGATCTGGGTATGATCGACATCGCTGCGACGGCAAGGGTCTGAGCTGGGAGACGCGATATCTCCCGTAGGATGCGGCTCGCTTTTCGGTGAGGCGGGCGCCCTATTCGAGCTCGGGCGTGCGCCCGGAGAGTCGGGCAAGTGGTCCTTTTGTTGCTGGGCTCGAGGCGGACGCCCGTGGCTGCTCTCGGCGGCGCCTATCGATGTAATGTCGGGCGTGGCTTCGTTTAGTTCCAGCGGCCGCACGCTCTCCCGAGGCGCGCGCCTCAAGGCAAAGCCGGGGTGTTTTGACACGGGCTTCTTTGCTTCGTCAGCCTTGCTTTGGGGCTGGGGTTAACATATAAATATCAGGTGTTGTATCCCTAATGTAAACGTGGTGTATATCAGACATATCAAATAAAGAAGTAGTTCAAAACCCCAATTAATTTCTTCTCTTTCTTTCGATTTCCCGATTAATTGCTTGTGTGTTCTCGATTGTTTTGTGTTCTTGCTTCCGCCGGCGATTGCACAACAACCGGTATCGAGCGTGTTGCGATGTTCCTGGGGAATTCTATCACCGTGAAGTCCGACGTTCAAAAGTTTGATGGTCATGGAAACTTTGCATCGCGGCAACTGAGGGTGAAGGATTTCTTGATTCAAGCAGCTTGGGAAAGGTTCTTCGATATCCTGATAAACCCGATGATATCGAAGAAGGTCCATGGAAGGAATTGCAAGAGCGGGCCGTATCGTCTATACGGCAATGTTTGGAGATGAGGTGGTGTATCACGTGATCGATGAGGAATCACCGACGAAGGTTTGGGAGATTTTGGAGGCTAGATATTTGTCGAAATCTGCTTCGAACAAATTGCATCTTAAGCAAACGGCTGTATGGGCTTAAGATGGTAGAGGGTTCCGACCTAGAATCTCATATACACACGTTTAATCAAATCCTCAACGATTCGTTAAAGGTGGAGGTGAGTTCGAGGACGAGGACAAGGCTTGATGCCGTTGAATTCGTTGCCCAATTCTTCAACATACGAAAACCTTGTTACTACGCTGACGCTGGGAAGGAGACTTTGGAATCGCAACCGGTCACAGATGCTCTTATAGCGTTTCATAAACTAAGAAGTCCGTCACGAACTCCGCGCGAGGGGTTATTTGTGAAGGAAAATCGTGAACGCTGGAGATCTCAGTTCGAATAACTCGCAGAGGCGTAATTCTCGTTCTACCAAGGAAGAAGTACAAGGGAAATTGTTTCAAGTGTGGGGAGAAGCGGGCACAAGAGGCGTAATTGTCCGCGAAGGGGAACGGTAAAGGCAAGGAAGGATCTTTAAAGTCGATGATGTGGTTGAAAGATTGCTCTCGGAGGATGTGGATGGAGATATGCTCACGACTTCATCACCATGAGCACCCGACGCATTTTTGGATTCTGGATTCAAGATGTTCGTTTCATGTGACGGCGAATCGTGATTGGTTCGATACCTACATGTCAAGCTAATTCTGGTATAGTTACTACGGGTAATGGTGCTACATGTAAAATTGCCGGCATAGAACTATAAGAATTAAGATGTATGATGGTGTAGTTAGAACGTTATGTGATGTTAGACATGTTCCTGAGGTTTCTAAAAATCTGATTTCATCGGGTACCTTGGATGCTAACGGTATGTCCTATAAAGCACAAGGTGGAACATTGAAAGTAGTGAAGGGTGCTATGGTTGTGATGAAGGGTGAGAAGGGGTCTAAGAACATTTACAGTCCGCTAGGGAGCACCGTCAGAGGTGGAGTCACATCTGCTGAGCCTGAGGTCGATACCGATGCCCTTCTATGGCATATGCAGGCTTGGTCACACGGGTGAAAGGGAATGCGGGAACTTCATAAACGTAAGTTGTTGAAGGGTGTGAAGACTTGTAAACTTGAGTTTTGCAAGTATTGTGTTCTTGGAAAGCGCAATAAGGTGCGCTCAAGACGGGTAAGCATACAACAAAGGGCATTCTCGATTACATTCATTCGATGTGTGGGGCCGGTCGTAATGCAGTCTGTAGGAGGACATTATTACTTCGTGATTCTCATTGATGATTTTTCGAAGAAGGTTTGGGTTTACTTCACGAGGCACAAGTCGAAACTTTTGAGAAGTTCAAGGTGTGAAAAGTCAAGTGGAAAACCAAACGGGCGGAAAATCAAGTGTTTGAGGAGTGATAATGGGACAGAGTACACAGATGGCGAGTTCAAGAAGTTCTGCAGAGAGCATGGAATCAAGAGGCACTACACGGTTCGCAAGACACCACAACAAAATGGTGTGGCTGAGAGGATGAATAGAACTATTGCGGAGATGGATAGGTGTCTACGATTCAACGCGGGGTTAGCAAAGAACTTTGGGCCGATGCGGTGAGTATGGCATGTTTCTTGATTAACGTATCACCTAGAGTCTCTTTGGATAACAGTGCTCATGGAGGAGGTATGGACGGGTAATGAGGTAGACTTCACCGATATCCGGTGTTTGGGTGTCCATCCTATGTGCATATTCCCGGTGAAGAGTGGTCGAAGCTTGACCCAAAGTCAAAACAAAGTGTCTTTCTGCATGAAACAAAGGTGTGAAAGGATACAAGCTTTGGGATCCCAAGTCAAGCAAAGCGGTGATCAGTAGGGATGTAGTCTTTGATAAAAAGGCTATGTTGAAGTGTACTCATGAAGATAAGGAGAAGGTGCCAGAAAGCAAGGAGGGCGAGAAGCAAGGTATTGAGGTGGAGCTACGTGAGGATAATACTGATGCGGATCTCACTCTTCCTGAGTCGAGGCAACTTCACAGATGTGGCTAGTACTTCAATGGGAGACCTAAGAGGGTAATCAAGCCACCTGGCCGATATGGGTTCGAAGACACGGCTTCGTATGTTCTTGTTCTTAGTAATGGAGACCCGAGTACTTTTAAGGAGGCTATAAACAAATCCTAAAAGGACAAATGGGTAATCACATGGCGGAGGAGATGGAGTCACCGTACAAGAATGATACATGGACTTGGTGGAGCTTCCTAAAGTGGAAGCGTACTATTGGTTGCAAGTGGATCTTCAAGCGCAAGGAGGCGACGTAAAAGAGGGGGAAAAGTTCAAGGCCTGCTTTGGTAGCAAAGTGGGTATTCGCAATGAGAAGGGTGGATTATAATGAGATTTTTTCGCCTGTTGTGAGACATACTTCCATTCGGATTGTGTTGGGTCTTGTAGCGCACTTGGCTATGATTTGGTGTCGAGCACGGATGGATGAAAACCGGCGTTTCTACACGGTGAGTTGGATGAGCAGATTTTCATGGAGCAACCACACGGGTTCACTGAGCCCGGGCAGAGCGTTTGGTTTGTAGATCGAAGAAGTCACTTTATGGGCTGAAGCGCCTCCGAGGCAATGGTATACGAGATTTGACTCCTACACGGTACGTATTGGCTACAAGCGTTGTGAGTATGATTGTTGCGTTTATGTGAGGAGCCTTGATGATGGTTCTTGTATTTTTCTCATATCAGATGTGGATGATATGCTTATCGCGGGTAGAGTATGAACGAGGTCAATCAGGTTGAAGGCCTTGTTGAGTAGAGAGTTTGACATGAAGGATTTGGGGGAAGCCAAGAAGATTCTTGGGATGGAGATTCGTCGAGACGTAAAATCTAGGAGATCGTGGTCGTCTCAAGCCTGGATATGTGGAGAAGGTGTTGGAGAGGTTCAATATGCGGATGCAAAACCCGCGAAGACACCATTGGCGAGTCATTTTAGTTTATCCGCCTCAGATTCCCGAGTTCGACCAAGAAATTCGTAGGATGTCAAAGGTTCCCTATGCAAGCGCAGCTGGGATGTCTCATGTATACTATGGTTTGCACGAGGCCGTATTTGGCGTAAGCCATTAGTGTGGTTAGCAGTATATGGCGAATCCGGCAAACAAAGATTGGGAAGCAGCTAAGTGGATTCTCGATATTCAAGCGGCACTATGGATTATGGCATCAAATGTTTGGAGGTAAGAGTGAGGAGCTTTCTGTTGTGGGGTATGTTGATTCGATTATGCGGGTGACTTGGATCGGAGGAGGTCGACTACGGGTTATGCGTTTACTCTTGGTGGTGGACCCATATGTTGAGATCTATGATCCAATCTATCATTGCATGTCTACAACGGAAGCGGAGTATACGGGCAAATGGCCAAGCCGCAAAGGAGGCCTTATGGCTTCGGGGTTTGGTCAACGAGTTGGGCATCGAGCAAGGTGGAGCGAAGTTGCTTTCATGACAAGCCAAAAGCGCGATATTTCTAGCGAAGAATCACATTTATCATCAACGGTCAGAAGCACATTGATGTTCGATTTCACAAGATTTGGGAGTTGATTGATATGGGTGAGGTTGTGCTGCAGAAGGTTCACACTACTGAGAATGCCGCGGATATGTTGACGGCTTGCTACTACCGACAAATTCAAGCATTGTTTGGATTTGTTGCACATCTCTAATGCTAGAGATGGGGAGGTTCGAGCCGGTTCCTTGTATCTTCTCGGTTGGCTGCGAACACTCGCCAGGTGGAGATTGTAGGATGTGGCTCGCTTTCGTGAGGCGGCGCCCATTCGAGCTTGGCGTGCGCCCGGGAGAGTCGAGCAAGGGTCCTTTTGTTGGGTTCGAGGCGACGCCCTGGTGTTGTCTTGGCGGGCGCCTCATTGACAGAATGTTGGGCGTGGCTTGTTTAGTTCCAGGCGGCCGCATGGCTCTCCTTGAGGCGTGCGCCTCAAGGCAAAGCCGGGGGTGTTTTGATTACGGGCTTCTTTGTTTGGTCAGGCCTTGTTTTGGGCTAGGGTTAACATATAAATATTATATAAATATTGTGTTGTATCCCTAATGTAAACGTGGTAGACATAGCACATATCAAATAAAGAAGTAGTTCAAAACCCCAATTAATTTCTTCTCTTTCTCTTTCGATTTCCTGATTAATTGCTTGTGTGTTCTTGATTGTTTTGTGTTCTTGCTTCCGCTGCGATTGCACAACACTCCCATCCCACATCGAAAATATGTGGGCATTGATTATAGAAGACTCATATACTACTACTAATTATCAAATTATCCATTGAACTTTTGGAGGCCTGTGATATGGGTTGTGGTTAACCCAAATGAGAAGGTGATTAGCGGGTACAATGTGTGATGCGCAATGTGCGTCGAATTCGGGATCGGGTCGTTACAAATATAGTGATTCAGCATATGCTCGACTCCTGAAATTTAACTGAGAGTTTCTAATGGAACCGTCAAAAACCCACATTGATGACATTTTAGACCTCTGAACCCAAAATTGATGAAATTGAATTATTGAACCTACGCTAGGAATGGTCCCATAGGTTTTGACATTATTTTGTCATTCGCTCTTTTGAAAAGGTGGGGCTATATGCACCCACCAATAGTCTAACACCTACTAATTTACTAAAAGATAAAACCTCCAATCATAAGATTTCCAAGGATGAATAGGAGACTAATTCTAGATTCCACTATTAGTGGACTTGATTGAAGCTAGTTTAATACAGAACAATGTAGCCACACTTTCTGAGCTATGAGATGTTGCAAAGTGTTAAGGAAAATGCCAAACACTAATAGGACCATCAAACATGTCATCCAAAAGAAAACCAAGGTCTGAGCATGAGCCACATATTCAGCTAGGCTAACCTCACATTACTTTTATATTAGGTAAGTTCATACATTATTCTGTTCACAAAAAAAAACCATCTGAATTATTCTTTAAATTTACGTTCCTTGCCATGGCGAATGAGGAACTTCATTTTGTGTTAATTCCTCTCATGACTCAAGGCCATATGATCCCCATGATAGACATAGCCAGGATGTTAGCTGAGCGTGGGATTACCATCACCATAGTCACGACTCCCGTCAATGCCAACCGTTTCAAATCTGTCATTTCTCGTGCAATAGAATCCAAACTTCAAATCAAAATGCTCGAGCTCTCTTTACAATTAACTGATGTAGGGTTGCCAGAAGGGTGTGAGAATTTCGACATGCTTCCTTCCGCAGAGCTTGGAATGAAACTCTTAACAGCTGCTAGCATGCTACAAGAGCCAGTAGAGAAAGTGATGGAAGAGCTGAAACCAGCACCAAGTTGCATAATCTCTGATATGTTGTTTCATTGGACAATGAATGTGGCCCACAAGTTTAACATCCCAAGGCTTGTCTTCCATGGGCCTGGATGCTTCCATCTCATCTGCTTACACAACTTAGTGGTGTCAGGAATAATGGATGAGATTGCCTCGGACTCAGAGCCATTTGTGGTGCCTGGCCTTCCTGACCGTGTTGAATTTACTAAAGCAAAGGCTGCAGGTATGTTTCTTCCAGACAATGATGGTTTCCATAAGAAACTTAAAGAAGCAGAGGGAGATGCATATGGAATTGTGGTCAATAGTTTTCAGGAGTTGGAACCGGAGTATTTCAAGGAATATGTAAAAGCAAAAGGTAAAAACGTGTGGTGCATTGGACCTGTTTCACTCAACAACAAAAACAACTTGGATAAAGCTGAGAGAGGCAACAAGGCTACCATTGATGCGGATTATTGTTTGAAGTGGCTGGATTCGTGTGAGCCAAGCTCCGTAGTGTATGTCAGCTTGGGTAGTTTATCACGTTTATCTACTGCACAAATGATAGAACTTGGATTGGGGTTGGAGTTATCAAACCAACCCTTCATCTGGTGTATAGGACATAAATCAGAAGACTTCAAAAGATGGCTTATGGAAGAAGGCTTTGAAGAAAGGGTGAAAGGGAGAGGCTTTCTAGTGCACGGTTGGGCCCCACAAGTGTTGATATTGTCACACAAAGCAATCGGGGGATTCTTAACACACTGTGGATGGAACTCGACATTAGAAGGAGTATGTGCTGGGTTGCCAATGATAACGTTGCCACTTATTTGGGATCAATTCTTTAATGAGACGTTAATTGTGGAGATATTGAAGATTGGAGTGAGGATAGGCATAGTGGAGGTTCCTGTTTTATTTGGTTTTGAGGAGAAATCGGGGGTGTTGGTGAACAAGGATGATGTTAAGAGGGCTGTGGACAAGTTAATGCATGGAGGACCAGAAGCTGAAGACCAAAGAATGAGATGCAGAAAGCTTCAGGATATGGCAAAAAAGGCAATGGAGGAAGGGGGTTCTTCTGATCTCAACGTGACACGTTTAATTCAAGATATCAGGGAGCAAGCAATTAATAAGAAATCAGAAATATGAGTAGTACTGTCATGAGGGAAAAACGTGGAGCGTGGTTTAATCGTTTCTGTTTTCCCTCAAGTCCAAAGGAAAATATGACTTTTGGAAAATGGATAAGGTGCAGTTTTAGATCATTCTTTTGATGCAAAAGCCTTCATTGTGAGCCACCTGGTTAATAAAATGCAGTGTACTTCTTACGACAGTGTTTTTCTTTGGTCTTTTGATGCAAAACTTTGTTTCTACTGCCAATTAGTCCTTTCATAGTGTTTAGTTTCTTGATAATGATCTGCTGATTGCTTTCCCTCGGGTTTCTCCTCTTTGCTTTTTGCTAATCCATGAAACAAAGACAGCTACAAACGTTGTTGCCCATGTTCTATTCAAAGGAGGCAATTTAAGTTGCATGAAATTGACTTTCCCATGTTGTGTACTATTTTCACAAGTTTCATTCTAAAAGTAGCAACTGCACACCTTTTTTATTCATTTTTTGAAGGGCAAACATATATGATTAATGATTGAAAGGGAGAATAATACAAGTAGCAGTGCATTCTACCGTTGTGATACACTTTGGTTCATGGGGATTTTTCTTCAGAAATCACTTACAAATCCGCTTTCCTTTTTCGCAGGATACATATATCATTCATACAAGTCAAGTTCAAATACAAGTGAACAAACACACAAGTTTTTCAATCAGCATCTCCTCAAGTATGTTATTCTTTGCCTTTCATTCACCATCTGAGGTAGGTAAGGCTTTAATCAGGATATAAAATGCGTTGCAAGTTTTTTTGTAATTGAGAATGCCAACTTTTCATGCCCATCATGGTTTCCGGTGGGTGCAAAGTCTTCAATTTTGTGGGACCAAAGTTTGTTGTTTTGTTTTCAAAATATTTGCGTCTCACATCTCAAGTCTTACTTATCCCTTAATTATTTTAAAAATTGTGAGTTTAAAAAATTGCCTTCAAAATATTCACATAAACCATGAGCCCTAAGAATAAAACTAAAATAAAAACTAGAAAAAAAAAACATATTTTCTTTCTTTTCTTTGGACCAGGCGACCAACAAGATAAAACAGTTCAAAATAAAAATAAAAATAAAAAACCGGTCTAAAATCGGCAAACCGGGAACCGTAACCATGAATCGTAAGTTGATGTAAACGCAATGAATGATATAGGAATTAATCAAGAATGATTAAAACCTCTGCAGAATTAAAGGAATTCCCAAGAACTCAATAACGAATTCTTTCAATAAAACACGAAGTTTTATTAATAATTTGAAAACCAAAGAAAATAATAATATCAAGACTACCTAAAACTAAAACTAGAGGGGAGTATTTATAGGTCATACTCTCCTAAATCCCTAAGGAAACATAAAAAGAAAATATAGAAATTCCTAAGGAAACATAAAAACAAATAAAGAAAATCCTAACAGAAAAAGGAAAACAAAATAAAGAAAATCCTAAATCTTCTAGAATTACTCCTAACCTATATGGTAACTAAATAAGACTCAAAAACTAGTAAATCTCCTCAAAATCTACTCTAAAATCACCTCTAATCATCTTATTAAAATAAATGACGAAAATAATAAATAAAATATAAACTAAAACAAATTAAATCCTAAAATACTAATTAAAATACAAAATTAATTAATATATTTGACTTTGTCAAATATTTCTTGAACCGGATTACATCATTCACCTCCGCTTGAAAAAGGATTCGCCCCGAATCCTCGTCCGATCTTTGAAACGAGCCCCTCCATTTAAATAAATATTTGGAATAAATCTTCATCTTTAACGTAGAAGGAATTGAAAGAACTTGAATTTTTCCGTACCAATGAAAGTATTTGGAATAAATATTATCTCGAAGCACAAATATGGGCAGACAAATATCTTCCGGAAATAAAATTATATCATCAATCCCATCCTTTCCATCCTTCTGTTGATCGTCCTCTCCGTCCTCCCCATGATCCACAAAATTTTTGCCCCATATAAAATTTGATTTTGCAACAAACCAATCCATATTAACAAAAAGATCCTCCACCTTTGACTTAACTAGGGCATGAATAGGGACAATAAAATCTGCGGTAACAATATTACTACATACCTTAATTACTTCGCCCGTTGTAATTTCACACAGTTCATCATCTTTAGATTCTTCCATCACTTGAACAACACATAAATCTTCTACGACTTCACAAATAACCTCTTCATCAAAAGCTTCTTCTTGAGTAGGAAATTCTTCAATAACAAGGCGACGTTCTTTCTCCTCAAGACGCTTCAATTCAATAGCTTTTTGTGATTTCAAACGCCGAACTTGTTTCAAATAAGAACAAGCTTTATGCCAAAAAGGTTCAGATTCTTTCAAAGGTTTATCCCTATATTCTCTATGTAAATCCACTATAAATTGTTTTTCTGGCGGAAGTTGACCGCTTACAAGAAGGGATTCATAATGAAGAAAAAAATCATGGTGGAAGTTGGCCTCCTTTGAAAATTCCTCCTCGCTTTGCAAAAAATATTTCGCCTGTTGATTAGCATGAATCAAACGATCATTGATCCTATCAATAACAACAGATTTGTTATTTTCTCCATTGTTAGTTCTATTCTCCGTCCAATCGGACCGTCGTGGCGGAGGTGTTCCCGTGAGGGACCGTGTTGATTGTTAGGGTTGACATCGCCACCATCTACTCGCAGCCCCGCCAAGGTCGCTAATAATTGGGTGTGTTGCTCTCTTTGGAGGGCTTCTTGTGCTCTCGCACGTTCCCTATATTCGCGTTCTTGTTGCTCCGCACGTTCCCTATATTCGCGATCTTGAGTTGCTATGCGCTCAGGATTCTTTGCAAGAGTGGCTTGCGTGTCTCCGTTGGCTCCACCGGAATTGGTCATCTTCCAAGGATCGCTCCTCGCTCTGATACCAACTGATGTAAACGCAGCGGAATGATATAGGAATTAATCAAGAATGATTAAAACCTCTGCAGGAATTAAAGGAATTCCCAAGAACTCAATAACGAATTCTTTCAATAAAACACGAAGTTTTATTAATAATTTGAAAACCAAAGAAAATAATAATATCAAGACTACCTAAAACTAAAACTAGAGGGGAGTATTTATAGGTCATACTCTCCTAAATCCCTAAGGAAACATAAAAAGAAAATATAGAAATTCCTAAGGAAACATAAAAACAAATAAAGAAAATCCTAACAGAAAAAGGAAAACAAAATAAAGAAAATCCTAAATCTTCTAGAATTACTCCTAACCTATATGGTAACTAAATAAGACTCAAAAACTAGTAAATCTCCTCAAAATCTACTCTAAAATCACCTCTAATCATCTTATTAAAATAAATGACGAAAATAATAAATAAAATATAAACTAAAACAAATTAAATCCTAAAATACTAATTAAAATACAAAATTAATTAATATATTTGACTTTGTCAAATATTTCTTGAACCGGATTACATCATAAGTCGACGATCCGGTTTCGGTCGGCATTTTCGTCAAACCGTGGACCGCCGGTTTTCGACCGTTAACCGGCGGTTCGGTCCGACCAGGCACGTATACCTCTGCTGTTATGTTCTCTTAGCAAATCCATCTCTTAAACAAATTCTGGACTGCCCTAGTGAGTTCTTTACTAACCCTCCCCTTTCCTTTTTGTTCCATCTCAAAATAAGTGTTTCATTTCTAAATAAAAGTCTTACTACATATTTAATGTCGTACACGTAATATACAAACAATTCAATTGAAGCACGGTTCTTAAAAAAAAGATTGGAAAATCAGAATTGTAGCATCCTGGCTGAAAGATTAGTTTCAGCGCTGGCTCAATACGACTGACAGTTGTTGTCATTTAACTTATTCACAAAAAGTCCAACTAATTGAGTAAATGTCATAAGAGTTGACAGGGATCAATAGAAGACGAATTCCATATCCAGTGGATATGACTGAAGCTAGTTTAGATATACTCCCTCCGTCCAGTTACATACTTCACACTTTCTATTTTGAGCGTCCAATTACATATTTCACACTTTGTCTCCTACATTATTTTAATACCCACAACACCATTATAATTTACTATTCCCTCCACTCATTCTCTCTCCTATTTTACTTTTACACTCGCAACATTATATCATTATTTTTTTCTTTAATTCACGCGTGAACAGTAACCGTGAAGTATGTACTTGGACGGAGGGAGTAGAACAAAGCAGCCGCACTTTCTGACCTCTGTGAGAATTTACATAGTGGCTTCCCGAAGGGGAGGTCACCGGTTCGATTCCCCTCAAGGGGAATCTCTGTGCTTTAATTCCTACCTTGGGTTTATGGTCCTTTGGAGCTCCAGGCACATCCAGTGCGGTTAAGGAAGCGGCATTCTTGAGCTTGTATCCTCAGTGTGGGGAGTTCGAATCTTGGTAGGAGCAGCTGGAGCAGCCAATTGGTGTTGTAAGAGTGATGCAATTGCCTCGGCAGGAGCAGCTGGAGCAGCCAATTGGTGATGTAAGAGTGATGTAAATGCCTTGTAGGAGGGCTCCCTTGGGGCTCTGGAGTATAAGGGGTACTGCCACCCTGGCTGCATAGGGCACATCCCGCGATTTACCTCCGCCAGCATACTGAGAGGCCGGTACCTGGTGGTCCAGGATTAGTCCGGCGAAGCTGGGAACCTGGGTATAAAAAAAAAATAAAATAAAAAAAAATGAAAAAATAAGAAAATCAAGCTCTGAGCATAAGCCACATATTCAGCTAGGATACCCACACAATATTTTCATATTTCCTCCGTCCCATAAAAAGCGTCTCAATTCTGTTTAAAATAGCGGTTGAATTTTAATCTATAATTTTATATTAATTTATTTATTAAAATGAAAATCTAAAATTATTATTGGTATTATTTTTAATGTTTTGTCCATAACAAGTTTTAGAATTTCATTTGGATAAATAAATTAACATAATATTATTGGTCAAAGTTCAATTAAAGTTATCTAAAAAAGTGAGACTATCTATAGATGAGACGGAGGGAGTATTAGGTAAGGTCAAACATTCTTCTGTTCACAAAAGAAACCATCAAAGGTGGAAAATATTCTGTAAAAATACTCGCCATGGCCATAAAGGAGCTTCACTTTGTATTATTTCCTCTAATGGCTCCTGGCCATATGATCCCCATGATTGACATAGCCAGGATTCTAGCCGAGCGTGGCGTTACTGTTACCATTGTCACATCTCCGGGCAATGCCAACCGTTTCAAATCAGCAATTTCACGTGCAATAGAATCCAAGCTCAAAATCAAAATGCTCGAGCTTTCTTTACCATTAACTGACGTAGGGTTGCCAGAAGGGTGTGAGAACTTCGATATGCTTCCTTCCGTAGAGCTTGGAATGAAACTCTTTACAGCTGCTAGCATGCTAGAAGAGCCAGTAAAGAAAGTGATGGAAGAATTGAAACCAGCACCAAGTTGCGTAATCTCTGACATGTTGTTTCATTGGACAATGAATGTGGCCCACAAGTTTAACATCCCGAGGCTTGTCTTCCATGGACCTGGATGCTTCCATCTTATCTGCTTGCACAATTTAGTGGTGTCAGGAATAATGGATGAGATTGCTTCAGATTCAGAGCCATTTGTGGTGCCAGGCCTGCCTGACCGTGTTGAATTTACTAAAACAAAGGCTGCTGGTATGGTTCTTCCAGACTTTGATCAATTCCACACCAAAGTTAAAGAAGCAGAGGAAGATGCATATGGTATTGTGGTTAATACTTTTCAGGAGTTGGAACCGGAGTATTTTAAGGAATATGTAAAAGCGAAAGGTAAAAACGTGTGGTGCATTGGACCTGTTTCACTGTACAACAAAATCAACTTGGATAAAGCCGAGAGAGGCAACAAGGCCTCCATTGATAGGGATTATTGTTTGAAATGGCTAGATTCATGTGAGCCAAGCTCTGTAGTCTACATTTGTTTGGGTAGTTTATCGCGTTTATCTACTGCACAAATGATAGAACTTGGCTTGGGATTGGAGTTATCAAACCGACCCTTTATTTGGTGTATACGACATAAACCAGAAGAGTTTGCAAGATGGCTTATGGAAGATAGATTTGAAGAAAGGGTGAAAGGGAAAGGCTTTCTAATACACGGTTGGGCCCCACAAGTGTTGATATTGTCACACAAAGCAATTGGAGGATTCTTAACACATTGTGGATGGAATTCGACGTTAGAAGGATTATGTGCGGGGTTGGCAATGATTACGTGGCCACTTTTTTGGGATCAATTTTTTAATGAGACGTTAATTGTAAATATATTGAAGATTGGAGTGAGGATAGGGGTAGTGGAGGTTCCTGTTATGTGGGGTTTTGAAGAGAAATCAGGGGTGTTGGTGAACAAGGATGATGTTACGAGGGCCGTGAACAAGTTGATGGATGGAGGAGCAGAAGGTGAAGACCGAAGAATGAGATGCCGAAAGCTTCAGGATATGGCAAAAAAGGCAATGGAGGAAGGGGGTTCTTCTGATCTCAACGTGGCACGTTTAATTCAAGATATCAAGGAGCAAGCAATTAATAAGAAATCTGAATATTAGTATTACTTGATAAGGATAATACTAATTGTGGTGATAATCGCACTCATTAAATCCAAGTCAGTATATTATTTCAATGTAACTAGTATTCAATGTTTAGATATTTACTATGTACACTAGCATGTATAAATATGCAATTGATGAATTAAAGAACTCACTTCTTCTTAAACTCTCTTTATGGTATCAATAACACAAACCGATCATTTCTCTTTTATTTACGGCAGCTCTAGCAATGGCAAGTACCACCACCACCCCAAACCTTGATGAACCCGAACACCCCATCGTCCTTGTCAACCTCTCTCACTGCCGAACCCTAACACCCCTCACCTATCTCACATGGGCTTCCCAAATCACCTCTATCCTCTTCGGTCTTGACCTACTCAAATTTGTGGATGACATCCACCCCGCCCCTACCACCACCATCACCATCAAAGTAAGCAATACCGAGAAAGACAATCCCGCCTCCAAAACTTGGCACTGTCAAGACCGCCTCATCCTTGGAGCTCTCCTTGGCACCCTCGATCCCACCATTGCCCCACTTGTTCACCAAGCTAACACCTCTCACGAAGCTTAGGCCATCCTCAAAACAACCTATGCCAACCCCTCCCGCGGTCATATCCTCCAACTCAAAGAACATCTCGAATCCCTCACCAAACAATCCCAATCCATATCCGAATACATGCACTCCATTAAAACTTGCGCACACAAACTACTTGCTCTTCTTGGTAAACCTATGGACAATGAAGACATTATTGCCAAAATTCTCAAAGGTCTAGACTATTACACATACAAGCCCGTGGTTGACTCCGTTCGCGCCCGAGACACACCCATCACCTTTGAAGCTCTCCATGAAAAGCTAATCTGTCACGAACTCATCCTTAAACAAAAAACAATACCTTCTCCCTTTCCAGCCTCTGCCCATGCCGCTTACTACCAATCTGCCCCACCCCGTTCCCAACCTCCTTGGACCAACCACAACCTTCCTCTCCTCCCCACTCCACCCGGACCCTCCATGACCATCCCCTTCAAAGGAAAATGTCAATATTGCCGTCAAGTATGGCATGTCATATCTCAGTGTACTCAATTCAAAAAGACCTATTCCAATGTTGTCTTTCTCCCTCCTCCAAACCCCACTCGGCCAAACCGCCACAACAACAATCACCGCTCCATCCGTCCAAAAGCCAACACCGCCACTGCCCCTACTCGCACCCCACCCGCTTCCTGGCTAGTTGACAGCGGTGCTACCCACCACATCACAAATGACTTCACCAACCTCTTGCCTCATAATCCTTATGATGGGAATGATGAAGTACTTATTGGAGATGGCTCCTCCCTACCAATCTCAAACATAGGTTCCTTCTCTCTTTCCTCCTCTAACTCTTCTTTTCAATTTAATAACGTTCTTCATGTTCCCCTCATCTCTCGTATTATTCTATCTGTTTCTCAATTTTGCAAAGATAATGATGCTCTTATTGAATTCTCACATTCTTCCTTTCTTATCAAGCCTCGGTCGACCAACCAAATCCTACTTCATGGAACAAGTGACCGTGGGGTTTATCTTTGGCACCCGTTATCCACTCAAGCACACCCTAGCATCATCAACTCTCTCTCATCATGGCACCACCGACTTGGTCATCCTGCTGCTCAAATAATTTCTATTTTACAAAGGCAATTTTCTTTACCAATCTCTTCTAGTCATCTTTCTAGTTGTAATGCATGCAATATCAATAAAAGTCATAAACTTCTGTTTTCTACATCTACTCTCCAATCTCACGCTCCTCTTGATATTATATTCTCTGATGTTTGGACCTCTCCCGTCTTATCTTACGACAATTTCAAATATTATGTTATCTTTGTCGATCATTACACTAAATACACTTGGCTATACCCACTTAGAAACAAATCTGACACTTTCACCACTTTCACTCGCTTCAAAGCTCTTGGCGAAGCATATTTTCGCAAGAACATTACTCAATTCTACTCCGACAATGGAGGTGAATAAATAAAAATAACTCCATATTTGCTTCAGTTTGGCATTTCTCACCCTACATCTCCTCCTCACACTCCTGATCACAATGGCTTTGCTGAACGACGACATCGCCATATTGTCGAAACCAGTTTAACTTTACTCTCTCATGCTAAACTTTCCCTCGACCTTTGGCCTCATGCTCTCACTACTTCCACCTATCTCATAAATCTCCTACCCACCTCTACACTCAGAAATGATTCTCCCTATCTCTGTCTATTTAAATATCCTCCCAACTACACAAAACTCCGTAGCTTCGGCTGCTTGTGTTACCTATGGCTCCGTCCCTATACTAAACACAAACTTGAACCTAAATCTACTTCGTGCATTTTTGTTGGATATTCACCCTCACAAAGTGCCTACTACTGTCTCAATCCAATATCCTCTCTAGTCTACACCTCCCGTCATGTAAAATTCTTCGAAACATAATTTCCTTACCAAATCCTCACAAACAATACATCTGCTCCTCCACTTCCTACTACAGCCGAGTGGTGCCCCATATCCATTCCCCCCTCCAAAACCCTAATCCAACCTCACCACACCCACCAACTAACCTGTCACGACCCTAAACCTAGGCACCATTTTGGACACACGTGGAGCACGTGAGGTTGTGTTGCTTTGCATCTCATCTTATGCTTTATATATGCTATTTGAATTGATTACGTGTTCATTTTGACAATTTTGGTTAAATTGCATGGTTTTAGATGTTATTAAATTGATTTTAATTATATAACGTCTAAATGAAGGAAATGGGAATTTGTGTAGCAAATTTGTAATATTGAAAATTTCAAATGAAAGTGTTATAAAAGTATTGAGGAGCTTATGTGTAAATATAAGTTTAAGGTAGTGAATTGTAGTTGATTGATTCTTGGAGGAGCCTAGGTGTAATTTGCCTATATAAATATCCTTTCTTCTCCCAGAAGCCTCTCAGTTCTTCTCTTTCTCTCTCTCAGTACTACGTTTCATCCTATAACCTGTGTGGTTACCTTCGTAAATTCGTAGAAAATCAACCGTTGATCCGTTTTCAATTCCGACTTCATATTTGTGATCAGGGAGTCGATTAGAGCAAGTATATCCGATTAAATCTTCCTTTTATTTCGGCCTATTTTGGTAAGTTATTATGATTTTGTTCAATAAATGTTCATACTAAGTTAAATGAGGTTATTATGTGTTGTAAATGTGTTTTGGAAAGGTGGAATCATTTCTTGGTTGTTAGAAAGGGAAAGGAAATGGTTTGTGGTTGAAAGAAAATGGTTTCTTGGCATGAAGGTAAGAATTTAAGGTGGTAAGGTTGTTATGGGGTGTTATATGGCTAGTGGAAAGTGTTATACTGAAGCTAGGCTAAGTTATAGCAGTTGTGATATGTATGTTATGATGAAGCATGACCTCTTTTCCTTTGGCTGATGAAAGTTCAGCAAGAACACTGAATTCTGGGCAGAGGGCACAACTCGTGCCTTGGATCACGAGTCGTGACCCTCAGGTTACACTCGTATGTAGTAGTCGTGACATTTAAGGCACTCGTGCGGGGGTTGGGCACGAGTCGTGCCCATGAGCACGAGTCGTGCCCAGGACTGTTTTCTACTTTGCAAGCTTGTAGACCTAAGCAAACTAGTATGGAATTGATTCTTCTTTAACTATAACTCTAGTACAATATTAGTACTATACAATGGAGTCTTAAATGGCTCAAAATGATAACGGGAAGGGCTTTAAATATTGTCTTGAAAATGGTTGGAAGGCAATGTAAATAGTTAACCAAAGTTGATAAAACCTTGGTATTTGAATACGGAACCTTTATAGAAGGTGTTTAACGTTATGTCATGAATGCGTAGGGCTACTTATATTATATTGTACCCCTACGTGGTTACCTGTATATGGTTATTGGTTCATATAGTGCGTGGAATGTATATTGCACTACTTCATTGGTTTGGGCAGGAGTACTAATACCCTGTTACTGGATTATAAAGTGTATAATGAATATGTAGGGCTTACTTGATATACATTGTGCCCATATGTGATTACATATTCATGGTTGGTTGTGCTCATAGTGTTTAAATACGTGTCTTATTTGTTTCATTTGTTTGAGCATGAGTATTAATACCATGTCATTGGATTGTTATTATGCAATAGTGTTTAAATATATGTTGCACTATTGTGATTGGTTTAACATGTGTAATTGTACCATGTTAGGTATTGTTATCCCATGGGGTGGATATATTTTCAAGTATCTATTATGTGCTTGAATGTGTTTATATCAGCTGATCATTGGGGGGTATATGGAATACTATCACTTATGAGAAAATATTTCATAAGGTGCTTAGATTTTCTTATACCTGTGACCTCTCCCCCCTCTGTGGCCACAGATTGGGGTGCAGCTTCTGTGGATATGCACAAGTAGTTCATAAGATTGCTGGTATCTTATATGTTTCTCTGAAAGGTCTTATAAGACGTGAATATGCTCAAGCAGTTCACAAATGAGCAAAGCATTACTCCCACCGTTGTACTACATATAATTCAGATGGGAAAGGTAAAGAGAAGGTTTACCGCTTTACCAATATGATTATGAGCAACCTGTTTATGTGTTGCATATGTGATATTGAGCAACCTGTTTATGTGTTGCATGTTGTATGACATATTGTTGCATACATAATAGCTTGCTGAGATTTATTCTCACCCCTTCCCCCTTTACTGTTTTTAGATCCCGCTGAGACAGGAGGACCGGACCGGCGAGGCCGAAAAGGAGTTTGGACATCTTTTGGGTTGTCAGGGTATGTGTTGGTTTGGGGAGTTGGGAATAGGTTGTGGTTGTTATTCTTTTGGGGAAAGTTGTATATAAAAATTTTATAAACATGTTTTCAGTGTGATATGTTGTAATTAAACCTGGGATTGGTTTGTTTAAAGATGGCTTGTGCAAGCCGTGTCAGTTTTTGTACTTGTAACTTAGACAGGTTATAACTGGTTAAAGCAGGTTTATATTTCACCTCCAAGTAGAGAGGTTATTTTGAATTTTTTTTGAAAAAGGGATGTTATACTTTTCAAGTTAATATAAAGAAAAGTTTTTTTAAAAGGGTATTTTGGGGACCCTCCAGCTTGGGACACGAGTCTATAGGTCCTGGATTTAGGGAGGCCGCCACAGTTGGTATCAAAGCTTTGGCTAGAAGTCAAGGGTAGATGTCTAGTCTAAGGGGGAGTGTGCGATATCTGATGCCGAGTGTTTAATGCAGGGATTGTTGTAATGGTTGGAACTGGTGATGACCAGCAGAGGGATCAGGGGAATATTGGTGATATGGGAGCTGGGGGAAACCAGAATGCTGAAATGATGGCTATGTTCAGGGTTTTCCTTCAGAATATGGCAGGTCAGGGTCAGGCACAACAACAACCTGAGGGAAGGCCAGCACACGGTTTAGAGAAGTTTATCAAAATGGCTCCACCAAGCTTCAACGGGGATCCAGATCCAGCGATATCAGAGAGATGGTTGGAAGCTATGAATAAGATTTTTGTGGCAATGGAGAGTACAGATGAAGAAAAAGTCAGATGTGCAGTGTTCAAACTGGAAGGTCCTGCAGAGCACTGGTGGCAAATACTTAAGGAGAGTTGGGAGCGGGACCACATGCCCCAAACTTGGGACAACTTCACTGGGAGATTTAAAGAACATTTCATTCCAGTGATTACCAAAGACAAGAAAGAAGTAGAGTTTCTGAAGCTCGAGCAGGGGGTAGGGGGCAATGGCCAGTGGCCCAAAAGATTCGGCAAAATTTACGTAGCCGGCGAGGTATTGTCCACATCTAGTACCAGATGAAGGAAGGAGAGTCTACAGGTTTGTGAAGGGACTGAGGTTGGAGTTCAGGAAACAATTGTTGACACATGATTTTCCCAACTACCAAGCAGCAGTAAACATGGCATACAGAATTGAAAATGACATTGAAGAACATCGTGGCAAACCTGAAGGTAGTGGAATCAAGACTAAGTTTCCAGGCCAGAGTTCAGGTCAGAGCAGGGGTCAAAAGAAGTCTTCAACTCCCAAAAGAGTGTCTAAGGGAGGAAAGGTTACGGTTTCAACTCGTCCCGTATCCACCAATTTGGGACTATTTACAATTTTTGCAAAGAGGATAGGACATTCTCAAGACAATCTGCCTGGAGGAAACAAGGTAAATGTATGAATTGTGGAGAGATGGGGCACTTCAAAAGGATTGTCCTAAGTTTCACCTGGGGTCTAGCTGCGGGTGGCGGATAGCGGGGTGACCAGCCCAGAGGTGGTGTGAAGAGGGATGTTGAGGGAAAGCCTAAAGAGAGAGTACAAGGTAGAGTGTTTGCCATGTCGAGGGAAGATTGCTCGTTACATTAATGGGTTCAAGGGTTTGATATAAGAAAAGATGGGCTTGCATCAGGTGTGGACGTTGACGGATGCTACCTCTCTGGCGTTAAAGGCTGAGCTTATGGAGAAATCGAGCACGAAAAACTTTACCCCTTTTCGCAGATTTCCACAAAGAAGGTACTTCTAAAGCGGAGTTGATAAAGACCCAGTTTTGCAAGCCAAGAATACAACCAATGCTAGTAGTAGCACAGTGAACAAGGCTCCGGCGCAAAAAGCAGCAAATCTGTATGCCAAGCCAGCAGGGGATAGGTGTTATCGTTGTCAGGGGTATTGCCACAGATCGAATGTTTGCCCCACCCGGAGGACTGCTGCAGTTTTGCATGAGTACGAAGAGGATGAACCCGAGGTCAATGAGTATGAAGACGTTGACTTTGTGGAAGAGGAGTCCGGTGAGAGGGTTAGGTGCGTGCTTCAACAGATGTGACTTTCTTCCAAGGACGAGGGCCAACGGAAGAATCTGCTGCGAGCACAATGTTCTGTTAAGAACAAGGTATGTAATATGATTATTGATTATGGGTGTACTGAAAATCTTAATTCGCAGAAGTTGGCTGAATTTCTAGGTTTAACGACTGAACTTCATGATAGTCCTTATAGTTTGGGATGGGTGAATAAAGGTTCAGAACTCCGAGTAACACGAACTTGTAGGGTCCCTATTTCCATTGGCAAACATTATAGGGAGGAGGTCATTTGTGATGTTCTGAGTATGGATGTGTGTCATATACTGCTTGGTCGCCCTTGGCAGTTTGACCATGATATTACTTATCGGGGTAAGGATAATGTATTGATGTTCACTTGGAATGATCATAAAATTGCTATAGCTCCTGTATTGCGTTTTGAGAAACAGGTGTAAAAGGAGAAGCCGGTCGTGATGCTCATACAGAATGAGAAAGAGCTGACAACAGCTATTGAAGAGGCCGAATACTTTTGTCTGATAGTGGTTAAAGGGCTGTTGGGTTCTGTTAGTGTGGAGATCGAGATGCCACAGGATATTACGTAACTCCTATCGGGTTTTAGGAGTTACTTGGTGACGAGTTGCCTAACGAACTCCCTCCTATGAGGGACATTCAACATCAGATTGACTTGATTCCGGGAGCTAGCCTACCAAACCTCCCACACTATCGCATGAGCCCTAAGGAGAACGAGATACTGAGAGAGCAGATTGAAGATTTGCTGCGGAAGGGGTTTATCAGGGAGAGTATGAGTCCACGTGGTAGGCTTGTCCTTCTTGGTGACAAAGAAAGGGAATCAGTGGCGTATGTGTGTTGATAGCAGGGCCATCAAAAAGATCACCATCAAGTACAGATTTCCTATCCCTCGTCTAGAGGACATGCTTGATGAGTTATTCGGGTCTAAAGTGTTTACGAAGTTGGATATGCGCAGTGGGTATCATCAGATTCGGATCAGACCTGGGGATGAATGGAAGACAGCTTTCAAGAGCAAGGATGGTCTTTACGAGTGGCTAGTCATGCCATTCGGGTTGTCTAATGCCCCTAGTACATTCATGAGGTTGATGAACCAGGTATTCCGACCTTTTATTGGCTCTTTTGTAGTAGTTTGCTTTGATGATATCCTGATTTATAGTAAAGATAGAACTGCGCATTTGGAACACCTTAGTCAAGTGTTGCATGTGTTGAAAGATAATATGTTGTATATCAATCTTAAGAAGTGTATATTCTGCACCAACAAGTTGCTTTTCATAGGGTTTGTTGTTGGTGAGGATTGGATTCATGTTGACGAGGAGAAGGTGAAGGCGATAAATGATTGGCCTATTCCACAATCAGTCACGGAGGTGAGCAGTTTTCATGGCTTGGCTACATTTTACAGGAGGTTTGTGCGTGATTTCAGCACTATTACTGCACCCATTACAGAGTGTCTGAAGAAGGGGAAGTTTCAGTGGGGCTTGGAGCAAGGTCAGAGTTTTGCCATCATCAAGGAGAAGCTTTGCACCGCACCAGTTCTTGCCCTACCAGATTTTGACAAAATCTTTCAGGTGGAGTGTGATTCTAGTGGTGTGGGAATTGGGGCTATTCTCTCACAAGAAAATCATCCGGTGGCTTTCTTCAGTGAGAAGTTGAGTGACGCTCGTCAGAAGTGGAGTACTTAGGATCAGGAATTTTATGCAGTTTATCGGGCCTTGCGACAGTGGGAGCATTATCTAGTTCAAAGGGAGTTTGTACTGTTTTTTGATCATCTTGCCTTGAAGTTCTTGCATAGTCAGAAGGTGATAAACAAGATGCATGCTCGCTGGGTTAGTTATTTGCAGAAATTCCCTTTCATTATTCAACACAAGTCGGGAGTTCAAAACAAAGTCGCAGATGCTTTAAGCAGGAGGGCTTCTTTGTTGATTACTTTATCGCAGGAGATTGTGGGTTTTGACTTGCTGAAAGACTTGTACGAGGAGGATGCAGATTTTATGGAGATATGGTTGAAGTGTGTGGGCAAGCACCCTAGCGCAGATTTTCATGTCCGAGATGGTTTTTGTTTAAGGGGGATCGGTTGTGCATTCATATTTCTTCCCTGCGGGAGAAACTGATTCGTGACTTACACGGTGGGGCCTTAGTGGACATCCGGGACGAGACAAGACTATCGCCGCTTTGGAGGAGCGTTATTTACGGCCTCACTCGAGGAAGGACGAGAGCTCGATTGTTCACAGGTGTTATGTTTGTCAGGTTTCTAAAGGTCAGTCTCAAAATACTGGTCTTTACTTACCTCTACCTGTTCCTGATGATATTTGGCTAGATTTGTCCATGGATTTTATCTTGGGCTTACCTCGGACACAGCGGGGCGTGGATTCTGTATTTGTTGTGGTTGATCGGTTCTCCAAGATGTCCCATTTTATTACTTGTAAGAAGACGGCGGATGCCTCCAATATTGCGAAGTTATTCTTCAGGGAGATTATGCGACTGCATGGAGTTCCTAGGTCCATTACTTTGTACAGGGACACCAAGTTTCTGAGCCACTTCTGGATTACTTTATGGCGTATGTTTGGCACTTCACTGAATAGGAGTTCTACAGCTCATCCACAGACGGACGGACAGACGGAGGTCACTAACCGGACTTTGGGTAACATGATTAGGAGCGTTTGTGGGGACAAGCCGAAGCAGTGGGATTTAGCGTTCCCACAAGTGGAGTTTGCTTATAACAGTGCAATACATTCAGCAACAGGGAAGTCACCTTTTTATTTTGTTTATACATCTGTCCCTAGGCATGTAGTTGATTTAGTACCATTACCTAACGGTCGTGGGATGAGTCAAGCTACTGAGAATATGGCTAAGGAGGTGCAAGCTGTCAAGGAGGCGGTCAAGGCTAAGCTAGAAGCCACGGGGTTGAAGAATAAGGCGGCTGCTGACAAAAAGAAGCGGGTAAAGGTTTTTGCAGTTGGGGATGAGGTTATGGTGTTCTTGCGGAAGGAGCATTTTCCCGTTGGTACTTACAAGAAGTTGCAGCCCAGCAAGTATGGACCTTTCAAGGTGACCCAAAGATTAATGATAATGCATATGTGGTAGCTCTTCCCAATGATTTGAACATTTCTAATACGTTCAATGTTGTCGATATCTATGAGTAACATGCGGATGGGATTCTTTATCCCTATGTGAACTCGGGGTCGAGTTCTTTGGAGGTGGAAGAGACTGATGCAGGAGGAGATGAAGCCTCAGGCGGCCGCCCCATGTGGTACCAGGCGGACGCCTCAGATGGATGCGAAGGAGAGGAAGCTTCTGGCGTTGAGGCGGGCGCTTCATCAAAGCCCAAGCGGGCGCCTCAACGTGACCCAAGCACAGCCAATGTTTCTGGGCTCCAGGCGGGCGCATGAGGGAGTTCCAGGCGGGCGCCTCAAGGAGGATTTGGATCGGTCTTGGCTTCTGGTCTTCAGGCGGGCGCCTGGCCCTAGCCCAGGCGGGCGCCTCGCGTTGTTCAAGTGTTTCCTAGTTACGAATTTTACTTCCGTTTACTGAGTATTTGACAATTAGACTTGGGGTATTTTAGTCATTTGGTTTATTAATTGTTTCTTAGGGTTTAGGAAGTATTTAAACAATCTTGAGGCATGTTTTAACTCAGCTTTTGATTAATTAAATTGAAGAGTTTTCTCTCTTTTTCTAGTGGAATCCAGTTCTTGTGTTTTAGGGTTCTTCGCTTGAATGCTCTTGTGATTAGTGTGCTAATCATAAATCTATCGTGCTTCCGTGCTACGTAAGATCCACTTGTCATTTTAACAACAAAAACTCATTACCCAGTTTCTCTCTCCTAATTTACTTTTTATACTTACAATATTATTTTTCTTAAATTTCGTGTCAAATCAAACTAAAAATCTTAAACCGAGAAGTAGGGAGTATTTTTTTTCTTTGTTTATTTTAAGGCAAAAAGGGAATGTGTAAATTTTATTAATATAACATAATAAATAAACCCTATAAATTGACACAGAGGTGTACGCATCATCGATGTTATTACAAATTCGCATCCTCGAAGCCATAATAATTGTCACAGCGAATCTCTGGTTATTGGTACCTCTTTAAGAACATTAAAACTTGTCCTTTTCTTAGGCTCCGAATCCGAAGCTGTTAACAAGGAGTTGGATGACAAAAATTTCGAATCCGTCTCAAATCCGCATTGGTCTGGTTTTCGAAATCCGAAACCTTTAACCAAAAGGAAGGAGTAAGAGTAGGATGACAAAATTTTCGAATCTGCATTGATTACAATTTGTGAGAATTTTTTTAAGTTCAACGGGTTTGAAATTACCTCGATCCCACATAGTATACCTTTAATTTTTTAAAAATAAATATTGATGATATTTATATATTATTCATATATCCTTTTTTATATTCTGATTTATTTTTTATTTTTATGTATAATTTTATAGGCCTCTAAGAAAAAATAATGATAATAGCATTATGTGATGAAAATCTTGATAATTCTTGTCTCCTTTGTCCTAACCGGTTCGAGACAGGACAGATAAATAAATACTCTTACCTGAATCAGTATAGTATTAACAAAGGTAATCCTAATTCTAAAAACACTTCAATCTTTAAATTCCTCCTTTCTCTATATAATCACAATTGTCACATTAAATCTCTGTTTCTTGTTCCATAAAGCTTCAGAGACAAAAATTTCAGTAGTATCATTATCAGGTACCCGGGTACCATAAATAAATACTCTCTCTCTCCGTCCCATAAATATGTTTTCGTTTTTTCTACTTTTATTATTAAGAATGAACATTGTAGGTGCGGTCTGACAGGTACGGGCTCATCAGAGCCGGTAGAGCCAGGACTTTTTGTCACTGCGGGCAAACAAATATTGTACAATTTTTTATTTTTTTATTTTAATGGCAAAAAACTTCTAGCGTATTTTTTCTTTTATCTCAAAAGGAGCTTGTTTTCAACAAATTGTACTAAACCCTAGAGTTATGAAAATTTTACGCTAGTAAAAATATTTTTTTAATCAAGCGGGGGCAGTTGCCCCCTTCCCCTTTATCCCATTGGTAGCTCCGCCTCTGCTTTGAGCAAAAATTTTAGAATGATTTTATTATCCTAATGAAAATCTAAAAAGTTGATGTTGATAATGTTCAATTTTATATCTATTAACGGATGCTTTATTTGCTTAAAACTCCGTGAAATTGTATTACTACTTCTGTACTAAGTACTAAAATAAATGACCAATTTTTTTTAAAATAATTGATTTGATCAAAAGTAAATTGAAAGTTATTTTATGATTCTTTTTGGAACCGACCTCATGATTAATTGCATTAGTTTGGAATAGTCATACATGATTCTTTACAGCATACAAGTGTTTGTAGTACTCCATTTTTCTTTTTAAAGCTTAAAAGAGTATAAGCCAACCCAGTATACAACAAGTGTGCGTAAAACATTCTGCTGGTTAAGCATTGTGATTGAAAATCTTGACCTGTCTTTAATATTAATATTATGAATATAATATTGTCATAACTTTAATATTAATATTATGAATATAATATTGTCATAATATTATATTCTATATTATTAAGTATATATTATTTGTATTAGAATAGGACTCTAAATATTCAAATGTATTTAAAATATGTAACTCAATCTTTCTAACCTATTTAGAATAGGTAACTAAATCTTTATATTAGAATAGGATTATAACTCTTTGTAAACCCTATAAATATGTACATGTACCATAATAAAATTGAGTCTTTCATATTATTCCTCTCTACCTTGTTTGATTGACTTCGTCTCTCTCCTTCGTTCTAATACTTTAACTCCAACTCGTTTTAGTTCTTCAAAATATCAATTCAAACATAAATTTATTCATGATGATCATATTGATTAATTAGAATGTTGTTTCTTTTCGCTTTCTTATTATTGAATGATTGATCGATATTTTTGTGCAGTATAAGAGATGAAGTCAGAGAAGCAATCATGGGCAGATCTTCCACCGGACCTTTTAAGTTTGATACTCTCGCGCCTCACTGTTGTAGACTCCACTACTTTCAATGCAGTTTGCAGATCATGGCAGTCAATAATTCCCACAGTTAGAAACTTCTTTTCGGCAGCAGCTGATATTCCATTCTCCGAGTCATCATGTCTGCTGAGTTTATATGGCAGCTTATGCGAATTTTATCACCCAGTTTACAATGCCACCTATCATCAGAACATTCCAGAATTATCTGGTACGCGTATTCGTTCTTCTAATTTCGGGTGGTTACTTGTGGATAACGGTTCACATCTATTTTTTTTCAATCCTTTCACAAAGGATAAATTAGACCTTCCATATATAAATTTATACTTCGTATCAAAATTTCACTTCTCGGCTTCGCCCACCTCACCAAATTGTAATGTTATTGGTTTGGCACCTGGTCCCCAGGGGTGTTCATAATTAAACATGGAGAATCAAAGTGGAAACTGATAGAGTTTGCCAATGATGGTATGATATATTTTAGCACTTGTCGTTGTTCTCCGACTTTCTTTAATGGGAAATACTACTTTCTGGGAAACACGTGCAATATTGGTGTGTTTGTGTTTGATGTGGAGAAAGAAAGCCTGGAAATTCATGATGGGGCGTATAATAATAGTTATCGAATTTTCCCACGGGCTTTGTTGGTGGAAGAGAAGGATGATGGATCGCCAGAGTCATTGTTACTGGTGTTTACGCGTTATGATTCTTTTGAATATTGTAATGTCGCGAGGTTTAATTTGTCGAAAATGATATGGGAAAAGGTTGAGAGCTTGGGAAGTGACAAGATGTTGTATTTAAGTGATGATGGCGGGTCCTACTTGGAAACAAGTGTTGCGAGAGAAATGGGGAACAAGATTTACTTTCCAATGTTTCACAACAACAATGGCGTTTTCTATTCTCTTGCTAGGCGAAAGTTTCATTCTTTTGATGGAAGTTATTCGAGCGGGGTTCCTATCAAGTTGTTGAAACCACCACAATGCACTTGGATTAAACCATCTTACACTAAAGCTTCTGTTGAGGAGCTCAGGTGGTGTAAGTGATCAACTCGCCAGGAATTAAACTAACCATTATATTGATTTATTTATTTAATTTTTTTTTTGTAGATAGTCATGATTTTATTTTAATGGATTTTGTGAGTCAATATTATTCCTAAATTTGTTTTCCCATTTTTTTTTTGCTTATACTGTACATATTCTTGAACAATATGTGTGAATCTGTGATGTTGCTTGAACACATACTCTGTTCCATGTCTTGAAAGCTATTTATGACCACCCCATAAGCACTTGAGTCTATGGTGTTTGAGAATATGTCTGACTCGGAGCCATTTGTTGTGCCTGGTTTGCTTTGCCTGATCGTATTGAGTTCACGAGAGGGCTGCTGCCTGCCTGCTGCATCGTATGCAGGAATCAGCTACATGCACATGTCAAGTATGAAAGAAGGTCGCATTTGTGAGCAAGTATGTGTATTTAAACTGCTTGTTTGAATGTCTGAAAGTCCTTATAACTGGTGAGTAATTTCCCACCAGCCAAAAAATATCAATGGCTTCCTCCACACCAAATCAGCTTCACATTGTTATGCTACCCAACATGTCCCCAGGCCAAATTAGTAGCCCAAGGAGGTGTGACAGTGACCATAGTCACCACACCTGTCAATGCCTGCCGTTTTGCCGTGGATCTAGCACACCAATCAGGACTTCTGATCAGTTTCCTCAAACTCCGTTTTCCATCCTCTGAAGTCAGCTTACCAGATGGTTGTGAAAGCCTTGATGCTCTACCTAACCTGGATTTAGCAAGAAATTTGTTGCTGCAAAACCAGCTTGAACAGTATTTTCTAGAGCTAGATTGTTGTCCGAGCTGCTTTCAGACAAGTATGTGGCCTGGACGGCTGACACCGCGAAGTAATTTCGGATTCCGAGGATTATTTTTGATGGAATGAGTGTTGTGTACTCATAATTTGTATGTCTCCAAGGTGTACGAGAGTGTGACGCAAGAAGAGCCGTTTGTTGTTCCGGTTTGCCTGATCGCATTGAGCTGACCAGATCCCAGCTGCCCCGACCGTTCAATCAAGGCATGCTGAATTCGGGCGATCGGCATAAACGAATAAGAGAAGCTGAATTGCTGGCTTATGGAGTGATAATAAATAGTTTTGAGGAATTGGAACAAGAATATGTTAATGAGTATAAAGGTTGAAAATGGAAAAAGTTTGGTGTATAGGGCCATTGTCACTGTGCAATAAGGATGAATCCCATAATGCTCGAAGGGGAAGAAAAGCATCAATTGATGAGAAAGAATGCTTGAAATGGCTCGATTCTAGGGAACCGGGCTCAGCGGTTGGTGTACGCTTGTCTAGGAAGCCTCAGTTGTGTTGCGCCTGCTCAACTCATGGAGCTTGCTTTTGGCCTTGAAGCATCGAATCATCCATTCATTTGGGTTGCTAGAACAGGTGATCATAAAACAAAAGAGCTAGACAAACTAAATGACGATGAGGGATTTGAGGAAAGAACTAAAGACAGGGGCCTCGTTATTCGAGGGTGGGCCCC
The DNA here is from genome assembly GCA_022495995.1 of Adenophora triphylla var. japonica. Lineage (NCBI taxonomy): Eukaryota > Viridiplantae > Streptophyta > Magnoliopsida > Asterales > Campanulaceae > Adenophora > Adenophora triphylla. Next base: position 173,190 of record JAFEMH010000562.1, read on the forward strand.
ACAAGTGCTTATCTTATCACACCCTGCGATCGGAGCATTCTTGACTCACTGTACTGGTTGGAATTCGACTCTAATAGGAGTATGTGCTGGTGTGCCTATGGTAACTTGGCCACAGTTTGCAGAGCAGTGATTTAACGAGAAGGTAATAGTTCAAGTATTAGGGATTGGAGAGAGTATTGGGGTTAATAGTGTTGTGCAATGGGATGAGGAGCAAAATGATGAGGTGAAAGTGAAGAGTGAGGAATTGAAGAAGGCTATAGAAAATGTAATGAGTCTTTACGAAGAAGGTGGAGGAAGAATAAAGCGAGTAATAGAGCTAAGGGAGATAGCAAATAAGGCTATCAAAGTGGGAGGATCTTCCCACCTCAATTTGACGATGTTAATTCAAGATATCTTGGAGCATGCAAATAGCAAGAGCTCTGCGTGAGGCGAATATGGTGGGCGGTTGGATATGCTTTTCTTCTCTTCTATTAATATGAAAAGGAGTCGAATTTACATTAGCAAACACAGTTCCCTCTTCGGATGTTCTTATTGTAAACTTCTCTCGATTTCTTGATGCAAGTTCTCTCACTTTCTTTCATGATGCATATATTTTTATCTGATTCTTGTCAGAGTTAAGAATGAATGGAATAGTTCTCAGAGGTTTCCAGGTGAAATATTAAATTCTTATCTTCCTATATGTTAGATCCATTGCAGAAAGCTAAAAATTTAGACAACTCCTTCAAGAGTTTATGAAAAAGAAAACATCAGCTGGGTTTCTATGAATTTGGCCTATTCTCTGCCCTCGGGGCAGCTAAATTACTCATCACTTTTTTCTCCTCTGAGCATATATACCCAGATGTGTAATCAACAGTTGAGAACGAGGATGGCTTTTCATTAACTTCAATCCGAGTCACACGGGCACAACAGTTTAGGTTCATGTCCATGAGCTGATCTGAAATATTCCAAGGCTTATATGGATTTAGAATTGCAGAATTTGTTTCTAGAAATGAGATTTATGAAAAGGGCTATGAAATAACCAAAAGAACTTGGGGACTCGCAGGCACTAACAGCCCAACTAATTGTTTTTCCTTTTGACAAAAATAAGTAATTGAAACCTTTCAAACAATAGTAGATATGGCCATTTGATCTGCAAAATATAATTTACAGTTTCTTCTGTCAAGTAAAAGCTTGCAGTTAAAATCTCATTGATCCAAGAACATGAAAAGCCTGTTGAGCTTTAATTGGACCTGTGATGGGCCGATGGCAGCGCTAAGTGAATGTGGTTCCGCGCTTGTGTCAAGAATGGAAAGATGATAGAGATATACCAAATCACAATCACATATTATGTTTAATGCTCTTCAGTTGCTTTGTCTTACAGATAGCGAGCAATTCACTTGTCCTATGAGCTAGTGTAACGACCCCAACCCTAGGCACTAATTTTAAATATTATATTATATGCTTTTAGTATTTATGTTATCTTTATGTGATCAAATATGTCTTAATTTCTTATTTTATGATAAGATGGTTGGAATGATTTTTTTTAGAACCTTAGGATTGCTAGAGAAAGTACATAAAGCACCTTAAAGGAAAATAAAAATAGAAAATAAATAATGTGTATGATGAAGTTAAAATGTGTGGAATAATGAATTTGAAGGGAGGGTTTAAATTAAATGTGGAAAGTCTTTAATTATTAAAGGAGTCAATTTATTTTAAATTGGGAAGGCTTTGATTAATAAATGATTTATTTTAATTTGTTGGTGGGGCTTCCTTTATTTGAAGGGGGAGGGGCCAAACTCTTATTCTCTTCCTAGGCCTCCAAGTGCCCTCCCCCCCATACTCCCTCATCCGGCCCCCCTCCTCCATTGTCCCCTCTCCATTATCCTCCTTACATTCCTTCCTTCTCCTTCATTCTTCCTTCTTCATCCTAGAGAAAGTTAGAGAACCTCCATTGAAGCCCTCCTCCCAAGCTTGAATCCAAGGCATTCTTCCACCATTTTCAAGTCTAAGGATAGTTTTGAAGTTGGATCATCTTGGGAAATTCATCTAGCTAGAAAGATCAACCTCCCATCGAAAATCCTAGGTGAGTTGTTATGACCTCTTTTCATTTATGTGCTCATGAACTATCTATTGTTGTTCTTGATGTTGTAATTGTTGTTATATGTTTTGGAAGTCTTCTTGAAGTAAAGAAATGGGTTAATGATTTAAAGGAATGTAGTGGTTATGGAAGTTGACTTGAATTGATTATGAAATGGGTTGGAAATCAAGTGGTAAATGATTTGGGTTTAGGTTATCTTGGGGTTTAAATGAATTAATATAATGTGTATGAAGTTTAGGAAGTCCTTCTAGGTTCACAAACAAAGGAAAACTAGTTTGGAACAATTTTGGTTTGGGTTGTTGAAGGATTTTATTCTGTTTTGAATTCTAGGCTCAGGGCACGAGTCGTGTCCTGTGGCACGAGTCGTGCCTTGGATGGGGACGAGTCGTGACCAAGATTTAAGGGAAGTCGTGGCTGGTTGGGGGACGCCGGGAATCCGAGGAAGGTTAAATGGGCACGAGTCGTGCCCCGGGGCACGAGTCGTGCCCTGGCCTGGTTACTTTGCATCAATTTCTAAGCTGTTTAAATCAAATCAAACTGGAACCAAAATGAAATCTCTTTAACCTAGATTAAAGTAGAATACTTTGGCTATACAATGACATCTTAAGGGATCAAAATGGAATTGTGGAAGTAGTTTAATTATTGTCCCGAAAATGGTTGATAGGTTTGATTTGTAACTTCACCAAAATAGTTTCAACTTGGGAATAGATCTTGAACTTTTATTGAGGTTATTCGAGGTTGTATAATGAATATGTAGAAATGGTTTATGATACATAGTGGCCTTACTTACTCCCTATCATTGGTGAGTGGTTTGCGGTAGTGTAGAAGCTTATAAGTTTCACTATTTGGTTAATTGGTAATGGGTATGTATCACATTGTAGCATTGTTATTCTAAGTTGTGGAATTATTGATTATATGGTTCCACTAAATATCCTAAGTATGGACTATTTGGCAAGTGTTATATGGCATCCCATTGTGTGGGTTATGTGTTATATGGTGGTGTGATATCCCGATTGTGGATTATGTGGCATGTTGATTATATTGTTATCCCAATATGTGGATATGTTTATTATGTGGTTGTATGGTTATCCCGATTGTGGATTTATTTGTTATCATTCATATTTATTGATGATACTATGCATAGTGTATTACTTAAATGTTGCATTATGGTATTGATTGGCATGAGTATACATTACCATGTTATTATGTTGTTATCCCGTTTTGTGGATTTATCTCAAGTAACTATCATGTGCTTGAGCGTATTTATGTTCGGGTGGGTATGATGGATGCCAATCAATTATGGATTTGTTCTATAAGTGATTGAAGGTACATCATACCGGTGACCCTTCCCCACTCTGTGGCCACGGGGTGGGGGTATGCTAACGGCTGTATTGACCCACAAAGCTTTACAGATCTGTTGCAACCGTTGTAAGGAGGGACGATATTATTTTTGGGATATTCTAAAATAGGTATCCTTTCTTATATGGATGGTGCAGGGTATGAGTCCTATAAGAGGTGAATGTGCTTTGGAGGCAATTCACCAAAGAGTGAGTTTTACTCCCACGTTGTACGACTTATTGTTCAGACGGGAAAAGGTAAAATGAGGTAACGTAAGGTGTTTACAGCTTTCATAATGTGTTATGTGCTACCATGCTATGTGTTGCACTTTGTTTGGCATCTTGCTGCATATCATAATAGCTCATTGAGATTTATTCTCACCCCTCTCCCTTTACTGTTTTAGATCCCGAGACAGGTGAACCGAACCAGTGAGGCCGGGGATATCATTGTGGACTTTTGCTTTTGGGGCTTGACAAGTTAAGTATAGGAGTGGGTTGTTAGGAGTATTGGTTAAGTATTCCTCTTTTATAATTTGTATGGAAAACCCTTTTGTTAAACAAATATTAATTAAGGTTTCCAATGTAATTGATCAGATTTCGGTTTATTAAAGTTGTAGCTGGATTTCCTTTAAGTAGGGATATTATCAATTGATTTTTATTTAGAAGTTTGAAAAGTGGTACTCTTTTAAAGGCAATAAATGTTTTAAAAATTCAGATGGATTTTCTTAGTTTGAGCTCCCTTAGCTCGGGACACGTGTTAGGTCCGGGTTGGGGTGCTCACGGTTAATATCGAGCTTAGTTTAGAGGTCAAGGGTAGATGTCTAGACTAAGTGGGAATGTGTGGAAATTGACGCCGAGTGTTTTATGCGAGTCCGTTCTAATGGCCTAAGCAAGGATGATCGGCGGAAAGTTCGGGAATTGAAGAAGATTTGGGGATAGGTGGAATTCGGGATGAAGAGATGATGAAATTATTCAGGAAGTTTGTACAAGATAGGGAGACTAGAGGATCAGTTCCGAATCAACCTGAGGAATGTCGAAGCAATGGATGGGAAAGGTTTGTGAAGATGAATCCGCCGAGTTTTAATGGATATTCGGGTCCGTTAAGGGCAGAAAAATGGTTAGAGAGAATGAACAAAATCTTTGAGGTTATGGAAAGTCGCAACGAAGAGAAAGTTAGGTATGCCGTGTTCAAACTTGAAGGTTTAGCCGATCGGTGGTGGCAATTTGAAGGGAAGTTGGGAGCGGGATCATACGCCCCAGACTTGGGATAATTTCACTCAACAGTTTAAGGACTACTTCATTTCAATGGTTACAAGGGATAAGAAGGAGATTGAATTCTTAGGACTAAAACAAGGGAACAAGACGGTAGATCAGTATTCAGTCCGGTTTGAGGAATTAGCTAGGTGTTGCCCTCATTTGGTATCGCATGAAGTGAAAAGGGTTCAGAAGTTTGTAACAGGTTTGAGGAGTGAGTATAGGGAGAAATTATGGATCGATGGTTTCGCCGATTATCAGACAGTCATAGATAGAGCATATAAGGTTGAGAAGGACATTGAGGAAAATAGTGGAAGGTCCGGAAGTGGGATGATTTGTAACTTTTGCAAGAAGGTTGGACATACCGAAGATCGGTGTTGGAGTAAGCGAGGCAAGTGTTTAAAATGTGGAGCATCGGGACACTTTAAGAGGAATTGCCCAAGGATGACGAGGGGACGAGCTTCAAGCAGCGGTCAGCTGGGTGGACGACAAAGAGGTGGTACCAAAAGAGATAGCAAAGGGGAACCGAAAGAGAGGGTCTGTGGTCGAGTGTGTGTTTCGGATCCAGGAGAGATGGATCCCTTCGAGGTCACTAGAGGTATATTTCCTGTCTCAAAAGTTAGGGGTCATATATTATAGATCATGTTGCATATCATTTATGTTTGGCATCACATTTTGCTTATATGTGACATACATCGTTGAGAATTTGTTTTATTGTTAGAGGATTCTGCTCTTATGAGAGAATACCTCGAACCTTCTTTGGTTTACCACGATGGTGATGTGGTTATGGCTGAGCATGTATTGCCAGTTGAATTGGTATAACTATTAATTAATGATTTTTAGATATACTTGACCTGGAGGGTTAAGTAGTTGTGATATAATGGTAGACTATCATCATAAGTGAGTCTCCTTTTTTCCATGCCTAGATTGCTTATATTGGTATTTGTTATAGGTAAACCTTAATGTGGAATTCTTGTTATATGTGAATATTTAAGGTGAAACATTTGAATTAAGATGTGAAGGGTAATTAGTATATGTTAGACTTGCATAAGAAGTCTTTTCAAAAAAAAAAAAAAAAAAAAAAAAAAAAAATTTGTATGTGCTAATTGTGAGTAAATGGTAAATGTGCTCCCGCCGGTATATTTCATGTGTTGGTTCTGAGTATGATAAGCAGAATTGTAATCCTTATTTTGATGGCTTTAGGGTAGTGAGGATTGATGATCTCTTTGTTAATTTAAGTTTCGGGAAGATTGTGAAAATCATTTGAGAGTTGGGTTAATGATATCCTTGTGAGGAGTCCCTGTATGCAAAGTTCGGCTAGTATGAGTTGGCTCGAGAGAATTTCAAATCTTGGGTTCTATAGTCTTAAACTCGGATGTTACCATGGGTCTTGTGAGGATTAAGTCAGTGATCTTTAAGTTGGCAAGTGTTACCTAAGAAATTTAAGGAATTCTTAAGAATTGTAGAGTCGTTGCTTTAGTTGACTCTAAAGGACGTATAAATGGTGTAGGATGTAATAAGGATGAATCATGTAGTTAGTAATGGAGAATAGGTTAGCTTTGAACCCGATCCTTACCTTACCTAGTGGATGTGAGGATCTTGTGAAGTTTTAAGTATGTATTACCGGAGGATCAGGGTGTTGTGCTATACAAAATAGGAAGGTGATAGCGTATGTTCCGGGGAAGCTAACTTAGGTAAAGCGGAAATTTCTTATCATTTATCGAGAGTGGTTACAATTGTTTGTGTGGTTTAAGTGGAATCTTATATTTTGAAGCTTCCTTCCGGGGTTAGTTACCGACCCTAAGAGTTGGAAGATTTAGTTAGTCGAGAGTAAGAGATTTGAAGACTACCCAAATCCTGGAAGAATAGGTTATGTTTGTGTGACAGATTTCCCTTCAACTTGAGAAGTTTAATTAACCTTAGCGAGTTTGCGTGAATAGCAGGTATCATTCTAGCATTGAGATGAAACCGTATGAATCTTGGTTCAGGAAGGTATTATCGATCTCCAATTTATTGGGATGGAATTAGTAAAGTTAGGCCTAAGGTAATTTAGCGCCAAAGTTTGTTAATCCAATTGAAGTTCTAGAAAAGATTATGATTTGACTTATAGACCGACTTAGAGTAGCTTATTGAGCGTTGGAAGTTTTAAATGTAATGTCGTAATGTATTTGGTAACTTAAGTTGTAATACTTTTATTTAATTGTACTTTCTTTAGGTCGTGGAAATTCGGGTAGTAGTAATTGTATGGTATTCTTGGGGTGTTGCGTCGTAAAATCGTATTATTAATGAAATTAGAAATCTTGGGAAGAATCATAGAAGTGAAGAGACTAATTGAGAATTGAAGTCCTAGAGTACTCGGGTTATGGGAAGATATAGTAGAGTCATGCCATTGAGAAATCTAATTGGGAATATTAAGTTGGAAATTGTGAAAAGGTAACCTTTGCTAGTTTGAACCTTAGGGTAAGTGACAATCAAATTCGGGACGAATTTTCTTTAAGGGGGAGTGAGTGTAACGACCCCAACCCTAGGCACTAATTTTAAATATTATATTATATGCTTTTAGTATTTATGTTATCTTTATGTGATCAAATATGTCTTAATTTCTTATTTTATGATAAGATGGTTGGAATGATTTTTTTTAGAACCTTAGGATTGCTAGAGAAAGTACATAAAGCACCTTAAAGGAAAATAAAAATAGAAAATAAATAATGTGTATGATGAAGTTAAAATGTGTGGAATAATGAATTTGAAGGGAGGGTTTAAATTAAATGTGGGAAGTCTTTAATTATTAAAGGAGTCAATTTATTTTAAATTGGGAAGGCTTTGATTAATAAATGATTTATTTTAATTTGTTGGTGGGGCTTCCTTTATTTGAAGGGGGAGGGGCCAAACTCTTATTCTCTTCCTAGGCCTCCAAGTGCCCTCCCCCCCATACTCCCTCATCCGGCCCCCCTCCTCCATTGTCCCCTCTCCATTATCCTCCTTACATTCCTTCCTTCTCCTTCATTCTTCCTTCTTCATCCTAGAGAAAGTTAGAGAACCTCCATTGAAGCCCTCCTCCCAAGCTTGAATCCAAGGCATTCTTCCACCATTTTCAAGTCTAAGGATAGTTTTGAAGTTGGATCATCTTGGGAAATTCATCTAGCTAGAAAGATCAACCTCCCATCGAAAATCCTAGGTGAGTTGTTATGACCTCTTTTCATTTATGTGCTCATGAACTATCTATTGTTGTTCTTGATGTTGTAATTGTTGTTATATGTTTTGGAAGTCTTCTTGAAGTAAAGAAATGGGTTAATGATTTAAAGGAATGTAGTGGTTATGGAAGTTGACTTGAATTGATTATGAAATGGGTTGGAAATCAAGTGGTAAATGATTTGGGTTTAGGTTATCTTGGGGTTTAAATGAATTAATATAATGTGTATGAAGTTTAGGAAGTCCTTCTAGGTTCACAAACAAAGGAAAACTAGTTTGGAACAATTTTGGTTTGGGTTGTTGAAGGATTTTATTCTGTTTTGAATTCTGGGCTCAGGGCACGAGTCGTGCCCCCGTGGCACGAGTCGTGCCTTGGATGGGGACGAGTCGTGACCAAGATTTAAGGGAAGTCGTCTTTGGTTGGGGACGCCGGAATCTCGAGGAAGGTTAAATGGGCACGAAGTCGTGCCCCTGGGCACGAGTCGTGCCCCGGCCTCGGTTACTTTGCATCAATTTCTAAGCTGTTTAAATCAAATCAAACTGGAACCAAAATGAAATCTCTTTAACCTAGATTAAAGTAGAATACTTTGGCTATACAATGACATCTTAAGGGATCAAAATGGAATTGTGGAAGTAGTTTAATTATTGTCCCGAAAATGGTTGATAGGTTTGATTTGTAACTTCACCAAAATAGTTTCAACTTGGGGAATAGATCTTGAACTTTTATTGAGGTTATTCGAGGTTGTATAATGAATATGTAGAAATGGTTTATGATACATAGTGGCCTTACTTACTCCCTATCATTGGTGAGTGGTTTGCAGTAGTGTAGAAGCTATAAGTTTCACTATTTGGTTAATTGGTAATGGGTATGTATCACATTGTAGCATTGTTATTCTAAGTTGTGGAATTATTGATTATATGGTTCCCTAAATATCCTAAGTGTGGACTATTTGGCAAGTGTTATATGGCATCCCATTGTGTGGGTTATGTGTTATATGGTGGTGTGATATCCCGATTGTGGATTATGTGGCATGTTGATTATATTGTTATCCCAATATGTGGATATGTTTATTATGTGGTTGTATGGTTATCCCGATTGTGGATTTATTTGTTATCATTCATATTTATTGATGATACTATGCATAGTGTATTACTTAAATGTTGCATTATGGTATTGATTGGCATGAGTATACATTACCATGTTATTATGTTGTTATCCCGTTTTGTGGATTTATCTCAAGTAACTATCATGTGCTTGAGCGTATTTATGTTCGGGTGGGTATGATGGATGCCAATCAATTATGGATTTGTTCTATAAGTGATTGAAGGTACATCATACCGGTGACCCTTCCCCACTCCGTGGCCACGGGGTGGGGGTATGCTTGTTGTATTGACCACAAAGCTTTACAGATCTGTTGCAACCGTTGTAAGGAGGGACGATATTATTTTGGGATATTCTAAAATAGGTATCCTTTCTTATATGGATGGTCCGGGGTATGAGTCCTATAAGAGGTGAATGTCTTGGAGGCAATTCACCAAAGAGTGGAGTTTTACTCCCACGTTGTACGACTTATTGTTCGGACGGGAAAAGGTAAAATGAGGTAACGTAAGGTGTTTACGGACTTTCATAATGTGTTATGTGCTACCATGCTATGTGTTGCACTTTGTTTGGCATCTTGCCGCATATCATAATAGCTCATTGAGATTTATTCTCACCCCTCTCCCTTCTTGTTTTAGATCCCGAGACAGGTGAACCGAACCAAATGGTCGTGGATATCATTGTGGACTTTTGCTTTTGGGGCTTGACAAGTTAAGTATAGGAGTGGGTTGTTAGGAGTATTGGTTAAGTATTCCTCTTTTATAATTTGTATGGAAAACCCTTTTGTTAAACAAATATTAATTAAGGTTTCCAATGTAATTGATCAGATTTCGGTTTATTAAAGTTGTAGCTGGATTTCCTTTAAGTAGGGATATTATCAATTGATTTTTATTTAGAAGTTTGAAAAGTGGTACTCTTTTAAAGGCAATAAATGTTTTAAAAATTCAGATGGATTTTCTTAGTTTGAGCTCCCTTAGCTCGGGACACGTGTTAGGTCCCGGGTTGGGGTGCTCACAGACAGCTAGACTGTGCAGTCTATCACGCAGCAAGAAGTTCAAGGTTTGTTTATATGTTTACATTTACTGCTATGCTTACTCTGACTGTGATATGCTCGCCAAGGATTACGACCCTTGCTAAGTGCCCCAAGTTCCTTTTTTCAGAAATATTCAGTTTTGAAATAATTACTCATAAACTGAAACATTCCCCTCTGTTTATTGGTATTGATTGACAGTGAATAATATTATGCCTTAGCTTCGTAAAACCACTGTTTGCTCGTTCGATGAAGTAGTCAATTAGCAACATTCCCCTAATGTCTCATGCCTTTCTCATTCTCTCATTCCCTTCTTTTCCATCATCCATTAACCCTCCCACTCTACTCTAACCCTAGCCTTTTCTTGGTCTCCTAAATGTACGACTACCAAACACCCAACACTAACACTAGTCCTCAGTACTTGAACAATCAACTTCTCATTGAAGAATCGTCTGCGAATATAGGCCACGTAATCATAGGTACACCAGCACAAACTCCTTCAAGACTTGAGCTCCAACCACATTGTGTTAAGAACCCCCCCTATTACATGGTGAGATAAGATTAAAACTTGGGGGGCCCAGCCTCGGATACACAAGTAAGGCTCCCGAGACATGCATAAATGACAATGCCATGGTTCCAAGAACCAAGCCAACTCAAACACTTTTGCTCACTGATTGATGCTTTGCTTACTCGTTCAACCTTTTATAACTTATCCTTGTTGCAGAGTGATAGTGGTCCTATACACCATAGTTTATCACCTTTCACCTTTCGATATTCATCAACATAACCTTGTTCCAATTCTTCAAAGCTATTAACGACCACTCCATCAGCTCTTGATTCAGTTTCTCTTATTCTCTTACAAACATCTGACACTTCTGTTCTTGGATTGAACAGACTAGGCAATTGGGCTCTAGCAATTTCAATGTAATCGGGCATATCAGGCACCACTAACGGCTTTGAATCATGCACGAGTTCATGAATCTTGGAGGTGAACAGTAAGTGTGAAAACTGAGTGAAGCCACTCATTCCATAAAAAATAATCCATGGTATCCGAAACCTTTTAGCCACGCCAGCTGTCCATGGGAGATGTTTATCAGATAGTATCCAGCTAGGAGTAGGATTCAAAACATCCAAATTCTGTTCTAGTGGGAGCTGAAGTAAGTCGGTTGCAACAAACAAGGGTTCCATTAAATCTTGACTGGGGAGACTGTCAAAGCTTTCATATCCATCTGGTAAGCCGGCCTCCATGTACGAGAACTTCAGTTGGAGTATATGTATGGGGAGGCCCGAAAGAATGGCTCGGTTGATGACTAATGAGAATTTGGTGGCGTTTGCTGGGGTGGTGACAGTAGTTACTACCCCTTTGGGCTAACAATTTGGCCATGTCAACCATGGGAATAATATGGCCTGGGCTCATTAGAGGTATCAGAACAAAGTGAAAACTGGAAGCCATGATTTTCTGAGGATAATGGGTTTAGGAAGACTGCTTTCTTCATAGCTGCCTTATATATTGACTAGCATGATCGAGGCTATTGGCATTTGAATTGCATGTGCTATGACAGAAGATGAGAATTACTACTGAAAACTGTATTGACATATGACCTATTATGTTTTGGTTCGTTCCAAAAAGACAAATTTTCATAATGTTAGATAAAGTCAGATATTGAGTAAATATATGGACATGGAATTGCCGTTGCAGCACAGCAACAAAAGGCCACGCGTTTCCTACTAGTGGATCAATAGCTGAGATTAATTTGACTTGAGATGAGTCCCACTTGAAGCCCAATTAATCGTGAATGTGATCCACCAGCGGACGGGTGTGGCCAAATCATGGCCTTCTGTTGCAATGACATAGTGAGCAATGAAATCTCATAAAACTGTTTGATACGAACAAGAAAAACACATACCCTATTTTAGGTGATTCTAGCTCAAGTGTAGTGGCTTGTTCACAATCACAACCCAGATTACCTTTACTTATTCTGACACTGCTAAAGACAAAGGGGTCTGACAATTACCCAATTTTTCATACATACAAGAACTTTTATATTGTAACTACTCAATTTTGATGTCGCCTTTAATAATTTACATGCTTGTCACCTAGATTTTGATGCAAGAACCTTTTGTGCCTTAGGCTGCTAGATCATTATTTGCTCTATTGATGATGTCATTGATCAACAATGTCATATTGAGGTGAGACGAGCCTCCTTCTATGGCCATCTTTGCCATCACGCCAAGTTCTCTTGCTTTTTTTCTTCTCTCTTCTCCTTCTTTTCCATCTTCCATTACCCTTCTTAAAGCCTTCCTCAACTCCTCCCTCCCTACTTGAACAGTAGCATTTTCTTCCTCGCCTAGCGGCACAACTTTCTTAGACCCCACACTAACGCCCGTTCCCAGTATTTGTACAACTAACTTCTCATTGAAGAATTGCTCTGCAGACATAGGCCAAGTTATCATCACTACACCAGCACAAACTCCTTCAAGTGTTGAATTCCAACCACAGTGTGTTAAGAATCCTCCTATTGAAGGGTGCGATAAGATTAGCACTTGTGGGGCCCAGCCTCGAATCAGAAGACTTCTATCTTTTGTTCTATCCTCAAATCCTTCTTCAAGTATCCACTTTTCTATCTCTTCCGATTTTCTCCCTCCTTTTACAACCAAAATGAATGGAAATGTTGATGCTTCTAGACCCAAAGCCAGCTCTATGAATTGTGGAAGTGTAAGGCGCGTAATGCTCCCTAGACATGCATATATAACACTTCCCTCCTTCCAAGAACCGAGCCATGACAAACACTCTTGCTCATTTATTGAAGCTTTTTTCCCTCTTTGTGCCTTATCCAAATTTTCCTTATTGCAGAGTGAAAGTGGCCCTATACACCAAATATTATCTCCTCTCACTTTCCTATATTCATCAAGATTATATTTTTCCAACTCTTGAAAACTATTAATTACCACCCCATAAGCTCTTGATTCTGTCGCTCTTATTTTTTCACGAATAGCTTTAATATCATTATATTCTGGACTGAATAGTCCAGGAAGTTGGGCTCTTGTAAATTCAATGCAATGATCAGGAAAACCAGGCATCACAAAGGGTTTTGAATGATCAGTCACACTTTCATATACTTTTGTAGTATATAATATATGTGTACACAACTGTGTGAAACAACTCATGCCATCAAATATAATCCATGGTATCTGAAATCTTTCTGCAGTATCAGCTGTCCATACAAGATGCTTGTCAGATATTATGCAGCTCGGACTTGGCTTCAATTCTTCAAACATCTGTTCAAGCGGTTCTTGAAGAGAATCAGTTGCAGCAAAAAAGGCTTTGAGTAAATTGAAGTTGGGAAGGTCTTCTGCACTTTCACATCCCTCCGGTAATCCAACCTCCGTGGATGGAAACCGGAGCTCGAGGACATGAATCCGCTGGCCGGATTCAATGGCTCGGTTTATGACAGATCTGAATCTTATGGCATTGGCAGGGGTAGTGACTATGGTGATCGTGACACCCCTTTGAGCTAACAATTTGGCCATGTCTACCATGGGAATAAGATGGCCAGGGCACATTAGGGGTATCATAACAATGTGAAGATTTTGAGCCATTTTTTGGGGGTTTGTTGATTGATTTTTTGAATTAGGAGGGGGCTCTTGGAAGTGATATAAAAGGATAAAGTGCTTGATTTTTTTATTTTTTTATTTTTTTTGTGGTGATGTAAGAGCTTACATGAGCTTTGGGTTTGGTATTTTGTTATTGTCTCTTATGTTTTGTTATTGAAGCGTAGGGTTTTTATCTTGCAGGCCACTCAGTATTTCTTTATTATTACTGAAAGTGGACTTTTTAATAAGATTTTTAATAAGGATGACCAAACCGGCCAGGAATCGGACCGTCCAACCCGAAGCCGGCTGAACCAGTCCGGTTTGAGGATTTCAAAACTGGTGAACGGCCGGTTCCAAATCGGGTGAACCGTGAACCGGACCCTATACCCAAACTGGCAAACTGTGTTAGAACCGTCAAATTTGTCATTTTCTGTCAGATTTATCAAAAAATAGCCGTTATATTATATCCGTCATCTAACAGCTAGTTGACAAAAAAATAACCGTTTTTGACAGTTTTATTAACCAAATTCGGTCCATGAAAAAATAAAATAAAAATATTTTGATTATTCTAACATATTTTCTCAACTATAAATACCACCCACTCCCCACATACTGTATTTATTTACACACAAACTTCCTTAATTCTCTCTTAACTTTTTCTAACGAATTTCGTTAATTTCTTTGATTTTTAAGCTCAAATCATAATCCAACTTTCATATTTCGATCTGATATCCATATTTTCACCCAACATCTTTATTTCATATATTTTCATATTTTAAAATATGAATATGCTCAAAAACCTCACAAGCAAGAAATGTAAGGGTAGAGGACAAGAGCAACCTTCCTCATCCCAGGAACCACACCACCACCACAATTTGTTGAACATGATGGTCCTTATTATGAAGTGGGACTTTCGAGACAAAATGGAAATGTGTGAGAATGGGAAGAAGGTGATGATGTGCTAGAGATTTCCAATTTTCTGCCGGCATAAAATATTGATAATCCAATTTCAAGAATTTCTGGGCAATATGCAACTATTGTCCAACGAAAAGTCCAAAGAAATATTCATTCCGTCTCGGGGTACTTTGAGAATGCACATAAGTAGCGCCCATCCCGCGGAATATGTCATAGATACAAATACGACTCAAACACAATTGCAAAGATTCGAGCAATCTACTAAAAATGCTGGCATGTATTTTTCTTTTTTCTCTAATTTATTTTCATATGATCATATAAATAATAGGAAAGAAATGGTTAAATATGTTTGTAATCAATCTTTTCCTACTCTATTTTTTTATATAGGTTAAAATTTAGATAATTATTGTAATAAAAGAGATAAAGACTTCTAATGTCTTCCCTAAATTATAAAATGGCAATGTTTGGTTGCCCCTCATTGTAATTTTTCCCAATAACTAATAAAATTTAAAGAGTACCGTCTTTTTTTCTTTTATATATTTTCATTTGTTAACTTTTTTTCTAACATTTTTAATATAGCTTTTTGTAAATAATTTCAGTAATAAAAAAACTCTGAAACATTTTTTCCTATTCAATAAAAATAATACTCCCTCCGTCCCACTTCAATTGAGTCACTTTTCTTTTTGAGACGTCCCACTTCAAATAAGTCATTTCATAAATTGAAAGAAGTGAACAGTATTTCAGACATTTATACCCTCATAATGTTTACTCCCTCCGTCCCGATAATAGCTTCACCATTTTGGTTCGACACGCAAATTAAGGAAAAATGTAAGTAGAGAAAATGTTGTGAGTGTAAAAGTAAAATATGAGAGAGAATAAGTGGAGAGAATATTAAATTTGAAAAGTGTTGTGAGTATAAAAGTGAAATAGGAGAGAGAATTAGTGGCTGGAATAGTAAAGATTCTTTGTCATTTAGAAAAGGTGAAGCTTCTAACGGAACGCCCTTTTGGGTAATTGGTGAAACTTTTATTGGGACGGAGGGAGCATATGTTTACAAAAAAACCAATCATTAACTTACTATTCCTCCCACTCATTCTCTCATCTAATAAATGTTTTTAACTTATATATTCTCTCTCCTCTAATCTTCTACTCACTTTCAATTCTTTACCCATTTAAAAAAAAAAAATCTTAAAAAGCGTGCAAAGATGTTATGGCTTAATTGAAATGGGACGGAGGGAGTAATAATTTAAAAGGTACTGTCTGTCGCCTCCGTCCATTTTTTCTTCTATATATTTTCATTTGTTTAATTTTTTTCTAATATTTTTATATAATTTTTTGTTAAAAATTCAGTAATAAAAATTTAAAACAATTTTTCTATGAAAAAAAAACGGTCTGAACCGTCGAACCGGAATCAGAACCAGCGGATCAGGAACAGAACCGGGAACCGGGGTTACACTGTTTAGTTCCGGTTCACCTCTTTTCGTAACCGACTTTTTTCAGAACCGAAATCAGGTTTTGTCATCCCTACTCTCTCTCAGTGAAATGTCTCAAAATACAAAAGTGGACTCTTAAAAGTGGACTGGAGAGAGTATATATTGCATAACTATTTTTTTTTTTTTTTTTTTTTTCACTACTCACACACACACTCACACTCACACATACACACAGAAGCGCCTAAAAAATCTTAGGAATAGAAAGTCTTTCCTCTAACTTCTGGGGGAGATCGAACCCACCTCCAGGTTGGACCATGACTATTTCTGTCCCATAATACATTGGAGTTTTTCTTCTCCTTTAATCCTAAAGTAACATGAGAATGGGTTGAACCTTCAAGACAATAATACTACTCCCTCGGTCTAAAAATAAATGACCAAAAGTTTTTCAAACTTGTTTTTGATTAATAGCAAAATTAATTTTTTTTTATCATTCAATAATTGGGACAGAGGTAGGTAGTACTCAACTTGAATCTTTATTAGTCTTTGCTTGTTCCTTGATATCTTGAATTAGATGACCCATGCTGACATTAGAAGAACCCCCTTCCTCCATTGCCTTCTTCGCCTTATCCCCGACCTTTCTAGCTCTATTTCTTCTATCTTGAGCTTCCTCGCCGCCATCCATTAATTTGTCTACAGCCATCACAACATCATCCTTGTTCACGAACACTCCTAATTTCTCCTCGGAACCAAACATAATAGGAACTTCCACACCAATCCTCACCCCAATCTTTAAAACATCAACAATAAATGCCTCGTTAAAGAATTGATCTGCAAAATGTGGAAATGTTATCATTGGCACCCCTTCACTAACCCCTTCTAGCGTCGAATTCCATCCACAATGTGTTACGAAACCCCCAATCGCGTGGTGTGATAGTATCAACACTTGTGGGGCCCAACCATGCACTAGAAGGCCTCTCCCTTTTACCCTTTCTTCAAATTCATTGTCTATTATCCATTTCTTGAATTCTTCAGATTTATGGCGGATACACCAGATGAAGGGTCGGTTTGATAACTCCAATCCTAGCCCAAGTTCAATCATTTGTGCAGAAGATAAACGTGATAGACTACCCAAGCAAACATAGACAACTGTGCTAGGCTCACATGAATCAAGCCACTTTAAACATTGAAGGTCATCAATGGAAGTTTTGTTACCTCTCTCAGCTATATCCAAGCTGTTTTTGTTGTAAAGTGACACTGGACCAATACACCACACAGGTTTGCCTTTCAACTTTAAGTATTCTTCAAAATACTCCTGTTCCAGCTCCTGAAAAGTATTAACCACAATCCCATATGCTTTTTCCTCCGATTCTCTAACTTTGTTTCGGAAATCATCCATTCCCGGCGTGACCTTCCCCACTGACTTTGCTTTAGTCAATTCAACTCGGTCAGGCAGACCGGGCACCACAAATGGCTCTGAGTCTGATGCTATCTCATCCAATATACCCGATGTCACTAAAGAGTGAATGCAGAAAAGAAAAAAACATCCCGGCCCATGGAAAACAAGCCTCGGGATATTAAACTTGTGAGCCACGTCCGTTGTCCAAGGAAAACAATTATCAGAAATTATACAAGATGGTACTGGTTTCAACTCTTGCAGCAAATTCTCCACTGGCTCCTGTAACATGGCTGCAGCCTCAAAGAATTTCATTCCAAGCTCTGCAGAAGGAAGCATGTCAAAGGTTTCACACCCTTCTGGCAATCCTACCATGGTTGATGGGAAAGAAAGCTCGAGCATTTTGATTGGGAGTTTGGACTCTACTGCACGAGCAATGACTGATTTGAAACGGTTGGCATTAACGGGAGTAGTGATTATTGTAATGATAACGCCGCGTTCGGCTAACATCCTGGCTATGTCAACCATGGGTATCATATGGCCTTGAGCCATTAAAGGAATTAACACAAAGTGAAGCTCTTCATTGGCCATGGCAAGGAAGGTAATGATATTAAGGTGGTACGATTTTTAGTAGTTCTAAATTCTATGGTTTCTTTTCTGAAGACTAAAAACACAAGGGTGGTTTTATATACTCCCTCCGTCCATTTAGTAGGTTCACAGTTACTGTTTACACGTTGATTAAAGAGGAATTATTATATTGAAAGTGTTGTGAGTGTGAAAGTAAAATAGGAGAGAGAATGAGTGGAGGGAATAGTAAATTATAGTGGGGTAGGGTTAATATTTTAATAATATAAAGTTTCCATTTTAGTTAAAACAAAGTGTGAACCATGTAAATTGACGCCCAAAATGAAAAGTGTGAATCATGTAAATGAACGGAGGAATATATATATATATATATATTAACTTTTCACGGTTCACACTTTGTTTCTTTCCTAAAATGGAAACTTTATATTATTAAAATATTAACCCTACCCCACTATAATTTACTATTCCCTCCACTCATGTAAATTGACGCCCAAAATGAAAAGTGTGAATCATGTAAATGAACGGAGGGAATATATATATATATATATATATATATATATATATATATATATATATATATATATATATATATATATATATATATATATGTATATGTTATCTAAAGGGATATGTGGCTCATGGACATAACTTGGATATTTCCTGGATGATGTTAAACGGCCCTTGTATTTTTGGAAATTTTCTAGATTTGACATTGCCAATATCTCATCTTCAGAAAGTGTGGTTGCTATCAACTGTTGGTAATAAAGATGCATCTCTGATTTCTCTAGAAAGAGTTTTTGAAAGTGTGAGAGCATCACACTTAGCCAAGTCAAAAGGTTGTTTTAATTATGTTTTGTTATTTTCTTTATATTTAATTTATGTAAATATTTTATAATTGATTTTTAGTATTACTAACTTATCTAACTAAATTTTATTATCTGTTTAGTATTGTTTTGGTTATTTTTTTAGGACTCTCACATGGATAAATGAAGGTGTAAAGAGATAAAGAAGATTGAAGAGATTGGAGATTTGGATCAAGCTCTTCAGCCGAGTTTAGACTTACCCATTAGCAATGACCTACTTGGCTATAAATACAAGACCCAAGTCAGTTTACAAGTCACGGTTTTACACACTCCAAAAGGCTAAAGAAATATAAACTTGAGAGGAGTGTTCTTGTGAGAGTTCTCTTTGTTGATTTTGTCTTTCTCTTAGTTTATGATTTGTAATCTGTTCACAAGTGTTTTTAATAAGAGAAGTTTATTGTCTACAGCATATTGCTGTAGATAAGTGTTTAATTCTTTGTTCATTTCATTTCTGTTTTATTATTTCGCTGCTTTTTCTTTGTTGTGTCTAGTCTTTGGTGCGATAGCATCAGGACTCACATCAGTCTTCTGTGCACTTCCTAGCCGCTCCATTTCTTTCAATTGGTATCAGAGCTTACACTCGACTTCACTGAGTGAGATCCAAGAAAGAGTGGTCATTATGGAAGGACCCTTAAATCAATACCGTCCCCCGATTTTAGATGGAACTAATTATGCTATTTGGAAAGCTAAAATGCGTCTCTTCATCAAAGCAATTGATGAACGAGCTTGGCTAAGCATCATTATTCAATGGTCCCCTCCTAAGGCTGAAGTTAAGAATAAAGAAGAGGGTGAAACTTCTGAAAAAAGTGTACAAAATTAAGCCTGAGGAAGAATGGACCGCAGATGAGGTTACTTTTGCTAATTACAATTCCAAGGCTCTGGGTGCTATTTCAAGTCATGTGGATGAACACATGTTTAGACTTGTTTTAAATCAAAATATAGCAAAGAAAGCCTGGGATATTTTGCAAGCTCATTGTGAAGGTGATGACAGTGTCAAAGCCACTAGGTTAAGGATTCTCATGACCAAGTTTGAAAACTTGAGGATGACTGAGACTGAAGACATAAAAAGCTATTCTGCTAGAATAAGAGAAATTTCAAATGAATGTCTTTCCCTAGGTGAGCCTATTTCAAATGCTAGATTAGTATGCAAAATGTTAAGAACTGTCACAGATAAGTTCAACATTAAAATAGCTGCTATTGAAGAAGCAAATGGTACTGCAACCATGGCTTTAGATACTCTTGTGGGTAAGCTAACCATGTTTGAAATGAACATTTCTATTCAGCAACAACATAAAGCTGAAAGTGTTGCTCTTGCTTCTGCTCTCTCAAAAGCATCCTCAATTCCAAAAGAGATTGAGGAAATCTCAAATGAAATTGATACTTCTAATTTGGAAACCGAAGATGTTGCTCTTTTGACTAAAAAATTTACTTCTTTTCTCAAAAACAAAAGGGACAACAAATTTTCTTCCAGAAAACCAACTACTTTTGATAAACCAAAAGAGGATAATGAGAGTACTTTCAAGAAACCCACTAGTTTTTCTAAAAATAGATCTGAATCTGTTCAGTGTAGAGCATGTAAAGGGTTTGGGCATTATGCAAATGAATGTGCCAATACTCTGAAGAAAAAGGGGATGAGCCTAAGTGCGACCCTCAGTGATAGTGAGGACGAAGATGAGTCGCTAAACTTAGCAATCATGGAAATCTCGCCTCCAAATCATGAACATCAATCTGATGTAGCTTCAGATGTTATCACATCTAATATCACATCTTCAGAATCTTTTATAAACTGTTATACCTCCTCGCTGAACAAGAAGTCTGAAAATGAAGAAGAAGATGATGGAAATTACAACGAGTTACTGGATGCCTATGCTGAGCTATATGTCGATTGGGAAAAGCGTGTTGAAAAAATCGCTGTTTTTGAAAAGGTAACTGAAAAACTCTCTACTGAATTATCTAAAGTTAAAGATGAACTGAAGAGTGTATCTACTGAAAATGATAACCAAAAGGATTCTATTGCCAAACTTGAGGTCATGCTCACTAAACGTGACATTGAACTTGAGTAAACCAAAACCGAACTCACAGAGGCCAAGAAAACTTTTGAAAAGATGAATACTGGAAAGGCAACTCTTGATGAGATTCTTAATGTGAGCAAGTTTTCAAAAACAGGTCTTGGTTTTGAATCAAATTTTTTAAAAGAGGGAGAAAGTAGTTCCTCGAAACCTAAAACTTTTTACAACCAAAAATCATCAACCAAAAAGAAAAGATTCGTGTGCCACTACTGCTTCTTACCAGGTCACATAAGACCTTTCTGTTACAAGAGGATTCGTGATCTGGGGAAAGATGTTCCTCAGATGAGTGAACGAATGCAATCACATCACAACTCACATCGCCAAAAACCTGGTCAGTTCATATGGGTTGAAAAGAAAAACATGGAATGCAAAGTAGTGTTTACCTCACTCAAGAGCAGCATTGCTAGCTCATGGTACTTTGATAGTGGATGCTCAAGGCACATGACAGGTAATGCCGAATTTCTCACTGATTACGTCACTATCAAAGGTGGGAATGTAAATTATGGGGGAGGTGCACAAGGTAAGATTGTTGGTAAAGGTACTTTATGTGTAAATGACATGCCTAAACTGAAAAATGTCTATCATGTAGAAGGATTGAAAGCAAATTTGATTAGTATAAGCCAACTATGTGATGACAATTTACATGTCAATTTTGACAAACATGAATGTAAAGTGTTTGATAACATAAATAAATGTTTGTTCACCGGAGTAAGGTCTCAAGATAATTGTTACAAATTTGGTGACAACTTATCCTGCCTTAGCTCCAACACAAATGAACTTGAACTGTGGCATCAAAAATTAGGACATGCTAGCTATAAGAAAATAGAAGAATTAGTTAGGTTTGATGCTGTTAAACACTTGCCCAAGCTCAACTTTAAACAATCAAGTGTGTGTGGTCCTTGTCAAAAGGGGAAGCAAACCAAAGCCTCTCATCCAAAAGTTGACCAAAGTTCCACGTTTGAAATTTTAGAATTAATACACACTGACCTTATGGGACCAATTGAGGTTGAGAGCTTAGGTAAAAAGAAATATTCATTTGTTTGTGTAGATGATTTCTCTAGGTATACTTGGGTGCTCTATTTAAAAGAAAAATCTGAAGCACTTGAAGTATTTAAAGTGTGGTATAAAAAGGTGAAAAACTTGTATGGTAAGAAAGTTATCAAAATTAAGTCTGATCATGGAACTGAATATGAGAACACTTTGTTCTCAAAGTTTTGTGACTCCAAAGGAATCACCCATGATTTTTCAGCCCCTAAAACACCTCAACAAAATGGGGTTGCAGAAAGAAAAAAATCGTACATTACAAGAGATGGCACGAGTCATGCTTAGTTCCAAAAACATCTCTAAACGATTTTGGGCTGAAGCACTTAATACTACTTGTCACATAGGAAATAGAGTTTATTTGAGAGTTGGATCAACTATGACTCCATATGAAATCCTCCTTGGTAAAAAAACCACTCTTAAATACTTTCATGTTTTTGGATGCATATGCTATGTTCTAAATGATAGAGACTATCTATCTAAATTTGATTCCAAAAGTGACAAAGCTGTTTTCCTTGGATATTCCACAAATAGTCGTGCTTATAGAGTTTACAATCTTAGAACCAAAACTGTGATGGAATCAATTAATGTTACTTTTGATGATACTGCTGATCTAAATTTAAAATCTCTTGAAGATGATGTCTCAGATTGTATAAAGACAATGCAGGAACCGCAAAATCAAACTGAACAGACGCAGCAAAATGGACTGCAGAAAGCAGATGCAGGTACTAATGTGATCACATCATCACCTACATCAAGGCAAACAAAATCCGGTTCAGAAACTGAAGATTCTAACTGCGAAGAGAGTAATTTGGACAGGACCAAGGACATACCCAGCAGAGTACAAAAGAATCATCCAATATCTTAAGTAGTGGGTGATGTAAAAGAGAAAATTAGCACAAGGGAAAAGCCAAGAGTCAACTACCGTGAGTTGGCTGGGCTAAGTTGTGTTGAATCACAAGTGAACAAGGTTAGTTCTTGCTGTTTTTCCAATATCGAACCTAAAAATGTTGTAGAAGCTATGAAAGATGATAATTGGATTGTTGCCATGCAAGAGGAATTAAACCAATTTGAGAAAAATGAAGTATGGACTTTAGTCCCTAGGCCTACTGGAGGAAATGTAATAGGAACTAAGTGGATCTTTAAAAACAAAACTGATGAAAATGGGCAAATTACAAGAAATAAAGCTAGACTTGTAGCCCAAGGTTACACCCAAGTAGAAGGAATAGATTTTGAAGAAACATTTGCTCCTGTTGCTAGGATAGAGTCAATTAGGCTTTTACTTGCTATTGCTTGTTATTTGGACATCACTTTACATCAAATGGATGTTAAGAGTGCCTTTTTGAATGGTATCCTAAATGAAGAAGCCTATGTTGAACAACCTAAGGGCTTCATTGATCCCCATTTCCCTAATCATGTTTATAAGTTGAAAAAGGCCTTATATGGTCTAAAACAAGCCCCTAGAGCTTGGTATGGGAGGCTAACTGAACACCTCATACAAATGGGATTTAAGAGAGGTGAGGTAGATAAAACCTTATTTATTTTAAAAGAAAACATAGGAATCTTAGTGGCCCAAATTTATGTTGATGACATTGTATTTGGATCATCTTCCAAAGACATGTTAGACTACTTTGTCACAAGTATGACTACCACCTTTGAAATGAGTATGGTGGGTGAGTTAACCTACTTTTTAGGACTTCAAATAAAACAAAATAAGGAAGGAATTTTTATATCTCAAAGTAAGTATGCCAAAAACTTGGTTAAAAAATTCTCTCTTGACAATGCCTCTCACTTCAAAACTCCTATGGGATCATCCCAAAAGTTGTGCAAAGATGAAAATGGTGAGGATGTTGACCCCACCTTATACAGAAGTATGATTGGGAGCTTGTTGTACCTTTCAGCAAGTCGTCCAGACATCATGTTTAGTGTCTGCCTATGTGCTAGATATCAAGCTTGCCCCAAATTATCCCACCTCAAAGCTGTAAAAAGGATTATTAGATATGTTGGTGGAACTATCAATTTAGGTCTAAGCTATACTCGAGAAACCAACACAAATCTGGTAGGATTCAGTGACTCTGATTGGGCAGGCAACACTGATGATAGGAAAAGCACAACTGGAGGTTGTTTTATCTTGGAAACAATTTAGTATCTTGGTATAGTCGAAAATAAAACTGTGTATCCCTTTCTACTGCTGAGTCAGAATATGTGGCTGTAGGGAGTTGTTGTTCTCAACTTCTTTGGATGAATCAGATGATTAAAGATTATGGTCTTAAAAGTGATATTCTAACTGTTTTTTGTGATAATCTAAGTGCCATAGAAATATCAAAAAATCCTGTTCAACACTCACGTACTAAACACATTGACATTAGACATCATTTTATTCGTGATCTTGTTGAGCAAAAAATTGTTAGCATGGAATCAATTAGCACTGAAAAACAGATGGCTGACATTTTCACCAAAGCCCTTGATTTTCAGAAATTTTCCACTCTAAGGAAATCTCTGAGTTTGTGTGCAATATAATGATGTGATCCCCCGTGTGATCACATCATATCTAACACCTGTATTTTACAATTCTAACAAAAAAAAATGCATTGCATGATTTATCTCAGTATGGTCACTTGTATTGCATCTTTGATTTATTTCCTCTCTGAATTGTGAATCCTTCTTAAATAGTAGTCAACAACTGTTGACTCTAAACTTATATTACTAGATGTCTCTTGGTGGGTGCAAAATAAAAAAAAATTTGGGAAACAGCTACTCCACTCATGGTATGAAGTCATTTCAATGTGATCAAAATGACTTCAAGAGAAAGTTTGAGTCAAATTGATAAGATCATTCGAAAGAGGGCTATCCATGAGAATAATGAAGAGTGAAAGCTACCCATAATATATTTTTCCACGAAAAAAAAAAAAAATTATATGTGGAAGCATTCTAGAGGCCAAGCAAGACAAGATTCTGATTCATTGACTTTCTTAGAGGAAATGCATCCCCTGATGTAATTACATACTATGCCACACATCTACTGAGATTTATCCTTCACATGTGTGTAAATTATGCATCATTTAATTTTAGAATTTTTCTAGTCAACCTGGTCCTTGGTGAAAATTTCAATCAATTGCTTTTCTACTTCGAATTAATTTTTGTTAAAATATTTTATGCTCAACAAAATTTCTTATAAATTTTTAAATGTCCATATGTTTAGGGGGAGTATAAGTCTGTGGATTTTTTTCCATCTATGGTAAGTACATTATCTAAAACTAAAAAGTTTTTATTTATCTTTATCATCTTAATCTCCAAAGAAGTTAAGACTCATTTAACCCCTTGTATCCTAACCGGCCAAAGGGATTTAGTTTAGTTTAGTTCAAATGCAATTAAAACTCTCTTTAGTGACCTAAGCCTACTATGATTTAATGACATGCTATCACATTTAATAAATACCATCACCCTCCTCTCTTTAAACCCTCACCGGCCTTAGTGATCAAAACCCTTAGAAATTCCAAAGCTTCTTTCAGTTTGCTCCTCTACTCATGGCGTCTCCGTCCAAACCCTCTTCTCCAACTGTCGATCGTTCGCCCCCTCCATCTCCGACGTCCCACCCAAGTGATGCCGTCGAGCTTTTTGTCAACACCAATGCTACCCCTGTTTCAATGTCGCTCCCAGGTGCCGCTGACAATGCTATTGATGCTGATAATCCTGGGGATTTGAAAGCTGTAGGTGAAATGGCAGGGATGGCTAGAGGCCCTAATTAGTCATTGAGGCAGAGGGGTTTCTCTCCTAACATGGGGGAGTACACCCCTAGGGTTCGTCCAAACATGGCCGAGCCAGAGTTCATTGAAGGCGAGGATGATGAGGACTTTGATCCCTCTGCTGATCTCAAGAGAAAAAGGGGAAAATCTAAGGCTAGTGATTCTGGGAGCTCCTCTGGTAAACCCTTGCCTCAGAAGAGAAAATATGTGAGTGGTTTGTCTGTGTATTCAAGTGATTCTGAAGAAGAGGATGTTGAGGCATACAAAGTCGTGTCTAGAAGGTCTCAATCTGTAGAGGTTGAGGAATTGAGGGAAGTTGAAGACATTGTGGAATCTGCTGCCCAAGACCTTGAAGATATCTTCCCTCATGTTATTGTGATGCCTGGAGATTTGCCACCTAGTAGGATCTCCACACCTCAGCTGTCACCTACTCGTGCTACCAAAGGTACAAATGCATCTCCAACTCCATCCCCTCCTTCCAACTCTCCTGTTGCCCCTGCTCGATCATCTCCGGGCAACTGGTACTCTGGGGCTCATTCTGGAACTGATGAAATTGAAGAAGGTAATGAGGATGAGGATGAGCATGTTCCCCTGCAAGCTCTCTTGGATTTGAAGAAAGGGAAGGGAAAGGTAAGGCAAGCAAAGGCCAAAGCTGTTGGCTCTATCTCTGCCCAAGCTTCAGACATTGGTTCAGACGATGATGAAGCTGAAGATGAGACGTTCAAGCTTGGGAGAGATGAACTTGAAACAGAGAAGAAGGATGCTGCTGACGATGTAATAACATCTGCACCCTCACCTAGAAGGAGCTTGAGATTATCTGGTTCCTCCAAAGCTGATTTGCCTAAGCCAAGGCATACCCCAAGTGTTAAACCCTCTTCAAGGAAGGTAAGCCCCCTCTCACCTGAGAAATTTATGTCAAAACCTGTTAAAGAACGTTTTGCCTTCTTTAGGAAAAAGGGATTTTTGGTGGAAAGGGTTATTGATAAAACCTTTGAGGATGTTGGTATGAAACGATATTTAGAGGAAAAAGGCTTACTCTTTTCTGTGTCTTACCCCAACTACTACTATCCCTCGCTTGTTAGTGAGTTCTATGCGGGTCTAGTTCAGGCTATTCAAGATCCTAGAGATGTTGGGTTTGAAAAGGTTATGGTTCGTGGCACTCTCATTAATTTTTCTCCTGCCTTGATTAATATCTTCCTTCATGCTCCTAGTCCTCACATCCTTCCTCCTATGGCTCATAAGGATGAAATTGCCAATACCCTAACTAATGGTCTTGATCCTTCGTGGCACTCTCAATTCAAGTGCACAATGCTCACTTCCCTGTGTAGTTTTCTGTTTAAAATCTCTACTTTTAATTGGAAACCCTCCTCAAACAAAAACATTGTCACTGTGTCACATGCGGATTTGATTCATAGGATTTTTACTGGTCAAGTATTTAACCTTGGTGAAGTGATATTTGGGAGTATAGTACAGTTTGCAGAAAAGGAGTTGCCCTCTGATCTTCCTTTCCCATGCTTAATAACTGGTATTTGTGTGAAGCAAGGGGTTGAAATCTTACGTTCTGATCGTATATGTGAGAAGGTTGAACCATTTGGTATTCAACCTGTGTTAGAGTGCACTAGACGCACGGTAGATTTACCTGTAGCCTTCCCAGATGATCCAGTCATTGATGCACAAGATGTCGATGAAGATGAACCTGCTGATGCTACTGACAATGTGCGTACATCATCTCCAGCACCACCTGTGAACCTAGTAAAAGTAATCTCTGATGAAATCAAGTTTTTGGAAAGGTGGATGCTTAATACAAGGGTACAGTTCAAGGAAGTCTCAGTGAGAAGGAACAAGTTGTTGGCTGCAAGGGATGAGCTTTCTGATCAAAAAGGGGGAGCTAGCTCAAGTCGTGTCTATGAAGAAGTCAGCCATGATTTCAGGTGGGAGCTACTGGCGAAAACACAAGCTGAAATGGAGGAAAATCCTAATCTGAACTGGAGCAGGACTTTTTTCTGAATGGGGTTATGATGTGGTTGAAAACAATTTTAATTTCTTGTTTTTAAATTAGGAACAATGGTGATTTGTTTTTTTCTTAGTTGGTTTGGTTTGTTTGGATATGTTTTGGACATGGTGCTTTATGGTTTTTATTAGCTAGTATTTAGGGGGAGCGTTCGAGCTCTCCATCTCATATCGTGTTTTGAATAATCTTTAGCTTATTTAATTGTGTTAATATATATTGTGCTTGAGATTTGTTTTTGAACAGAAAGCAACAAAACAGGGGGAGATTGAAAGTGTGATAGCATCACACTTAGCCAAGTCAAAAGGTTGTCTTAATTATGTTTTGTTACTTTCTTTATATTTAATTTATGTAAATATTTTATAATTGATTTTTAGTATTACTAACTTATCTAACTAAATTTTATTATCTGTTTAGTATTGTTTTGGTTATTTTTTTAGGACTCTCACATGGATAAATGAAGGTGTAAAGAGATAAAGAAGATTGAAGAGATTGGAGATTTGGATCAAGCTCTTCAGCCGAGTTTAGACTTACCCATTAGCAATGACCTACTTGGCTATAAATACAAGACCCAAGTCAGTTTACAAGTCACGGTTTTACACACTCCAAAAGGCTAAAGAAATATAGACTTGAGAGGAGTGTTCTTGTGAGAGTTCTCTTTGTTGATTTTGTCTTTCTCTTAGTTTATGATTTGTAATCTGTTCACAAGTGTTTTAATAAGAGAAGTTTATTGTCTACATCATATTGCTGTAGATAAGTGTTTAATTCTTTGTTCATTTCATTTCTGTTTTATTATTCCGCTGCTTTTTACTGTTGTGCTAGTGCTGGTGTGATAGCATCAGGACTCACATCAGTCTTCATTGCACTTCCTAGCCGCTCCATTTCTTTCAGTTTCGGGTTGGTTCGTATCTTGATTCATTCGTGAGCAATTACTCCACTCGGTTCGAGTGGAGTGGAGGACTAGTTTTGATAAATTTACAAGATCACTTATGAATGTGGAACATTCGTACACGCATAACAGTTGTACCCGAAAAACCAATCTACAATGTGAACCTGGAACTGCTCCAGCCAAGTGGTGCCCACAGAGCTCTTGCGTAAAAAAGTTTACTACTATTTGCAAAATTTCACTAAAAAATATCGTAAAAGATTTTCACATGACATGTTATAAAATGCATACACTACATTTTTTCTTCACATTTTGTGGTTGGATTTTTACAAGTAGTGGAACATTTTTATACATGCAGGAGCATAAATTTTGCTGGAATCGTCTTTTAGTTTCTGAACGGCCGATAGACCAAAATATACAAAGTACTTTTTCACTTTTTTCAATTAATGCAATGTATTATCTAATAACCACTTAATGCAATGTACTATCTTGTAGATGCAATGTGCGTAAATCAACCTAATTACGTTAAATGCACCAACATTTGTAAAAAAAAAAAAAAAAAAAACTAAATCCCTCACTCTTCATCTCCCTTCACCATGATCTGCCGCCATCGCTCTGCCTTGACAATGACGATGAAAAACAAATTTCAGAATCATTGTGTCCAATCTGTTAGAGATATTATTTCACATTGGGAATTGACAAACCTTGCATATGACATATAAAGATCCTGAACCACTCCCCTTAACACCAATTGGTTTTAAGGTGGAACCTCAGACTTTAATGTGGTATCAGAGCTATATATTCAATTTTTCTCCTTTTTTTTTCTTTTCTCTGTTTTCCATGGCAACAGAATCCATTGTGCTTCTTCCCAACTCGGCTGAACCTACCAAACCCCTCATAGCCATCTCCCTTGGCCACATCCTAAACCTAACACCCACAAACTACATAGCTTGGAAAATCCAACTTGAAGCAACCCTCCTTGCCATGATCTCTACCAATACATAGATGGAACCTTAACTGCTCCACCCCAAAACCTTACCACTCAAGCCATTACAACCGAAAACATCACCCCAGCCAATAACCCTCCAGCCGCCACCAACACCACATCTCCTAACCCAGCCTACAACACATGATTTCGCCAAGACAAGCTTATTTTGGGTGCACTTACAGGTACTCTCTCTCCTGATCTTGTCTCTCTCATATCTCAATGTTCCACCACATATGAAGCATGGCAAACCCTTGCCAAAACCTATGCTAACCCTTCCAAAGGTCATATCAAACAAATCAAGGATCGCCTCTGCCAAATCACCAAAGGAAACTGTTCTGTTTCAGACTATAGCGAGATTTCAAATCTTGCGCAGACCAACTTAAATCCTTAGGCCGCCCCATTGATCCGGAAGACCTAGTTGACAAGATCTTGGATCAACTCAATGATCCGGACTTTGAAAGCATCATCACTAACGTATACAGCCGAGATACCCCAATTACATTTGATGAACTTCATGAAAAACTCCTCAACAGAGAGTTATCTCTCAAACATCGAACACCCACCATCAACACCTTCCCTGCCACCGTTACCTATGCCTCTAAAAATCCTCCCCCAAACTCTTCATATAACCAAAAACATATTCCAACCTCATATAACCCTAATCCTACACCTCCTCCCAACTTCAACCCACAAAACCCTCGAACTCCGTATAAAGGTCGTTGCCAGTGGTATCGCAATGACGGCCACTTTCTTTTCCAATGCCCCTCCTTCCGCCAACTCTACCCTAACGCCAACTTTCCCACACCCAACCCCACTCCTCATCAACCTAATTCCAACCAACGCCGAACCTTTACCCCAAATCATAACCCTAGGCAACAATACCGTGGCAACTCTTCCTTTCAACCCACTGCCTACTCCGCTTCCACCTCAAACCAAACCCCACCAAATTGGCTCTTTGACAATGGAGCTACGCATCATGTGACCAATGATCTGAATAACTTGGCCCTTCACTCCCCTTATGATGGAACGAATGAACTCCTCGTTGGTGATGGTTCGGGCCTCAATATCTCCAATACTGGTTCAAATTCTTTTCTCACTTCTTCCTCCCCTTTACTTCTCAATAATGTTCTTCATGTTTCTCATGAGTGTCATAACATAATATCTATATCTTGGTTGTGTCAAGATAATAATGTCTCTGTCATCTTCTCACATAACTCATTTCTTGTGAAGGACCTTCAAACGGGGGAAACTCTTCTTCAAGGAAATTCTTGCTCTGGCGTGCATGAATGGCTTCCAAAGTCTCCTGCCGTTCACTCCACAACCTCCTCCTCCATTATCAATTGGAATCATAGATTAGGGCACCCATCTTATTCAATTTTACGTTCTCTTAGTTCTTCGTACAATTTGGATATTCCTAGTACTTTTGATTTTCATTACAATGCCTGTGATTGTAATAAGAGTCATAAGTTACCTTTTAATGAAAATTCTCTTTCTTTAGTTGGGCCTCTTGATTTGATATACAGTGATGTTTGGACGTCTCCTCTCTTATCTTATGGTGGTTACAAGTACTATATTGTGTTTGTTGATCACTTCACCAAGTACACTTGGCTTTACCCACTCAAACATAAAAATGATGCTACTCATGTGTTCACAAACTTCAAAAACATTGTAGAAAAATACTTGCATCGCTCAATTATCACTATCTTCAGTGACAATGGTGGTGAGTATATTGGTCTTCGTCCCCTCCTCACCTCTCTTGGAATCTCTCATCTTACATCCCCCCTCATACTCCTGAACACAATGGGTACTCCGAACATCGACATCGTCACATTGTTGAGATGGGTCTCTCCCTTCTTACTCATTCTCACATTCCATGCAAGTATTGGCCACTTGCATTTGTCATAGCTTGTTATCTTATCAATCGCATGCCAACACCCACTTTGAATTTTCAATTTCAGTTTCTCAAAATCTTTGGTCATCCTCCCAACTACTCGAAGCTTAAGAGCTTTGGTTGCCTTTGCTATCCTTGGCTCCGCCCCTACACCAATAACAAACTGGATCCTAAGTCATCCCCGTGTGTCTTTGTGGGCTACTCTCCAACTCAAAGTGCTTTCTATTGCTTAGACCCTAAAACCTCTAAAATCTTTGTATCCCATCATGTCAAGTTTGTGGAACATCTTTTCCCCTTCTCATTGTTGTCCGAACCACCATCACCAGCTCCCTCGGTCAATGAATGGTGTAACTCCACTCTCACCATTCTCCCACCTTTACCTTCACCTGTTCATACACCACCCTTAGCCTCGGCCAATCCCACCCCTCAAGCCTCTACCACCAACCCACCCTCTTCCTCTGAACCTTCTCCTACCCCTCCCCATCCCCCCAATCTAAAGACCTGTAACTCGTGCTCAAAACAACATCCATAAAACCATCAACAAGCTCAACCTAAATGTCTCCATCCCCAACCCTACCCTTGAACCAACAAACTTTACCCAGGCTCTCAAAATACCTGTTTGGCGTGAGGTCATGGAAACAGAATTCAATGCTCTCATGAAAAATAACACCTGGGATCCTGTACCTCCATCTCCATCTCAGAATTTAGTTGGGTGCAAATGGGTTTTTCGCATCAAGTATAAATCGGATAGCACGATTGATCGCCACAAAGCTCGCCTCATCGCCAAGGGATTTCACCAATGCCTTGGCATAGACTACTCCGAGACATTCAGCCCGGTTGTTAAACCTGCCACAATCCGTACCATTCTCTCCTTGGCCGTTACAAATAATTGGCCCCTTTGTCAGGTTGACATAAACATTGCGTTTCTCCAAGGTACACTTAATGAAGATGTTTTTATGGTTCAACCCCCTGGTTTTGTTAGCAAATCTCATCCATCCCATGTTTGCAAGTTACGACAAGCTCTTTATGGCCTCAAGTAAGCCCCCCGAGCCTGGTATGATGAACTTAAAAACTATCTACTTTCTATTGGCTTCAAGAATAGTGTGTCAGATGCTTCTTTGTTTACACTCCGTCAATCTCTTGGTACTATGACATCATAATCACAGGCTCCAACTCATCCTTTCTAAGTGACTTCATCACTACCTTCTCGGTTCGATTCTCTTTGAAAGATCTTGGGGATCTGTCTTACTTTCTTGGTGTGGAGGTCATTCCCCATCCCAAGGGGCTCTTCCTTAGCCAACACAAGTATATTCAAGATCTTCTACCTCGGACTAAGATGATGGATGCCAATCCTCTATCGACTCCTATGACACCAGGTTTGACACTTTCAGTTGGCAACGGGACACCTCTGCTGAATCCTAGTGAGTACAGATCCATTGAAGGTTCACTCCAATACCTATCTCTCACTCGGGTTGAGGTTTCGTTTGTGGTTAATTGATTATCTCAGTTTATGCACCACCCAACAGATGTTTATTGGACTACTCTTAAAAGATTACTTCGTTACTTGGTTGGTACTAGTTCTCATGGGTTACTTCTGCGTTCCAACTCCCCATCTACACTTCATGCATTTTCCGACGCCTTGATTTGGCAGGGGATAAGGACACATATGTATCAACAACCGGTTACTTGGTTTATCTTGGGTCTAATTTGCTTTCTTGGAGCTCTCGAAAGCAGAAAACGCTTGCTAGATCTTCCACTGAAGCAGAGTACAGGGTTGTTGCTACCGCCACTGCCGAAATTGTATGGATTCATAACTTATTGCGTGAACTTCAGGTTGCGATCAACTCTGAAATTGTCAAGGCTTCACTGGAAAGAGATGTTACCGTAGATGTTACCCAACACCTTGAATAACACACTGACGGACAGCACACACACCACAAAACTAAACAGTTTGTAAAAGATTTGTACAGCGGAAATAAATAACACAAGATATAATTTTCTCAAGTTATATAAATATATAACTTGAGTGTGTCTAGATGGCGAAGATTTTATAATCAATATAAAAAAATTACAAAGCCGAAAGTTCCCTATTGCTCTAACAATGATAATGCACTTTGGAACTAATGAGATAAAGCACGAATCCTATCCTTAGCCAACACTCACGCAAACACACAATGTTTGAGTTAGAATCACAAGGGAGGAAGGATTATACGAACCAAAGAAACATTGTCTCTCTTGTGCTAATGTGTGTGTTGTATATATTTTGTATCTCCTTGGTATATCTTCAAGCACTCACACCTAGCCTATTTATAGCCTTCAATTGCCTTGGAGGCTACTCAAAAACAACAGCCGTGGACCTTCAGATCGTGTGAGGAGAGTGGAGAGATTTCTTGGCTTGTTCTCCTCTTCATGCGCCAACTTCCCACCAAAGTAGCAACCGAAAACTTGAAGCCCAAGTCCTTGCTTATTCACCTTGTACTCTCTTGCTTTCTTGGCCTTGTACTTCTTCAATAATCAGCAACAACCTTATGACTTGGTCTTCCCACGTTTTTGCTTCTGCATCAACAAATGTGAGCCAAGTAAAAGTTACACATAAATCTCCTATTTATGTGAAACTTATCTTCAACTTCATTCCATGTCTTTAGCTATTAATCCAATCATGTATTAACCTGAAATATGGACCAACAAACACATATATCTTACAAATAATATTAGACATTATAATATAAAATAATATGAAAAGAATTATTAAATTACAAATCATTCCAGTTCAGGTAACACCCAACTGCCCGGTGATAGCACTTGTGGTAACACCCACAGTCTGTACTAACAATCTCCCTCATAATTGATAATTTCTTTCCAAACTCCAAAGTGCTAATCCCTGCAAGAAAATGTTAGCCATAACAGAGTAACTCCATAGTTATCAACTCCCCCATTATCAAGGAATTAACAATCACTATGATTTATCACAAAATACTAATTATTAAAACATATTTTCCAAAATAAGTTTTTCAAATAACTAGCAACCTATTGTTCCAAAGATAAATCAGCTACTGAGCTACTCCCTGTTTAAACAACCCTAAAAGTTTAAATAAAAGCAAATAAACAAACCACCAAAGTATTTATGACATGTTCCGAATAAAAACATGATAGTAAATTGTTTATCAACCACATTGTTTAAAGTACCACAACCATAAGAGTGGCTACACCAACCTTCAGGCAATCTTTGCAATCACTCTTCTTGCTCATCATCTGCTTCTTCTTCCGCATGTTCTTCCCCTTCATCATCTCCAGCATCTAAGACAGCACCTTAGTAACATCTGCAACAGCACCACTAGCTTCTCCACCACCACCACCACTTGGACCAGCTCCATCATCACTATTATCTCCCCCAGTTTGGGAAGAAACCTGCCGAATAAACTCATCAGTAATTTCCTTGAGCTTAGTCCATCCTTGCACAATCTTGGCAATGGCAGCAGTTTGTTTGTGGAGAAACGCCAAAACTGTGGTCTTTGGAATTGTTGGTGATGCATTCCCCAACAAATTATACACATTTTCCAGAACATGAGCTGCATCTGTACCTGAAAAACTTAGAGATTTCGGAGTAACATTATGAGTAACACCCTGAGCTAAAACCGCATCACTTGACCCTATTTCCTTTTCCTTTGACCAAGGAAGATCACCTGTGTACCTCACACTCTTAGTGTTCTTCTTAGTCAGCTGAGTATCTATAGCATAGAGGTCAAGATTGGGAGTGTACTCATTTGAATCTTCAATGGGCATTTTTTGAGATTTCAAAATTTGGAAATCAAGGAAGGGTAAGGAAACATTGTAATATCTTTTCTTCTACCCCACGAAGCCAAATGTTTGAAAATCACTCTACCCAAGTTCACCCTTTGATTTTTCCCTAACTTGTACAATATCTTGGCTTGTTGCAGCATTACATATTGTTCATTTTTTGTAGGAACCCAATTAAAAATGCAAATCTTGTGAAGCACGGCAAAGAGTGAAGTGTGACGGGAAGCAAGAAAATGAACTTTGGTTTTGGGGTTGGGATTCTTGGGCCATTCATGCACAACATTATTCGAAATAAACCTAGTTATTTCATCCTTATGCACGAGAGGACTATCATCATCCACATTGGAGAGTCCTAAAGTCTTGTTGATCAAAGAAGGGGTAATGAAAAAAATTCGATTCCTTAAAAACACCTTGCCATATTGATCGGACTTATCATTTTCTAGGTTTACATGAAGATTGGCATAGAAATTTTTGACAATTGCCTCGACAAATTTAGAAGGATGCAAATTCGCTTTCAAAAAATTTATATCTTAGGATCCAATTTTGCTAAGTAGTCTCGATCATTGAGAATGTAGCACACACAACCAAAGACATGAAAGTAATGAACTTTTGGCTTCCTACCATTTAAAATTTCATATGGAGTCATGGTTGTGTCGGGTCTTAGAAAAACTCTATTGGCCGTGTGACAAGCCGTATTTAGTGCCTCAGCCCAAAACCTTTTCGAAATTCTTTTTGAAAATAACATCACACGAGTCATTTAAAGTAAAGTCCTATTTTTCTTCTCGGCTACCCCATTTTGTTGAGGTGTTTTTGGAGCTGAAAAATTCATGGTGAATTCCTTTCTTTCACAAAAATTTGAAAAAGAAACATTCTCAAATTTCCTCCCATGATCGGACCTAATTCGAAAAATTGAAGCAAAAAACGTGTTTTTGATCTTAGAGTGCAAGATTTTGAATTTTTCAAAAGTTTCAGATTTTTCCCTTAAAAAATAAACCCATGTAAATCTTGAAAAATCATCAACAATAACAAAAGTATATTTCTTGCCTCCAAAACTTTCTATCTCAACTGGACCCATTAAATCCATATGCAAGAGTTGAAAACAATGTGTTGTACCAGTGTGTTGCTCATGGTGTTGGGCAGCACTATGGGCAACACGAGTTTGTTTTCCTTTGAGACAATTCTCACAAACAATTTTTTGTTTAAGATCAAGACTAGGAATGCCTTGGACAACATCTAGTTTAACTATCTTTTCTATGTTACGAAAGTGAACATGTACCAACTTTTGATGCCATAATGTAGTGTCATCAATTTTTTTCGAATGACATACTTGCTTATCTTCAACAAGATAACAATTATCATTGGATCTTGTACCTGTCATCACACAATTGTTAGTCTTATTATAAACTTCACAAGTATCTTTATTAAATTTCACCTCTAAGTTGTCATCACAAAGTTGACTAATGCTAATTAAATTAGCTACAAGACCATCAATATGTAAGACATTCTTTAAGTGGAAATCCGGACACATTTAGTGTCCCTCTCCCAATGATATTACTCTTGCTCCCACAACCATACGTTACACTACCCCCATGAACCGTTTCATAGTCTTTTAAAAACAATTTTGTTCCTATCATATGACGTGAACACCCACTATCAAAGTACCAAGAACCTTCTATATTTGTTTTTAAAGCAGTGTAAACGACATCATATCTCTGATTTGCTTTAGGTTTCCACACCTTTTTTGAATTTTTACCATTCTGACTGGGTGTGTTATCTGTGTGATGGGCAACACCTTAGAGTAACACCAAGGGATTTGGGACGGTTTTCGAAACAATCTGACATTTATTTTTGAAATGTCCAGGTGTGTGACAATATTGACACACTTTCCCTTTGTGTAAGTTCCCCAATCCAGACTGCTCTCCATCCGAGCATACGGAAAATACAAAGGGCAAACTTTCGAAGATCATAACTCCTTCATACGAACTCCGATCGAGACGTGCCATATATGGTTGGAAAGCTCTCGACGAGAACTAGCCTGCAAACATGTCCGTGCGGACCACTTTGAAATGCAAGATGGTCCGTACAGACGATTTTGTCAAACATACATCATAATTTCAAAATCCTCTTACAGTCCACGATATTCCCTTAAATCTAGGAAAATCAAAAATTTGGTTTTCCCAAAATGGTCCGTGCGGATCACTTTGCAGTTTTTTCACTCCTATAAATAGAGGGATCCCCTTCTCATTTTTCTCACACCTCCCTTCTCTCCTTTCTCCCCCAGCCTTCAGGCTCCCCTCTAAGACCCTTCGGGGCAATCCCGGTCCCTTTCGATTTCCTCCGGGGCATTTTGAGCCCCCTCGCGGTGCTCCGAAGCCCTGCCGAGCGCTCCCGAGATGCTCTCGAGCTGCCCCGAGGCATCCCGAAGCCTTGCCGGTCCATCTCGAGGCATACCAGTCCATCTCGGCGTCTCAGTCCATCTCGAAGCCCTGCTGGACAATCCCGATCCATCCCAAAGCAAGCCGAAGCTCTGCTCGAGCACAACCTACAATCCCGAGGCACGCTGAACCTCTGCCCGAGTACAGTCAACAATCTCGAGGAATCCCAATGCACGCCGAACCTCTACCCGAGTACAATCAACAATTCCGAGGAACGCCGAAACTCTGACCGAGGACGCACCTGACACTCCCGAGGTACGTCGAAGCTCTGTCTGCAGACACCGGTACATCCCCGAAGCAGTCCCGGTCCATCCTGGAGCACTATTCACACTCAAACACTATTCCCAAGCGCAAGACAGATATGAACCAACATTGGTAAGGCTTCCTTCCCATTACTATTTCAATTCATTTCAATACATAGCATACAATGTAGACATCATATACAACATGCATTTTAAAAAGCAAATACACACACACACAACTTTTAAAGAAAGAGGGGTATCGAAAGACTCGTGTATACGAGGCGACTTGGGTGAGCTCTGCTATTCTCTTTCCGAGGCGTAACCTGACCTCCGAACTCAAAATCTCATCACACAACAACAGTTTTTAAACTAAGCCTTTTCTCAATATTTTGGGCTAAATCAAAACGGCGTGGCGAATATACAAACAAACGCAGCGACACCTCCTGACTCAAATTGCGAGATGTCGGGGCCCGCGCGCGAGCGGATCCGGGTAATTTCAATTGACGACTCCGACGGGGAAATTTTGTTTTAAAAAAGCTTTAAAAAAAATATTTTTAAAACATTGATGAGGGACAAACTTTCATTTTACCCATTTCTTTAATTGTTGTGTGTGTTTGCATGTGCTTACTTTTTATTTACAAAAAAATAAAAATACAAAAAAAAAATGCATCATAATACTTCTGTGTACATACATTTACAAATTCTGCAAAAATTTATGTTTTCCTCATAAAAAGAATTTAAGTGGCCCAGCACAACTACGCGCACTCTTTATCCTATACACTACACACTACAACCCTCGGCCACAGGTGGTCTTAGTTGCAACTTTATTGGTGTTCCTATGCCTTTTGAGCGCGCACGGGATCATCCCAAACATCCCATCCTAGCCAGTGTCAATCCTACATGCTTGCGTCACACTCTGTCTAGACTCGGTTGGTTTTTACCCAGTCTGTGTCATAAAGCCTGGATACATATCCCATTCCGGCCATTTTCTGAGTCGAAGCTCGAAACTCAAGATCCCTTGTGCAAGCAAGACGATGAAAGTTCATGCTAAAATCTTGACCCGATCTTGATTTCCAAAGCTACACCCGGACAATGCTCCGTCCCGGATATACATCCATGCCCACATGACACAATGTCATCAAGCCTTTAATACGTCAGTCATGACAATATGACCTAGCCAATGCCTATTGTCACAGATCCCTTGCGCAAGCAAGGTAAATAGAGGTCATGCCGAACTCTCGACTCGATCTTGACTCAGGTGCCGGCTCGGCTCACTATTCACATGGCCGACGCATTAAAACGAACATGACAAGCTCGGTCCTTAGGTTCGATTTTTCTTTTAGGCCGGTGGAAACCGCTTGCCCTATAGGACCCTCGCTCGGGGCTGTCCACCCCGGGATGTCGAAATACAGGTGCAAAATGAGGGGCTTATAGCCGCATTGATGGTCTCTACTGACCCAGGATCTAGCATTATTTCGAGGTGATTCCCGCAGAGGTCAAATTTTCACAAATCTTTGGGTGACTCCCCGTACAGTCAAATCTTTGGGTGACTCCCCGTACAGTCAAATCTTTGGGTGACTCCCCGGACAGTCAATTCTTTGGGTGACTCCCCGTACAGTCAAATCTTTGGGTGACTCCCCGGACAGTCAAATCTTTGGGTGACTCCACGTAACAGTCATATCCTTTGGTGACTCCCGTGCAGTCACGTATCCTTGACGCCACGCGTCCGCCACTCTCGGGTATTAAACGCCTACTCTTTTGAACTACGACTTGGCTTGATTCCTTTTTGGGATACGTAGGTAGCCCGACGTGGGTCCAGCCGCTCGACCTACCTGGTCATCCTTTTGCGACTCAGCTCGAGTCCAACCCTTACATCTGCAAGATCTTTTCCTTACCTCCTGAAATCCCTTTTTTCAGGACGGATCCTATTTTTCTATCGTCGACCCCACTTGTCTTACAAGAAGCGTCGCCGAGGGGCTACTGTTAGTACCCGGTCCGAAAAAAGGCATTTTAAATGCTTGGCCCGGTTAATATTAAAGAAACCCTAAAAATCCCTTAATCCCTTCATCCGTACCTGCGCCGTCATTGCTGCGTGGAAAGTACGCCAGGATATTGTGCCGATCGGCCCTTTTACCCGTGGTATGGCCGATCGACCCTTTTATTTTGTGCCGATCGTACCTAGCATCCTTGTGCCGATCGACCCTTTGTTTTGAGCCGATCGACCCTTTATTTTAAGGCCGATCGACCCTTGCTCTGGCCCAGCCCAGATACCGAAGCACTATAAATAAGTGTGCCCGGCTCCCCATATTCACACACAATTTACTCGGGAGAAGCGAGATTACACTTGCTTTACCCACAGTTCTTTTTACTCTCTTCGAATCGCCCTAGATTCGACCCCAAAGTCTTGCTACAATTGGTAAGGCTCTTTTTAATATTTTTGTTCTTTATTATTGTCTTTATTATTATTGTTTGCATGCTTAGTATATTTTAATTACTTTATTTCTTGCTTATGTCATATATGCTAGATTTAGGGCTGTTTTAATATATTTAAATATGCCATAGCCGAGGATGATCTAAGGTTTCGCCTTAAGAAACCCAATGGATCTAGGAACTATTTCTTTCCTTCCACCTTAGTTATAAT
Organism: Adenophora triphylla var. japonica; assembly: GCA_022495995.1. Taxonomy (NCBI): domain Eukaryota; kingdom Viridiplantae; phylum Streptophyta; class Magnoliopsida; order Asterales; family Campanulaceae; genus Adenophora; species Adenophora triphylla. The sequence goes on from JAFEMH010000562.1 coordinate 213,707, forward strand.
TATCCCATGATCAACAATCCCCCAAGGATGAACGTTGATTAGTGCACCTTCCGAGGGCCTAACTCAAAGGTTCTAGGGTGTGATCATTAATTAATTCTTTCTCTCCCCTCCTCCTTATGCATGATCCCGTTTCTTCTATCTATTCCTGTAAACACCGCACACAACCAACACCCCACATGCTAGAAAGACCGATCCGTCGGGCAATAGGAGTGATAACGTTTCTTCTTCTGTTGTAACTTGACCCTCGAACCTAATTAACTGTTTAGCCTTTTTTCAAAGCTTTGGGCTATATCAAAGTGGCGTGGCGACTCTCAAAATTAAACTAATATTTTAATATGGTTTAAATCGAGTGTCACTAAATGAATATCCCATTTCGGTCCGACATTTTTATATGATTAATTATTTCAAACCTCCGAATGCGCGTTGCATCGGGACGGGATATTCACAGTTCCCTCTACTTATAAGAGTCCTGTTGCGAGTTCCAGAGTCCCCGTTGACCCCCATGTGGCAATATTGATGGAACAAGTGAAACAAATGCAAGAGAAGTTTGACTTCATGATGAGTATCAATACTCCCTTGACCCCAGACGTCGAACCAGACAAGGAATTGACTCCACCAAGCATGACCCAATGCCACCAAAGACCAAACAAAGAACCGTACCCATGTCAGCACCAGTTCCTCACAAAGGAAAGAGTGTCGTAGCCTCCTTCAGCCAAATCCAACAATGGAACCAACTGGACAATGGAACTCCGAGTCTTGAGAACAACAATGTCTCCCGAAAACTCCGCAATACGGATATGCCTTTAAGCAAGATTCTGGAAGAGCTGATGAAAGAAAAGCTGATAAAGCCACTGGAGAATTGGAAGCCCAAGAACCCCAACATTTGGGTGGATGAGTCTAAGCATTGTCTTTTCCATTAATACCCTGGGCACGACACTGATGATTACACCTATTTGAGGCATGAGATCCAGAAATTGATAGAAAAAGGGAAGCTCGAGAACCTCCATGGGCCAAAAACAGAAAGTTATGGTAAGAGGTCAATTCAGGAAGCGCAAGGTCAGAAACGTCAGCCTGATGATTTTGGGATGCCCATGAGCAAAGTTTTCGGCGATTTGGTGAAACGAGGCCTTCTCACACCTCTCGAGAATTATAAGCCGAGAAACCCATGTAGAGTTGACAGGACCAAGTTCTGCGAGTACCACAAGCATTTTGGTCATGTGACAGACAAGTGTGTGGATCTGAAGAAAGAAATTCAGTGGCTGATCTACGAAGGAAAGCTCAAGTTACCTGGCAGTCCAACCCGCGAAGAGTAGCTAGACTAGGGTCTACTTATCCTTAAGTAAGATTAAAAAAAAAAGGAAAAATAGTCTCTCAGTCAACCTTTGTAGGTTCTAGTACTTTTCTCTTTCAATCAAGTCCTCTACGGACATTATATTTAATCTTCAATTTTCTATAAAAGAGTTTTCTTCTTTTCTTACTAGACTTAAGACATTATTTGCACACCTACATTACATTTAATGAAATGGTTTTATTTTAGATGATCACTTGCATTGCTCAACAAATAATCTCTCGAAATAATTCACGTTCCGATTAATCAGTGTGAGAAAGTCAACTAATGCCTTCCCCATACACTTTCCTTACCTCACAAAAAGCCTTCATTAAACCATACACTTTCCCAATCATGCCCTCACCTTCACCTTGACCAAGTCAACGACGGCGGCATATTCAACGGACAACAAAAGACTACTCAGCTTCGAAAGATTGACCCCGTGTCGACAACAATCTAGGAGCCTGCCTTCGACCTCAAAGATGTCAAGAAAAATTCAAGCAGGGGCTCGCCTTGGCCCTCAAGTGCTTCAGAAAATAAAAAGAAAAAAAAATGTAGTGCAAAAAGTGTAATACCCAGCTAGGCTGAAAATCCCAAAAAAAGGGCAGTCTAGGCAAAAAACAGGGTTGCACATAAAAAAATAATAAAAGAAAAAAAATGAGGCCAAGGACCCAGCACCGCCAATCAAAAGACGGACATGCAAAATCAAAGATCAGAGAATGAAAGTTGTCGATAACAATGGGGCGGTCGAAGCAAAGCCAGAAGCATTTCATAAGCCTGTAGGAACGTGTAAATCCTTTCTCCCCCAATGAAAGAGGAAGCAATCAGAAACAGCCGTCCAAGAATGACTTGATCAAGGAATCATCCCGAGGCCCACGCCTCATCATCCAGTCTTCTCATCCAAACCTTTTCACTAAAGGAACCACAAATCCCATTTCCCAAAGCCAAACACAGTCCGGCCAAAGCCGAACTACGGTGACCTGAGCTCCTCACAATGAGGGGAACGTAAGCCTGAAGCAATGGTCCGGTCATAAACATATCCAAGTTCCTGAAAACCTGGTCTCATCAAATGACCTCTCCCATAGACACAGTCAGATTCCAGAAAACCCGGTCTCATGATTAATAGGAATGTTCCTTCATATCGAGATTAGTGGTTGAATAACCCGAGCATTAATAAAGGGTTTTAAGCAATCTTGTGATCATTGTAAATAAAACAAGTTTTCAGATGTATTGACAAGTCTTCTCTTTCTACATCTTTGAAAAATAGTGCTAAACACTGATTTTCTGTCAGCAGGGGCTTCCATACACTTTTACAAACCCTTCTACGCTTATACTCTCTCAAAAGAGTCAAACCCAAAGCGAGTTTTTGTGCCTACGTCGAATATGGCCATCAAAATAACACAAGATCGGGATCTATTCCCACCTTTCGAAAAATATGCCCCTGCATGTATTTCTGAGAATCTTTTCTTTCACATCTTCTTAAGGTTGACTGATTGACTAAAGAAAATAAAAAAAAGAGAGAGAGAAGGATAGGTTTTCCCTCTTCTGCCACAATTCCCATTAGGGCTGCCTCGAAACTTTGTCAAAGCATTCCTTTAAACTGGGGCTTCTTTAGCCATTTTTGGGATTCACATCGGGTTCTTCACTAGGTCCCTAGACGGATTCAGTCTTGGTCAGATTAACCTCAGGATCACTTCCGCAGTACCAATCATATTGGGATTTTTGCTAGGTCGTCAGATTGGGGCTCTACCAAGTCACTTCTTCGAAAACCTAAGACTTCGCCTGCTCAGTTCATCCAACCGGGGCTTTGCCAATGAAAGGATCTTTCCTTGCTTTAATAAGGCATGGGGCTTCGCAGAAAGTTTTCTTCTTAGGCCGGGGCTTCGATAAGTCGCATCCATTCCTCAAAGAGAGGTTTGGTCACTATGACATCTGCTTTAGCCTTTGGTTATAAAAGCCTGTCAGCATCAGCTTCAAGCGCCAGAGTCTGAGAAAGGAACATTCATCGAGACCTGAGTTTTAAAACCCAGTCTCAGCCCAAGAGGGAATCTTAGTCCACGTTGACAACAACAGCAGTTCAGTCCGCACCCAAGGGATACAACCCCACCTGCTTGAAACCCGTCTTAAACACATTCCATATGTACATCCAGACCCAGTCTCTACCATTGTTTCCAAGAAGAAACCACCCCTAGGCTCAAGTAACGTGCCAATTGCTAATGATAACATTTTCTCTCAAAAGCGCCTCCGTTACTTCCGTTATAACAAGATAACACCAGGCGACAGTTTCCTAATTGTCAAAAATCCAACTTTGGCTACCTCTATCACAGATTGAGAAGTATGCTCAAGTTTGTCCAGCTATAGCTACCTCTATCTACTCAATAGTGACGTAAGCTTTAGCTTCTTCAGGTGACAACCTCCATTAATTGTCAAAACCTCAAGAATCGTAGACATCATTCCTAACTGTCTAGATGAAGCTTGAACTACGAACAAGGCTTGATTCCTCCGGGATACGTAGGTAGCCTTTTATAAAAGGTCCAGCCATCCGACCACTTTGGTCACCTTTTCTCTTTCTCCATCCTCCAATAGTGCATAAGCTTTTCATAAAAGTCCAAGTTTCTGACCACATTGGTCACCCCTTTTGACTTGGCACATTCCTAGTAGGATCGATTGTTTGACCTCCTAGGTCACCCCGTTTCCATCCTTATAGGGAGGGACAAATATCTCTTTGCCATTGTCCCAAGAAGGCCAGGTAGGTGACCTCTTTTGGTCACCCAATTCCAACCTGTGTCTGCAATTCCAGTCCAGTTCCAAGGGAAATGAAAAGCACAGTTCAGGCTTAATGAGTCGCGCGACATAACAAGCCATGTCGCGCGACATAACAAGCCATGTCGCGCGACATAACAAGCCACATCAGACATCAGACATCAGCAATGTGTTGCTTTCCCCAGGGCAATCCCCGACATGTCAAAAGATGCAAATACCATTCATACACTTCTCAAATGCATAGGGGAACGTTCCTGTACCCCATGTACACCCATTGCATTCGTATTCAAACCAAAAATCCATTCAAGCCATTCAGTTCAAGCTAGTTACCCTACCATCATTTCATAAATGCATGCGACAAAAGGGATAGCAATGTACATTCAAACCAAAATAGACCAAGTCTAAGAAATGTGCATAAGCAAAAAAAATAACAAGATGTGTTTTCCCCAAAAGGGGTACAATAGCCAAAAAGTCATAAATGCTAGGGGGAAGGGGGCTACTCTGAATCATCTCCATCTCCATCACCCTATCCATCGTCCTCTTCATCTCCATCCTCGTCGTCATCCTCAGCCTCCTCTGGCTCATCATCAGGATCGTCCGAAGGTGCCTCGTAAGCTATGGTCCCCGTGCGGTAATAGTCGTCAAGCTCAGTGATAACAGTGGAGTCAAGCTCATAGTCCGTGGCCGTCTCAGCTCCACCATCCTCATCCTCATCATCATCATCAATCTCAATGGGTCTGTGAAGAGGCACATTTGGCCTCTTCGTCCGAGGCGTCGGTCCACTAATGCCTCCGCTGGTGCCTGCGTCATCAGAGCGGCTCTTCTTCCTTCTCGGCTGGCCAGGTGGAGAGATATCGATCGAACCCTGTGATCGGCACTGATTCTTCCAAAAGCTCATACCTTTCTGGAGCTTGCTAATCATGCCCACAGCGCCGGTATAAGCCCTGGTCAAGTGCCTGTAAGCCTGAGCCGATACCTGTTACAAGCAGACATAATAAGTGTCAAAATGCAGTTCTTGATAACAGGAAGAGATGCAATCAATCCAAAAGACGTAAGGAGTAATACTTACAGATCTAGAACCTCGCGGGAGCACCAGATGAGGATGAGTCTGTGACATATCAATCTGAGCTCGCCTCATGCGACCGCCACCCTGATAATCAATGAAAGTCGGGGGCAAAGGAGGTCTAGCCTCTGAGCACCATAACCAACCCTGGTCTGTGGGGACTGAAGATGCCTGGCCACGTATAAAGTATAGTCCCCCTCCCGTGTGTAGAGATGTGCCGCCAAGCCTACAATCAGAGCATCTACATTCGCCAACTGGCGAGGCAGCCACATCCTAGCTGGTGGATCATCAGGGATCCAAGCATGCCTATTCGGCCCATGCTGTCTATACACCCTCTCTCCTAAATACAAGGCGTCTCCAAACAAACCCACCAGCAGCTTGCGACACTCTGTCAAGTACGCAGCGTGATCCAAATCCAGGTCATCGTAACGGCCAGTCCAGGGGAACATACTCAGCCTCTGTGGAGTCCCTCTCAAGCACATCAGAGTGTCATGATATGAAGCAGTAATCCTACACCTCGAACCCTCCGGTGTCCTGGTCTGTTTCCTGGCATTCTTCGTCCACAGTCGGAGAGCAGGAAAAGTGGTGGCAGGAAACTCATCCTTGATCTGCCACTCATAACAGCCAAAATAATCAAAGGCCCAAGCCTGAAAAGAAGAAGAAGTCAAAACAGGGAAAACAAGGGATAGAATGAAATGCGCAAAAGAAAAGAAGTCAAGGTGAGAGAATACCTCGAAAGCCAAGTGACAGCAAGTAAAATACTTCGCCTTCCCTCGGCTGACGTCATCTAGAGCCAAATACATCTCAGCTAAGCCAGCCTCACCCCAGGACAGATTCCCGACAGCATCCCAGGCTCTCAGTAGCTCTAGCAGTGAAGTCAAGGCAGTAGATGCGCTGTTAATAAACAGCATGTCAGAGAAACCCACCCATACGAAGGCTCTAGCTAATCTCTCGGCTCTCAGCCGGCCCTCAACAGGGTCATCAACGACAATGTAGTCCCTGCACTGCTCCCCAACCAAGCCATGTAGCTCCCCCAACTCATATCCATTCCCCTTCTTGATCCGGGGAACGAAACCAAGTAAGCCCATAAAATCAGCATCAGCAATAGGCTGGGGCTCAACTCCCTGTGCAGGCTCCTCTATGTAGAGCGGCTCATCCGTAAAGGGCAGTCCTGTGATGACCGCAAAGTCCAGCGGAGTGACTGTCGTCTCACCCCAAGAGAAGTGAAACGAGTGAGTGGTCTCCCACCAAAACTCTCTGAATGCCCTCACCAGATCCACACTCCTCTGAGTGCCTCCGATGGCCTTCGCCATCTCAAAGAATTGCCCTAGCCCAGCAGCGTAAATCATGCCCTTAGGCGAGTCCATCTGCTCCTGGCTACCCGGCAAGCTATCCCATAGCCTGCCAATCACCTCAGGGGAGCCACGGGTGCGCAATCCCTGCAAGAAAACATGGCACAAATATTAATATTTCGTGCTATTTCTTGAAATCGTCTCAAATGAAAAATAGGTCAAAACCTATCATCTAAGAGCATGCATTCTAGTATCACATTTCCTAGGTCAATCTATGTTCACATGCCAGTTCATGTCAATTCATAGCACAGTCTGAAAAAAATCCAGTTCAAATTAATTTCACCAAAATCGAAAATTTTTCAAAAAAAAAAAAACCTAGGATTCTTACCTCATCCTTCTTCCTGGCATCCGAGGTGTGCTCATCGAGCTGTGGGTAGAAATCCCCTCTTGGTGCTTCCGGAAGAAATGGCCTTTGATTCCTCTGCACCCCTTTCCGTCGATTGGCTAAATCGGCATGCTGAGGTCCCCTTTTGGTCGGATAGAGCCAAGGAGGCATTTTCCCAATGTAATCGGACTAAAAGTGTTTGGATTTCTTTCGATTCCTCTCAAATCTCCCTCGCCGTCGCCTCCCTCTCAATTTTAAGTCTAATTGAATTTCAAAATGGCGACTGTGCGATTTTAATTGAATCTGTCCACAGGGCCTATTATGTCGTGCGACATACTAAGCCCCTGTGGCTGATTTTTACAATTTTGCCCCTGAAGGCTCCATTTTACAATTTTGTCCCCCGTAGGCCTCTTTTACCCTTTATGCCCCTGGCATTTCTAATTACCTTCAATCCAGTTTTCCCTCCAGTGCCCCCGTGGCCTATTTTACAAATTTACCTCTGTGACTCAGTTTATTTGCCCTTGGCATTTTCAATTTTATTTTTCAAATAATCAGGGTACATCCCAGTTTTCTTTACAAAAAATTATTTGGGTGCGTCCCACTTTCCTTTACAAAAACTATTGATTCCTTCCAACTTCTCTACAAAATCCAACCTTTTTCGCGATCTCCGTTATTGCCAGATGGGATAACGTTTCCTCCGGGAAATCCTCCGTTATTGTCAAATGGGATAACGATTCCTCCGGGAAATTCTCCGTTATCGCCAAATGGGATAACGATTCCTCCGGGAAATTCTCCGTTATCGCCAAATGGGATAACGATTCCTCCGGGAAATTCTCCGTTATCGCCAAATGGGATAACGTTTCCTCCGGGAAATTCTCCGTTATCGCCAAATGGGATAACGTTTCCTCCGGGAAATCCTCCGTTATCGCCAAATGGGATAACGATTCCTCCGGAAAATTCTCCGTTATCGCCAAATGGAATAACGTTTCCTCCGGGAAATCCTCCGTTATCGCCAAATGGGATAACGATTCCTTCGGGAAATTCTCCGTTATCGCCAAATGGGATAACGATTCCTCCGGGAAATTTTCCGTTATCGCCAAATGGGATAACGTTTCCTCCGGGAAATTCTCCGTTATCGCCAAATGGGATAACGATTCCTCCGAGAAATCCTCCGTTATCGCCAAATGGGATAACGTTTCCTCCGGGAAATTCTCCGTTATCGCCAAATGGGATAACGTTTCCTCCGGGAAATCCTCTGTTATTGCCAAATGGGATAACGTTTCCTCCGGAAAATTCCACGTTATCGCCAAATGGGATAATGTTTCTTGTTAAAAATTTCAGTTATTGCCGGAAGGCAATAACATTTCGCTTTATTTCGATCTCCGTTATTTCCGAATGATGGAATAAAATTTCGACCTTTTTTCGCTTTATTTCGATCTCCGTTATTCCAAGGTGAAGGAATAACATTTCGACTCAATAAAAGCTCGAACTACGATCAAGACTTGATTCCTCCGGGATACGTAGGTAGCCTTTCATGAAAGGTCCAGCCACTCGACCAACTTGGTCACCCAATCCGTCTCGGCATTCGCCAGATTGAATCCTTTTCTATCGACAACCCCACTCGCCCTGCAAGTGACGTTGCCGAGGGGCTTCTGTAAGTACCCAAATCTGGCTCATGTCTTCCGGTTAAGTTTCCCGTCAATTCCGGTAAGTCTTCTGGTAATTCCCCGGACTTTCCTAGAGTTCCGGAATAATTCCGAAACTGTTCCAAGTCATCTAAAGGAAAAAAGGACTACTTGGAGCCAAAGAAACACGTTTTTCTTTTATATGGAATTCCTTCTAGAAGGTTGCCACCTTGCATGTTTCTAGAAGAATCCAGAAGAGGCTACTTATGTCGTGCGACATAACCAGCCAGGGAGAGTTCTAGAAGGTTGCCACCTTACATGTTTCTAGAAGAATCCAGAAGTGGCTACTTATGTCGTGCGACATAACCAGCCAGGGAGAGTTCTAGAAGGTTGCCACCTTGCATGTTTCTAGAAGGAAAACGGTTATGGCTTGTTATGTCGTGCGACATACCAAGCCCATGCAGGCAGCCTATAAATAGAGGCCTTCACCTCTCATTTGGGACACACCTTTTCCACCCCTCAGTCCCCCTCTATAGGGAATATGTCCAGAAGTATCCTCTCTCCTCACATACCCCCCAAATCACACTAATCCTCCCAAATCAATCACACACACACTTTCCACACACACACTTCATATACACATCAAGAATCAAGGAGTTCTTAAGGAACCAAGGCTCAATCTCAGCCCCGGAAGGTTGCTGTTTTGAAGGCCCCTATATCTAACTTGATATAGGGAGTCGTGGTCTTCAAGGGTAACGATTTTCTACCCTTTTCCACTCTCTATTTTCCTTTGAATGTGAAATCTCTATGCTAAATGCGTTGATAATATAGTATTCTGATTAAAATTGCATACTTTAGTATTATATTGCCCAGATCCACATCTGATTTCATCACATTTCATGTAAAAGCCCCGATTTGGCTTGGTTTTGCATGAACACTCAAGATAAGTGTGAATCCCTCATATCCACACCCTCTTGAAGAGTTCATTATTGATAAACATGCTCTCTGAGATTTGTTTGTGAAGTAACTTGACCATTTTGGCGCCTTGTTACCTCTGCAAATCTCAGCTGTTTAGGCTTCTGAAAAATGGCTTGTTATGTCACGCGACATAGGCAGCCTATGTCACGCGACATAAGTAGCCAGTTTGCAGATTCCTCATCTTTTTCAGCTGTAATCTGATGTTTGCCTTTTCTAATGCATCAATTTGCATTTAAACTAAAACATTTTCATACAGAGCAGCATCATTTGCATTAAAAGAATATCTTTTTCACCAAAATGACATCTTTGCTTTAAAGGTGCATCCTTTGCACTCAAAAAACACTAATTTTCCACATAAAAATGCATTCTTTGCATAAAAATCTTTTCTTTGCACAAAAAGCATCCCTTGCAACCAAAAGACATTCTTTACACCAAAAATGTCATCTTTTCACTAAAGTGTCATTTTTATACATTCCCCCATGTCCCCATTAGTAACCTTGGAACGGACCGGTGTAAAAGATCCTATCTTTACATCTTTCCTTCCATTAAAGGTTCCACGATTTCTTTAGAAAAGGACAACCTTGAACCCTATATCTCCAATTATCGCTTAAGATCGAGTGAGAAGCATCTATATGAGCTCGACCGTCTTAAAGCGTAGGATTGATGGGCTAAGGACCTTCCTTTTCTAAAGAACCTCATCTTTAACTATAAAGAGAGTCATTCTCTCGATCACGCAAGTCCCGAGGTTAAAATGCGATGATCACAAGTCCAAGATGAGGACGGGATCATAATCCCGAATACATAAAATCCAAGAAATCCCGAGCGACAACCAACAAATGGTTTGTACGTCCGGAAGACGACTTGGGACATTCCCTCCTTTATTTTCAAACACATGCACACAAGAAAGCACGCAAGCAAGCACGATTAATGGGATCTTGGGAGACTTGCTCCGGCAAGGCACCTTGGGTGAACGACGATCCGTTCTTCCCAAGGGGTAACTTAACCTCCGAACCCATAAAACCTTTTTTTCAAAGTTTTGAGGTAATCAAAATGGCGTGGCGACTCCGTTTTTCAAATTAAACCGGATGTCTTCAAGCTCGCGTGAATCCAACAAACACAAAAATTTGGGCACACATTCACAGGCGCCACACACCCTCGAAAGTTTCAGCACATTTGGTCTGAGGCGCCACACGTCCTCAAAAGTTTCAACAATTCATTCAAAGGTGCCACCACGCCCTCATTACCTCAGGCTTAAACGCCTTCAAATAGTCTCCCTCAGGTTTAGACGCCTTCAAAACAGTCTCAATCAGGACGAAATCCTCCTAATCATTCCCCACAGGTCGAGGCCCCTACGAATTGCCCTCACACCCGTGAACTACGATCAGCTTGATTCCCGCTCGAGATACGTTAGAATCCTTTCGCTAAGGGTCCAACCAATTGACCATCTAGGTCTCTCCATAAGGCATCTCCCCGATTTGGGATCCTTATCTTTTTTTGACGACCCCACTTCCTTCGAAAGTGATGTCGCGCGAGGGGCTACTGTAAGTACCTAAATTCGAATCGTCAAAATACGTTAAAAGTTAACCGGAATCTGTTAACTGGCCCTTTCCAGGTTAACCGGAACTCGTTAAGCTCCCCATTCTCGAGTCAACGAGACATTCCGGGACTTCCCCGCGCATCCCGACATCAAAGTGTACTCAACACACGTTATCACACGTAAAAGTACAACTTCCCCGAAAAACGCACTTTTCGGGGTCTTCCGGGATTTGATTTGCTGTTTTCGAGCGTCTCGACCTTTCGGAGGTCATAAATCCCTCGTACGAACTCCATTTTAGGCCCACCACATATCAAATCGAACGCGAGAACAATATCTACGCATATAACTAGTTCAATTAGGAAAAATAGCCAATTTGAAGAACGGGTCGGTCGGACAGTTTTACTGATTTAAAAAACGTGTCCATAACATGTCAAACTCAAGGCCAAATGACCAAAATGTCCCCAAATTGAAGAAAGGGTCGGCCAGACTGTTTTCCCTGGTAAACAACCAGGCTAAGCAACCCTTTCCCCTTCTCCACACAAATTACTCCTCCTCCAAGTTTTCCCCTCCTATAAATACTCATCCTCCCCTTCATTTCCAAACACCATTTTCTCTCCTCTCTCCACCCCAAGCAACAAGGCTTGTCTTCTTCCGCTCTTTGGGGGCCCTCGTGCTACTCGTTGACGAAATTCTCTAGTCTTCGGGGGCCCTTGTGCTACTCGTCGGTGGATTCTGATCCTCTAAAAAACACAAGCTAAACCGAACAAAGTCGAAACGCTGCCCAAGTCCTTAGGCTTCTAAACACTAAATAAAAGGGGAAACTCTGCCCAAACACTTCCGAAATACCTTTGAAACACCTTTTCGTATCTCGTATACATCCTTTCGAGCCAAAGAGTCAACACCAAATTTGGTAAACTCTCACTTTCAAAATGTAGACGTAACGCCGTCTACGGGACTCGATACGTTTTAGTCCCTAATCATCTTCTCTCCCGTAAGAGAAGTAATATCGGGTTAAAACGGCGTTCAAGTCCCAATTTTTTACGTTTCTGTCATTTACAGTCCTGATCGTTTGATCCGTTGATCGCACTTTTTACCGTCGGAACCGTTTGGTTCGTGATTGTCATTTACAAGTTCGGATCATTTGATCCGTTGATATTGCTATTTACTTTACGCTCTTTACAAGTCCGAATCGTTTGATCCGTTGATATCGCTTTACTTTACGCACTTTACAAGTCCGAGTCGTTTGGCTCGTCGATCGCATCTTTACAAGTCCGGATCGTTTGATTCGTTGATACCGTCCTTTCAATACTGTCATTTACAAATCCAACCCGTTTGGTTTGTTGATAGTATTTACTTAAAAATGTTCGAGTCACAAAATGACTCATTGATCGCATCTTACTTGCCATCGTTTTCATCAAAATGGGAAACATCGTAATGCCCGGTTCAAAATCGAAGTTTGTCATTCGAACTCTTTTTCAAAACCCCTCAAAATCGACGTTTGTCATTCAAACGCTCATTTCAAACTCAAAACCGACGTTTGTCATTCAAACGCTCCTTTACCAAAATCAACGTTTGTCATTCAAACCAAGATTAAAGCTTGTCATTCAAGCTCCTTTTCAAAAGCAACACGAACACACACACATGCACACTTTTCGAGAAAGGTAGAAAGACTCGTCATACGAGGCATTTCGGGTGATCTCAATATACTCTTCCCGAAACGTAACGTGACCTCCGAACCTAACAATCTCTGGTCCTAAAAGCCTTTTGTCAAGTTTTGGCTACCAATCAAAACGTCTCATTTTCAAAGCCTTTTCCAAGTTTTTGCTACCAATAAAAACGACCTTGTTTTCAAAGCCGTTTTCAAAGTTTGGGCTCATAATACAAAACGGCGTGGCGACCCTCTTTTCCAAGTGAAGTCCATTCGAAAGAACCGCTCGCCGCAGTCCGCGCGTTCCGGGTAATTTCAGTACCCTATTTGTGAACTTCTGTTATTTGTTTTTAAAACAACCATAAAAAATAATTGTAATCTTCTTAAAAATAGTTGTGAACTTGAAAAAAAAAGTTGACCCAGATTATATGTTGATATTAATAGTTTGATTCGTATTGATGATACGAGCACACCAATGGTTTTAGATTATTTTTTTGACTTTGGGATATTAAGATATTTCATTTTAAAGTTTTAGAGAGAAAAAAAGAAAGAGAGATAAATAGGAGAGTGAAAGCGCGGAGAGGGAGATGGGGAACGACCAAGCGCGTCCACATCACTAAAGGAGTGACATATATGTAATTTCACCAAATCTAGCAAAGACGCGCGTATCTATAATAAGAGGACCCGATGATCAATTTAAAAAATTTGTTACCTAAGTGTTTGTTTTTGTTATAGTGAGAGACGATTTGATAACTGCCCCTTCTTAATAAACAAAACGAGCGCTTAAAGCATTATTTTCTGAACATTAGAAAAAACTGATTTCTATATCGTTAAATTTGGTATCAATATTTACTTCTTTTATGACTTATTTTTATAAGTAAAGTCCCACATGTTGGTTTTTTCACTCGTTTGCCATTTTGTAAATGGAGTATCTATAATACAATAGAGGACGGAAATAACCGCCTCTTAGCTTCACATAAGAGGTGGTCAGGATTGATCCTAACTCATCTAATCCTACGGCTGTCAACACTCCATTCTCCCACGATCTCTCACCTTCTCCCACGATCTCTCCCTGCCGCTGCTTTTTGGAGGAAAATCTCCCAACAGCTAGAAAATTCCATCAGAGACGTTTCTTGGCTCCTCAACGTCTCACCCTTCTCCCACGATATTTCTTCGACAATTGAAATACAACCAACGACGATCTTCAAATTGGGCCACGTTTCTCCCTTCTCAGACTCAAATCGGCGACAATTTTCTCCCTTCTCAGACTTAATCTCAGACTCAAATTGGCGACAATCTCTCTCTTCTCAGGTACGTTCTCTCGATATCTACCCTCCAGCTTATTGTTGTTGCTTATCATTGCCTCACATTATTTTAGGGTTCAGAATCAGAAGGGGTCTTAAAAAAACTGTGGGTATGCCATGAAAGAGCTCATCTGGTTGATGCTGGGGGTGTATAACTGTATAAGTATTGCAGATACCATAAATTTTCTTAGTTGTGAAAATGAAAGTGATGTTACTATTCTTTTGACCCTATTGTTGAAGATGATGATGCTTGCTTAAAATTATCCTCCAGTGAAATTCTTAGAAATGTTTAGTGAGAAAGCATGGTTTGTCCAATATGCTAGAATTCTGTTTTTGTTCTATATTTTGTGATATTTTGAGATTTGTTAAAAATTACACCATAAGTAATTTTGTAGAACCGCATTCCGTTCCAAGTTTCTATCTCTTGATTGGAATTATGTTTGTACCCTAATGTTTTCATGGATTTGTTTCAACATTCTATATAATGTTTAACACAAAATGGTCCAGACTACATTGTATATTGCCATAATAGTTTATCAACTTGAGTCCAACTCAAAGACTATAATCTTTCTATTCTAATTTGTGGTTATAGTAGGCAACCTTTCTAGGTTGGAGATGATGGGTTGGAAAGGAAAAAAGAGTTGGGTTTTAGCATCTTGGTATATTCATGTGTAAGAAAGAATTGTAGAGATTTCACTGAGCGGGAAACGAATATTAACAAGTAAAAGGCTACCGATAATTCTAAAGTTGATTATCAATGGGCAAGTCTATCTTAGCTGTATGTCAAAACTATAACCTTAAACAACTGGAATAGTCCAAGAGAAGATCTGAAAATTTGTCAAGTCCAAACATTCAAAGTTCTTTGAAGCAGTAGTATAAGATTTAAGACACTTGAAATTAAAAAAAAAAGGCCCGCTCCCATTTCAAAAGGTTTTAGCTTGAAAACAGTCTGCTATCAGAAGACTTGCATTGTTAATTTCGTCTTTTAACTCTCAGCTTCCAAGAAACAATGAAAATATAGTATGGGGTGTCAATGATTTTAGTATAAGAATGGGCTTGTGTATAAGAAAGATTGAGTTATGAAAGACAAACACGAGCTTGCAAGTGGGAAACCTTGGCAAGTGAAACAAATATTATTATACCCCAGTAAAAATGTCATACTTCTCTCTATGTCATTTTTTAATGTTTCTTTGATCATTTAGTAGTGTTTACTGTCCAAGAGAAGATCTGAAAATTTGTCAAGTCCAAACTTTCAAAGTTCTTAGAAGCAGTAGTATAAGATTTCAGACACTTGAAATTAAAAAAAAAGGCCCGCTCCCATTTCAAAAGGTTTTAGCTTGAAAACAGCCTGCTATCAGAAGACTTGCGTTGTTAATTTCGTCTTTTAACTCTCAGCTTCCAAGAAATAATGAAAATATAGTATGGGGTGTCAATGATTTTAGTATAAGAATGGGCTTGTGTATAAGAAAGATTGAGCTATTCAAGACAAACACGAGCTTGCAAGTGGGAAACCTTGGCAAGTGAAACAAATATTACTATACCCCAGTAAAAATGCCATACTTCTCTTTATGTCATTTTTTTAATGTTTCTTAACTCATCTAATCCTACGGCTGTCAACACTCCATTCTCCCACGATCTCTCACCTTCTCCCACGATCTCTCCCCGCCGCTGCTTTTTGGAAAATCTCCCAACAGCTAGAAAATTCCACCAGAGACGTTTCTTGGCTCCTCAACGTCTCACCCTTCTCCCACGATATTTCTTCGACAATTGAAATACAGCCAACGACGATCTTCAAATTGGGCCACGTTTCTCCCTTCTCAGACTCAAATCGACGACAATTTTCTCCCTTCTCAGACTTAATCTCAGACTCAAATCAGCGACAATCTCTCTCTTCTCAGGTACGTTCTCTCGATATCTACCCTCCAGCTTATTGTTGTTGCTTATCATTGCCTCACATTATTTTAGGGTTCAGAATCAGAAGGGGTCTTAAAAAAACTGTGGGTATGCCATGAAAGAGCTCATCTGGTTGATGCTGGGGGTGTATAACTGTATAAGTATTGCAGATACCATAATTTTCTTAGTTGTGAAAATGAAAGTGATGTTACTATTCTTTTGACCCTATTGTTGAAGATGATGATGCTTGCTTAAAATTATCCTCCAGTGAAATTCTTAGAAATGTTTAGTGAGAAAGCATGGTTTGTCCAATATGCTAGAATTCTGTTTTTGTTCTATATTTTGTGATATTTTGAGATTTGTTAAAAATTACACCATAAGTAATTTTGTAGAACCGCATTCCGTTACAAGTTTCTATCTCTTGATTGGAATTATGTTTGTAACCTAATGTTTTCATGGATTTGTTTCAACATTCTATATAATGTTTAACACAAAATGGTCCAGACTACATTGTCTATTGCCATAATGGTTTATCAACTTGAGTCCAACTCAAAGACTATAGTCTTTCTATTCTAATTTGTGGTTATAGTAGGCAACCTTTCTAGGTTGGAGATGATGGGTTGGAAAGGAAAAAAGAGTTGGGTTTTAGCATCTTGGTATATTCATGTGTAAGAAAGAATTGTAGAGATTTCACTGAGCGGGAAACGAATATTAACAAGTAAAAGGCTACCGATAATTCTTAAGTTGATTATCAATGGGCAAGTCTATCTTAGCTGTATGTCAAAACCATAACCTTAAACAACTGGAATAGTCCAAGAGAAGATCTGAAAATTTGTCAAGTCCAAACATTCTAAGTTCTTTGAAGCAGTAGTATAAGATTTAAGACACTTGAAATTAAAAAAAAAGGCCCGCTCCCATTTCAAAAGGTTTTAGCTTGAAAACAGCCTGCTATCAGAAGACTTGCATTGTTAATTTCGTCTTTTAACTCTCAGCTTCCAAGAAACAATGAAAATATAGTATGGGGTGTCAATGATTTTAGTATAAGAATGAGCTTGTGTATAAGAAAGATTGAGTTATGAAAGACAAACACGAGCTTGCAAGTGGAAAACCTTGGCAAGTGAAACAAATATTATTATACCCCAGTAAAAATGTCATACTTCTCTCTATGTCATTTTTTTAATGTTTCTTTGATCATTTAGTAGTGTTTACTGTCCAAGAGAAGATCTGAAAATTTGTCAAGTCCAAACTTTCAAAGTTCTTAGAAGCAGTAGTATAAGATTTCAGACACTTGAAATTAAAAAAAAAAGGCCCGCTCCCATTTCAAAAGGTTTTAGCTTGAAAACAGCCTGCTATCAGAAGACTTGCATTGTTAATTTCGTCTTTTAACTCTCAGCTTCCAAGAAACAATGAAAATATAGTATGGGGTGTCAATGATTTTAGTATAAGAATGGGCTTGTGTATAAGAAAGATTGAGCTATTCAAGACAAACAGGAGCTTGCAAGTGGGAAACCTTGGCAAGTGAAACAAATATTATTATACCCCAGTAAAAATGTCATACTTCTCTTTATGTCATTTTTTTTAATGTTTCTTTGATCATTTAGTAGTGTTTACTGTTTCTTTCATATTTTTATCTATAATCTAGCTTAGTTTGATTTTTCTAATTTTGCTTAACTATTTATTTCAGATTTTTCTACAACCCATTTTCAGTTGGGTGTAATTTTTTTTTCACTTTGGGGAAGTATGTTTCAATTGGGTATATGACAATTTGTGCATATCTGTTTGTTTGTGTGTGTGTGTGTTATAAGCTCAATGCAATTTTTTATTTTTTGATCTCAAGTAGGTTCAAGCTTAATTTTTTGATTCTTCATTTGATACAATTGAAAATAATTTCATACGAGTGTACTTTGAATTCTTATTTGGTGGATATTAACATTGTGTCCCTTTCTGTGTGGGTATAGTATGTGATGTGTGTGAGAGAGAAAGAGGGAGAAAGAGGGAGAGAGAGAGAGAGAATGAGAGAAAGAGAACTGTGTGTGCATTGAAAGGGTTGATTGACCTCAACTGGGTTCAAGAGTCTTTGCAAGCAACTTTTTGTTAGCCAACAATTGAATTTGACTTCGTGGTGTACATATATTTGTTCGACGAATGGGAACTTACTTCCTCCATCCCAAAATGATTTTCCTACTTTTTTTTTGTTATGCTTTGGTTTATAAGTAAGTCGGCATATAAAACATCCACGATTGTTTATGAGGCATGATGACCAATGCAAGCAACTTTTTGTTAGCCAACAATTGCTCTTAGCCATTTTAACCTTAATTTTAAATATGTTTCTTCTTTCTTAGTGCCCCACTTTTCTTAAGATTCTTCTTGAATTTGGGCAGGTGTATAACAATTGGATAGCATGAAACCCTTCGTGATTGCAACTTCTTGCAGCTACATGAGTGATGCGCTGAGACAACACGGGGTATATTTGTGAACTTCAAGGCCTTATATAATTTAATTCAATCGCACCATCAGCGTGTATCTAAATTGCGATAGGTTTAAAAGTCATAGAAAGGTCTGTTCATGATGAAGCCCTCTTTCTGGTCCTTAGCCTCAGCTATCAGAGAAGAATGAGTTTACATTTTTGCCTCTGCATGTTGAACAAGGAGGACATCAAGTTGCATGATTTTTAAAGATTCCTTCATGGTGGTTTCGGATAATAATTAATTGAAGTCAGTCCAAGTTCTTAGACTGTCATTAATTTCTTAATTAGTATACTGTAATTGATATCTTTGTATTATTCATAAAATTTACTTTTTTGTACTTTTAAGGATATTTGAAATATTTTTGTATGTCGGTGGTGGTGGTGAGTAAAACTTAAAGCATACATTGATGCAATCGACTTCTCTCAATATTTCTAGCACAAATTAGTATTTGATGGGGGTACTGACCCGTGCGGTTCGCACGGGGGGTTAGTACTAGTTCAAAGACAATAAACATACCCATCAAAATAGTTTTTAAACTTGGAATTTTTATTAATTTGATTTTGCATAATTATTTTTCAATAATTTGGTCCCTCTTGATGTTATTTTGTCTCTTTCATATTTACCATTAAATATTAAAAAAATAAATACAAAAAAAATCCTTGATTAATAAAACTAAATATAGATTTTCTAATTTTTGGATTCAAACTTTAAATTTTTTTATAGGTTGAATTTGGAGAGAACTGGAATCAGTTGAATGTCATTGTTACATTTACTAATTTGAGTTTTTTTTTTTATTATTATTTAAATCAATGTTACTCATTATTGTTTATTGAAAGTAAGATTTAAAAAATATTTCCTGTAAATCAACTTTGCCAACACACTCGTCAAGGGGTTAGTTGGATTTGATTAATCGAGAAAAAGAGGATTAGAATAATGATCGCCCTATTGAAGTTATTAATTGACACAGTGGCATTGTAGAGATTTTATGTGGATTTAAGGATTGCAAATTGATAGAAAGAAACAAAGGGGGAAAATTGACAAATGAAGCTATAATAAGGGACCATATTAATAAAAATGCAAAGTTTAGTAACCAAAGTTTTATTTAGTTGAGGGGTGATGTGATTATGAAAAATGAATTTGGGTCTGAACAGTGAAATTAGGCCCAATAGGGGAGAAATGTGCCAAATATGTCCAGTCCTTGTATCGCAGGTAGGCCCAAAGTGATGAAGCGACATGCGTGGTTGAGCAACATGTGATTAGGCGACATAGGCAAAACGACATGTGAAAATAAGGCTAAATGAGAGGTAAGGCCAAGCGAAAAACATAACTTGTTTGTTAATGACTCTACATAATGGGATCGAAAGGCGGGGATCTCGCTTATCAGAATGTTGGGATTGATGGCGACCTGAGGATTGTCGCCTTACCTTTGGTTGTCGCCTAGGCGACTTGTGTGTTTGGGGGCTTTGGGGTGCCGTTCAGGTTGGCGCTCTTAAGTCCCACCCTAACCGTCATTGAGAGGTGATGTGACAGGTTGAATAGTGTAATTTCACTAACTTTGGGGGTGGTTGGCTCCAATTGCTGATGATTGACAAGTGTCCAGCATGTGCCTTGCACATGCTGCATGGGAGTATAAAATAGACTCAACATTGTCATTTGTAAGTCTTCTTCTTCTCTCTACTTCATTGATCTCTCTCTCTAAAGCTTCCATAACCATTGTTGTTGATTGTAAACTGTTGTCTTATTTTCATGTCGGAGGAGTTTTGTCGGAGCCACCCCCGACTTAGTTCACGTTTGTGCAAGTGTAGGAGACCATTCAAGGAGGACATCCGGAGTATCTTTCTTTTCAGTTCCTATGCAATCATATTTGGGATGGCAGCATCAAGGGGTATTTTAAAATATTACACGAATAAAAGGGGTAAAATGACAGAAAATTGAGTCGAAATTATTACTCCAGTTTAATCCTAAAAGTTATGGCTAATTTCTTCGGCTTATTTCCACTCATCTGTCTCCTTCAGATTTGAATTTGTCTCAATGACCACCAATATGACAATAAAATGACTAAATTATCCCCACTTTAGGCCAAATAGTCCATTTTTCTCTCATCAAATAAATTAAGTAATACAAAATCTCATATAATACCAAGAAATACTTTTTGAATTATTTTATGCTCACTAAACCTCTATATAAAGTTAATAAATTAATAATTATCAATTAACTCTTCCTCACATGTTAATGGTTTTTAATTTACTTCACAGAATAATTATTATAGCTTTTGAAGAAAGAACCATATAACCAATTTAATAAAGAATGAATTCAAATAATTATATGTATTTGATGCTCGCTCCGTCACAAAATGAATATTAATTTTAAAAAATATGCTAAAATAATGACTATTCTCTTTAATACTCTTTGATAACCATATAGCCACTTCGATAAAGTATAAATATAAATAACCATACAGGTTATAAGGAAAATAATCCTTGTTTTTTTTTTTTTAAATATTGACATTATTCAAGGACAAAGGGGCTATTAAATATTAAAATTTTATACATATTATTATTATTTGCATGATGATAACTATTATGATTGATATTTCTCTAAAATGATATTTGATTTTTTCAATAAACAAAATCTTATTTGAATTTTTCAATAAACAAAGTCTTATTTGAATTATATTATATTGAGTTGGTTATATGATTATTTTTTTCAGAATTATAGTATTTATTAAGTGAATATATACAAAATAATTTGTGATGACAAGTTGATTGATAATAATTAACTAATTTATGTAATATACACGATTAATGAGTTTCAATATAATATTTATTTAAAATTAATTATTTGGTATTGTATGAGACTCTTTATTAAATTATTTATTAAATGAAAGATAAAAAAGTATTAATATAAAAGTGAGGTAAAATAATTAATTTATTGTTAAAAGGGTGGTCATTGAGACAGTACCAAATTACCCAAATCTCGGGGCAGGCAGCAAATTAACCCTAATTTCTTCACCTACGAGTCGTCGATGTCCCGGTCGCCCGAATTCTGAAACTCAAACCGGACCGGGTGGAGGGAAAAGGACAAAAAGTTGAAACGACGTCTTAATTACAGTTCTATCCACCACTCCCCCCACAACGCACGCGCGCGCACACACACACACCCGTACTCTCTTTCCTCTTTCTTCTCTGTCTAGAAAATCTAGGGTTAGCTTTGACCGAGATCTCCAACGATTCCACCTCAGAGGAAGATTCAAATCCTAAATCGACTATGTTCTTGTGTCACTTTCTTTCAAGTTCAACCTAGATACGCCCTGGATTGATGAAACACATTGCTTGAATCGTATCTTATTGGTCGGTCATTGTTGCTGTTCACTGGTTTGAGCACAGCGATGAAGCGCGAGTTAGCATTCGCATTGGAGGCTCAGACTCAGTTAAACTGTGGATCCTTGGGTCGAACTCGATCGTCTAAGCCCCAATTTAGCCCGTCCGGCAGCCAGGTGGTGGTTAATGGTGGAGATGACGTTGCCGGAACAAGTCATTGTAATGGTGGACTTCACGTGTATAAGAGAAATAAGCGGTTCAAGGCGGTGAAGTCGGAGGGGAAATCTGTAGATGGTGTGGTTCAAGCAAATGAGACGCCGGAGGCTGCGAAGAGTGGTGTGGCAGTGGCGGTTACTCCCAGGAGGTTTACTCGTTCAGCATTGAAACCTACCGTGGACGTGGAGTGTGATTTGATGGTAGATGATGAGGATGATTTTGAGGCAACGCCAGCCCCAGAAGATGACGAAAAAGTGGAAATGGGTGGAGAAAAGGAGTCGAAGACTGAAGTGACAGTGGATTCAACTCGTAGGAGGTTTACTAGGTCAGCACTGAAACCTGAGGTGGTAGAGGTGGATGGTGATTTGAAGCTAGATGACCTAGGTGATATTGTGGGAGGTGGAAATGAGAGTGTGTTGGGGACACCCACAAAGAAGTTGGAATTGAAGATGTCGAAGAAGATTGAGTCTACAGAGAGGATAACTACAGTGCGGGAGCTTTTTGAGACTGGGTTGCTTGAGGGACATCCGGTTTTCTATAATTACGGGAAGGAGGTAGGTTCAATCTTTCTTTGTTTAATTATGTCTTTAGATATTTGATCTTCATTTTCGTAGCAAATTTATTACAAATAGTAGAGAATGAAAGAAAAGCATTCTATTCTTGTTGATAAATCATAATAGAAACAAAAATATCATACCTATATGTAAGAAACACAATAGCTAGACGAACGCAAAGTAACTATGTATCACATAAGTATTCTAGTGTAGGAGAAACAGTTTGAAGCATTAGAACCAGTTTTGAAGCTTAATGGAGGCATGTAGCTAGTAGCTACAACTGAACTTCTAACTTCTAAGAGTGAATTTGATGTACTTACTAAGACTTTAGCTTTAATTTCTCATAAGATATCAGATGGGGCTGATAGATTTATTTTTACTCTTAGTTAGGGGGACAGTTTCTGGGCATGCACATTCTTTGAGAAATCTTGACTAGAGAGATTTTAAGATCTCTTGTATGTACTTGATTGTTTTAAGGAATTGTTCCTCTCAGCGAAAGTTTGATAAATCTGTCTAGAAACTTGCACTTTAGGCCTTTAGAGACTTAGAGTGGTTGATCATTTGTAAATATGTCTGCTGTTAATCTGTTTTGTTTTCCTATGGTTGATGCCCTTTAGAAGCCAAAGCAGAACTTCAGTTGAGTCTCTTATTCACTGTAAGCTCACTATTAGTGACTCCAGGTGGATAAGGTGTCTTAACTAAGCGCCAAGTCTGGACATTTTATTTTTATGCTGGCTAATGAGAGGTAGAACTTAGGAGCACCTTCTTATCCACTTTCGTGCTGCATTAGAGCTTGTTTCATTGTTCATTTATTAATGTCAATAAATCACGTGTCGTCATCATAAGAGTGTTAATGATTTATCAGAAGTGGAAGGAATTTTATAATAGTGAGGAGGGAAACTCAATAAAGACATGCTACTCCCTCTGTCCCTAAATGAATGTCTATATTCAAGACAATTTTGTCCCAAAATGATTGTCTTTTTTCTAAAAAATTCTTTTTAAATTTTTACCAATTTTATTTTTTACCATTCATTAAATACTTGCAAAGCTAAAAGCTTAGAAAGTGGATAGCAAGAATATTTATGCATCTTTGCCATGAGATTTGGCAAAAAGTTGACAATTCCTGAATGCCCCTTAAACAAAAATTAGACATTCATTTAGGGACGGAGTGAGTATTATTAATGTTGTTCTCTTTACTAAACGGAGGTCCAAAATATACATCATTATATCCATATCATATAAATATACTTTGAGATCCTGTGCAAGTTATGAGAATGTTTTATTGTGTAGTATGACTGATTTAGAGAGTCTGGCAGGCTAGTTTGGATATTTAATTTTGGTTTTCATTTTCTTGGTTGTTTGATCCCTTGGTTTGTTTGTTGGAAGTCTCTTTGGCTTTGCTTTTCTTCTTCTTCCATGGTGTCTCGTATCTCTTATTCACGTCATATTTTCCCCTTTACTTAATGAAGTGAGGAGACCATGAGACCCCAATCCCTCATCCTAAGTATTGGAAAAATTATAAATGCTTGACGAATGTCTTATTGTTCTTATCAAAAAAAAAAGACGAATAGTTTATTGTAAACTTAATTACAAAAATTGTAGATACATTTGCCGCATATCTTTATTAGAACCAGAATAACCACGTAGCTTCAGCAAGCTTTAAGTTTCTGTGTTACTGATCACCCATTTCTTTGGTATCCACCTGTGGTGTTGGATATATTTATTCTGCTTATAATTGACTGATTTCCCTGATCCCTGATGTAGTGAAGGCTCTTTCTTGTTTTCTATTTATAGTGTTCAATTTTTTTTTTATTTTCAGGTTAAATTTGAATAACTTTATCTTTACTATAGGGACCTAAGTTACAAGGAGTAATCACAGGCGTTGGCATCTTGTGCTCTTGCATTTTGTGCAAAGGATCCAGAGTGAGTTTTATGTCTTCATTTAATAACCCAGTTCTGATTTAGCCATATTTCAAGAGAGCAGTGCAAGCTTGAGAATATGATTTTAATATGTTAGAAATGTCAATTTACTTGTAGGTTATTCTACCCTCTCAATTTGAGATCCATGCTTGTAAATCATACAGACGTGCCTCACAGTATATCTGTCTTGAGAATGGGAAAAGCCTCCTTCAGTTACTGGAAATTTGCAAAAGCTCAGCGATGGAATCATTAGAAGAAACTATCCAGACTGTTATTGGTCACTTGCCTGTGAATAAACTATCGAGGTAATACAATTTTTTCTCAATAAGCTTGCATTTTATTGCTTCAGTTTGTCAAGAAATTTAACAGGCGTATTACATGCAAAGGATTAAGGCAGTAAAAAACGTTCAACTGTATCATCTTGTGATGTTTGTAGTATGGAAACCCTCAAACTATTTTGCAAGTAATAAGGTGAACTGGCTTTTTACACTCACCATTACTTCTGGTTCTTTCCTTTTCAGAAGATTCATGTCAGATCAAATTTTGGAAATTAAACATGTTATTATATGGTAGCTTATATGATGACATTCTAAGCAAACGTATTGGCAAGAAAGCGCAAGTCCCCTAATATATTTAGAGAAAACCGTTTGAGATGACTTTGACCCGTATAACTTACACCATTAAGTGCACACATTAGGAAGAGTGATAGTATCTGTTTATTTGTAATGAGTCCTTGTTTGTACTGAGCTACCTGAGGGGCTATCGATATGTGGGTTAATACTTGGTGTTACACAACCACCCGAGCGAGTGGATACGGGAGTGGGAATATGAACTAACTAGGCTTAGGAGACGACAAGGATTGCAGAACAAGATTCTCTTGAGTGACACTGTAGCTTCCACCATAAATGTCGTTGAGGTATATTTATGCGTCGATAAGCAAGCACACTTGACAGGCACATGAAATTTGTACAATGCAGTGTCATTTCCCCATTGATTTTTCCGTACAGAGGTGCAGACGCACGCCGTGTGTCCTCGTGGGACCATATCAAAACTCTCCTCCTTTAACCTAGTTAAGCCATGTATAGGCTCGCGATTGGACCACATGGCTTACTTTGCTATTCTAGTCTCAATTTCACTGCTTCTCGACGATCCCAAATGCAGAATGAGAAATTGGTCATTTGTGGCGCTTTCTCGTTCCTAGAGCGGATTTTTCCTCGACCCTGTTTGATCACGAAAAATACTTGGTGAATAGCACATTGTTAGTGCGGTATAAGATTATTTGTTAAACATTTAATGCATCCTCAGTAGTCATATTTCACGCGCTTTATGCCAAATCCATCTACGAGATGTTGATGCAAGGTGCAACTGCGGAATGTAAATGCGAAATGCACTTGCTTAATGTAAGCATCTGCGAAATCCTCTGGCGGAATGCAAAGTGTATCTGAGAAATGCAAATATGAAATGCACTTGCGGGATGCAAAGTGCATGTGCGGAATGTAAATGTGAAATGCACCTGCGGGGTGCAAATGTAAAGCGCATTTGCATATTTGGGTAGGTAATTCTTTATTAAAGGATCGTTTTCCTCTGTTATATTGTCTTTCTTCAGTTCATGGGGCTCCTATATATGAGTTTTAGGTGTTCAGGGAAGGGGGAGACTCTATATCTTGGAAATCTATTTTTTTTTTACAATTTAAACGGTATAGAATTTGTTGATCTTGGTGTTCTCCTCTCTTCTTTATCTCATGTTCGTTTATTGAATAAACCTGATGGTGCTTTCAAAGGGGGACATTACGACTCACAACTCGAGACACCTGCTTTGGGAAAAAATTAGTATCCTTGGCTTCTCTATGGGCTTATGTGGGGACCCCGACCCGGAACCTTAGCTCGTGCCCTGAGCGGGAGGGTCCTCTTACTATTAAAAACCACCTAAATTTTAAAAACTTTTAACTTAACTTGGAAATAAACCAAACTTTAACATTTCCATTATAAACTAACTTAAAACATCTCCACTTGGAGGAAGTTAAAACAAACTTTGAAAATAGACAACCTGTTTTAGTTACAAAATATCACAAATGTAAAGTGAACTAAAGTTGCTTATATACAAACTTCACAAAGGAGCTACACCAAAATACATTTACAAATCCCAACCAAGACATACACATACCCAGACAACCCAAAAGACACGTCCAAACTCCTTTCCGTCCTCACTGGGCTGGACCTCCTGTCTCAGTGCGATCTAAAACATTAAAGGGAGAAGGGTGAGAATAAATCTCAATAAGCTATTATGAATGCAACAATATGCCAAGTAAAATGCAACACATAACAAGGTTGCTCATAACACATTGGTAAGCGGTAAACACCTTACGTTACCTTGGTTTACCTTTCCCGTCTGAACAATAAGTCGTACAACGTTGGGAGTAAAACTCCACTCATTTGTGAATTGCTTAGGCATATTCACATCTTATAAGACCCATTTTTCAGGAAACCATATAAGATACTAGCAATCTGTAAGGGTTTTGACTCAATACAGAAGCTATAACCCCAGTCTGTGGCCACAGAAGGGGACAGTCATAGGCATAATGTAATCCGATCACATTATAGAACAATTTCCATTATTGATCGTATTCCATTATACCCCTAAACATCAGCTGATTGAAACACATTCAAGCACATAATAGTTACTTGAAAAGAAATTCACCAAAGGGATAACAAAATAACAACATGGTATTTATACTCATGTTTAAACCAATACAATAGTGCAACATACATTTCATACACTATTTGAATCATAAACCATGGATATGAAATCAAGTAAGGCACAATGTATAACCAACAAGCCCTACATGTTCAATATACAACAATTAATAACTTCTATAAAGGTTCAAGATCAAATTACCAAGTTTGAATAACTTTGGTTAAGTTGCAAATCAAGCCTGCCAACCATTTTTCGAACACTATTTAAACCCCTTCCTCAAATCCATTTTGACCAAGTAAGACACCATTGGATAGCTAAAGTGTTGTACTTTAATTATAGTCAAAGAGGGTTCAATTATATACTAGGTAGATTAGGTTTCTATTACTTGAAAAATGGTTCAGAGGTGACAGGGCAGGGCACGACTCGTGCCCCAAGGCACGACTCGTGCCACATTTATACCCCCTCAGATTCGGGGCACGACTCGTGCCACATTTATACCCCCTCAGATTCAGTCGTCCAATTCATGGCACGACAAGGCACGACAGCAAGGCACGACTCGTGCCCTTGCCCAGAAACTCAAAAACAGAGCAACAACATCAGAATTCAGCAACAACAACCATTTTGGTTCATAACCTTTCGTGTTCAACCTCAGTAACACAAACACAACTTCAGCTAAACTCATTCCTACCATTTCAATTCACCCCAATTCATTTCAACTCTAACCAAAACCCACTTCATCCCCAAGAACTTTGTTCCATATTGCCATGCAACAATTTCCCTTAAGCCATTAACACAATAACATCAATTCTACCCATTATTCTTTCTACTACAACAACCACACCATGACCAACTCAACTCATCCTTTTCCAAGACAATTCCAACTCAATAAAATTTGTTCTAAAATACCAAAAATCATTTTTATACAACAAAATATCAACTTAAACATTGAATGAACACTTATTTGAAAGAAATCATAATAATTTACCGGAAAAATGCGAAAATAAAGAATTCTTTTCCCGGCTAGATGCAATCTTCTCGACTCCACGAACGATAATATGAAGACGAATTCAAAAACGAAAAGGAATTAAATTTGCTAGAATTTTTGGAAGAAAACTAGGGTTTGGTTCTTTCCATGGCTTTTGAGAAGAAGACATATGCTGAGGAAAATAAAAAATGAAGTTTCTTTGTTTATTCCATGGATAAACATGCAATGTTCCACTAAAGCCCCTCTAATGGTTACACTAGTACAACTAACACCCTTTACTTCCAACCTTTACACAAAAGCACCTCAAAACTTATAAACTTAATATTTAAAATTTAAAATATTATAATTTCACTACCACCTTTCATATTTATTTCATTTAGACCCTAACTCATTAACTTAATTTTATTATCATCCTAAAATTCCATAAGTTGTCAAAAACATGAAATAAGCACATAACTTAACCAAATAGCATAAAGTGCATAAAATGAGATACTACAACCCCAACCCCACGTGCTCAACATGTGCTAAAATGGTGCCTAAGATTAGGGTCGTGACAACTTATGCTAATGGTTCTTTCAAAGGATTATCTCTTAATGATTTGTAGAGAGATTGGAATTTGGGGTGCTGCTGTAGTTCGATGTATTTTCTTGTATTTTGGTGATGAACGCCTTGTCCATTTGTTTTGCAATTTGAGATTCATCTAATAAAGTCCTTTTTCCGTAAAAAAAAAGATATGTGATTGGGCTTATTCCTTTGAATTTCATAGTTTATTTTGGGTCACTTTTTGAGGAAAACTTCTTATGTGGGTGCTTGTGCGGAATGTCTGTATGGGAACGTGTGGGACATACATAACCCACAATATCAACGAGCTAGGAGTAGCAGGAGTAGGATAGACCAACATCAATTTAAATAGGTATGACCATATCTGCGTATCAGTCTGGTTTGTTTGATTCATGTAGCCAACACCAATTAAGTAGAAATAGGGGTTAGTCGAGTTGAGACCTCATGTTGATAGTTAAGCTTGCTTAAGAGTATGCATACACGATTTATCCCATGAAAAAAATGGATCAACAAATAAAGGAAATACGTTTAAGAGTAATAATGTATCTTTGGAACTTTGACTTTTCTACTCCCTCTGTATCAGTAGCATATAAAGAAAAGAGCAGATTGAAATCGAACAACCCTTGAAGTGCAGGTTTCAACCCTCTTCATTGCCCATACCCGTCGGTATTTTATAAGGCATCTTCTCTTTCTCTTCGGGTTACAAGAAGTAAAGCTGTGAACGCAATCAATAAAGATTTCACGTCTTTGATGTAGAGAAGAAGGCTATTAGTTGATATGGATTTGCTGAGTTTTTCCAGTAGGGGGAAGTAATGGAAATAAATATACCACTACTTCCTCTTTCTATCACTGCCTGCTGGCACACAGTGGCCACTGAGCAGGTTTTCCATCATCCAATAAAAAAGGAAAGAATGGAAGCTGGCGAAAACACTATGATATGGGTCCAGCACTTTAGCTTTCGAAGATTTAGATCGGAAGTCTATCGTGCAGGAATGATTCTTGGAATTGGTCGCCTGAACCTCCCTTTCTTTTTTTCTCTCTTTTTTTTGTTTTTTCTGAATATTCCCAATCGGCAATTGAAAAACAGTGAGAATCTTGATAAGTACATGGACCTTGTTGCTCCTTTATATCAAACTCCAAGCGCATCAGAATCCTCAATCAGGCTACCCAGTTCCCGCTTTATCCTTCTTCCTAACTCGCCCTTAGTCGCTCTTGTACACATGGAAATCAGGATGAATCCCCAAAATAGATCACAACAATATGGATCTGATATCCATGCTTATCATTGATATTTGATACTATTAAGTGGTGTTTGTTTGCACTTAATTGGGCCACTTAATGGCCCATTCACTTATAATTCAGACTTGGGCTCCGTGTGTTTCTCTCTCCTTTTTTTTTTTTTTTTTAAATTTGAATTTCAGTCTTTATGCCCATTATTAATCAGATCTAAGGAGTCTGAATTTTTAGATTTGAATTTGAATGTTCTTTTTGAGGGCGAGCCTTGGCGCAACCGTTAAGTTGCTCCTTTGGTGACCATAAGGTCACGGGTTCGAACCTTGGCGAACAACCTCTCTTGGCAATTGTCAGGGGAAGGGCTCTAGCAAATGGTTTCCTCTCCCAACCCCCGCTTGGCGGGGAACGCTTGGCGCACCGGGGTTTACCCTTTTCCCTTTTAACTTGAATGTTCTTTTTGGACACTTATCCCTAGGGTAATTTCACATTTCCATGTTTGCCATTTGTATACGTCAAAACCCTAAAAATATCTACATCAGTCTTCACTCGCTCCCCCCAACATCAACCTCCACTGACCTATTCTCCATCCACTTTCACCTTCACCGTCTCCGACCCATTCTCCGTTCACCAGACGGCGAGCCCAACACTCTGTCCCCTAGCCAGCCACCCTGGCATCTCCACCCTCACATTTCCCAACGCCAACCTCCCTCGAGCGTACTTTGCTATCTGTGCCTGGAAATCCTCGATCTTCTTCCACCAGATCTGCTTCGATCACCTCTTCTGCTGTGAAATAAACAATGACAACAAAACAGTTGGAGGAAATAATTGTTTCGGATCGGTAATTTTAAATTCTGAGTGGATTTAGTTTCCGCATAGTTTGATTCTTTGCATATTGTTATTGTGAGATGAATTTGGAACTGAATTTATAATCTGGTTTGGAAACACTTGTTAGGGAAGGATAGTGAATTTGGGTTTTGAATTTAGATTTTTTCTCCATTGATAGGTTTGGGGATTCGATTAATTGCAAGGATATTGAATCAAGTTGTGAAAATGGTAATCTTCTATTTTTATTGTAGTTATTAGGTTGAATTTGGTAGAATCTGTACCTGGTTTTTGTCTCTTGCTCGGAAAGATTTCTCTCATCTCACTGTTACTTTATTGATGTTGTTGGATTTTCTACCTTTTAATTTTAGAAGGCCAAAATGGGTATATGCATATATTCTGACAATACATGCAGTTACATTACATCAATCAGTTTCAATAATTCAGAATTCAGCTTTCGGTTGTATTATCTTCTGGATTCAGACTGAATTCATTAGTCAGTACAGTACTTATAACTTAAAAAAACAAACAACATATTAGCAGGAATCACTGTTCTATGTTTTATTTTTGTGATTCCCATTTTCATGTGTTTTATCTGCGTAATTTCAGGACACCAAAAAGCGCTGTGGTCTCTGAGCCCTTGACAAGTGCTACATTGCCTGTCATACCTTCGAAAAATAGTCAACAAAAGAGAAAGAGAAAGAGAAAGTTGGTATCTTTTAATTTTTTCTATTTCCATTGTCAGTGTATTTTCTAGTTGAATTTTTTATTTTATTGAGATACCATAAACTCTTAGCTAATATGGCCCCATCGGTGTTACTTCAGTTCCTTGGGATCAGCTTTGACTCCAACATCTGCTAAAAGTGCTTCGCAATGTGATGTGCCACAGGAGAAGATGCAAAGAACGATGACAAGGAAGTGGGTTCTCTTTCATTATGTTACTTTTGTTTTAAGTGCTACATCTCTTCTTCGTTTCCATAGAAAAAATATTTTTGTTGACCAACTCTATTCTTTAATCAAACACAATATTATGGATTTCAGATCATCAAGGTTAGATGTGACTCCTAAGTCCCCCAGAAGTGCTTCAGCCTCTAATTTGTCCCAAAGTAAAAAGGAGATATCAAAAGGGTTTGTACTTCTTGCTGGGAGATTAATCTTTTTTATAAGGAGTTTCTGTTCCAAAAGAAAAAAGAAAAGAGAATGATTAAAGTTTCAGTCTAATATATCCATTTGGCAATACAGGGTCTCGAAGTCAGCTTCTGTACCAAGATCCTCCACCAGTACTTCCTCTCAAATGAAAAGTAAATGGAAGATAACAAAAAAGTTTGTTTCTAATTCGACCCATTTTCAAGATAAGTTGTTCCAAATTGGCTAGAAAGTAAATTTTGTTTGTCTTATGATGTCCATTTTATCTAGGGATCAGAACATGCATCGATTGGTTTTTGAGGAAGGCGGATTGCCTGATGGAACTGAAGTAGGCTACTACTCTCGAGGAAAGGTAGTGCTACTCTAAAATGTGCAAATAGAACAGAATAATCTTTTTTGCTATCTAACAAATTCATTTGAACAGAAATTGCTCAATGGTTATAAGAAGGGATTGGGGATATTTTGTCTTTGCTGCAATTCTGAGGTACTTATCTTAAATCTGAGACTTCCCAACCGGATAAAGGATGCTATTATAATCTTAATGTTCAATCAATAGGTCAGTGCCTCACAGTTTGAAGCTCATGCTGGCTGGGCCTCTCGCAAAAAACCGTGAGTTTTTATTCTTTCTGCATAGAAATTTGTTTGTAAAGATTTTTGTAATCTTAAAACTATAAACTTGTGATTGTTAATCTTCTAAGTTTATTTTATAATATTGCAGCTATGGATACATATACACCTCAAATGGGGTGTCTCTCCATGAATATGCAATATCTTTACTAAAACATCGCGAATGTGCAACCAAGGACAATGATGACCTGTGTATTGTTTGTAGAGATGGCGGCAATCTTTTGCTTTGTGATGGATGTCCTAGGGCCTTCCACAAAGGTTATTTTAATACTGAACTAAGATTCATATTTATTAATATTTTAAGCTATGTTTGGCAGGATGAAAAAGGTGCAAATGTAAACTATGCAGAATGATATATATATGTATATATATATACTCCCTCCGTCCCAGAACAAGTGACACAGTTACTGTTCCGCACGGGAATTAAGGAAAAAGTGAAAAGGTTGATGTATTGTGAGTGTAGATAGTTAAGTAGGGGAGAGAATGAGTGGAGAGAATAGTAAATTATAATGGTGTTGTGAGTATTAAAATAATGTAGGAGAGAGAATGAGTGGAGGGAATAGTAAAGATTCTTTGCCATTTTAGGAAGTGTGACTTATCAGTGGGACGCCCAAAATAGCAAAGTGTGTCACTTGTTGTGGGACGGAGGGGGTATATATATATATATATATATATATATATATATATATATATACACACACACACATATAGATGTTAATTTATTATCAAAATATTTAAAAATCTTATTGAATAAATTATGATGGGAGGATGGGAAAATGATACGTGATACGAGTGAATATTCCTGCCCTAGGGAAGGAATGTTTCTCCTGTCTATGTTGTTTGGTTGGAAGAGGGTAGGAAAAGAGAAATTTAAAGTTACTGACATCTAGTTGGTTGTGTTTTGATTATGAGTTGGAAACATTTAATGATTTGTAATTTTAATGGTCAACCCACATTGTTCTTCTTTTCATCCACTTTCCTTTCATTTTGGGGAGGATGTGGAATGAGGTCCAGATGGAAATCTCATATATTTTTACTACAGTTTTCTATTTGTCCGTCATCGTGGTCATTTTTGGTGAACCAAAGAGCAAGTTCCGAATAATATTGAGAGTTTATGCAATAGGAAATTTTCATCAACTTTCCAGGCAATGTTTTAAAATGAAAACATATACTCCGTATATAAGATGTGCAAATTTGATTCGAAGTTTTCAGATCCACACCGGTCGAAGATTCAAAGAGTTAGATAGAGCTACGTGAGTTGGAGCTGCACAATACTCAATAGATAGGAAAAGGAGGAAGGAGAATGATTATGACAAAACACTTTGATTCCTCCTTCTGCCACCATGGTGTATAAGTACTTTGGTGGTGAAGTTTGTTCCTCTCATTCTTTGTACTTGGAGATGCAAACTAAAGGGTATAATGTTCGCTTTACTTACTGCTAAGGGGTGACCCGGCGGTAGATTTTTTGAAGCCCACGTCTTATTGGGATTGAAGAAAATTGTTTCCTGTATTTGTCTATCAAATTACTATTTCTCCCATTCATTCTCTCTCCTAATTTACTTTTCCTACTCACAATACCTCCTCCCACTAATTCTCTCTCCTACTTTTCCTTAAATCTTGTGCCCATGGATTTGGTATCAAGTAAAGTGGGATGGAGGGAGTATATATATATGTATATATTCTTATCCTATCAAAAATATATATTTATATAAATTCTTATCAGATATATAATCCAAGTATAGTGTAATAATGATGGGATCTTCCCCTATTTTCTGTTTCTAAATTTTTAGAATATATGTATAGACCTGTCAAAATTGTGGCGGTGTACGGTTTCTTAGAATCATCAATATAGATGTCTCCTGGTACCATAATTACTAGAATTTATACTTAATATGCCTTAGCAATGGAGGATGAAGGGTGTCGAACAACATTTAGAACTGTACATCTCCAATTTGGTCCTCACCCACAATTTCTGAGTATAATTGTTCCTTAAAATCCTCTAATTCGAGCAGAGTCTTGCTGTTTATCTGATTTGAATATTCCTTTGTGTATCCAGATTGTGCGTTGTTACCAAGTGTTCCTCGTGGTAAATGGTACTGCAGATACTGTGAGAATATGTTCCAGAGGGAGAGGCATGTGGAGCATAATGCCAACGCTATTGCTGCTGGAAGGGTTTCTGGAGTTGATCCTATAGAAGAGATAACAAAGCGTTGCATTCGAATTGTCAAAATCCCAGAAAATATTGCTGTTGCATGTTTATTGTGCAGGTGATACTGTTTACCATTGTCCTCATACTTCTCAAGAAGTTATATTTTGTAATCTGTTGTAAAATGCTGGGTGATTTTAGCTGCACCCCTTCCCGGACGCATTAATTATTTGATTTCTTAATTTGACAACATTGTTATATGCAGAGGGTTTGAATTCAGCAGAGATAGTTTTGGACCTACCACAGTTATCCTTTGTGATCAGGTATTATTTCTATTATTTCTCTCAATTTCTAGTTTCGAATTGCAAGTGAATAAAATTTCAAAATTGTGCTTGGCAGTTTATTGCTTTATGTACAAGAAAATAATTAATATGTTTTGTTCATTTCTTTTCCAGTGCGAGAAAGAGTATCATGTTGGATGCTTGAAGAAGAATAAAATGGCAAATCTGAAGGTCTTTTTTTCAGAAGATTTTCCATTATTTTTCTCCTTGCTTTATTTTTATATGCAGCTCTTTTGCTTCTAGATTCTTGCTTGTACTTTCTTTTCCTTGCAACCATGGCATGTTTGGTCTGTTTATTGATGCGAGGTTTCTGCAGCAATTGCCGAAGGGGAAGTGGTACTGTTCGAAAGATTGCAAGAAAATGCGTTCTGACTTGATGAATTTGGTAAAATGTGAGCCAGAGATAATTCCCGATAACCTCATGGATCTTATGAGGAAGAAACAAATAGATAGTGGTTTGGATGGTATGGCTGATTCTAATTTAAGTTGGAGGCTTCTTAATGGGCAAATGTCTTCTCGTAAAACCAAATCATTGCTTTCAGAAGCCGTTTCAATCTTCCATGTGAGTACTGTCATATTATTTTGTTTTGATTTGCTTCGGTGCTTGCATTTTCTTATGTAAGGGGGGATCAGTAATGGTCTATATCACAGACGAGATAAATGGTCGTTGAAATATGTCAATTCTTTAAAGTATACTAAAAGTGTGTGATTCCCTTTTTTTTTTAAATTACTATAATATTTCCACTTGGAATCAATATTATTTGTTGTTTTCCATCATGCACATTTCTTTCCGCTTAGCTTAGAGTTTGTGCAATAGTAGTACTTGCTTGTTGTTGTACACAGATCTGAATGGAGTGTATGATTTACGTGGAGTAAGGGTCAAGAGTTGGTTTGGATGGATTGAAGATTTAATTGATCTGTTTGCTGTTTCTTATGGTTGTAGGAGTGTTTTGATCCTATAATTGATGCAGAAAGTGGGAAGGATTTCATTCCAGCCATGGTCTACTGGTAAGCAATAAAATTGTAAGTTTTCTTACTCCCTCTGTTCTGGAATGATGTTCCCACTTTTTTTGTGTATATTTGAATGAACTTTGAGCAATAATTTTAGGTCAATTTAATTACTCTGATGAAAATCTAAAACTTGTTATTGATATACCATTATGAATACTACCTATAACAATATTTAGATTTTCAGGAGGATAATAAATTAATCTAAGATTATTGCTCAAAGTTCATTCAAATTGACAACAAAAAATGGGAACATCGTTCTGGGACGGAGGGAGTATTTCTCTCTTTCTATCGTCTAACTCTCTCTCTCTCTCTCTCACAGTGGGGATATAAGAGGCCAAGACTTCGGAGGGATGTATTCGGCTGTGTTAACTGTCAAGTAAGAAAATTCTTGTACTACTATTTGTGTGTTTTTAATGTCTCTTACTCCATTGGTCGTCTTCTTTAATCCTCTGTCCAGCAGGTTGTAGTAATTTCCTTCACTAGAAGATGGCTTCTCATTTTCTTCTCCATTTTACTCAAAAACTTTTTCTTGACCAACTCTTCTATTAATAATGCAGCTCCATTGTTGTATCGGCTGGAATCATTCGAATTTTCGGACAAGACCTGGCAGAACTTCCGTTAGTTGCAACTAGTAAATGCAACCAGGGGAAGGTAAGAGACCAAGGATTTTTACTTTAAAGTTGATATCAATTTCACTCGAGAAAAAGATAATATACGAGTTTAATATCCTTGATATAAATAAATGTGTATATATTCTTGAAACCTAAACTCGAAAAGATTTATACCCTTGAAATCTAATATCTAAAAGATTTATTAACCTTCCAAACAAGTTTTATATCCCGTTTTTGATCATCTAGTGTAGTAATTAGTTCACCTTCTCATGGAACTGCCACAGGGATACTTTCAAATACTGTTCTCATGCATAGAGAGCATGCTAATATCATTGAACGTGAAGAGGATTATACTTCCATCGGCTGTTGAAACGGAGGCCTTATGGATTAATAAATTTGGGTTTGCAAAATTATCACCACAACAGGTATATACATAGCTCGTGTTATATCAACTTTCGTTCAGCTACCAAAAACTTCCACCCGGTTCAAAATTTATACCTCCATATTGTTTGTGTTTGCAGCTTGCTGAACGCAAAAAGACTTGTTCCGCAATGCTCATATTCAATGGAACATCAATTCTGGAGAAAGAACTTCCGGTCAAACCTGATGTCATCTCTTCTGATCTTTCTGTAGAGTAGTTAATCATTATTGACCCTTCAGTTTTATCAGTTAAGAAATTAGATGGATTAAAATATTTTCTTATTTTATGTAGTGCTTGGCAGTGTGTTGGAAATGAGATAGTTCAAGATCTAGGAAAATGGCATTGGGGTAAATTAATGTTTAACTATTGGTGGCAAGGTGGAGTTATTTTTGGGGAATGGTAGTGAGGTTGATTTGTAAAAATGGGGAGATTAGATTTAACATGCAACAATATCTTGGACCGATTCCGAACATTTGGAGAACTTTGATTGCATTTGTAAGTTGATACATTAAGGTAAATGAAATGAACATGTTTATTGTGTTCCTTCTTCAGTTCTTCGATTCTCCGTTTTCTATTTTGTTTTCTGCAAGTTCTCTGTTT
Organism: Adenophora triphylla var. japonica; assembly: GCA_022495995.1. Classification (NCBI taxonomy): domain Eukaryota; kingdom Viridiplantae; phylum Streptophyta; class Magnoliopsida; order Asterales; family Campanulaceae; genus Adenophora; species Adenophora triphylla. The sequence goes on from JAFEMH010000562.1 coordinate 251,199, forward strand.
TGGTGCTTGTGTTGTGTTATGGCAAGTAAGGGACCTGGATTCGTTATCTCGTGCTTTCCCAAACTAGACCTTTCTATAAAATTATGTAATGGCTGTTTTTGTAAAGATACTGATGTTGGGCAATGTGATCTTTCCTGGGTTTTTTTTTTTTTGTGAGCATTTGACATATGCATATGTAGGGATGGTAAACCGGATCGGAACCGGAAAATCGGACCAAAAAAGCCCGGAACTGCCATGAACCGCCACGAAAATCGGAATCGGGGTAACCGGAACCGTTTTGGATAAGGGCCGGTTAAGGTTCACATAAATGGTGAACCGGGCCCGGAACCGCACCGAAAATTTCTTGTTTTTCAATAATTTTTAGCTTCTTTATTCATTATTGACCGGAACCGGATCGGAACCGAAACCGAATTGTGGTAACCGGAACCGAATCCGGGTAAGCAAGGGCCGGTTAAGGTTCACCCTTTTGCCAAACCGGAACCGACGGTTCCGAACCGGAACCGGTTTTGGCCATCCCTCAGCATATGGATTTGAATAGCTAGATCAAAGCTTGTGTAATCTTCTGCATAAAAGCTACTACTATTGCGTTACTGTATCATCAGGTACACTTTTTTATAAAGGTCTTTAGGGGTTCAATCTCTACTATTGATAGATTTCACTTTTTGAGTGTTATTATTGTACGGAAAAATAGATTTCATTAATAAATATGGTGGTACTGTATAGCAATGGGGAGTCTTGAATCGATACATAAAAGCCTGCTGCGGCAGCCTGGCGTGGTTCCTGTCTAGAGTAACTTTTATTGCTTGTTTAGTACGAGAGGACCCTGATTCCGTCCCATATGATATTTGCATTATCATGTCATAAATTTTGTAACAAAATTCAAATTTGTTCTTGATCAAGAGTAAAATTGGACAGTTTTTGGATATTTATTTTGCTACGGATGGAGTAGAATATTATGGAATGAAATGAGCAACTCAGAAGGTTCACACGTGTGTGCCTTTTGACCTTTACCTTATGGAGAACTCAGTTACTAAGCTAATGAACATAGCAACAACTTAAAATATGAATCAGGAAAAATAGAGACAATATATAGTCCATCCGTCCCACTTGAAGAAGTGTGGTTTGACCAAACACAAATTAAGAAAAGCGTTTGACACTTGTTTAATCCTTAAAATTGTTTTTCGAACACGTGTTTACTTTAAACAACGGATAAAGTAAATTGAGCCATTATCGTTACAACAAGCAAAAGATAACACCGTTATTTATTCTGGCTAAGGCCTATTAAAAAGTACGATATCAAGCATACTACTACTTGCATGATTGCCAACACATGCTAGCCAAACTCGAAATATCAGAAAATAAAACACAATATAAAGAACATACTATAACTCGCCCTCGAGAAAATGCCAAAGATTGAGGTTGCCCTAGTACCAAAACCACCCTAAAAGGAGGTCTCTTTTCATGGGAACGTTCCAAAACCACCCATCAACCATACCACGATCAAGACAGGCAGACAGTTGCCTCCAATCTTGCCTGCCCATGTTCACCTCCACGTTCATGCATGATCACTGTTGGCATGGGCAGGCAAGGTGAATGGCCGACCCTGCTAGTCAGTTTGATGGGCAGGGTCGGCCAATGACCGAACCATCGGGAGGTATGATCACAGTGTGTTGTGATGGTGCAATTGTAAGGAGAATACATATGGTGATGGGAGAAATAAAAGAGTATATGAGGTGACTTTAGTAGTAGTGAGAGGTCATTTGTGGTTTAAAAGGGAGAAAAAGGAAGCAGAAAAAGAGGGTGGGAAATTAGCATCTTCCAAGGGATATGCCATTGCCACATCCACATCTCCCCTACTATTCTTAACTCTACTTCGTGCATTTCCATTTCCATTTAATTTCCTTTTTTGCCCTTTCAATTTCCCTTTTGCCATGCTAACTAAACTTCCTCTCATCCCTTCTAATCAAAGAGATATACTTTTGTATTTTAATTTCTTTTATTATTGGTCATATTGATCAGGCTTTGGTAGAATATTTGATATTTATTTATTTATTGAAAGAGGAAGAAAATAGTTAATTTTGTGATAGATTCAAGTAAAATAATACTCCATCCGTCCCTAAATAAATGTCCAAATTTCATTGAGGGAACATTCTGCAAATGTTTACATATTTTTTTTATACAATTAAATGATAAAAATGCATATTTTTTTTTATTTTTCACTTTCCAAACATTTAATTTTGCAAGTAAAATGACTAGTGAAAAATTTTGGTAAAAAAATATTTAGGAACAGTTTTTTTCACATTTATTTTGGGACATTTTTTTTTCTTAAAATAGAAATTCATTTAGTGACCAGAGTGAGTGAGACACTAATTTTAGAACGAGCGGATCACTATTATAAAAGATTATTTTATTTTATTTTTATCAAATGTTCTTTAGGTTCTTGCAGGGGCTGATTGAGATTTCCAGTCTTCTAGTGGTGACACATGCAAAATCATTCCTTGGTTGTCATGGATATCAGTTGTTGCTACTTTTTCTTTAATTACGTATTAATCACTTTTGATTAGACAACTAATCAACTGGATTATTCTTAAACACTTTATGTTGTCATTGAGGATTAGTTTGTCATAACAAGATTAAAAGATCTCTAGTACATGGTACAACAACATAAAAGGATGCTTATAACGACATTACAATAGTACAAACAAGTGAAACACCATGCATGTGGTGTACCATGAGACTATTTGTTGGGGCTTAGGAGTATAATATATTGAGAAGAGGATGTATATGAAAAAAGAAAAAGAAAAAGAAAAAGGTCTATGAAGCTGGTCAGTTTAGAGCACATTACTTGATTCCAATAAGTACCTTTAAAATTAGTGGGATTCAACATCATCTGTGAAAGAAAATGAGTAGTTAGAACAACTTATGAAGACCTCGTGTGACACTACCAGAAACAGGTCATTTAGCGACGGAATTATCAGCGACGGACAGATTCCGTCGCTAAATAGCGGCGGAATATAGGCTTTAGCGTCGGGAAATTTTTGGCGTCAAATTTAGCGACGGAAGTTAATTCCGCCGCTAAATTCCGCCGCTAAAACGAATATTCCTCGAATATTCGTTTATTTCCGCCGCTAATTTGGCGGTTGATTTACCGACGGAATATTCCGCCGCTAAATATTTATCAGCGACGGAATTATTCCGCCGGTGAAAATATATCATATTTTTATTTTTTTATTTATCAGCGTCGGAAATATTCCGACGGTGAAATTAAAATATTTTTATTTTCTTTTGAAATATTACACCGACGGAATATTTCCGACGGTGAAATTAAATGTTTTTTTTTTTATTAAACACCGACGGAATATTTCCGCCGCCGATAATTTAATATTTTTATTTATCGACGGAAAATTCCGTTGCCGATAATAAAATGTAATTTTTGTTTATTTTTAGAACTAATTAACAAAATAACAAACTAAAAAACATTAAAATATCATAAATATTTTTGAAAAATAAATAAATCATAAATATTTATTAATTTTAATTTTATAATGCCATTATTTTTATTTATATAAAATATGAAAGTTATTTTAAATTACTCTCAAAAAAATAAATATGAGTCGATAAATATTATTTTTGAAAAAAATAAATAAATTATAAACCACTAAACCTAATACCTATATACTATACACTATATATACCACTATACCTATGCTATACCCTATGCCACTATAACCTATACCCATACCTTTATGCCCATGCCTATATCTATATGCCTATACCACTATACCTATACCACTATGCCACATATGCCACATGCCTATGCCACATGCCACTATGCCATACCTGTGCCACATACCTATGCCACATACATGCCTATGCCTATGCCACATACTATACTATACCCTATACCACATACTATACCATATCCTATACCATATACCACATACTGCATACCTATACCACTATACCACTATACCACAAACCACTATACCCCATACCACTATACCTATGCCCTATACACTATACAACATACCACATACCATACCTATACTGTTATACCACTATTCCCAATTGGTAAATTGCATACAATTTTAAATTTTTATCCAAAATAAAACAAAAAACAAGATTAGTCAAGCAGGAACTAACTTGACTATTAGACAACACTCACGGAGATTAATATTGTCTCATAAGTCATAACTAAGATATCCGGAAAACAAAGACCCACATCATTCTTGCTGAGCACTGTGTGCTCTCTGGCCCTTGTAGTGCGCATGTCATCTACATCGTAGCTTCAATGTTGAAATCGTGAAGGGTTGTCTCCTCGCGCTCATCATCAAGCTCCATTATCTGTCATCTGCGATGAAGGCTTAGGAGGCGGCACACCCTCTAGGGCCTTGCATTGTTCGGAGGTCGAGGAATGCGGGAAGTCGAACCCGATTCGGACCCCGGACGAGGAAGGGACTAGAATTGAAATGTGGAATTACACGAAATTAAAGATGAAATAGCACCGGGAGGTAAGAGCGGCTCGATATTTGTTTTTTTCAAATTCAATTCTTTGGAGAGAGAGAGAGAGAGAGAGAGGATGGGAGAGAGGGATTTAGAGGTGTCTGATTAATTTGGTTTGAAAGTTTGAATTGGAGTATCTGCTTGTTGTTTGTTCGGAAATTTTGAAATTTTAAATGAGCGCCAACTTGGAATTTAGGTAAACGATATTTAGCTTTTTGTAGATCTGAAATTGAAAAGGAGAGATTTTGCATTTGACTCACTTGGAATTTAGGTAAACGATATTTAGCCCCTAACAAATATGTCATCACCCTTTCGCTTGAACTTTGGGTGCTCTTTCTGTTGTAGTACAAAGACTATGTCTCCAGTAAGAGTGTCAGGAGCTTCATCGGCTTCTCGTGTGGGAATGTAATTTTCTGTCCATTTTGCATACCCTTCTCCACAACCACTTCCAAGACCTTCTTCTCCTGTACGGTCCGAATATCACTTTTGTGGATGTTTACGCTAGCACCCATATTCGGAATTCTACAGCGCCCGATCAACCTCCGCAATGGGTTGACGATCGATCTGCTACTGCCTTTGTAAGTAAACTACCATTAAATGACTTGATTTTGAATATGTAAATTTATTTATGTACCTTACATTGTGTATATGATTATAATTGTTTGTTTTATTTTTTATTTTGTTGCATGCTCAATGCGCCAGTTGTTCGAAAAGGAACGCCTCCCCGGCCGTCCCCTTCGTGCTGATGTTTGGCGGAGGTCACCTCTGAGGGACATCGAGGAGAGGAGGCCGAGTGTTAGGGATGGGGATTACGGGCGCGATGCCCGTCGGCGTCGGCCGTAGTCAGGCGAAATGTAGCCGGCCAGCGTTTCGTGATCCAGAGGTCGACACTCTGGAGGCTGCGTTGGAGGAGGAGAAAGCGCGGCGGGCAAAGCTTGCGGATGCTTTGGCGGTTCGGGACGCGGATGCGGGAGGAGAACGATCGGCGTCATGCGAGATTCCCGAAACGGCATGCGAGGACTAAAGACGATTGGCGGCGGTTGATGGCTCGTCTCGGCGGGACTCCCGGGGTAATTTCCGCCTCCCCCAGCTCCACCCCTCTCCCCCTCTCCCCCTCCCCCCTCCCCCTCTCCCCTCTCCCCCTCCCCCTCTCCCCCCTCTCCCCCTCCCCCTCTCCCACTCCCTCTCGAGATTAGTACGGTGGTATTTAGTTTTTTATTTGGTACGATGTTGAATTTTAGTTTTTATAGTTTTAGTTTTATAAATTGAAATGTTATATCGGGTACAAAAAAATTTTGGTTTATTGATATTTTAAATTATTTTTTTTAAATTTATTTCGAGAATCGGCGGAAATTTAAGTATTTGAAATTATCTTGAAATAAAATTAATTAAATAAATTAATTTAATGACGGAATTTCCGCCGCTATAATCATTAATTTTTATTTAATTTTTAATTTTCGGCGGAAATTTCATTCATTTGTAATAAAATTTAAATTAAAATTAAATAATTCGGCGACGGTAATTTCCGCCGCGAAATAATTTAATTTTAATTTAAATTTTATTACACGACGGAAATTTCATGTGAAATTAATTTAATTAAATTAATTTTTTATTACGACGGAAATTTCACCATTGAAATGAAAATTTAATTAAATTAAATTAATATAGCGATGGAATTTTCCGTCTTGAAACCATTAATTCACTTAGGCGGAATTAATTTCCGAATTCGGTAAAAAGAAAAAAATAGCGGCGGAAATTGACCGTCGAACGCTATGACGAGTGATAGCAGCCCGGACCACGACGGAATTTTAAAATTCGGTGATTTATTTTAGCGACGGAAATATAATTTTAGCGGCGAAAATTTCCGTCGCTAAATGACCTTTTTCTGGTAGTGTGATAGCACCAATACTAACAGAAACAAAAGTTGTAGCAGAAAAATAACTTATGAAAGCAGTAAATTGGTTTAGAAACAATATTAATCACTTATCTAAATCAACTTGTTGCTGTAGACAATAAAAAACTTCTCTTATAAAACTCAATCACGTTTGATTACAAAGAAACCAAGTTAACGGGAAGAAACTAAAACACAAAAAGACCAAAAAACAATCTCTAACAATGAAACACTCTTTGATTCTTAATAAATCAGTTTGTGAATCGTAAAAGGCGTAGATAGCAATGAGGCGCCGTGTATTCTTTTATAGGAATGGAATTCCTTAATTGTAGGAAGTGATTTGCTTGTGAAAACCTTCCTCAATTTGACTCCCATCTTCCTTTTACTTTTGTCAATCAAGTCAATTCATTCCTTATCTTGAACTCCTTTACTTGTGTGAGAGATATTTATAAAATAACCAAATATACACTAAACAGTGAAACACGGTTAATATGTTAGAAAATTAAATAAAAAACTAAATTATATTATTAACAATATTTACTTAATTATTCTAATATTTAGAAAGTATCAAATCCTACATTAAGTCAACCTTGACAATATAAATCGTGTGAGTGATCTCACACTTTCAATCTCCCCCTAATTTGTTGATGTCTGGTCAAAACAATTTGAAGCACTAAAAACACTCATATATCATAATATTGTTACCAAGCAAACTCCCCTTGAATATGATCATGTATCAAGACAAAATACCAAATATTTAGTACATACCAAAAAGTAGCGAAAATATCAGATAATGTTTAAACAAGAACAAAAAGAATCAAACTCCATCATTTCCAGCTTTCCTTTCTCCAAATCAACCTTGCTTTTTTCGAGCAGTTCCCAATGAAAGGGTTGGTTGATGTCCTAAAAAACTTGACTTATGCTTGCTCCCCCTTTTTGCCTAGAAAGCCTTGCCTTATCATCCAAAAGACGATTCCTTCGAGCAGCCATCACTTTAAACTGAGCACATGCCTAGAGCATGGATTTCTCAAAGGAACTTGATCTCCTCATCATACAGCTCAGTTGGATCATATAGTGGTAGTGGTAATGTAGGTACATCGACATCCACATCAGCCATGTCATCATCCTCTCCATCTTGGGCATCTATAATAGGATCATGCGGGAACTCAATTGGGAGATCAATGGTGCGTTTGGTACATTTCAGCACAGGTTGGATCCCAAAAGATTCTATCTTATCTCACAGCCTATCAGATACAAATATTTTCACACCTTGTTCCACACACATACCATATACTCCCTCCGTCCCAGAGAACTTTACCCCTTTACTATTGAGAACGGAAAATAAGAAATAATGTTATTAAAGTATGTGTTGTGAGTGGGAGGAGAGAGAATGAGTGGAGAGAATAGTAAATTTGAAAAGTGTTGTGAGTGGGAGGAGAGAGAATGAGTGGAGAGAATAGTAAATTTTTTTTCCTTTTTAGGAAAGTGGGACTTTAAAGTGGGACGCTCAAAATAGTAAAAGGGGTAATGTTTTATGGGACAGCGGGAGTATTAAACAAGGAAAAAGGAGATCAGATGAGAGTTCTTTTTTAGCAAACTGGACAACACTTGAGAACACTATTCACCTAGATTGAATTCTACCCTACGAAATATGCGGTAGATCAAATCGATAAGGGCATTAGTGATTGTATTCCTATTGGTTGTGGGCTTCCAGTTGAGAGTGGCTATTTTGAACAAGAAACCACAGATAGAGGTGAGCATGGTACACTTATACTGATTGTGCCAGATGGGATTAAGACCATTAGATATGACAGAGGCAATCTCATTTTTAGGGGCCATGGCAGGAACATTATCTGGATTTGGAGTGTGTATAATGGAGTTGATGGAGGAGGGAGAGAATACTATGTTTTTTCTCTAACAGTTACCCTCTCGAATGACTCAGACCTAGGGTTTTGGATGGACTATAGGAGATTAGCATAGAATTCATACACAAGAGTTGGATAGAATGGTGCAGGGTACATGACAGTATGGAGAAGGGATTTTTCACTCAAGAACCTAGTCATCCTCACATCCTCAAAGGTTTTATCCTTGATTCTTTCCACAATAAAATTTTTCTTCCTAAAGAATTCAAACATCTCTTTTGCCTCACTGGACACAAACACCTCAGAAAAAGTAGTACTTACAGTGGTTTTGGATGATTTAGCACGGGTGGATCGCCTAGGCATAGGTGTGGAGCTTGCAGCATGAGTGGTCCTTTTTAGGGATTTCTTCTTTGGTGTAGGTTCTGGTGTCATCACATCATCACTGACATCAACTCTTGCTATTTTTAGATCCTCCCTTCCTAGTCTGAATGTTTCATCTTCGGCTTCATCATCATCAGACCCTAGAAGGGGAGCTTGATCAGCAATGGCCGCACAGGCTTGGGCCTTTGTTTGTCTTCCTTTCCCCTAAGTCTTCTTTAATTCCAGCAGAGCTTGGAGAGGGATTTCATCGTCTTCTTCATGATGAGAACATGTTAAAGGCAATGTACCACCAGGTGTTGGTATTGGTAACGTGGTTGTAGGAGCAGATGGAGCTGAGGAGGATGAGGAACAGAAGAAGGGGCTCTTATGTTTGACAAATCTTTAAGGGTGACCACTACATGGGGAAATATGTCATCCATGTCGTGGCACGCCGAATCTACAATCTCCTCCGTGGATATGCGTAGCTAATCAACTTCTTCAGACTGAGTACCTCTGGGCACAATCTCGAAATCCTCCGCGTTTGGTCCATCTGACTCACTTGACTCAGTTGGGACAACATACCTCTGGCGCTGAGGAGCAGAGTCACCCATTGCCTTGCTTTGTTTTGATGGGACAACCTCTTTAGATGGACTGCCTGAGCGAGAATCATAGGGTTTTCGCTTGTTTCCTTTTGGTTTTGTTGAGCTTGGCATGAAGTCCCCATCCACCCCTTCAATAAATTTGGGTTCTGCCATGTTAGGCCTCACCCTAGGGTTGTAATCTTCCATACGAGGAGAGAAGCCTTTCTGGCGGAGAGACCAGTTTGGTCCTTCTTCACCACCATGTTAGCTCTGGTTGCCCTCAAATCTGCCGGATTGTCAATATTAATGGCATTGTTGGGTGCTCGAGGGAGAGCGAACAAAACTGGAGTGACCTCCGTGTCAACCACTAGTTCAATGGTTTGATTTTGGACTGCCATTTAAGTTGTCAGAGAAGTTGGTGATGGCAGGACAGAGGTTGTTAAAGCTGAGGAGGGGGAATTCTTCGCCGGAGATGCCATGAGACCTGAGATTTAGATAAGAGAGAGAGATGGAGGTATATAGAATGCTTCAGAGAGATTAAATGAGAGCTGCGGTGATAGAGAAAGAGTTGATGTGTGATTTATGATGTGATAGCATGAGAGGGAGAGAGAGAGAGAGAAGTAAAGTCCTAACCAATTAAGGACTCTTAGTCTGATAGGAAGTGAAAGTGTGTGGTGTCTCACACACATTGACAAGTCAAAGGTTGACTTAATTAAGTTTTGTTACTTTCTTAATTATTTAATATAGGTAAATATTATGTATATTATATTTATATATACTAACCTACTGACCGAAATATTGTTTTGTTTTTAGTGTGTATTTTGGTTATTTTTGTAGGACTCTCATACAAGGAAAGAAGTCTAAAGAGAGAGGATTGCTTGAGTGGTTAAGGAAATAAAGAAGTCTAATTGAAGACGATTTCTTCAAGCAAATCTCATCCTAATCCGTGGACTTCCTTGGCTATAATTATGAGACTCACGGCTCATTATTCCTGCATCTTTACAGACTCTAAATGCTTATGAGACTCACGGCTCATTATTCCTGCATCTTTACAGACTCTAAATGCTGAAGAATCATAACTTCAGAAGAGTCCTTTATGTGTGAAAGTATTTTGTTTATTTTGTCTTCTCTTAGTTTCATTTTGTGTAACCGATTCAAAAAGTGTTTTAATAAGAGAAGTTTATTGTCTACACCGAGTTGCTGTAGATAAGTGTTATTTTTTGTGTTCATTTCGCATTTAATTGTTAAATTCCGCTGCTGTTCTTGTTGATGTTAGTACTGGTGTGATAGCATCAGGACTCACATCAGTTTGTTTATTGTTCCTGTGTTGTTCCTAGCCGCTCGATTTCTTTCAATTGGTATCAGAGCTACACTGGACTTCACTGAGTGAGATCCAAGAAAGAGTGGTCACTATGGAATCACACTTGAACTAATACCGTCCTCCGGTTTTAGATGGAGCAAATTATGCTATTTGGAAAGTTAAGATGCGTCTCTTCATCAAAGAAATTGATGAACGAGTGTGGCTTAGTAATATTATTCCATGTTCTCCTCCTAAGATTGAAAGTAAAAGTAGTGAAGAGAGTAAACCCTCAGAAAAAATCTTCAAACTCAAACCTGAGGAAGATTGGACCACTGCTGAAGTCATCCTTGCTAACTATAATTCCAAGGCTCTTGGTGCTATATCAAGTCATGTGGATGAACACATGTTTAGTCTTGTAATAAATCAAAATGTAGCAAAGACTGCCCGGGATAATTTGCAAGGTCACTGTTAGGGTGATGATAGTGTTAAGGCTACTAGGTTGAGAATTCTCATGACCAAGTTTGAGAACTTGAGGATGAATGAGACAGAGGACATAAAAAGCTATTCTGCTAAATTGAGAGAAATCTCAAATGAATGTCTCTCCCTAGGTGGGCCTATATCAAATGCTAGATTAGTTAGCAAAATGTTAAGAATTGTTACTGATAAGGTTAATATTAAAATTGCTGCTATTGAAGAAGCACATGATACTACAACCATGGGTTTAGATACTCTTGTGGGTAAGTTAACCATGTTTGAGATGAACACATCTATTCAGCAACAACATAAAGCTGAAAGTGTTGCTCTTGCTTCTGCTCTCTCTAGAGTATCCACAGTACCAAAAGAGATTGAAGAAATCTCTAATGAAATAGATACTTCAAATTTGGAAACTGAAGATGTTGCACTTTTGACTAAAAAATTTACATCTTTTCTCAAAATAAAAGGGATAACAAGTTTCCTTCTAAAAAAACAAATACTTTTGAAAAACCAAAAGAGGATACTGAGGTCTGAGAGTAGTTTCAAGAAACCTACTAGTTTTACTAAGAATAGATCTGAAACTGTTCAATGTAGATTCTGTAAAGGCTTTGGGCATTATGCCAATGAGTGTGCCAACACTCTGAAGAAAAAGGGGATGAGCTTTTGTGCAACCCTTAGTGACAGTGAGGATGAAGATGAAATGCTAAACTTAGCAATCAAGGAAATCTCGCCTCCAAGTCATGAACATCAATCTGACGTAGCTTCAGATGTTGTCACATCAACCATCACATCTTCTGACTCTGCGTTCAACCGTTTTAATTCTTCGCTATCTAAGAAAACAAAAAATGAAGAAGAGGATGATGGAAGTTATCAAGAACTTATTGATGCTTATGCTGATAGGAAAAAACGTGTAGAAAATATTGCCATTTTTGAAAAGATCAATGAGAAAATCTCTACTGAAATTTCAACTTTAAAAGGTGAACTTAAAGAAGTCACCACTGAAAATGACAACCAAAAAGATGCCATAGCCAAACTTGAGGTCATGCTCACTAAACATGACATTGAACTTGAGAAATCCAAAACAAAACTTATAGAGGCCAAGAAAACATTTGCAAAAATGAATACTGGAAAGGCCAAACTCGATGAGGTTCTAAGTATGGGTCAAATTTCAAAAACTGGTCTCGGCTTTGACTCAAATTTTTCAAAAGAAGGAGAGAGTTCCTCAAAACCTAAGATCTTTCACAATCCTAAAACAACATCCAAGAAAAAGAGATTTGTTTGCCTCTACTGCTTTTTACAAGGTCATATCAGACCATTTTGCTACAAGAGAATTCACGATCTGGGAAAAGATGCTCCTCAGATGAGTTCCCGGATGCACTCACATCATCACTCACTTCGTCAGAAAACTGTTCAGTTCATGTGGATGGAAAAGAAAAGTGAGGAATGCAATGTTGTTTTTACCTCTCTCAAGAGCAGCATAGCTAGCTCATAGTATTTTGATAGCGGGTGCTCGAGGCACATGACAGGTAATGCAGAATTCCTAACTGATTACACCATAATCAAAGGTGGAAATGTGAATTATGGGGGAGGAGCTCAAGGTAAGATTGTTGGTAAGGAAACTTTATGTGTTAATCATATGCCTAAATTGAAAAATGTCTTTTATGTGGAAGGCTTGAAAGCTAATCTCATTAGTATAAGCCAACTATGTGATGACAATTTACATGTCAATTTTGATAAACATGAATGCAAAGTGTTTGATAACACAAATCAATGCTTGTTCAGTGGAGTAAGGTCTCAAGATAATTGTTACAAATTTGGTGACAACTTATCATGCCTTAGCTCCAAAACTAATAATCTTGAAATTTGGCATCAAAAGTTAGGTCAAGCTAGTTTTAGGAAAATGGAAGAATTAGTGAGATTTAATGTTGTTAAACACTTGCCCAAACTTGATTTTAAACAAACAAGTGTATGTGGTCCTTGTCAAAAGGGAAAGCAAACCAAAGCTTCTCATAAAAGGGTTGATAAATGTTTCACTTCTGAAATTTTGGAATTAATCCATACTGACCTTATGGGACCTATTGAGGTTGAGTGCTTAGGTAAAAAGAAATACTCATTTGTTTGTGTAGATGATTTCTCTAGATACACTTGGGTGCTATATTTGAAAGAAAAATTTGAAGCTCTTGAAGTGTTTAAAGTTTGGTATAAGAAGGTCAAAAATTTGCATGGTAAGAAAGTGATTAAAATTCGGTCCGATCATGGGACTGAATATGAGAACACCTTGTTCTCTAAATTTTGTGACTCCAAAGGAATAACCCATGATTTTTCAGCCCCTAAAACTCCTCAACAGAATTGGGTGGCTGAAAGAAAGAATCGTATTTTGCAAGAGATGGCTCGTGTCATGCTTAGCTCTAAAAACATCTCTAAACGATTTTGGGCTGAAGCTCTTAACACTGCATGTCATATAGGAAATAGAGTATACTTAAGGGTTGGGTCAACTATGACTCCTTATGAAATACTCCTTGGTAAAAAACCTACTAGCAAATACTTTCATATGTTTGGATGCATATGCTATGTTCTAAATGATAGAGATTATCTATCTAAATTTTATTTTAAGAGTGACAATGTTGTTTTCCTAGGATATTCCACAAATAGTTGTGCTTATAGGGTTTACAACCTTTTAGAACTAAAATTGTGATGGAGTCCATTAATGTTACTTTTGATGATACTGCTGATTTAAAGCTAAAAACTCTTGAAGATGATGTCTCAGGTTGCGTGGAAACAATGGAGGATACCCAAAATCCAACTGAATAGACGCAGCAAATAGGGCTGCATAAAGATGATGCAGGTGCTGGTGTGACCACATCACCACCTACATCTATCAAAAAGGGAGTGTTTTAGAATTAGAAAGTTAAGACTATGAAGAGAAAAATCTGGACCGGACCAGAGACATACCTAGTAGGATTCAAAAGAATCATCCAATCACCCAAGTGGTTAGAAATGTAAATGAGAAGGTAAATACAAGGGATAAACCAAGAGTTGACTACCATGAATTGGCTAAATTGAGTTGTACAAACTCACAGGTAAGAAAGGTAAGTTCTTGCTGTTTTGTGTCACATCTTGAACCTAAGAATGTCATAGAGGCAATGAAAGATGAAAATTGGATAGTTGCTATGTAAGAGGAATTAAACCAATTAGAGAAAAATGATGTGTGTGTCTTCGTTCCTAGACCTAAAGGGGGAAATGTAATAGGGACCAAGTGGATTTTTAAGAATAAGACAGATGAAAATGGGCAAATAACTAGAAATAAAGGTAGGCTTGTGGCCCAAGGCTACACTCAAATAGAGGGGATTGATTTTGAAGAAACCTTTGCTCCGGTTGCTAGGATAGAATCCATTAGGCTTTTACTTGCTATTGCATGTTATTTGAACATTACTCTACATCAAATGGATGTAAAGAGTACTTTTTTAAATGGTGTTCTCAATGAAGAAGCCTACGTTGAGCAACCAAAGGGCTTCACTGATCCCCATTGCCCTGACCATGTCTATAAACTAAAGAAAGCCTTGTATGGCATAAAACAAGCCCCTAGGGCTTGGTATGGGAGGCTAACTGAGTACCTCATACAAATGGATTTTAAGAGAGGTAAGGTACATAAGACCTTATTTATTTTGAAAGATAAAGAAGGGATTTTAGTGGCCCAAATTTATGTAGACGACATTTTTTGGATCTTCATCCAAGAATATGTTAGACTACTTTGTCACTAGTATGACCACCACCTTTGAGATGAGTATGGTGGGTGAGTTAAATTATTTTCTAGGTCTTAAAATAAAACAAAATAAGGAGGGAATATTTATTTCACAAAGTAAATATGCCAAAAACTTGGTTAAAATTTCTCTCTTGACAATGTCTCTTATCTTAAGACTCCTATGGGATCATCCCAAAAGTTGTGTAAAGACGAGGATGGTGAGGATGTTGATCCCAATTTATACAAAAGTATGATTGGAAGCTTGTTGTACCTTTCAGCAAGTCGTCTTGACATCATGTTTAGTGTGTGCCTGTGTGCTAGATATCAGGCTTGCCAAAAAATTTCCCACCTTAAAGCTGTAAAAAGGATTATTAGATATGCTGGGGGAACTGTCAATTTAGGGCTAAGCTATACTCGTGAGACTAACACAAATCTGGTAGGATTCAGTGACTCTAATTGGGCAGGAAACACTGATGATAGAAAAAGCACAACTGGAGGTGTTTCTATCTTGGGAATAACTTAGTATCTTGGAATAGTCGAAAATAAAACTGTGTATCCCTCTCTACTGCTGAGTCACAATATGTTGCTGTGGGCAGTTTTTGTTCTCAACTTCTTTGGATGAATCAGATGATTAAGGATTATGGTCTTAAAAGTGATATCCTAACTGTCTTTGTGATAATCTAAGTGCCATAGAAATATTAAAAAAATCATGTTCAACACTCACATACTAAACACATTGACATTAGACATCATTTTATTCATGATCTTGTTTAGTAGAAAGTCATTAGCATGGAATCAATAAGTACTGAAAAACAGTTGGCTGATATTTTCACTAAAGCCCTTGATTTTTAGAGATTTTCTACCCTAAGAAAGTCTCTGAGTCTGTGTGCCATCTAATGGCGTGACCCCCCGTGTGATCACATCATAGCTTACACCTGTATATTTTATTTCCAACAAAAAAAATTAAAAAAAATGCATTTCATGATGTTTCTCAATGTGGTCACCTGTATTACATCTTTGACACGACTCCTCTCTGAATTGTGAATTCTGCTTAAAAAGTGTCAACAATTGTTGACTCAAAATTTATCCTATTGGATGTCTTTTGGTGGGTGCTTAATCTAAAGGGAAATAGCTGCTCCACTCATGGTATGAAGTCATTTCAATGTGATCAAAATGACATCAAGAGAAAGTTTGAGTCAAATTGACAAGATCATTCGAAAGAGGGCTATCCATGAAAGTAAAGAAGAGTGAAAGCTTCCCAAAAATCTTTTTCCACAAATAAAAATGGGTGGATGAATCCTAGAGGCCAAGCAAGACAAGATTTCAATTCATTGATTTTCTTATAGGAGATGTGTCCCCTGATGTAATCACATCCCATGCCACACATATACTGAGATTCATCCTTCACGTGTTTGTACATTATGCATCATTCTTTTAGACATAAATTAGGTCAACCTGGTCCTTGGTGAAAATATTGTTCAAAAATTTTTCTTTCCCTAATTAATTTGGTTAAAAGACTTTGTGCTCAACAAAATTTTTGAATTTTTTATTTTTTGATATCCATGTGTTTAGGGGGAGTATATTGTATGTGGATTTCTTGTTTATTTTGATGACAGGTATATCATTCACAAAAGGGAAAAGGAATTCAAATTTTACAAAGAAATTTTCTATTAATCCTTATCATTTAAGGAAATCCAAGGGGTTAAGGCAAGTCTTTTAAAAATTTCGGATTGCTAAGGTATTTAGTCCCTTTGTTCTCTCTCTACTCTCTCTCTCTCTCTCTAAACAGGTTCAATGGAATCTCCATCTCGACCAGCTTCTCCGATCACCAATCTCTCTCCTCCATCATCTCTGACAGCCCCAACTGAGGGTGCGGTTGACTTATTTGTTGACACTGAAGCTTCTCCGGTGTCAATGTCGCTTCCTGGAGCACCGGATAATGTTATAGATGCTGACAATCTGGGTGATTTGAAGTCTGTTGGAGAGTTTACAAGCTTAGAAAAAGGTCCCAATTGGTCCCTAAGGCAAAGGGGCTTTTCACCAAACATGGAAGACTACTCACCTAGGGTTCGACCCAACATGGCAGAGCCTGATTTCTTGGAAGGAATTGCCGAAGACTATGACTCGAGTGCTGATCTGAAGAGAAAGATGGGAAAGCCCTCTACAGCAGGTTTCGGCAGTTCATCCGACAAGGCTGCTCAGCCCAAACCAAGGCAAAGGAAATATTTGGACCTCTCTGTTTACTCAAGTGACTCGGATGGACCTCAGGCTGAGGAATTTGAGGTTATATCTCGTCAAGCTCAATCTGAAGAGATTGACAATTTAAGGTCTTCAACAAAGGAAATAATACAGTCTGCTAGCCACGACATTGAGGACATATTCCCCCATGTGTTGGTTACTCCCAAGGACCTGGCAGCTTCAAAAGGTAAAATCTCTATTCCTATTGTTGATGATGCCACTGCCTCTGCTATCACACCACAGCTATCACCAAGTGGTGGAAACTGGTACTTTGGAAGCTTTCCCTCTGCCTGTGCATATGGAGAGGAAGAAGATGATGAAAACATTCCTCTGTAAGCCCTCATGGATCTGAGGAAGGGAAAAGGCATATTTAGAAAATCAAAGGCTGAGGCTACTGCCTCCATTGCTGCCCAAGTTCCTCTTATGAACTCAGAAGATGATGATGAGGCAGAAGATGAGACTTAGAAACTGGGAAGAGAGGAATTAGAAGCTGAGAAAGAAGATGTTGATGTTGATGTGATCACATCAGCACCAACCCCAAGGATAAAAGTCTAAGGAAGGCCCAAGATACTGTAATTTAAACGCTTATGTCTAGGCATACCACAAGAACCAAACCTCCTGCAAGAACTGTAAGTCCTCATTCCCCTAAAAAATTTATGTCCAAAGATGTGAAGGAGAGGTTCAACTTTTTCAAAATGAAAGGTTTTATTGTTGAAAGGGTTTTAGATAAAACTTTTGAAGAGGTTGGGATGTCTAGGTATTTGAAAGAGAAGAATCTCCTATACACTGTTAGCTACCTATCCAGTTTCTTCCCATCTCTTGTTTCTGAATTCTATGCAAACCTACTTCAGTCTATTCAAGACCCTAGGGCTGAAAACTTTGAAAAATTAACCATCAGAGGCAAAACTATCTCTTTTCCCCAGCAATGATCAACTCTTTTCTCCAAACTCCAAGTCCACAAACTGTTCCACCCATGGCTCCAAAAAATGAATTTGCCAACACCATTTCAAATGGCCTTGATCCTATGTGGCACAACCAATACAAATGCACCATGTTAACCTCCCTTTGTGGATTCCTGTTCAAAATTTCCAAACTCAACTGGAAGCCCACTTCCAACCGAAACACCATTACCACTGCCCATGCTAACCTCATTTATAGAATATTCAAGGGTATAGATTTTAATCTTGGTGAGGTTATATTTGGGTGCATAGTTCAGCTTGCAGAAAAAGAACTTCCCTCAGATCTACCTTTTCCCTGCTTGATTTCTGGACTTTATCTAAAGCAAGGGGTAGATATTATCCAATCTGATAGGCTATGGGAAAAGATTGAGCCCTTTGGGATACAACCAGTATTGGAGTACACAAAATGTACAATTGATCTTCTTGTGGTGTTTCCTGATGATCCAATTGTTGAAGTCCATGATGATGAAGAGGATGATATGGCTGATGATGGTGATAATGTGATCACATCGCCTATGCCACAAATTGACCCAGTGATTGTGTACACTGTTGGTGTAATGCCCTAGGCTTTAGTTATGTTTAACTGAAAACCGTTATGTATCATCTTTATCGTTTATGTTTATTATTTGATTATTATATAGTTTTCATATTTATTGTAATAATATCCGTCCCTAATTATTAAGAGAATAATTAGTATAATTGTCAATGGATAATCATATGATGATTATATGCATAGAGATGCACATTGAAATTATGGGTACTTGTTAGAGAACAAGTGACTGGACTTGACCCGTATGAGATTTATGTCATGGTCAAATGTCATAATTAAATCTCATATGGTCACTTCATTTAGTCCCTAGACCTGAGATTATCATGACCTTACATATGATGAAAGTTATGTTTGATTTTAGTCAAACGGTATCTTAACACGATATCTATAAAGGCTATCTTTGGCATGATCGGATTCATGATGGGAAGGATGATAAGTCAAGATGGAATTTGTCCCTCGAAAGAGAGATGTTTTGCTTGAGCCCCTCGATGAGTGATAATGATGGAAAGTGTGTGGCCACACCCCAATGCGATTGGAATTATCATTATACTCAAGAATCGAGAAAGCATTGAACAATAACAAGTTGACGAGGACCATGACTTGTGTTCAATATAACATCGTGAGACAAAGGGAGAAATGGAAGTGTACCATTGGAAACGTGAACTCTTACGTTGTGTTATTTGGGTAGACATAATGGCTTGCTAGAGTTTGCTTATGTCTTATGAGGGTCGATGTGATCGGACTCATTGCCAACATAATACAATCCTATTGGGTCACACACAAATAGAATGAATTGGTTGAACAAAAGGAAGAATGATTGAAGAACTCTGGTCGTGCGACACATCAAGGCCATGTGCCCCGTGTGGTCGTGCGACACAAGAGGTCCTAAGGCGGTTTACAGCCGGTTTCCTAATTTGATTAGGAAACATATTTTGTACTAAAGTAGTATAAATATAACAAATCACAACCCTTTTAACCCGAGCCGAATTTTTCAATAGGAATTCACAATCAAAAGTCCTCTCAATATTCTTCCATAAGTTTTAGGAATGTAGCAATTCCCAACCCGAGAATTGTTCTCGACATTCATATTTGTGTGGATTACCAAAAGAGGGTCTTAATTTTGTTCAAACAAATCAAAGACCTAGAGTTCAAATCTGAAGATCCAAAGGAGTTAAAGATTTGAAGATTTGAAGATCAAAAGTTTGTGATTACGAATCACATAATTATCCGTTCGATAGCTCAAGACCGGAAAGCAATTAAGGTTGGTAAATTCTATCTCATAGCAATTCAATTTAATTGTATAGAACGGATCTTAGGGCTTGGGTTTTGTGTTAATTTTATGCTTAATTCCGCTGCGCATGGACCCATAAAACCCAACAAAGGGTATCAGAGCCCCGTTCGTATGGTTAAGTTTGAATTAACATGCTAGAATGATTATATAAATTGTTTATATGTTCGTTACATGTTTTTGTATGCGGTAGAATTTTGATTGTTTATGTGAAACAATGTGAAAATCGTTTTCTGATTGTGAAGAATTAAATATGTAAAAGTTGTTTACTTGATTTAATTGCTTTATGATTAGAATTGATTGAATTCTGGAAATCTGAAAATTGTCATCTTGTGTCACGCGACAAACCATGTTTGTGTCACGCGACAAAGAGTGACTGTGTCACGCGACAGAACCTGCTTGTGTCATGCGACAAAGCTTGTCTCTGTCACGCGACAAAAGTTGCCCAATCTGGGCAGAATCAGTTTGTTGAACAATCCTGCTAATCTGTGAATGTGTTTACAATCTGATATGTTTATGTATTAATCTGGATGCTATAAATTTCTGGAAATTGAATTTATAGGGATATGCTAGATTAATTCATTGTTTAAGATGCATGCTTAATTAATTCAAATGTGTTTTATTAATTGTTGCGATGCATGAATTAATTGTTCTTAAATATTAAGAATTTTACTAGATGTTTAGTTGAAACATTGATTCATAGTTTCCTAATATGTTTAGATTTAGACATTGTAAATTTTGGATTTTATGATTGTTTATGGAAACAAGTCATAATTACGCGAAATTTAAAAGGAAACTGATTGTTTATAAAAGGTAGTGATTATGTTGCCAAATCAGAGCTGATTTCTAATTGTGCATGACTAGGAGAGTTCTGTCTAAGGAAGAGTTGGTACTTAAGTAGTCCTTGTGGCTCACCTATCTTCCTGGGAACTTGCCTGGTGCATGATTGTGACTATCTTTGCTGATATGCTTATAATCTACCTTAAAGAACCTTCATTTAACTTTTAAGTTCTTTATGCCAATTCATGATTAAAACACTTGAGACCACTCGGATAGTTTTGGGTGGGCTTGCCATAGCAAGGTGCTTTGATTCTATTCCGTTTGCGAGCAAGATGAGGAAATGGTGGTTCCTATACGTTTAAAGTGGATGAACTTAATTGGGTTATCAAAATGGTTTTGGACCCAAGGCATAAGATGAGATTAAAATATGCTTGGACATATGATGTCTTAAATAAATCTCATAAAAGATCCTAAGAGTCATATATGATATGATTGATGTTTTCTACCTAATTAGTTTAATCTTGAGCGGTGCGCCATAGCGTACTCGAGATTAAATTAAAGTTGGATCTTTGCCCTAAGAGTCATATACGATATGATTGATGTTTTCTACCTAATTAGTTTAATCTTGAGCGGTGCGCCATAGCGTACTTGAGATTAAATTAAAGTTGGATCTTAGCCCATTAAATGCATATTATGCTTATTAGCATTGGAAGGTGTATGATTTAGTGGGAGTATTTGTAAAAATACATTATTTGCTCTTAAATGATAAATGTGTTGATATTGATATGTGTTCATATAATTTGTATATTTTGTTGTAGAAGTAGCATTACATAATGATAATTGCGATTCGTCCTTATGAAGGACAAAGTTCGAAATGAATGATACAAATAATTTTGATTGGATCAAAAGCCTAAAGAATGGTTCTTAGGTAAATTTGTACGTTCATTACGAATCCGTTCCTATTGAACCTATTGCAAATGTTGCAAAGGGCAAATAAGGAAGCAACATTAGAAACATAGTGATGATTCTGACAATATTGCTTGCCTTGTATTTGCCACCATGTTTAAAGGCTCTTATGAAGAACCTTGAGCACATGATAACTATTCTTTTGTTCTAGCACACCGCATAAAGGAAATGTTCCAAATGCGAACTAGGCAAAAGATATATGTTGTGGTGAAGGCTCTCAATTCATATGATGAAAGAAGGAGCAATCAGCAAATTGTGTTAATGGTTGACACAATAAAAGGGTTCATAAAGGAAGGAAAAGAAGGTAAAGCAAAAGTTGCTAAACCTAGGACAAATGTTGTCAAAGCCGAAGAGGCTAAACCCAAAGTGTCTCAAAAGGATGCATTTTGCTACCAATGAAATAAGATTGGTCATTGGAAGCAAAGTTGCAAGGCTTATTAGGAAGGCCTAAAAGGTGAAGAAGGGCAATATGATTGCTACTACTTCAAGTATCTATATGATAGATATTTTCTTTTCGACTTCTTGTTCTTGGGTATATGATACAGGATTGGATCCCACATTTGTTTAAATGTGCAAGGAACAAAGAATAGAAAGCTACTCAAATAAGGTAAATTAAACCTATGCATGGGAGTGGAGAAAGAGTTGCAACATTAGCCATAAGGGACTTATGAAGTCACTTTGCCTTGTGAAGTAGTACTTGTTTGAATAAGTATAACTACGTTCCGAATTTGAGTAGGAGTATTATTTCTGTTTCTTAAATGGATGATGAAGGATATAATTTTCTTATTTTCAATAAGAAGTTTTATATTTATTTAATAATATGCCTTATTGTAATGCATATGTCATTAAATGGTCTTCATATCCTTGATGATGAGAAACAAAATAATATTGAAGATATCTATAATATAAATGGGAAATCTAAACCGAACAATATGAACAAAGCGTTCATATGGCATTGCCGGCTTGGTCAAATAAATAAGAAACATATATCTAAACTCCATTAACATGGAATTTTAGACTCATATGACCATGAATCATTTGAGGAATTTGGATCTTATTTATTGGGATTATCGACCAAACCACCCTACACTAAAGTAGTGGGAGGGCTAGTGACTTATTGGTCATTATACATGAGATGTATGTGGACTGTTAAGTAGCATTGCTAGGGGAAGACTTCGGTATTTCATCATATTTCACTAAAGACTTATCTAGATATGATTATGTCTATCTGATGAAGTCCAAAGGTGAATCGTTTGAGATGTTTCGAACATTTCAAGATGATATACAAAACAACTTGGTAAAACTATTAAGTACTTTGATTAGATCGAAGTGGTGAATATTTGAGCCAAGAGTTTGACAATCATCTCAAAACTATGAAATCGTTTCAGAGTTGACTCCACCCGAAACACCACATTGTATGGTGTGTCTGAAAGGAGGAATTGAACCTTGTAGGACATGGTTCGTTCAATGATGTGTCAATTAGACTTTCCTATTTCCTATTTCCTTTTGAGGATATGCATTAGAAATAATGCGGTTACACTGAATCGAGTCCCTACTAAATCGGTTCCTAAGGCCCCACATGAGATGTGGCATGGAAGAAAACTTAGTTTGTCTTTCATGAAGATTTGGGGTTGCGAATCTTATGTAAAGAGACTTGTCTCTTATAAGTTAGCACCAAATCTAACCAAGTTATTTTCGGAAAGTGATCTTACAACCGCAAAGAGAACAAAATGTTTGTTGCTCTACACGATTTGTTTCTTGAGAAATAGTTTCTCAATAAAGAATCTAGTGGGAGTAAAATTAATCTTGAAAAGAGTTCAAGAACCTGAAAATGAAATGGATCCAAGAGTAGAGACGGAACCAAGTTCATAAAGGAGTTGTGGAACCGGTTCAAGATGCACAAGTCCATCGTAGATTAGATAGGTCACGATCCGAACTCAAGGAATAGTGATTTCTCGTTGCGGAAAGTGATGAAGTGGAAAGTCATTAAGAATAACGATCCTACTTCCTATCTAGAAGCGATGTCCACTCCTAATTTGAATAAATGGTTAGGAACCATGGAATCCGAATTACAATCCATGTTTGACAATCAAGTTTGGAACTTGATTGGGCTACCTAAAAATGTAAAAACTAAAGGGTGCAAGTAGGTCTTCAAAGACCGACATGGATGTGAAGGTGTATACTTTCATGACTAAGGATTGTAGCAAAGGGATTTAGGTTAATTCATAGTATTGACTATGTTGAAACCTTTTTCGCCAGTTATAATGTCGAAGTCTGTTAGAATTTCAATTGCCATAATCGCATATTGTGACTATGTGATATGACAAATGGATGTCAAACGACTTTCTTTAAATGGAAAGATTATTAAGGATGTGTAGAGTACACAACCCGAATAGTTTGTCGATCCAAGAAACTCTAATAAAGTATGCATGTTGCAAAGATCCATGAGATGGATTGAAGCAAGCTTCAAGGAATTGGAATCTTCGTTTTGATGAATTGGTCAAAGAGTTTGACTTCATCAAAGTACGAAGATGAACCTTGTGTATGCATGAAATTCAGTGGGAGCGTGGTATTATTTCTATTGTTTATTACAATGATATCTTAATCATTGGAAAAACAAGTTCCGATACTTAAGACTGTTAAGTCTTGGTCAAGGAAAGGTTTTTCAATGAAAGATATGGGTGAAGCCGCTTACATCCTTGGCATCAAGATCTATAGAGATGGATCTAGAAGGATAAATTGGTTTGAGTCAAAGTGTTCACATTGAAAAGATTCTTAGAAGAGTCTAAGAAGAGTAGCTTGTCAATGGGTCATGGTATTTCTCTTAGCAATATTCATTGTCTTATGACAACTGATGAGTAAAAGGGAATGAATGAAGTTCCATATGCTGCGACACTTGGATCTGTCATGTATGCCATGATTTGTACTAGACTCGACATCTCGTATGCTATAAGCACGATGAGTCGATACCAATCTGATCCTGTTGAGAACCAATGGATGGCAGTCAAGATGATCCTAAGTACTTAAGAAGAACTAAGGATACGTTCTTGGGATTTGAAAGATTGGAAGTTAATCTTCTTGTAAGGGTTACAAAGATGCTAGCTTCCAAACTGACAAAGTTATTTTAAAATCGCAATTAGGATTTGTGTTTGTGCTTATTAGAGGTTCAATTTTGATTGGAAGAGTTCCAAGCAGAAATTGTAGCCGATTCTACTACTAAGGCCATATTTTAGCAACATATGATGTAGCTAAAAGAGGCAGTTTGGATCAAAAGTTCATTTAGTATTTTGGAAATACTTCAAGTGTTTTTCCAAATATCACTAATCCGTGGAACTTTGTTGTGATAATTATGGTGTCATTTGTGCTAACAATGGAACCAAAATCACAACGGTGATCCAAACACTCACTTAGACGTTCTTCGAGGAATTCATAAAGAATGAGAAGACGTTAAGATATACAAAATATCAACCGATGATGACATAAGGGATTCACTTACAAAGACCCTCGCATAGGCAGAAGCATGGTGGGCATGTTAGATCCATGAGTATTCGATACATAAATGGAGCCTAGTGCAAGTGGGAGACTGTTGGTGTAATGCCCTAGGCTTTAGTTATGTTTAACTGAAAACCGTTATGTATCATCTTTATCGTTTATGTTTATTATTTGATTATTATATAGTTTGCATATTTATTGTAATAATCTCCGTCCCTAATTATTAAGAGAATAATTAGTATAATTGTCAATGGATAATCATATGATGATTATATGCATAGAGATGCACATTGAAATTATGGGTACTTGTTAGAGAACAAGTGACTGGACTTGACCCGTATGAGATTTATGTCATGGTCAAATGTCATAATTAAATCTCATATGGTCACTTCATTTAGTTCCTAGACCTGAGATTATCATGACCTTACATATGATGAAAGTTATGTTTGATTTTAGTCAAACGGTATCTTAACACGATATCTATAAAGGCTATCTTTGGCATGATCGGATTCATGATGGGAAGGATGATAAGTCAAGATGGAATTTGTCCCTCGAAAGAGAGATGTTTTGCTTGGGCCCCTCGATGAGTGATAATGATGGAAAGTGTGTGGCCACACCCCAATGCGATTGGAATTATCATTATACTCAAGAATCGAGAACAATAACAAGTTGACGAGGACCATGACTTGTGTTCAATATAACATCGTGAGACAAAGGGAGAAATGGAAGTGTACCATTGGAAAGATCGGATTTGATTTTAGTCAAACGGTATCTTAACACGATATCTATAAAGGCTATCTTTGGCATGATCGGATTCATGATGGGAAGGATGATAAGTCAAGATGGAATTTGTCCCTCGAAAGAGAGATGTTTTGCTTGGGCCCCTCGATGAGTGATAATGATGGAAAGTGTGTGGCCACACCCCAATGCGATTGGAATTATCATTATACTCAAGAATCGAGAAAGCATTGAACAATAACAAGTTGACGAGGACCATGACTTGTGTTCAATATAACATCGTGAGACAAAGGGAGAAATGGAAGTGTACCATTGGAAACGTGAACTCTTACGTTGTGTTATTTGGGTAGACATAATGGCTTGCTAGAGTCCGCTTATGTCTTATGAGGGTCGATGTGATCAGACTCATTGCCAACATAATACAATCCTATTGGGTCACACACAAATAGAATGAATTGGTTGAACAAAAGGAAGAATGATTGAAGAAATCTGGTCGTGCGACACATCAAGGCCATGTGCCCCGTGTGGTCGTGCGACACAAGAGGTCCTAAGGCGGTTTACAGAGCTGGTTTCCTAATTTGATTAGGAAACATATTTTGTACTAAAGTAGTATAAATATAACAGTCTGTCAACCCTTTTAACCCGAGCCGAATTTTTCAATAGAAATTCACAATCAAAAGTCCTCTCAATATTCTTCCATAAGTTTTAGGAATCTAGCAATTCCCAACCCGAGAATTGTTCTCGACATTCATATTTGTGTGGATTACCAAAAGAGGGTCTTAATTTTGTTCAAACAAATCAAAGACCTAGAGTTCAAATCTGAAGATCCAAAGGAGTTAAAGATTTGAAGATCAAAAGTTTGTGATTACGAATCACATAATTATCCGTTCGATAGCTCAAGACCGGAAAGCAATTAAGGTTGGTAAATTCTATCTCATAGCAATTCAATTTAATTGTATAGAACGGATCTTAGGGCTTTGGTTTTGTGTTAATTTTATGCTTAATTCCGCTGCGCATGGACCCATAAAACCCAACATACACCGAGGAGATCAAGTTTCTGGAGAGATATATGCTCTATGCGAGGGTACAGTTTAAGGAGATGTCCAATAGAAGAAATAGGCTCTTGGCTGCTAGGGCGAGTCTTTCTGATCAAAAAGGGGTAGCAAGCTCAAGCAAGCTGTTTGAAGATATTAGCCAAGACTTTTGTTGGGAACTTCTTCAACAAACAAGAGAAGAGATGGACAAGATAAGAGAAGAGAGGGACAAACCCTGTAAAGCTTCGATGTTATGTTTCCAGTGTTTCAAAAACAATTTTAATTTTATGTATGTTTTTATTTATTAGGTGCAATGGTGATGTTTTTGGATATTTTCGATTATGTTTAAAAGTTGCTATTTAGGGGGAGTGTTCGAACTCCTATTTTTTAAATTGGTTTGTGTTTATTATATAATCTTGGCTTGAGATTTATTTTTGAACATAAAGCAACAAAAGAGGGGGAGATTGAAAGTGTGTGGTGTCTCACACACATTGACAAGTCAAAGGTTGACTTAATTAAGTTTTGTTACTTTCTTAATTACTCAATATAGGTAAATATTATGTATATTATATTTATATATACTAACCTACTGACCGAAATATTGTTTTGTTTTTAGTGTGTATTTTGGTTATTTTTGTAGGACCCTCACACAAGGAAAGAAGTCTAAAGAGAGAAGTATTGTTTGAGTGGTTATGGAAATAAAGAAGTCTAATTGAAGACGATTTATTCAAGAAAATCTCATCCTAAGCCCTGGACTTCCTTGGCTATAAATATGAGACTCACGGCTCATTATTCCTGCGCCTTTACAGACTCTAAATGCTGAAGAATCATAACTTTAGAAGAGTCCTTTATGTGTGAAAGTTTTTTGTTTATTTTGTCTTCTCTTAGTTTCATTTTGTGTAATTGTTTCAAAAATTATTTTAATAAGAGAAGTTTTATTGTCTACAGAGAGTTGCTGTAGATAAGTGTTATTTCTTGTGTTCATTTCATATTTAATTGTTAAATTCCGCTGCTGTTCTTGTTGATGTTAGTACTGGTGTGATAGCATAAAGACTCACATTAGTTTGTTTATCGTTCCTGTGTTGTTCCTAGCCGCTTGATTTCTTTCAGGAAGTAATTAGGGAAAATGAATTACCTTGTAATCCGGATATGGTACTTACCTAACTTAGATCAACCCCTTTGAATTCCTTAGATGATATAGATAAATCTTGAGCAATCGGTTGGCAACCAAATCCCTTTTTCTTTGTGTAAAATGTACCTGCTATACAAATATCAAAATATCCTGAAATATACTCCCCCTAAACACATATTCATCATGATTTAAAAATTCAAATGTTGTTGAGCACAAGATCATTAGCTAAAAATGTGGAAGAAGTAAAAAGTCATTTGTTCAATATTTTCACCAACGACCAGGTTGACCTAATTTATGTCTAAGTAATTATGCAGAATGTACAAGCATGTGATGTATACATCTCAGTATCTGTATGGTATGTGATGAGATCACACCCGGGGACTCATCTCCTATAGGAAAGTCAATGAATTGAATTCTTGTCTTGTTTGACCTCTAGGATGTACTCACCCATTTTTTATTTATGGGGATAGATTAGATGGGTAGCTTTCACTCTTTTTTATTTCTTAGGATAGTGTGAGTACCCCAACCCGAACTCGTATTTTTGGGTCTGCCCATTTATTTAAATTCATTTAGTCTTGGGCCCATTTTTATTATTCATCAGTTTTGGGCCTGCCTCCCTTCGGCCCAGTCTGCCAGCAAGCAGACCGGTGTCGTACGACACCCCCAAATGAATTCCAAATCAGTATTAAATAAGGGATTTTATCCCATTTGCAAAGGGGGAGGACAATAAAAAAAAGGGAAAAACACTCTTTCTTTGTCTCTAAGCTACACGCTCTCTCTCTCTCACTTCTCTCTCTCTCTAGCCGAAATAACAGAGAGACCCTCCTCTCTAACCGGTCTTCTTCCTCACCGGTGACAGCCATCACCAATCTCCCCACTGCAAAGGCCTTCTCTCTCAAATCGGCCGGAGTTCCTTCACATCCAAAACAACAACAACCACAACACCCCTCACTCTCTGATTCTCTCTCTAGGCAATTTCCAGAGAGCTTTCTCTCTCTAAATACTAAAATGGCGTAGCTCTCCCTCTCTCACCGTCGCCTTGACCTCTCCTCACCGAAAACTTAACCCATTTCTCCTTCTCCGGCCAAGCTTCCTCACCCCTCTGTTTCTCTACCCACCGGCGACCCAATCGCCTACCACCATTCTCGGCCAAACCCATCACCGAGCTCCCTCACTTCCAAAACTAGTTCGCCGGTGACCTCCTCACCGTTCTCTCTCTTGGCGCCGGCTAAACGGAGACTTCACCCAATATTCCTTCAACCGCTTCCTCATCCGGCCAAGCCCCAAATCGATGCCTCCTTCTCCCTTGTTACAGACTGTAAACCCATTCACCGGGTCTCGAATCCATCATCTCCGGCAGTCCGTTCCCACAATCTCAGTCTGGTCTATTTTTGGGTCTTCACCAAAACCAGCCTCAGTTCTTCGATCCATCTGAGAGTTCCAAGCACTGTTCCGAAGCTGATTTAAAGCTCCTTATACCTAACGTGGTATAAGGATCATGGACACTACAAGGGTAACATATCCTTATCTTCTCTCTCTCTCTTACTCATTGTGTTTGATCTGTTAATCTGCCATTGCCTTGTTCTTCATTTGCAATCCATTGATCTGTGCTTAGATTTGCTTTGCCGTGATTTATACTTGTGGCAGTCATGTTCTGGTTCACGTGCTCTGTCTAAGCATTGTTTGAACCATGTTGGTTTTGATATTCATGCTCTGATTCATATATTTTATCTACACAATGGCTTGAGCAATATTGTTTGTAATTTAAATACAAAGATGAGTGTGAATCATCTATATTCACACTCATCTGAGTGTAGATCCCTTCCCCCGTGGTTTCTGAATGTGTTGGATCATTTTTGTTGAGTTAGGAAGTGAGGGTTCTTTGATTTGTGACCCAAGAGATGTGATCATTCACATTGGGTCACCAAAACCCCATGACCTTCCCACAATACTCTTTTGTTTTCAGCCTCTTCATTGTTACAGTTTACCTCTTTGTTTGAGTTAGGAGGTGATGGCCCATCATTAACATTTGGCCAACAAAGCCATATGATCCTCCCATAATGCTCACTTGTTACTGTTATTCTACTTCTTTCAGTACTAAGAGTAGTATTGGTGGCATGTCCACCCCCCTTTGTAGAGACAGTCTGACCAGGGCTTCCTGTGTCATACGACATCCATGCTCCTGGGTAATCCTGTGTCGTATGACACCCAAGGCCCTGAGCAGTCCTGTGTCGTATGACATCCGCGGCCATGGACAGACTGCCTCAACCCCATTTCCTTGTAATTCAATTTCATCAATTGTAAGTGGGATGTGGCCTCCCACGGTAAAAGGTTCACAAGTTGTAATCCCTATTTTTGATCAATAAAGCAAAGCATTACAATGCATTTTATTACATATTTTGTCACACACAAATTGCACACACGTTTGAATATTTTGAATGTTGAACATAGAAAGACTCGTCTACGGACGAGGCGTGTTGGGTGAACTCTCAAGTTCTTCCCAACACGTAACCTGACCCCCGGACCCAAATTCTCTTTTAAAAAGGTTTTTCAATGTTTTCCTTAAAAACGGCGTGGCGACTCCCAAGATAATCATATTTTATCTTTACATTTTTTCGGCGAGCGTTCATTCAGTGGCGACTCCGCTGGGGACTTGAAACATGTTTTCAAAAGTGGGTCAAACTTTCGTGTTTATTCAACATTCAATTCCTTCATTTGTGTGTGCACTGTTTGTGGCATTATATGTGTGTAAATGCATTTCTTGCTTTGCTTTATTCCCTCCCCTTCCTTGCTTCCTGTTGAAATTGTGCTAGTGCTTGGGGCTTGGGCTATTGCATTGTGCTTGGAGGCTGGGGCTGGTCCCGGTTTGTTGTTCAGATTATGGATGTGAGACTCCTTATGTCACGCGACACAATTGACCTCATCAGTCTTGTGTCACGCGACATAAGTGGTCAATTTTGCAGGATTTGTTTTCCTGGTGCAGGTTGTGATTGTGGGCAGTCCCCCATGATCAAATTATTGATCCTTGATTATTGTGCTCTGTGGGGTGTGTGTGTTATTTTCCAGTTCATCCCCTTTTCCAAAAAAAAAAAGCAAAAAAATATTTTCCTAGAAAATGCCTTCACACTACTCGCACGCTACCTGCACATAGAGTTAGAACCCGGGAGTGTACGGACGGCATCGCGGGCAGTGACGTGTATCGCTTACGCTTGAGCGCCTAAAGTCCTCCTAGCCTATAGAGTCAGCCAACACTTGTTCGTGACACACTTTTTATCGTGACCGGTTGGTTTTTGGCAAAATACTTTTCAAAACATTTTTCAAACTCGGTTTTCAAAATTTTCTCACAAAGTCCGAGTCATACTTTGTCTCCAAAGTCTTGGCATACTCTCCTCCTTCATGAAGAAGTTACGACATAACTCAACGTGAGTACCTGTCAAAGCTTTGACATGTCTCGACGTGGGTACATGTCAATTTCTCGACTTGGCTTCACAAGAGGTCATGACGCATTTTCGACATGTGCTAGCGCGAGATCATGTCGAATTCTTGACACATAATAACAAGAGGTCATGCCGAAATTTCGCCATGAAGCGACGAGAGGACATGCCGGATTTTCGACTCAAAATGAGGAGAGGTCATGCCGAATTTTTTCCAGGATTTTACCTGCAAATTGCGGTCTCGTACATTCAAACGTACTTTCGACCCTCTCTCCTCCCGAGTCTAGACGTTTTGACTTGGTCTTGGTTTTGAAAATCTTGAGTTTGACTTGTTTTGACTTGTACGCTCATAGGTCCGTTTTGCCTTTTGATTGGCGGGTTCCACGTGCCCTATATGACCTCTGTCGGGATTGTCCATCCCGGGATTGCAATACCGGCGGAACCCACTAGTCCAGGAATAGTGTAGAATGCGAAAAAGAAGGTGTCCCCCTTTTTCCAACCATTCTTAGGACTAATAAAAATTGTTTTTATTCAAACCATTAATAAGATGTTGCATGAGTCCATCTCCTCCCTCTCCCATACCACCTCAAGATTCTCTCCTCCGCCACCTTACCAATCACCCCTTCGCCTCTACAGCTACGGCAAGTTGGGTGTGTGCTCTCGTTCCCGGCGCTCATTGGTCCATATTCCAAGGCGAAAGCAGTTCAAGTGTCCGAGTGATCTTCGTCTGACTCAGAATCCGAGATGTCTGGTGCAGAGAATGTGGGGGCTAGCCAGCCTGGAGTTTCTCGCCCATCCAATATTAATACAGTCAATCAGTCTGGGTAGGTTCTAGATTGTCTGTTTGTTTCTTTAGTGAATGTCCTTTATTGGGCAAGAGTCTGTTAAATCCACGTTGGACTAAGTCTTTTTCTTTCAAAGATAAAAATCTTTGTTTCTCTTCTTGCTAGACTCGAGACATAACTTGCACACCCACCTTACACTTGATTGGAACGGTCTTATCCTAGATGATCGCTTGTGCTGCTCAACCACTAATGCTTTGAAATGACTTATGTTTAAATTAATCCGAGTAAGAAAATCAACTGATATCTTTCTCAAATTGGGGCTTACCAACTTCCCACCTTGCAACTCATATGCCCACGCCTCTTTCATCATCCTCATCATTACGTTGCTCGATGAATTTGCATAAATCTTTTCTCATTTAAAAGTTTAATCAAGCAATGAAGATTTAATTTCGTTTAGATCATCCGGTAGGGATTGCGGTTGAAGCCTTTCACCCATAGGAAAGCAATCACCTCACCCTCACTAAACAATACCCTTTCATTTCAAGATTGGCATGTTTTGAAACCCTGTTTAGCCATCACCTTTGCTCTTTGCTAAGAGAAGTTCAAGCAACGCCAAATAAGTTAGCTTCGAGAATCGGCGGTGCACAAAATATTCAAGTCATGAAGAAAGGACAGATATAATCCTCAGCTCCTCAGGAAGCCTTCCAAATTCTCAAAAGAAGGATTTTAAATCCTCACAATCTCAGATATAATCCTAAGCTCCTCAGGAAGCCTTCCAAATTATCAAAAGAAGGACTGTCGATCCTCGCAATTCAGCAAAAATCCCCGACTTCTCGAGAAGCTCTCCAATGTTCATAAAAGAGCCCAAACCCTCAAAGGTTCATAAAAGTTCTCAATAGCTTGGACTTCCTCTCACCGTTACCTTAATCAATCCCAAGCCATCCTCTCAATTTTAGAGGATATTCCCATTACCTTAACCAATCCCAAGCCATCCTCTCAATTTTAGAGGATATTCCCATTACCTTAACCAATCCCAAGCCATTCTCTCGATTTTAGAGAATATTCCCATTTCCTTAACCAATCCCAAGCCATCCTCTCGATTTTAGAGGATACTCCCATTACCATTACCCTTGCCCTTGGCAAGCCAATTTGGACCTCTCATTCTTAGAGGCAAATCAATTCCCTTACCTTAGAAATTCCAAACACATCCCTGCAAGCCAACCTCTCATCTTTAGAGGTATAGTCAGTAAAAGGCCCAGCCGACCTCTCATCTTAAGAGGTCATCCACTTCCAAAATTATCCGATGGCCGATCGAAGCCCGGAAACCCAGCTACAGTCCCTACCGGATAATAATTTCATTCTAATATCTTCGAGATTTAAATAAGATTAATGCTTCATTGCTCGCTTAAATCGGAGCCAAATCCATCTCGGCTCAAATGATCCTCAATCAAAGATTGTGCAAATTCAATCCTTCCCTTCGACACTTCATGTGAGCATATTTCATTTCTCCTCCATAAACACTTGCCGTGGATGTCCCACTGGGGCTTCGCATCCGTGTCTTTCATTGACACTCCTGGAGGACATGCTTTCCAATCCTCCAATCCTCGGAAAAATCCTCAAAGGTCCTCAAAATCTCAAAGTTTCGTTCTCTTTTCAATCGGGACTCGCCCGAACTACGTCGACCTGAGCTCCTCGTCAGGAGGGGAACGTAGGCAACCATAATTGGTCCGGTCGAAATCACAAACAAATCTCAGAAAATCCGGTCTCCTCAAGGGCCGTCCCTATACACTTTCCATCCTTCCGAGTTTGATTCTCGATAACAGTTGGTTTTCTCCTCAGGATTGATCAAAATATTTGTTCATGTCAGGATTGGTGTTTGAATAACCCGAACATCAATAAAGGGTTTTAAGCAGCCTTGTGATCATCACGAATAAGACAAGTTTTCAAGTGTCTCGACAAGTCTTCTCTTTCTACATCATAGGAAGATAGAGCCAAACACTGTTTTCGGTCAGCAGGGGCTTCCATACACTTTTCCACACCTTGCAATGTTTATACTCTCTCAAAAGAGTCAAACCCAAAAGCGAGTGTATCACAGAATCGGGATCCATTCCCACCCTCGAAAAGGGTGCCCCTGCACATATACATTTCTGAGTCTTGTTAAGCGACTGATTGACTGCGATTTGAAACGATGGGTCGCCTCCTCGGCCACAATATGACACTGTCTGCAATAAAGCTGCATGGAGTTTCCTCAAGCTGGGGCTTTGGTTAAGATATCCCTCAGGCTCTCCTTACCGGATTCCCTCCGGGTTTGCCTCGCATTATCAACTGGGGCTTCGCCTAGTCATCTCTTCAAAGTCGGGATCATTCTCTGCACTTTCTCTGCTGCTTGCTGCCTCAGGCGCGCGACACACCTTATCCTTATCAGCAACAATCAACCTGCTGCCGTCTGCACTCTCAGAGTACACCCCGACTTGCCTAGCTGCGCCATATCATCCATCACTCATACACTCCTCAAATTCATGGGAGAGGGTTTGACCCATACATCATCATATACACAGTCATCCCATACACAATCCATCATAGCATAATTGCTCCATACATATCCGCTTGTCAAGCCTTGCAAAAACCCTCACTTCCCTTCCATCCCCAGCTGAGATGGACTTGTGCAACAAAAGATTAATAATGCATAAGCAAAATTTCAATAACTGAATAAAATGCAAAGTGCCTAGTAGTGTTGTGTTTCCCCCCACAGGGTACAATAATCAGGTGATCATAATCGGATCATGGGGATTGCTCCTCAAATCACAATCTGGACAAAGAGTTCAAATCTTGCAGGCGGCACATTCTGCCTTTACCGTCTTCATAGGTCTCGTAATCTTCAGACTTATCAGCATCGGTTGAAAAAAAAAAAAGAGCTTCAGCCGCCTCAGACTCCAAGCAATGCTCGTCGAAAAAAAAAAAATTTCAGCTGCTTCAATCTCCAAGCATTAGGGCTCTTTAGTCTCATCCTCAAAAGCCCGTCCTCATGGGCAGCTCATCACCAAAAAAGCCCGTTCTCACAGGCAGATCATCTCAAAAAGCCCGTTCTCATCGGCGAATCACCACCAAAAGCCCATCCTCAAGGGCAATTCATCATCAAAAGCCCATTCTCATGGGCGAATCATCAAAGCATGTTCCACACAGCGAATTATCTCTAAGAGCCCATTCTCAAGGGAGCTTCATCATAAAAAGCCCGTTCCCATGGGCAAGTCATCATCAAAAGCCCGTTCTCATGGGCGGATCTTCACAAAAAGCCCATTCTCAAGGGCGCTTCATCACCAAGAGCCCATTCTCAAGGGCAAACCATCTCCAAGAGCCCATTCTCAAGGGCGCTTCATCATCAAGAGCCCATTCCCAAAGGCAAATCATTACCAAGAGCCCCTTCCCACGGGCAGCTCATCGCCAAGAGTCCATTCTCACGGGCAGATCATTACCAAGAGCCCCTTCCCATGGGCAGCTCATCAACAAAGACCGTCCCTTGCACGACAAACCATCCCTCAGGTCCAAGAATCAGTGGGTCCAACCCTCAAGACAAAGAATCATGGGGTCCACCCCTCTTGCCAAAAATTCTCGAGTCCGTACCATTCATCATCAACAACAGTGATATAAGGCCCTCCGGCAGCTACAACCCTCCACAATCATAAGCTGTAGCTTCAGTCCCTCCGGAAGCTACAGGTAAGCACAACACATGTATGAAAGCATATCTTAGTCAATTACTTTTCTAAGAAGCTTTACCAATCTTTCGGGTGACCCCCACACAGTCAATCTTTCGGGTGACGCCCACACAGTCAATCTTTCGGGTGACTCCCGCAGAGTCAATCTTTCGGGTGACTCCCGCATAGTCAATCTCTCGGGTGACTCCCACACAGTTAATCTCTCGGGTGACTCCCATACAGTCAATCTCTCGGGTGACTCCCACACAGTCAATCTCTCGGGTGACTCCCACACAGTCAATCTCTCGGGTGCCCACACAGTCAATCTCTCGGGTGACTCCCACACAGTCAATCTCTCGGGTGACTCCCATACAGCCAATCTTTCGGGTGACCCCCACACAGTCAATCTCTCGGGTGACCCCCACACAGTCAATCTCTCGAGTAACTCCCACACAGTCAATCTCTCGGGTGACTCCCACACAATCAATCTATCGGGTGACTCCCACACAGTCAATCTATCGGGTGACTCCCACACAGTCAATCTCTCGGGTGACTCCCACACAGTCAATCTCTCGGGTGACTCTCACACAGTCAATCTCTCGGGTGACTCCCACACAGTCAATCTCTCGGGTGACTCCCATACAGTCAATCTCTCGGGTGACTCCCACACAATCAATCTTTCAGGGTGACTCCCCTTGGAACAGTCAATCTTCGGGGTGACTCCCATTGGAATAGTCAATCTGCGGGGTGACTCCCCTTGGAATGCCAATCTGCAGGTGACTCTCGAATCCAATCTTTCTGGATGACTCCTCGAACAAGCCAATCTTCGGTGACTTCCTTGAATAGCCAATCCAAGGCGGTGACTCCCCTTAGAACAGTCAATCTTCGGGGTGACTCCCCTTGGAATAGTCACTTTCGGGTACAAAGCCCGTGGCCTTTCATTGGCGCCACCATCTTTTTTGAACTACGATTCGGCTTGATTCCCCCACGGGATACGTAGGAATCCTTTCCACAAAAGGTCCAGCCACTCGACCATCTCGGTCATCTTTTTTCCCCGTCGTTCGTGTCCGGCTCGGGATCCTCATTTTTATCGACGACCCCACTTCCCGTGGAAGCGACGTCGCCGAGGGGCTCTGTGAGTACCTCGACCCGAACTCGTATTTTTGGGTCTGCCCATTTATTTAAATTCAATTAGTCTTGGGCCCATTTTTATTATTCATCGCTTTGGGGCTCGCTCCTTCGGCCTAGTCTCGCGCCAAATAGCTGCACCGGTGTCGTACGACACCCCCAAATGAATTCCAAATCAGTATTAAATAAGGGATTTTATCCCATTTGCAAAGGGGGAGGACAATAAAAAAAGGGGAAAAACACTCTTTCTTTGGCTTTAAGCTACACGCTCTCTCTCTCTCACTTCTCTCTCTCTCTAGCCGGAATAACAGAGAGACCCTCCTCTCCAACCAGTCTTCTTCCTCACCAGTGATAGCCATCACCAATCTCCCCACTGCAAAGGCCTTCTCTCTCAAATCGGCCGGAGTTCCTTCACATCCAAAACAAC
Organism: Adenophora triphylla var. japonica; assembly: GCA_022495995.1. NCBI lineage: Eukaryota > Viridiplantae > Streptophyta > Magnoliopsida > Asterales > Campanulaceae > Adenophora > Adenophora triphylla. Next base: position 288,555 of record JAFEMH010000562.1, read on the forward strand.
AACAACCGCAACACCCCTCACTCTCTGATTCTCTCTCTAGGCAATTTCCAGAGAGCTTTCTCTCTCTAAATGCTAAAATGGCATAGCTCTCCCTCTCTCACCATCGTCTTGACCTCTCCTCACCGGAAACTTAACCCATTTCTCCTTCTCCGGCCAAGCTTCCTCACCCCTCTGTTTCTCTACCCACCGGCGACCCAATTGCCTACCACCATTCTCGGACAAACCCATCACCGAGCTCCCTCACTTCCAAAACCAGTTCGTCGGTGACCTCCTCACCGTTCTCTCTCTTGACACCGGCTAAACGGAGACTTCACCCAATATTCCTTCAACCGCTTCCTCATCCGGCCAAGCCCCAAATCGACGCCTCCTTCTCCTTCGATTTATTCTCCCCTGTTACAGACTGTAAACCCATTCACTGGGTCTCGAATCCATCATCTCCGGCAGTCCGTTCCCACAATCTCAGTCCGGTCCATTTTCGGGTCTTCACCAAAACCAGCCTCAGTTCTTCGATCCATCTGAGAGTTCCAAGCACTGTTTCGAAGCTGATTTAAAGCTCCTTATACCTAACATGGTATAAGGATCGTGGACACTACAAGGGTAACATATCCTTATCTTCTCTCTCTCTTACTCATTGTGTTTGATCTGTTAATCTGCCATTGCCTTGTTCTTCATTTGCAATCCATTGATCTGTGCTTAGATTTGCTTTGCCGTGATTTATACTTGTGGCAGTCATGTTCTGGTTCACGTGCTCTGTCTAAGCATTGTTTGAACCATGTTGGTTTTGATATTCATGCTCTGATTCATATATTTTATCTGCACAATGGCTTGAGCAATGTTGTTTGTAATTTAAATACAAAGATGAGTGTGAATCATCTATATTCACACTCATCTGAGTGTAGATCCCTTCCCTCGTGGTTTCTGAATGTGTTGGATCATTTTTGTTGAGTTAGGAAGCGAGGGTTCTTTGATTTGTGACCCGAGAGATGTGATCATTCACATTGGGTCACCAAAACCCCATGACCTTCCCACAATACTCTTTTGATTTCAGCCTCTTCATTGTTACAGTTTACCTCTTTGTTTGAGTTAGGAGGTGATGGCCCATCATTCACATTTGGCCAACAAAGCCATATGATCCTCCCATAATGCTCACTTGTTACTGTTATTCTACTTCTTTCAGTGCTAAAAGTAGTATTGGTGGCATGTCCACCCCCCTTTGTAGAGACAGTCTGACCAGGGCTTCCTGTGTCATACGACATCCACGCTCCTGGGTAATCCTGTGTCGTATGACACCCAAGGCCCTGAGCAGTCCTGTGTCGTATGACATCCGCGGCCCTGGACAGACTGCCTCAACCCCATTTCCTTGTAACTCAATTTCATCAATTGTAAGTGGGATGTGGCCTCCCACGGTAAAAGGTTCACAAGTTGTAATCCCTATTTTTGATCAATAAAGCAAAGCATTACAATGCATTTTATTGCATATTTTGTCACACACAAATTGCACACACGTTTGAATGTTTTGAATGTTGAACATAGAAAGACTCGTCTACGGACGAGGCGTGTTAGGTGAACTCTCAAGTTCTTCCCAACACGTAACCTGACCCCCGGACCCAAATTCTCTTTAAAAAAGGTTTTTCAATGTTTTCCTTAAAAACGGCGTGGCGACTCCCAAGATAATCATATTTTATCTTTACATTTTTTCGGCGAGCGTTCATTCAGATAGCTCTTTTTTTCAAATGATCTTATCAAATTCGACTCAAACTTTCTCTTGATGTCATTTGATCACATAGGAATGGCTTCATACAAAGGGTGTAGTGGTTGTTTCCCTTATATTTGACACCCACCAAGAGACATCCAATAGGATAAATTGTAAGTCAACATAAATTAACATTCATAATAAGAGGATTTCACAATTCAAAGATGAGACAAGTCAAGGGTGAAATTCAAGCGACCACACTGAGATATATAGTGCAAGATTAAACTAATATGCATGCATTTATTTTATTTATTTTTGGTAAGATGCAATGATACAGGTGTAGACTCTGATGTGACCACATCGGGGGTCACACCATTAGATGACACACAAACCTAGAGACTTTTATACGGTTGAAAGACTCTGAAAGTCAAGGGATTTGGTGAAAATATCAGCCAATTGGTTTTCATTACTTACATATTATAACCTAATAATTTTTTGCTCGACAAGATCACGAATGAAGTGATGTCTAATGTTTATGCGTTTGGTACGAGAGTGCTGAACAGGATTTTTTGAAATTTCTATAGCACTTAGATTATCACAGAAGACAATTAAAATATCAATTTTAAGCCCATAATCCTTAATCATCTGATTCATCAAAAGGAGTTGGGAATAACAACTGCCAACAATAACATACTCTGACTCTGCAGTTGAGAGGGAGAAGCAGTTTTGTTTTCGATTGTACCAAGAGACCAAGTTATTCCATAGGTAAAAATACCCACCAGTTAAACTTTTCCTATCATCAATGTTGCCCGCCCAATCAGAGTCACTAAATCCTACCAGATTTGTATTTGTCTCCCGAGTATAGCTTAAACCTAAGTTGATTGTTCCCCTTAACATATCTGATTATCCTTTTTACGGACTTAAGGTGGGAGGTTTTAGGGTTAGCTTGATATCTTACACACATGCACACACTGTACATGATGTCAGGATGACTTGATGAGAGATACAACAAACTTCCAATCATACTTCTATACAATGTGGGGTCAACATAAACACCATCCTTGTACTTGTACAACTTTTGGGATGAAACCATATGAGTCTTTAGATGGGATGATGTGTCAAGCGAGAACTTCTTAACCAAGTTTCTGGCATACTTACTATGTGAAATAAACATTCCCTCCTTACTCTATTTTATTTGGAGTCCTAGGAAATAATTTAGTTCACCCGCCATGAAGGTGGTGGTCATATTGGTGACAAAGTAATTTAACATGTCTTTGGAAGATGATCCAAATACAATGTCGTCCACATAAATTTGAGCCACCAAAATTCTCTCTTTATCTCTAAAAATGAACAAGGTCTTGTCTACTTCACCTCCAATAAATCCCATTTGTACAAGATGCTCGGTGAGCCTCCCATACCAAGCCCTAGAGGCTTCTTTCAAACAATACAAGGCCTTTATTAGTTTAAACACATGGTCTGGACAATGAGGATCAACAAAGCCTTTAAGTTGCTTAACATAAGCTTCTTCATTATGGACATCATTCAAGAAATCACTCTTTACATCCATATAATGTAGAGTGATACTCAAATAACAAGCAATGGCAAGAAGTAACCCAATGGACTCTATTAAAGCAACATGGGTAAAGGTTTCTTAAAAATCAATCCCCTCAAATTGGATGTAGCCTTGAGATACAAGTATAGCTTTGTTTCTAGTTAATTTCCCATTCTCATCAATTTGATTTTAAAAAATCCACTTGGTTCCTATAAAATTCTCCCCATTTGGTCTATGGACCAAGACCCACATATCATTTTTCTCGAATTGATTTAACTATTCTTGGATTGCCATAATCCAATTGTCATCATTTATAGTCTCTACAACATTTTTAGGCTCAAGATGAGACACAAAAAAGCAAGAACTTACCTTGCTTACCTATGAGGTCACACAGCTTAGTCCAACCAACTCTTTGTAGTTGACTCTCGGCTCTTCATGTGTGCTTACCTTTTCATTAACATCACCAACCACCTGTGAAACTGGGTGTTTCTTCTAAATTCAGCTGGGGATATCTCTGGTTCTGTCCAGATTACCTTCCTCACAGTCTGAGCTATAGGACGAGTCCTCTGAATTTGAACTGGACCCATTGGATAATGGTATAGGCTGTGATGTGATCACACCGGAACCTACATCTGTCTATGTTGTTTTTTCTGAATGTTGTTTCTATCAGCTCTGTCATGGCCATGTTCTATCATCTCCACACAACCTGAGACATCATATTCGAGAGATTTTAGATTCAAATTAGAAGTATCATCAAAAGTGACATTAATGGATTCCATTACAGTTTTGGTCCTAAAGTTATACACCCTATATGCACGACTGTTTGTGGAATATCCTAGGAACACAACTCTGTCACTTTTAGAGTCAAATTTTGATAGGTAGTCTCTATCATTCAAAACATGGCATATGCATCCGAAGACATGAAAGTACTCGAGAGTGAGTTTCTTACCAAGGAGTATTTCATAAGGTGTAATGGTTGACCCAACTCTCAAGTAGACTCTATATCTTATGTGACAAGCCGTGTTAAGGGCCTCAGCCCAGAATCACTTAGAGATGTTTTTGGAACTTAGCATGACACGTGCCATCTCTTGCAAAATGTGATTCTTCCTTTCAGTCACCCCATTCTGTTGAGGAGTTTTAGGGGCCAAAAAATCATGTGTTATCCCTTTGGAGTTACAAAATTTGGAGAATAATGTGTTCTCATATTCTGTACCGTGATCAGACCGAATTTTAATCACCTTCTTACCATGCATGTTTTTAACCTTTCTATACCACACTTTGAACACATCAATGGCTTCTAATGTTTCTTTCAAATATAGGACCCATGTGTATCTATAAAAATCATCTACACAGATAAATGAATATTTCTTCTTGCTTAAGCTTTCTAATTCAATGGGTCAGGTCTGTGTGAAATAGTTCCAGAATCCCAGAAGTGAAACTTTGGCCGACCTTTTAGTGTGAAGCTTTAGTTTGCTAACCTTTTTGACACGGACCACACACACTTGCTTTTTTGAAATCAAGTTTGGGTAAGTGTTTAAGAACATTGAATCTGACAAATTTTTCCATTTTCCTAAAACTTGCATGACCCAACTTTTGATGCCAAATTTCAAAATCATTTACTTTATTACTGAGACAAGATAGGTTGTCACCAAATTTGTAACAATTATCTTGTGACCTTACTTCAGTAAAAAGACACACATTAGTGTCATCATACACTTTACACTCATGTTTATCAAATTTAACATGGAAATTGTCATCACATAGTTGGCTTATACTAATGAGATTAACTTTTAGGCCTTCCACATAATATACTTTTTCAACGTAGGGATATGATTAACACACGAAGTACCTTTACCAACAATCTTACCTTGGGCTTCTCCCCCATAGTTCGCATTGCCACCATTTATCAAGGTATAATAATATAAGAATTCAACGTTACCTGTTATGTGCCTCGAGCACCAGAGCACCCACTGTTGAAATACCATGAGCTAGATATAATTCTCTTTATTGAGGTAAATACTACCTTACATTCCTCATTTCTATTGTCCACCCCACAAATCGCCCAATTTTCTGGCGCTGTGAGCTGTGATGTGAGTGCATCCTGACACTCATCTGGAGAGTAGATTACCCAAGGTCACGAATCTGTTGATAACAAAACGGTCTTATGTGACATGGTGCAAAATAGTGGTGACAAACAAACTTTTTTCTCTTAGGTTTTATTCAATCTTTTGAAAAACTTTGGTTTTTGAGGAACTCTCCCTTCTTTCACAAATGTGGATTCATAGCCAAGACCATCTTTAATGTGACTTCCCAAATTTAACACTTCTTCAAGTTTGGCTTTCCCAATATTTAACTTTGCAAAAGTTCCATCTGCCTATTCAAGTTCAGTTTTGGTCTTCTTGAGTTCAACATCACGTTTAGTGATTATGACCTCAAGTTTGGCTATTGCATCCTTTTGGTTATTGTTTTCACCAAAAGATTTTAAATTTCACTTCTTAGAGTGGAAATTTCAGTGGATAGTTTCTCATTAACCTTTTCGAAAACACCCAGTTTTTCTACCCATTTTCCCAGTCAGCAAACAGATCATCATAAGCATCAAGCAGTTCTTGATAACTGCCATCACTTTTCTCTTCATTCTCTGATTTTCCAGAAACCGAGGAATTAAGACATATGAACTTAGAGTCCGAGGATATGATGGGAGTGTGACTATATCTGAAGTAACATCAGAGAGATGTTCGTGACTTTTAGATGAGATTTCCAGGACTGCTAAGTTTAGCGTCTTATCTTCGTCCTCACTGTCGCTAAGGATCACATATAAGCTCATCCCCTTTTTTTCAGAGTGTCGACACACTCATTGGCAAAATGGCCAAATCCTTTACATGCTCTATATTGAACATATTTAGATTTCTTTTTAGAAAAACTTCCTGGTCTCTTGAAATCACTCTCAGTATCCTCTTTGGGGTTTTCAAACGTATTTTAAATCTTTGAAGGAAATTTGTTATCCCTTTTATTTTTCAAAAGCGAAGAGATTTTTTTATTAACAACGCAACATCTTCAGTTTCTAGATTAGAAGTGTCAATTTCTTTGGAGATTTCTTCAATTTCATTTGCACTTTGGATACATTTGAGAAAGCAGTTGCAAGAGCAATGTTTTCAGGCTTGTGTTGATGTTGAATTGACATATTCATTTCAAACATGGTCAGAATACCCACAATACTATCTAAACCCATAGTCGTGGTGTCATGTGCTTCTTCAACAGCAACAATTTTGATGTTAAATTTTTCAGTTACAGTTTTTAACATTTTACTTACTAACCTAGAATTTGATATAGGCTCACCTAGGGAGAGACATTCATTTGCTATTTCCCTCAACTTAGTTGAATAGCTTTTAATGTCTTCAATCTCATTCATCCTCAAATTTTCATACTTGGTTATTAGAATTCTCAACCTAGTAGCCTTTACACTGTCATCACCTTCACAGTGACCTTGCAAAATTTCCTAAGCTATTTTTGCTACATTCTGATTAATTACTTGCCAAAACATGTGTTCATCAACATGACTTGATATAACACCTATAGCTTTGGAATTATAATTAGCAAGGGTAACTTATTCTGTAGTCCAATCTTCCTCAGGTTTAAGTTTGTCGGATTTTTCAGAGGTTTCACACACTACATCTTTACTTTTAACCTTATAAGTATACCATGGGACAATTATGCTTAGCCACGCACTCTCATCAATTGCTTTGATGTAAAGACGCGTCTTAACTTTTTATATAGCATAGTTTGTACCATACAACACATGAGGACAATACTGATTAAAATGACCATCCATTATGACTACTCTTTCTCTGGATCTAACTCAGGGAAATCGAGCGTGACTCTGATACCAATTGAAAGAAATTCAGTAGCTAGGATAGTTGGAAAAACATATAATGACCTCGTGTGAGTCCTGGTGTGATAGCATCAAGACTAACAGAAACAAAAGTTGTAGCGAAATAATAACTTATGAAAGCAGTAAATTGGTTTAGAAACAATATTCACCACTTATCTGCATCAACTTGTTGTACACAATTAAAACTTCTATTATAAAACTCAATCACATTCGATTACAAAGAAACTAAGTTAACGAGAAAAAACTAAAACACAAAAAGACCAAAAAACAATCTCTCATAATGAAACACTCTTTGTCTTGATAAACTAGTTTGTGAATCGTAAAAGGAGTAGATAGCAATGAGGCGCCGTGTCTTCTTTTATAGGAATGAAATTCCTTAATTGAAGGAAGTGATTTGCTTGTGAAGATCTTCCTCAATTTGACTCCCATCTTCCTTTTACTTTTGTCAATCAAGTCAATTCATTTCTTATCTTGATCTCCTTTACTTGTGTGAGAGATATTTATAAAATAACCAAATATACACTAAACAGTGAAACACGGTTAATATGTTAGAAAATTAAATCAAAAACTAAATTATATTATTAACAATATTTACTTAATTATTCTAATATTTACAAAATAACAAATCCTACATTAAGTCAACCTTGACAATATAAAGTGTGTGAGTGATCTCACACACTTTCAAACTGTCCTTCACAAAGAATAAATAAATAAAAATAAAAATAAAAATAAAAGACCAACTGATGCCGCAGGAAATGTGCTTATCAATCTTCCTCCACGTGGCAGGACTGATCACCTAGCTCCTTGACCTGAAATCAGAACCCACGACTAGCCGGATGTGTCTCCGGCTTAGACCCTCGGGCGTGAGAGTAAGTATTTGAAGATTGGAGAGCAAAAATGTATTGAATCAATGAATATTCAGATAAAAAAATTGCAGTTACCTCATAACCGTTGTAGTGGAAATGTATTTATAGATGATGAGTGTGATATCTTTGGCAGGGCTGCATGAGCTCCGCATTTTTAGGGACATTTATGCGTTATGGGAACGTGTCCTTAAATGGTCCCTGATTTGTAGGGAAGCAGTTATGGAAAGAGTAATTGCACGTGCGCCTGTAACCGTTAGGTCGACGCTTGCTTGGCAGGTCGAGGTCGACACTTGTGTTTGGGTCGACCTGACTGTCGAGTAGAGTTGGATCATACCCGAAATCTCTTGGATCATAGGGTCGGACTAAGTTAGTTCGGGACCTGGTTGGTCGGACAATGAACTTAAGTCGACTGATCAATAAGAGAGGCCTTGGGCCATGTGATAATTGGGCCTAGCCCACTGAGAATGAGGTGGCAATAATTGCTTGTGGACTGGACTTTACTCGCTTGGCCCAACTCGATACTTTTGGTATGTTCAGTGGCCCCCAACTTTCGAGTTGACTTTGTCGACTAGGAAGTTAAGAAAATTTTGATGAGGGTTGCTGCTACTCGCAAGTCGCTGCTTGCTTTGATGCTTAGTCGACTAGAGTGACGTGGCTCAATCCTGAACGTTGAATGTCGAACGGCTGGATCTGGAAGAGCTCCGTTTTCCTCAATGATTACTGTTTTTGACATTTGAGAGTCTGTCTTGGAAACTGTTTTCGCATTCAATTGGGAAAACAAAACCTTTGAATTTTCCTTTTCCTCTTCAACCTTGGAACATATAAGTACCAGATTCCTACCTCATTTAGAACTTTTGCTCTCTTGGAATTCTTGAGTAACTCCGGTGAAGGCAGCAAAAAAAGGCAACTGATTAAATCCAAGCTTTCGTTTCCGTCTGTAGTCCTTCTCCACTTCGAGCTAATCAAGCTATTCCTCTTTTCCCTCAATATTAGGGTTTTAATTTCTGCAATTTTTCCAATTCATCCATGGCTAGAACCTTTAGTTGCGAGCCCGGTGCTTGGCATGGCTATTGTAGGGAAAATAGAAGGGTTTATAAGCACTTGAATGGAGAATGGAGAGAGATAACAGTGGAGGAGTGTACTTCAATTTTGACCCGTTGGGGCTTGTGCTTTACCGAGCTAGCCTTGCCTGTAGGGGAGGATTTAGGTGTCTTAGAGACAGGTGATCCGAGAGTAGTACCTTTCAATCTTTTCCATGAACTTCTTGACCACATTGCGTTGTTCTATGTCCAAGATTCCAATAAACCTTCCTTCATTAGGAATAGGTCGGGATTTCCGGGGGAATCTAGGTCGCCTCTTAGTGTGTCCAACAGGCTCCTTGAGACTGTGTATAGAACTGATTCCCCTGTTTCCCCTTCTTCTTGTACAGATATCACTACCAGAAACAGGTCATTTAGCGACGGAAAAAACAGCGACGGACAGATTCCGTCGCTATTTAGCGACGGAATATAGTATTTAGCGTCGGAATTATTTTGGCGTCAAATTTAGCGACGGAATTTAATTCCGCCGCTAAATTCCGCCGCTAAAAAGAATATTCCTCGAATATTCGTTTATTTCCGCCGCTAATTTGGCGGTTGATTTACCGACGGAAAATTCCGCCGCTAAATCTTTAACAAATGGTTTTAATTATTCCGCCCAAGTGAAATTAAATGGTTTTTTTTTTTTTTTTAATAAACACCGACGGAATATTTCCGCCGCCGATAATTTAATAATTTTTTATTTATCGGCGACGGAAATATTCCGTCGGTGTTTAATAAAAAAAAAAATTCAAAATTTCCCGGGAGAAAGACCGCCGCCCACAATGCAAGGGCGAAATGGTTGTACAGAGAAGAAGGTCTTGGAAGTGGTTGTGGAGAAGGGTATGCAAAATGGACGAGAAAATTACATTCCCGGAGAAGCCGATGAAGCTCCCGACACTCTTATCGGCGCTCATTTAAAATTTCAAAATTTCCGAACGAACAACAAGCGAGATAATCCAATTCAAACTTTCAAACCAAATTAATCGTAACACCTAGCCTCTAAATCCCTCACTCCCATCCTCTCTCTCTCTCTATCTCTCCAGCACTTGAATTTGAAAAAAACAAATATCGAGCCGCTCTTACCCCGGTGCTATTTCATCTTTAATTTCGTGTAATTCCACATTTCAATTCTCTCCCTTCTGTCCGGGTCCGAACTGGGTTCGACTTATGAGACAATAATCTCCAGAGTGTTGTCTAATAGTTGGTTAGTTTCCTAATTTTGGACTAATCTTGTTTTTGTTTTATTTTGGATAAAAAATTTAAAATTGTATGCAATTTACCAATTTGGGAATAGCTACAAGAACCCTTGCAATTCTTATATCCCCTAACCCCTAACCCCTAAACCCTAAACCCTAAACCCTAAACCCTAACCCCTAAACCCTACCCCTAAACCCTAACCCCTAAACCCTAAACCCTAAACCCTAAACCCTAAACCCTATACCCTATACACCCTATACCCTGACACTCTTACTGGAGACATAGTCTTTGTACTACAATAGAAAGAGCACCCAAAGTTCAAGCGAAAGGGTGATGACATATTTGTTGAGCACGCGTTGACCCTTACTGAGGCATTATGTGGCTTCCAATTTATCTTGACTCATCTAGATAACAGGCAGCTCCTCATCAAATCCCAACCTGGAGAAATATAGGCAAAGCATTAAGCATATTACCTTTTTTCCCAAGTCCACCCAAGCCAACGCGACAAAATCTCCGTCCAAGACACAGAGCTTGGTTGTTGTTGACTCATTTCCATCCATCAAACTCGATTCGCAGCAACCAAGTAGAGCCAAGTTTAATGTGAACTCGACTACTCACTCTTCAACTACATCAACAAATTTAAGGTTGGAATACGTAGATTGCCAAAGTTCTACTATGGTGATTTACTCTCTCTCTCTCTCTCTGTCTCTCTCTCTCTCTCTCACTAGGCCTATTGTTTTATACACAGGTAATGTAAATGAAACTCGGCTCAAATGAAATTCAAGTTAAATGAACTTGAAATTCACCTTCTTTCTTTCTCAATTATTGTTGCAAGGACTGGTAAAAAAACAAAAAAAAACAAAACACTGGTAAACGAAAATGCTAGTACAATCAACCCTTAACTTGCGCCTTTGTAAGTTTGTGTACAAGAATCTTTTTTCCCTTTTGTCGAAAAATAAATAATACTCCCTCCGTCCCAATAATAGCTTCACCGCAGAAGACAATGTACCAAAGACCATTCATGAGGGGCAAATTATACATCCATTTCTCGGTCGACTTCCCAGATTCCTTGACTTCCGAGCAATGCAAGGCCCTAGAGGGTGTGCTGCCTCCTAAGCCTTCATCGCAGAAGACAGATATGGAGCTTGATGAGTGCGAGGAGACAACCCTTCACGATGTCAACATTGAAGCTTACGATGTAGATGATGACATGCACGGTGGTGGGGGCCAGAGAGTGCAGTGTGCTCAGCAGTAATGATGTGGGTCTTTATTTTCTGGATATCTTAATTAGTTATGACTTATGCAATTTACCAATTTGGGAATAGCTACAAGAACCCTTGCAATTCTTATATCCCCTAACCCCTAACCCCTAAACCCCTAAACCCTAAACCCTAAACCCTAAACCCTAAACCCTAACCCCTAAACCCTAAACCCTAAACCCTAAACCACACAAACCACACAACCCTAAACCCTAACCCCTAAACCCTAAACCCTAAACCCTAAACCACTAAACCACAAACCCTGAACCCTAAACCCCTAACCCCTAACCCCCTAACCCCTAACCACTAAACCCAAACCACTAAACCCTAAACCCCTAAACCCTAAACCAAACCACTAAACCACTAAACCACAAACCCTAAACCCTAAACCTAAACCCTAAACCCCTAAGGCATGTGGGCGTAGGGCATGGGTATAGGGAATAGAGGCATGTGGCGTAGGGTATAGGGAATAGAGGCATGTGGGCATGTAGGGTATGTGGTATAGTGGCATAGAGGCATGGGGCATAGGGCATGGGCATAGGCATGTGGCATGTGGTATAGGGCATGTGGTATAGGGCATGTGGCATGGCATGGCATGTAGAGGCATATTGCATAAGGCATGTGGGCATGTGGCATAAGGCATAGGGCATGTGGCATAGTAGGGTATGTGGAATAGGGCATGAGGCATAGTGGTATAGGGAATAGGCATGTGGCATGTGGGTATAGGGTATAGAGGCATAGGGCATGGGCATGTGGTATAGGGTATGTAGGGCATAGGGCATAAGGCATAGGGCATAGGGCATAGGGCGTAGGGCATAGGGTATGGGGTATAGGGCATAGGGCATGTAGGGCATGGGTATAGGGTATAGGGCATAGGGCGTAGGGCATAGGCATGTGCATAGGGAATAGGGCATAGGGCATAGGGTATAAGGTATGGGGCATAGGGCATAGGGCATAGGGTATAGGGTATAGGGCATAGGGCATAAGGCGTAGAGGCATAGGGCATGGGCATAGGGTATAGGGCATAGGGCATAGGCGTAGGGCATGGGGCATAGGGCATAGGGGGCATAGGGCATAGAGGGCATAGGGCATAAGGCATAGAGGCATAGGGCATGGGGCATGGGGTATGTGGGCATAGGGCATAGGGCATAGGGCATATTGCATAAGGCATAGGCATAAGGGCGTAGGGCGTAGGAGTATGTGGCATAGGGTATAGGGCATAGGGCATAGGGCATAGGGTATAGGGCATAGGGTATAGGGCATAGGGCATATTGCATAAGGCATAGTGTGGCATAGGCATGTGGCATAGGTGGCATAGGGCATAGGGCATAGGGCATAGGGCATAGGGCATAGGGCATAGGGTATAGGGCATAGGGTATAGGGCATAGGGCATAGGGCATAGGGCATATTGCATAAGGCATAGGGCATAGGGCATAGGGCATAGGGTATAGGGCATAGGGTATAGGGCATAGGGTATAGGGTATAGGGTATAGGGTATAGGGCATAGGGTATAGGGAAATTTCATGGCTATTAATAATAATAATAATAATAATAATAATAATAATAATAATAATAATAATAATAATAATAATAATAATAATAATAATAATAATAATAATAATAATAAGGCATAGGGCATAGGGCATAAGGCATAGGGCATAGGGCATAGGGTATAGGGAATAGGGCATAGGGCATAGGGTATAGGGAATAGGGCATAGGGCATAGGGCATAGGGTATAGGGCATAGGGCATAGGGCATAGGGTATAGGGTATAGGGCATAGGGCATAGGGCATAGGGCATAGGGCATAGGGCATAGGGCATAGGGTATAGGGTATAGGGCATAGGGCATAGGGCATAGGGTATAGGGTATAGGGCATAGGGCATAGGGCATAAGGCATAGGGAATAGGGCATAGGGCATAGGGTATAGGGTATAGGGCATAGGGCATAGGGCATAGGGTATAGGGTATAGGGCATAGGGCATAAGGCATAGGGCATAGGGCATAGGGCATAGGGTATAGGGCATAGGGCATAGGGCATAGGGCATAGGGCATAGGGCGTAGGGCGTAGAGGGCATAGGGCATAAGGCATAGGGCATAGGGCATAGGGGCATAGGGTATAGGGCATAGGGCATAGGGCATAGGGCATGTGCATAAGGCATAGGGCATAGGGCATAGGGCATAGGGTATAGGGCATAGGGTATAGGGCATAGGGCATAGGGCATAGGGTATAGGGCATAGGGTATAGGGCATAGGGCATATTGCATAAGGCATAGGGCATAGGGCATAGGGCATAGGGCATAGGGCATAGGGCATCCCTCGTATAGGGCATAGGGCATAGGGCATAGGGTATAGGGCATAGGGTATAGGGCATAGGGCATAGGGGCATGGGGCATATTGCATGTGGCGTATAGGGCATAGAGGCGTAGGGCATAGGGTATAGGGCGTAGGGTATAGGGCATGTGGTATAGGGTATAGGGTATAGGGTATAGGGGCATAGGGTATAGGGAAATTTCCTAATATTAATAATAATAATAATAATACATACATAATAATAATAATAATAATAATAATAATAATAATAATAATAATAATAATAATAATAATAATAATAATAATAATAATAATAATAATAATAATAATAATAATAATAATAATAATAATAATAATAATAATAATAATAATTACTATTATTATTATTATTATTATTATTATTATTATTATTATTATTATTATTATTATTATTATTATTATTATTATTATTATTATTATTATTATTATTATTATTATTATTATTATTATTATTATTATTATTATTATTATTATTATTATTATTATTATTATTATTATTATTATTATTATTATTATTATTATTATTATTATTATTATTATTATTATTATTATTATTATTATTATTATTATTTTTATTATTATTATTATTATTATTATTATTATTATTATTATTATTATTATTATTATTATTATTATTATTATTATTATTATTATTATTATTATTATTATTATTATTATTATTATTATTATTATTATTATTATTATTATTATTATAGCGGCGGAAATTTCCGTCGCTGAATTTAAAATCGGCGGAAATTACCGTCGGTGGGAGTGACATGTCATCGATCCGGGTGGCGTACGTATCGTTTAGCGTCGGATTTAACAGCCGACGGAATATTCCCGCCAAGCTAAATATTAATTATAGCGTCGGAATTTAATTTCCGCCGCTATAATTAATATTTAGCGACGGAATATCCGTCATCCCGTGGAAATTATAAATACACAGTTTATTTCTCAGAAATCAATTACGCCAAATATTTCCCTCTCTCTCTTCCCGCTATCTCTCATCTCTCTGCGACCTAGAAGAAGAAGCGACGACCTAGAAGAAGAAGCTCACGCCGCCGGCCGTCTCCTCATCGCCATCTACTGCTCGTCTTCTCCTTCCTTCGTTCGTTCTTCAAGCTCCATCCTCCGTCTCTCTTCCTAATCGCCATTGACAAGAAACAGTACGTTTTCTTCCTCTCATTTCTTGAAATTCAGCCTCTTATTTGATTGAAACTCCTAATTTGAACGGTATTTGTAAATCAAATTGGTAATCTTCGTTTGCTCGTCTCCTCATTTTTTTTGGCACGGTTGATTTTGGTGATGCTTTTTACTGTGAATTTTATTTATTCCTAAATATTTTTAATTTGGGGTTTTCTTTTCCATAATTTGAATTATCCATATCCCCATTACCCCTATAAGAAACCCTCACTAGCTATGTTTCACTGTGTTTTTGTCATTGTGTTTTTTTGGCACGGTTGATTTTGCCGTGCAAAGGTTGGGGATTGCCGAAGACATGCCTCTTGGGTTTGATTGCTTCTGCTCCTGTGATTACTCAATATCCATCTCTATTATTTTTTATGCATATGCTGCTTGATAAGTATTCGTTTTATAATTCATTACAAAAATGAAGTCTTGGAAGCAAAATAGTTGCCTTGCTTTTCTAGCCGCTATTTCACAATTCCAAATTGACTGCTGTGCTTTTTTGGTTCATTTTATGGTTCGGAAATGAAATTTTAGGGCTTATCCTGTTTGTTAAGGTATGATCAGTATGGAACTATGGATAGGGCGGAGTTCTTAGTCTTTTTATTGGTGAAGTTTATATATTTTTGGGATTTGAGGGGTATTTGCGTATGAGTGTGTGTCTTGGCGTGGGTAAGAATATTTCCTGATTGCATATTGAAGGAAGCTAGAGTTCGAGATGCTTTATTCCTTTAGACCTGAAAACTGGTGATGCTTATGAACACTTAAATTTGAATTGGTATGTACATATGATTTTGCAAAGTGGGTCATTATCAGTTTCTGAAATACTTGAATTGTCAAAAGTGTTGATGTTATACCAATATTAGCATTGCTTATTAAATTTTGTTAAATGTGCCTATGTCATGACATCATCTAATTTTTATAAAAATATACTCGGTACACGGTACACAAACCAAACTCATATTTGTATACCGTGTACCAACCAAGAATGCATAATCGTACGGTGAGTACCGTACCAAACTTTCGTTATACCGAAGGTCGGTATACCAAAAATTTTGGTTAGTTGAAATGTTGTTTGTCTGAAATAGAGTAGGCCATGGTTTGGTTAAGACTTATGAGGGGATTTCTTCCTAACTTTCCCAACATCCGTGTTATAAGGGAACTTAGTTTGTGATTGACGAGTTAGGTTTTAATTGTTGAGGTAGAGATAATATATACACTTCTTTTCTTATCAATTTTTTTTTTTGATGAGGTAGAGAAACCAATACAGATACATATTAGGGCATTAAAGGAAAAGCATCTGAAGTCAAAGACATTTTTAAAATTTTTGTAAATCCATTTATATGAAACAAACTAGGATACGGTTTTACGTATATACGTGTCGCGTAAATAAGTAAACCAACATTTAAGGTGTAGTACACGAAATCATAAAATGTGCTTTGAGAACCATAACTGAGAATAAAGAGTATCTATGAAAATCACAAAAATAATTGATAAAGAGCTAAAGAAAAAACGAATAATGCGTAATCTAAATGGTGGTAATAATTAATTTAAAAACGTAATATTCAGTTACAAACAAATAAGTTAGAAAACTGTGGATGAAATAATTTAGGAACATCTAGTTCTAGATCTCATTTTGGGGCGATTGACGGCATCGCGGACGGTGATTATGTCGCCTACGTTTGAGCGCCTGAAATCAATCCTGGCACCCTAGATGCACCTTATATGAAACAAATTAGGATACAGTTTATGTATCCTAGTTTGTTACATATTTAGTAATATTAACGAATAGAAGAAAACATATGCCACTATAAAGAAAACGATAAATAACCGTACTCATAATCAAATATGTAACATGTTAAATAACCGTACTCATAATCAAATTGCCACAGAGGCAGAAGGAGGATGCGTGGGATGAGTTTAGGGTAATGTGTTAATGGTTTTTATTTAAAACTTAAATGTTAGTTTGTTATTAAAATGTTATAATTAATAATGATTATACTCTTTTAGTTTTGTAATGTTATCATTATATGTTGTAGGCTAAATATTATTGGGATCCGTGACATCGGCCAGGCGACTGGCTAGATATGTTTTCTTTGAAAGCGTGCTCACAAGCTGTTTAAGGATTTTATTTGTAAATACTTTTATCTATCCTTAATTAGTTTAATTAACAATGATTATACTCTTTTAATTTTATAATGTCATCATTATATGTTTACAAGATATTCATATTTTTTATAGGTACCACGAAGAGAAATTATTATACTTGCTTTCGGCTCGCGGCGGACAGCGGCCCTTGTGTCCTACTTTTATGACCGTTGAGGTGTTTGCTCAATTTTGCGAATATTGGGAGCCGCCTGCGGCGAAGGTCAGATCCGAACAGGCCAAGGCCAATAGAGCAGTGCTCCTCGGGTCGGCGGCGTTGCATACCGGGGGACGCTCACGGTCGCCGAGCATCACGACCGCATGGTATGTATGTTAATTTAAATGTAGTAGTGTATGGATGCTTTTAAATAGGTTTATGTACGTATGTTAGCCGGGAGCCAATGTTGATGCTATGAAATCCATAGTTTTAGTGTAAATGTAGTGTATGCATGCTTTTAAATCGCTTAAATGTTGCATTTATATATACAATTTCAAAGTAATAATCTCGCTTATTTTATTTATAGGAAAGGGAGTATGGTCCGAATATCACTTTTGTGGATGTTTACGCTAGCCTCCATATTCGGAATTCTACAGCGCCCGATCAACCTCCGCAATGGGTTGACGATCGATCTGCACGCCTTTGTAAGTAAACTACCATTAAATGACTTGATTTTGAATATGTAAATTTATTTATGTACCTTACATTGTGTATATGATTATAATTGTTTGTTTTATTTTTCAGGCTGCATATCAAGCCGCCGTTGTTCCCGAAGGAACGCCTCCCGGCGAGCCCGTCCCCTTCGTGCCTGATGTTTGGCAGGAGGTCACCTCTCAGGGACATCCAAGGAGAGGAGCCCGAGTGTTAGGGATGGGGGATTACGGGCGGCAATGCCCGTCGACGTCGACCGGCCGTCGGAGAAATGTTGACCAGCCCATGTTTCATGATCCGAGGGTCGACACTCTGGAGGCTGCGTTGGAGGAGGAGAGACGCGAGCGGGCAAAGCTTGCGGATGCTTTGGCGCTTCGACGCAGATGCGGGAGGAGAACGATCGACGCCATGCAGACTCGAGACAATTGGCGCCGTTGATGGCTCGTCTCGGCCGGACTCCCGTGATAATTCCCCAGTCCCCCAAAGTGCTGGGATTGCGGACTTTTTAGACATTGTTGTATTAATTTATACTTGTTTGTAAACATTTGAGACATTTGGTACCCGCGGGAGCCCCTCCCCGCCTCTCCCCCCTCCCCCGCTCCACCCCTCTCCCCCCTCCCCCGCTCCACCCCTCTCCCCCCCCCCCCTTCCCCCCCTCTCCCCCTATCCCCCTGCTCCCCCTCCCCTCTCTCTCCCCACTCCCGAATTGGTACGGTGGTATTTAGTTTTTATTTGGTACTGCTGGTATTTGAATTTTAGTTTTTATAGTTTTAGTTTTAGAAATTGAAATGTTATATCGGGTACAAAAATTTTGGTTTTTTGATATTTTAAAATATTTTTTTTTAATTTATTTCAGAATCAGCGACGGAATTTTCCGTCGCTGAAATTAATGCTGAAAGAAAAATTAATTAAATAAATTAATTTCAGCGGCGGAAATTTCCGTCGCTGTAATAAAAATTAATTTAATTAAATTAATTTTCGCCGACGGAATTTCCGACGCTATAATCATTTAATTTTTATTTAATTTTTGATTTCAAATATGAAAATTCCGTCGCCGTAATAAAATTTAAATTAAAATTAAATAATTTCAATGACGGTATTTTCCGCCGCCGAAATAATTTAATTTCAATTTAAATTTTATTACAAATGATTTAAATTTCCGCCGCCGAAATTAATTTAATTAAATTAATTTTTATTACAAATGACGGAAATTTCCGCCGAAATGAATATTTAATTAAATTAAATTAATATAGCGGCGGATATTTCCGTCGCTGTAACCATTAATTCACCGGCGGAATTAAATTCCGTCGGTAAAAGAAAAAAATAGCGGCGGAAATTGACCCGCCGGAGCACTGCGATGGGCTGGTAGCGGCGGACCACCGACGGAATTTTTCCGTCGCTGATTATTTTTAGCGACGGAATTTTAATTTTAGCGACGGAAATTTCCGTCGCTAAACGACCTTTTTCTGGTAGTGTATGGCGACTCAAGGAGAAGCTAATGCCTCAACCTCGTCAAGCCCTCGTATAGTCGATGCTTTCGAGACCTCTGTGGTGCCGGGCAGGAATGAAAGGGGATATGTGCCTCCAAGGCCATTCAGAGGAAAGCAGAATCTTCCATCTCGATTGAACATGGTGTATAACTTTTGTGAAGTTGATAGGAAGGAGTTTGACGTTACTTTGTACAGCAGGAAGGATTTCTTTGACCAATTTGGTGACACTTATGAGGAAGATCCTACTAGGGTGGCCTTCTACTACGGCCAATTTGAAGCTGGTTTGAGGTTACCCTTAGATCCATTTATAAACGAGTTTCTAGAGTACTCGGATGCATTGCCACTTCAACTAGGAGCCAACACCTGCAGGGTACTGGTTTGCTTTGCCATGGTTTGCAGGTTCTTAGGGTACGAACCTTGCATGAGAGTGTTTAAGGAGTTCTTTACTGTCAAGTTTGATAAGGACAATGGGATAAGCACCCCTTCCAAGTCAAAGTCCCCTAAGTTGTTTACCAACCCCCCCAGCAAGGCCAGTAGCTAGAATTCTTACGTGTTTGTTGTAGAGAGTAGGAGAGGATGGGAGTTCCCCTTCCCAGTGCTGATACTGCGACTGTGAGGGAGTAGGATTACTGGGAGCCATATTGGCATGATGATTTGCGTAAGAAGTTGGTGGAGCCTGCCAAGAGGGGAGCCATAAGTTGGGATGCCTTGGGGACCAACAAGAACAACTACATCTGAGCTGGAATGATGGTCAGCGAGGGAGATGTCGTCCCCATGGTCCCAGTGGTTAGATGTCAGAGGTATCCAGATTGGGTTACCCATGAGGGAGCTCAATTCAGATTTGAGAGAGAGTGCCATTTTTGTAAGAAGACTGCCAATCATTGTAAGGATCATGGAGAACACTTTGGGGGTAAGAACTCGACCCTTCACTGTCCCTTGACCCCTCCAATATTTGCTGATATGCACCTGTTTTGCTCATACCACGTAAGCCCATCGCTCTCGTATGTAGAACTTATTAACTAGCATACGTTTTAACTCGTAGATTATTTATTCACAAGTTTATCTCTTAGCTCGTATGCATCTTGCTTGCTTATTGAATTGGTTGCTCGTGCATACTTAGTTCGTACATAGAACATTTTGCTCGTATGTAGAATAATTAGTTCGCACATGTTTAATTCATACATAGAACTAGTTGCTCGTATGTAGAAATCTCATATGTCGATCTAACCCTTTGTCATTTCAATTTTGGTGCAGTTTTAACTCCTGAGCAAGAAGCGAATATGGGCCGAGCCATTGATGTCAGGAAGAGCAAGAGAAGCTGTGGGGCAGCTAATGCTAGGGAACATCGAGAGAGAGAGAGGGTGTTCAACGCCAAGAGATTTTGAAGTTGGTGGACGTGGATGCCAACTCTATCCCTGTGGAGGACAATCTTAAAGAGCTGGATGGAGGGCGAGTTGAAGGTGAAGTTCAAGGTTCTGAAGAAGTTGACGCTGTTGGAGTGGATGGGGCTGAGCTGAATGAGGAGCCAGTCAAGGAGGTTGTTAGGGCGAGAACTAGAGCCCAGGCTAGAACCAAGTCTAAAGCTGCCTCCAAGGCAAAATCCCATGTCATTGATGTGGATGATGAAGAGGAAGACGATGATACTGCTCCTATCAGTAAAAAGATTAAGATTGGCCCGTCCAAGGTAAGCTCGACATCTGACCAAGTCGACGCTAGTGAGCCAATGGAGGCTGAAGTAAGGATTCCCATTCCTCTCCCATCCATGTTTTATACGACGAGTTGATTAAGGCTCGGGTTGCTGAGTTGAGTGAGGTGACTCCCTTGACTAGGATCAACAATTTAGCTAGGGAGTATCCAGAATTGGAGTACGGTCAGGTGATTGTCAGGAGGGGAGCTGACCAGGATCTGATCAGGGAGTATACCAATAAAGCTCTGACTCCTGAAGCTTGTAGGGCTAGGGTCGGGCTAGCTACCTCCGAGGTAACCCTTGTACTTTTTGTACTGTCGTATTTATTCTTTTCGCTTGTCCCAAGTCTCCATTTTACTTTTGATCGACTTAACTCCTTTTCTTTATATGTCCTCTCAGTCTCTTGCCATGATAGACCTAGCCACTACTTATTGGAAGGCTGCGGAGGAGCAGGAGAAATTGGCCAAGGCTATGCTGGCCCGGAAGAATGAGGAAATGTCAAAGATGGATGAAGAGCGAGCCAAGCTGAAGGAGGAGCTTGAGAAGTTGAAGGAGGAGCACTCTGATCTGGATAGCTCTTATGATGCCTTGAAGCTTGTGAAGGACAATGAAATGAAAGCCAAGGAAGAAGCCTTGGGCAAGCTGGAGGAGGCTAACAAGGAGCTGGGAGAGCTCAGACCTATAAAAGAGAAAGCTGTGAAGGATCTGGAACTGGCGACCCAATTATTGGACGAGAGTCATGTCATCTTGGCCAAGAAACAAGAAGAACTTGAGGCTGCCCGACTTAGATGGGAGGAAGAGCTAGCTGACGCTGTGAAGGCTGCCAAGGAAGAGGTCGTTACTGCTTACAAGGACAGTGACGAGCTTCACACCTATGTTACCAAGCAGGCTAGCTCGTTCTGGGAGGTAGGTCGGAGCCACATGGCTCGACGTATTGTGGTGGATCCTGCCTTCAACATCTCTATTGAGCAACTAGCCAAGTGGGCTTCGGAGGATCCCTACAATACGGCGGCTCACCCAGGCCATAGTTTAGTGTCTTATAATGACAATGACTTGGCCAACATTGCCAAAGACGATGAAGAGGCAGATGCAGAAGTTTGGGTCCCTCCTGCAGTTGAACCAGTGAATTTTGATACAATTTTGGCCGAGCTCTAGCTCGAGGAGCCTGACTCTCCGGCTTTTGACGGTTCAACTCCGCATCATGGATTCTCTGAGTCGGGCAAGCTCTTAGGTCCCCAACAGCAGGAAGGGCCTGTAGGTGATCAAACGACGACCAGTGATCAAGTCGAAGAAGCTCCCTCCTCTTGAATTTTACATTTGAATGGCTATGTAATCAAACAAGTTCCAAACATTTTAATTCTTTGATTTTGTGAATGCTGATGTCTTGGCCCAGTTTTTGGGAGATATCTTATTTATACATTTTTGTTTATTTTTAAGTCTTGGCCCATTTTGGGAGACTTAATCATATTTGATCGTAGCTGACTTTCCTTCATTGTATGTTGTATGCTTCTGATTTCAGCATGTATGTGTCGAGCTAGATGTAATAGGGAAAATAAGTCGTCCTAAGTTTAAGGTCGACCTGGATTCGTGGTGAATTAGTCAACCTTAGACTTGTAAAGATTTTTGTAAATGAGATTGACTCAGAGTCAAACCTGTTTAAGAGGTCAAAGCTGACCAAGGGTCGAGCTTATCAGAACGAAGTCGACCTAAGGTCGGACTTGTTATTAGTGTACAGCTGATCAAGGATCGAGCTGATTATGATGAGGCTGACTAAGAGTCAAGCTTGTCGAACGAAGTCGACTAAGAGTCGGACTTGTTAAGGGAACATAACTGATTAAGAATCGAGTTTGTTAAAACGAAGCTGACCAAGGGTCGAGCTTGTTGAACGAAGTCGACTATGAGTCGGACTTGTTAAAGGAACAAAGCTGATTAAGAATCGAGCTTGTTAAAATGAAGCTAACTAAGAGTCGAGCTTGTTGAAGTTAGTGTACAATGTTTGGTCTAATAGAACTGCGATTTTTATTGAAGTAGGAACATGCTTACATCAAATGGAAAGCTAGAACTATGACAAATTCAAACTTGGGAACTGCCTTAACTTGAACTGCACTAGGGACTTGAACTAGAAGTAGTACTTGATGAGGTGAGTGGCGTGCCATGGATGCTTCAACTCCTCACCATCTGGATGAGCTATCATGTAAGTCCCCTCTTTGATGACCCGAGTAACAATGTAAGGACCTTCCCAGTTAGGAGATAATTTATTCTGTTGGGTTCTCCTTCCTGTTGCTTCAATTTTTCTCAACACATGATCTCCTACTTGGAATGATCTTGTCTTTACCTTCTTGTCGTGGTAACTTTTAGTCCGCTGCTTGTAGGTGACCATTCGAAGGTAGGCTGTATCTCGCTTCTCATCGACTAAGTCTAGGTCGATCAGTCTGTTGGTGTCGTTTTGCTCTTGGCTGAAGAAGGTTACTCTAGCAGTGGGAAATCGCAATTCAGCAGGTGCCATGGCCTCTGATACATATGTAAGAGCAAATGGGGTTTCCCCGGTAGGCCCCCGAGTGGTTGTGCGAACTGCCTAAAGAGCAAGGGGGAGTTCGTCCAACCAGTTGTTGCGTCGACCCACCAGGCCTGTCTTTAGTGAAGATAAGACTAGCTTATTCGCTGCTTCAGCTTGCCCATTTCCTTGAGGATATGCGACAGATGACTGTCAATGCTTGATTCCCACTCTATTCATTTCTTCCTCAAATGCTCTAGAGAACTGTAAGCCATTATCTGATAATATAGCTCGAGGAATCCCAAATCGACACCATATGAAGTCATGTATGAAGTTGATGGAGTTTTCCTCTGTGATGCGAGCTAATGGCTTTGCTTCAACCCACTTGGTGAAATAATCAATTGCAACGATCACATACTTGCAATTTCCCCGGGCGGGAGGGAAGGGTCCGATCAAGTCGACGCCCCACATATCAAATGGCCAAGCAGCGATCACTGGAGTCTGCTCTGTTGTAGGCATATGAGGCAGGTTGGCAAACCTTTGGCATTGATCACATTGTTGAACAAAGTCATGAGTGTCAGCTCTCATGTGTGGCCAATAATACCCCAAGGTGATCAATTTGTCGGCTAGAGTCCTGGCCCCCGGGTGTCCACCACAAATTCCACTGTGAACCTCATGCATTAACTGAGTGATCTCTTGAGGATGGATACACTTCAACAGTGGCCTGGTATATGATCTCCTGAATAGCATGCCTCCTTGAATAACATACCTCGGAGCTTTCTTCTTGATTGCTCGAGCTTTCTTCTCATCTTCTGGGAGCTCGTCAGTTTCCAAAAATGCTTTCATTTCCTCGATCCAACATTTGTTGTAAATCCAATTCCTTGAAGTGTCTTCCACACACTGAATTTTAACCCTTTCATAAGCTGGATTCTCGAGGTAGGAGATGGGTCCTCATGTGGCTCATCTGTAGTGGCCAGTTTTGAGAGCAAGTCGGCCAACTCATTGTCTTCTCGACCAATCCTTTGGATTTCCCAAAACTCCAAGTCTTTTGTCAGTTCCTTCACCAGGTCGTGGTATTTGACTAAGGTGGAGTTTAGTACTTCATACTCGCCTCTAACCTGGTTGACTACGAGTTGGGAATCACAGTATGCCATGATTTTAGTTGCTCCAAAGCACTTGGCGTACTCAATGGCTGCTACTAAGGCTTCATACTCCGCCTGGTTGTTGGAGGCATCAAATTTGAACCTTAATGACTCCTCATATACTGTCCCAGACTCTGGCTCGATCAAAACAATCCCAGCTCCACTGACATTCTTTGTAGCTGACCCATCCGAGTAGGCCTTCCAGCAATCGTCGGGTAGAGTAGTGACGGGCTGGGACTCTTGTTCTTTTCCCTTAGCTTTTTCCTTCTGAACTCGCACCTCGCTATCTTCCTTGGTGAACGTAAGATCGACCAAGAAGTCTGCCAAGGCTTGAGCCTTCAACGCCTTTCGAGGTCGATACTCGATGTCGAATTCTGTGAGGGCAATTGACCAATTGAGTAAGCGACCTGAACTCTCGGGCTTATGCAAAATTTTCCTCAAGGGTGCATTCGTGAGCACCACGATAGGGTGAGCCAGGAAGTAAGCTCGCAACTTCCTTGAGGCTACGACTAAGGCATAGGCTACCTTCTCAGCATTGTAATATCTGCCCTCCACATCTGATAGGGCCTTGCTAACATAGTACACGGGCTTTTGAAGCCCTTCCTCTTCTCGAACCAAAACTGCAGCAACTGCCTTATCCCCCACAGATAGATACACGAACAAAGTTTCTCCAGTGGTCGGGCTACTAAATAGTGGTGGAGTAGCAAGGTAATCCTTAAGCTGTTGGAACGACGAATGACATTCGGTCGTCCATTCAAAATTTTTCGTCCCCCTCAAAGCTTTGAAGAAGGGGAGAGACCTTTCTGCCGACTTGGATATGAAGCGACCCAGAGCTGCCACTCTTCCATTAAGTCGCTGCATCTCTTTGACACTGGTGGGCTCCTGCATGTCGACTAGAGCTTTGATCTTCTCTGGGTTTGCCTCTATTCCTTGCTGTGACACCATAAATCCAAGGAATTTACCCGCTTCTACACCAAAAACACATTTGCTGGGATTAATCTTCATGTCGTTTGCTCTCAAGTTGGCGAATGTTTCCTTTAGGTCGATCACGTGACGCCCGGTCTTTGTTTTAATGACCATATCGTCGACGTAGGCCTCCATGTTTCGGCCAATCTGTGAAACAAAGACCTTGTTGACCATACATTGATAGGTCGCCCCTGCATTCTTCAGTCCAAATGGCATCATAGTGTAGCAATAGATGCTTCCAGCTGCTTGGAAAGCTGTCTTCACTATGTCATCCTCATGCATCTTGATCTGATGATAACCTGAATAGGCATCTAGAAAGCTGAGGGTGGAGTGGCCAGCAATGGAATCAACAAGTTTGTCAATTCTAGGGAGAGGATAGCATCCTTTGGGCAGGCAAGGTTAAGGTTGGTGAAGTCGACGCACATTCTCCATTTGCCATTTGACTTCTTCACCATGACCACATTAGCTAGCCAGGTTGTGTGTGTGGCCTCCTTGATTATTCCTGCACTTAAAATTTTTTGTACCTCGAGCTTAATGGCCTCTTCCTTGTTGCGAGCAAAGCTTCTCAGTTTCTGAGGCTTGGGCTTTATGGTCGGATTGACCTCCAACCTATGAACAGCGACTTCCTCCTTTATTCCCCTCATATCTTCTACTCGCCATGCAAAGACGTCGTTGCTTTCTTTGAGCAGCTCGACGATTTCTGACCTTTCTTCAGTAGACAATTGCTTTCCAATTTGATTTTTTTGTTCAGGATAGGAGGGGTTTGTAATCACTGATTCCAGCTCATCTACAGCCTCCAACTCTGGACCATCCCTGAACTGTAGGCTTTCAATGATGATTTCTCTAACCCTCTGTCTTTCTTCGGCCCCCAGGTGTGGAGCTTCCTCAGCTATCATCTCATCCAGCTTATCTGCAGTCTCACTGGTGGTGGCCCCCGAGTTATTGTCGATCTGGAGGCATAGCTTGCCTATGGAGACTTGGTCGACCATAACTATATCCGGATCGACCATGGTGGTTTCAGAGTGATGTGTCGACTCAGTCATGACCTCGTCATGTGAGCGATAGGTCGACTCTTCCACAATGGTGATTGTAGATAGTCGAGTAGTTTTGGTGACTGACTGAGACAACTTTAAGTATCCTTCTGCAGTCTCAATCTCTAGCTCCCTCTTCTTCCTTTCTCGAAGTACATGATCAAGGTATGCTCGAGCTATGCCTTGCACGCAACCGACTCCAGCTGGTGTGGGTAACTTAACTCGCTGATGGGGGATAGAGGCCACCATTCTAAGTGCTACCTGGCCAGGGATACCAAGAATAGCAGCATAATCACTATTCACATCTATGACAATAAATTTTACCTTAGACACGATCCTGTAGGGATGCTGGCCTAAGTCGACATCCAGCTCAATCTGTCCTTTGGCATCGACCCGGTGGTTGGTGAAGCCTTCCAATTTGCCATCATATCTTTCAAGCTGCTCATTCGAGAGACCCATTTCTAGAAATGTCTTATAGAACAGAATGTCCTTGCAGGCCCCCGTGTCGACTAAGAGTCTGCTCGTCGTACATCCATCAATGAGCCCTGGGATGACGAGAACTTGCTCCCTAGATGCCATAATAGTTGCTAGGTCATAAGGATGAAAGCTGATTACCTCGTCCCTGACGTGGCTCCTTGGGGGCACATGTGGGGCTTTTGTTAAGCTGAAAGATCTTATGTTTGATGGGCCGTGTTCTTTGGCTTGTTCGCATAACACCCGATCTCGCCCTAGGTTGTCTTGGCTCTGGTGTACACACACGGGTCGCTCACCTCCACCGCCTTGAGGCCTTTTAACATATGTGTCGAGCCTTCCCTGGTCGACCATCCTCTGAATGATACGCTTCAAACTCATACAATCCTCAGTAGTATGGCCTGTATCCTTATGGTAATCACAGTATTTGCTATTGTCCCTCCTGAACTTGTTGCCTGGGTTCATTGGGGCAGGTGGGGCCAGCTCGACCGCATTCATTATTTCTGTTTGACTCACCGTTAGGGGAGTGAAAGCTTCGGGTACTTTCTCTGTCGCCCTGGTCCTGTTCTTACCATTCTTGTTGTTTCCCCCATTTTTGGCCGAGTCTTTCTTATCATCAGCGACCTTAACTTTGGGGCCTTTCCCATTCTTCTTTTTTTTCTCTCCTCGGCTAGTGCCACATTGTAAACTTTCTCGAACAACTCCTGTCGAGTAGTGACTGTACGGACTGTCAACTCGTAATCCATGTCTGCCGAGGAAATTCCATTTACGAAGCATTGATCACCTCCCTGTCCGTGAGATCCTCCTCGATCTTGTCGACCATCTCTTTAAACTTGGTGTAGAAGCTCATTGAGCTTTCATTTTTTCCTTGCACCAAGTTGTTTAGATCGGTGACAGTCATTTTCCGAGCTCCAGCAGTTGAGAAGCGACCTAGGAATTTTGTTCTCATACTCATCCAGGTCGAGATGCTACCGGCTGCCAAACCATTGAACCATGTCAGAGCTGCCCCTGTGAGTGTGCTTATGAGGGCTTTGCACATAGTGTCGTCCTCATTGGAGACAAAGCACATTGTGGCCTCCAGGTGTTGCACATGGCTTTTTGTATTGGTCGCCCCTGAGTACTTTTCTAGGAGGGTGTAAGTACCCAAATCTGGCTCATGCCTTCCGGTTAATTTCCCCGGCAATTCCGGTAAATTTCCCGGACTTTCCTAGAGTTCCGAAACAATTCCGGAACTGTTCCAAACCATTTAAGGGCTGAAGGGAAGGCTTAGTAATTAAGAAACACGTTTTTCTTAATTACAAAAACCTTCTAGAATTGCCACCTTGCATGATTCTAAAAACATGCTGAGTCATTGTGGATAATGCCGCACGGCTGCATTAGCCAAGGACCTCTGGCCGCACGGCTTCATTAGCCTTATCCAGACTGCCTATAAATAGAGGCCTCCTCTACCCATTTCCATACACATTTTTTCCAGCATAAAAACACCCAAAGAAGTCCCTACGAAAATAAGAAGCTGAAGGAGTCTAGAAGCCACCTCCCTCATCCATTGAAGCCTCCAAAGTTGGTCCTTCCACCAAGCAAGATCCAAAGGAGAAGAGGCCACCACCATTGGTAACCTCTCACTCCCTTATCCTTGCATTTTACTTGCTTTATGTGATTTATATTGCTCATTGCATTCATATATTGCTATTATCTTGCTTGGGACTTGGTAGTTATCATTAAAGATCATATCTTTATCATACCCCCCTTCCCCCTTTGCATAAATTAGGCATCACTTGTCATTAAAAATGTAATCTTTGAATCAAAAGGTGCATCCTTTGCACCTAAAACCCCCTTTTTACAATAAAAATATCATCTTTATGCATCCTTTGCTCATAAAAATGCAATCTTTACATCCAAAATGCATCATTTGCATATAAAAATCATGTCTTTATAAAAAAGGTGCATCCTTTACACCTAAAATCCATTTTTATGCATCCTTTGCATTAAAAATCATCTCTTTGCATGAACTTAGCATCCTTTGCTTTCAAAAATGAAATCTTTGTGCATCCTTTGCATATTAAACCCTAATTTCCTCATAAAAATGCATCCTTTGCATAAAGATCATTTCTTTACATCAAAATGCATTCTTTGCAAATCAAATGCATCCTTTGCAACCCAAAAATGTCATCTTTTCACTAAAAATGTCATTTTTACATGCATTCCCCCATGTCCCCATTAGCAACCTTGGAACGGACCGGTGTAAAGATCCTATCTTTACATCGTTTCTTCCATTAAAGGTTCCATAATCTCTTTAGAAAGGGACAACCTTGAACCCTATATCTCCGATTAATACTTAAGACGAGCATGAAGCATTCATATAAGCTCGATCGTCTTAAGGTGTAGGATTGATGGGCTAAGGACATTCCTTCCTAAAGAACCTCATTTTTGGGCTATAAAAGAGAGTACTTCTCTCGATCACGCAAGTCCCGAGGTCAAAATGCGATGATCACAAGTCCAAGATGAGGACGAGATCAAAATCCCGAACACATAAAATCCAAGAAATCCCGAGCGACAACCAATAAAATGGTTTGTACGTCCGGAAGACAACTTGGGACATTCCCTCCCCTTTTATTCAAACACATGCACACAAGAAAGCACGCAAGCAAGTAAGATAAACGGAATCTAGGGAGACTTGCTACGGCAAGGCACCTTGGGTGAACGACGATCCGTTCTTCCCAAGGGGTAACTTAACCTCCGAACCCATAAATCCTTTTTTTCAAAGTTTAAAGGAAATCAAAATGGCGTGGCGACTCCGTTTTTCAAATTAAACCGGATGTCTTCAAACTCGCGTGAATCCAAACAAAATTTGGGCACACATTCACAGTTTGGCGACTCCGCTGGGGATATCCCAAAGGAGAAAAGCTTTCATTTTCAAAATAAACGATACCTGGTATATAGGTGGAAACCACTAACCTTCCTGTATCGCTCCCTAACCCGGGGCTTGGGATAAACGGTGGTTTAACAATCCCACGTACCGTATCACTTTTCGAAATGATAAAAGAAAGCTTTTCCCTTTGAGCGGGTTAGACTCCCACCGCGGATTCCGTTTATTTTGCTTGCTTTCTTTGCCTTGCATTGCATCATTTGCATCTTGGGATTTGTGCATACTTTGAGCGGGAAACAACCCGAAATAGCAAAGGAGTGAAACCTGGAAAATTGATCCATGCAGTCGTACGGCTCAATCCTCCTTGGATTCTGACCGGACGGCCTCAGTGGCAATTCCACCAGGAAAAATTGAGGTTAATCTGGCAGCCTTAGCAGCTTGGGGCTATTCAGTTTCAAGACTGACTGGGGCTCCCAGAAAATTTACGTGCTTAACTGTTGCATTCTCCCCCGTCCCAAAAATCATTCCTTTAAAACACATTTATGAAAATCTCTGTTTTAACTCAAAAAGGAACATTTTTAGGAGACCGCACACTACGCGCACCCTATATATCCTGTACACTTTGCACGCACGTCCCTTTAACCCGGGGTGGTTGTTCAGTTGCAGTCACGGACAGCCTTACGATGCTCCCGGGCGCGCACGAAATCACCCCAAACTCCCCATGGCAGCCAGTGTCGACCAATGCACAGTCCGTGTCACACGTTTCAAAAAACCGTGACTTTTGGTTGGTTTTTGGTCTAGTCCGTGTCATATAGCCCAGTTGCATATCCCCGTAAAGGTCAAACCTTAGTTCATAACGGAAGTCAAGATCTTTTGCTCAAGCAAAACTCTGCCAAAATTCCGACAAGGAAAAATTGGTAGAATCTTGACTCCGACATTGACTTTGACCTTGACCTGCACGGAATGCGTATGAGTCGAGACCGAGTCTTTGCCAAGAAAAGTCCAAAGATCTTTCGCTCAAGCGAAGCTCTGCCAAAATTCCGACAAGGAAAAATTGGCAAGATCTTGACCCGGCATTGACTTTGATTTTGACTCACGCACGGCGCATGCAACGAAGTTCAATGTGACACTGTGTCATCCGGCTTTTACCGCCCGACCCATGCCTATTATCTTCTCGGACACTACCGAAAAGTCAAAACGTCAATCGCGCAAGCGAAATTCTGCCGAAATTCTATCAAGGCTGAAAGACGAGACTTTCCCGGTATTGCCTTGACTATAATTCGCATCGCTCGTGCATTAAAAGTTCCTATGACCCGCTAGACCCGTTAGGAGCGTTCTTCTCTCTCGGTCGATGGGATCCGCGTGCCCTATAGGACCCTCGCTATGGGCTGTCCACCCTGGGAGGTCGAAATACAGGTGGAATAAGAAGGGCTTATAGACGTAGTGACGGAACCCACTGATCCAGGATCTAGAGTAGTTGCGAAAAAGAAGGTCAAATCCCCTTTTCTAACCAAATAGAAATTAATAAAAGACATTGTTTTAAGTAAACTAGAAGATTCTTAATCTGCATATTGCTTGAGCCTTCAGCCTAAACACCTACCCCGAGTCTAAATCTCTCCTATCCCTTTCCCGCAGCGAGAAAGAAGTGGGTGAGAACACCGGGTCAGCGACTTGTTAGTGCAGAATTCTCAGACAGTTCACCAGAATCCTCAGTTTTATCAGTCCAGAGAGTCAGAATGGCCGATTCGACAGAGAACAGTACTGGTTTGGGTAACCAGATGACTAGGGAAGAAGAGCTATCCTTAGCCTTGGAAAACAGTCGTAAGGCCCATGAGGAACAGCAGACCATGCTCATTGATGCACTTCGCCGTCATGGGGTCCAGATAGTGGTAGAGCCCAACGGTTCCCTGGTTATGGTAGAAGATGAAACTCCAGAAGTAACCATCTCAGCTCCCCTAGCCTATAACCAATGCCCTCCTCCGTCCACATATGACCCATTGCCAAAGGCGTCACCTTTTCGTCCTTCCCAATGTCTCGAAGCCATCGGGGTCCCGACACCCTCTCCTCCTCGAGATGAGACCTAAGCTTCGCCACAGCTATCCCAGTGTCATGCGGCCACACTGCATTACCCCGTGGGACTTTCTCCTCCTCTCGGCTGAGCCAAATCTCCCTACCGTAAAATCCCAGTACCATCCACGACCTTTCTAACTTTGTCAACGCACGTGAATTTGCCTATCTCCCAGACAGTGGTAATGAAGAATCAGTCGGAAATGAGAACAGGAATGGATGGATTTACAGCGATGATGACAGTTCAGTAGAAGGAATGAACTTGGAGTCGACCAAAGTGAAATTTGGAGAACAAAATAGAAAACCACGGACCTGGAATAAGGGATGGTATCACTTCAAAATGTGCCTGTAGCTTGTGTGAAGGTTCGGAAGGGAAAAAGGATGCGAGCTCAGATGAGGCAGCATACGAATTCTACATCCTAGAGTTCAATACTCCTTACAAAGACTTGGTCGGTGAATGGAGGGACTTAATTGAAGCTTTAGCTGAAAGAGGGAAGTGGGCTCCGCCCGCCGATCTAGAACATGTAAGCGTTGTTGAAGCTAAACCCCCATCAGGAAGAGTAGACTCCATTGCGGTCTTTGAGAATCACCCTGAGACCTTGTACGAAGAAGAGTGTATGGATGCCACGGAAAGAGTCCTAAATTTGAAGCGACCCCGGTCCCCTTTATATCCTATGATGGCGGCGATGTCTTCTTAGTAATTCCCAAGTCGGAATCCAAGATACCTCTTATATGGCGTCAGCGTATCCCGACTGCATTTTGCCCTCATTGGTCATCGAGTCAAGATGAGAGTTCTCACGAGAGTTACCATAGTGATACAGAGGAAGACACTGTCAAAGTGCCAGAGGGACCATTAGAGGAGTGGTTAGCCCAGAAGCCGAAAAGCCCAGAGAACCTTCCCGACGAGTAAAGAACGGGAACCCGCCATGAGGTTTGACCCGCGAAATCCTTCTCGATGATGGAATTTCCCACTTCAGAAAATGCTTGGCCAATGTTAAAGATGCGTCGGAAAACTAACCCCTAGAGAAAGGAGGGACATGCTTGGACGGTGATGAGGAATGTGATCCGCTCTGTTGAAAAAGTTGTTAGGTCCGGATGAGGAAGCCATTCACCGGACTCCAAACTACGAAGGTGATAATTCTGTTGCATGTTGACCTTGAAAAGCTTGAACGAGACTGTGAAGGCTTTAAATGAGGAGGGTGAAGTTGAAACCGGCCGATTTGTTGAGCCAATTAAGGAGTCGAGAACTCGAGAAAAAGTCGAAAGCTTTGCAACTTGGAATCAGTTCGGGAAGCCGCCTATGCCTCCTGCGGTGCGGTTAATCGGATGTCAGCTGAGTTGGCCATACGCCTGTAGAGCCCGCCTCTCACTTTGAAAGAGGTGACATAATCCTCTAGTAGGAATGATGATCCGAGAGAAGTCTAATGTCTATGTGATGACTGCGTCGAGACTGAGATGAGTGTTGAACGGCTAAGGGTGATAAAAGGAATGCCGTCTCGAGCCGAAAATAGACAAAAGACCACATAAGCCGAAGCGAAAAGCCGGACTCGACAAGGAGGATCCAAGTCTTTGACTCGGTTGAAGTGTACTTCGAGGCCAATATCTCCGCTTGTGGTCACTTGTTAACTCTTCGTACCCTCATAAAGACTGAAGCTAGAAGAAAGTTTGGCCCAAGACCACGGGGTGCCCATGGGAGTGTCACCCCAGGATGAAAGTCGTCAAATGATTGGAAGTATCCATTACGGAAACATCATTACCTTCAGCTCGGCTTCCTTGGACCTCGCCTAAAGTATGGGGGGCTAGTCATAACGAACCTCTTTACATCACAAATTCACTGAACGTGGAGGTTGCCGCGGGTTGCCACGGTTGGGGCTGACGAGGGTCACAAGCACTTGATGAACGTCTGCCCGGCCAAAAGATGATGGACTTGCGGATTTGAAAGCCTACATGATTTGAAGCCTTCTAGTTAGACTATTAAGACCTAGCTGACTTGCCACCGCACGACCGCCTTGGGGATTGCTTCACTCTCAAGTTGTGGTTCGGGAAAAAGGTCATGGACGCTGACTTCCCAAGTGATTGACATTCCGATCTCGTTCAAGCACGCTTCGCTTAGTATGCCCTTGGATTCACCCGGATAAACGGGGTAGCCTCTACTCTGCACCAATGCGTCAAATTTAATTATCAGCGATGGTACTATCACCACTCATCTATGGAGATAGTGTCACGCGATTGGACAAGGAACCCAAGACCGGAGGTATCCCGATATTGGAAATTAAGCATGATGATGAAGGGTGAAGGGCCTGCCTTGACCCGGATTCTCTGTAGCTTCTTCAACAAAGCACAAGTGTGCATTGCACCGACTCTCAGCCACTACTTCCGATAAAATTCCTCCGGCCATGAGAATGATGAGGAAAATGGGTTATCTCCTGGGCTTGGATTGGGCGAGTAAGAACTCCCGGGGTCGCAATACCGCATCATTGATGTAAAGGAACAAAGACTCAGGCTGAGTATATGGCTTGGGATACAATACCGAACTCTCGGGACGGCAGAGAAAAGCTAAAGGGGTCAGTCTCACTTCATCCCTACAGTTTATCCCCTCGTACTCCATTACTTCTACAAAAAGTGGGACTCAATATGACGAAAGTGACCATCGACCTCCCGAGGAGAACCTCTCTGGAAAAACCTTGAGAAGGTTAGGGGAAACCAAGCAACCCCGTTCAAGGATGTTCCTTGACTCGCCGGACATTCCCGGGGCTACCACAATACTGTTCTTCGTAACGAGTATGTCTCTCAACGAAAATTCAGCATAGTGTCAAAGAGTCGGCGATCCGGTAATGGACTTCTCCGCCTTTGAGTTAGCTCTTTCGAGAGATCACCTTAGTGTGAACTAGAAGTGCGCTAATATAGGAACTGACAGACGAATGAGTGGGGTTTCGTAGCAAAAGTTGTTTGATGAAGAAGGCTGCCATCCCAGCGCTCAGATTTTGGATCGACTTTGCAATTTCCGAATGATGAGGTAGTTGCCGCACTGGTCAGACGGCGGTGGTGAAGATCACTTTCAACCCCCGCACCCTTGCAACTAAGACACGAGAGATGCCGTTGAAGAATTGGGAGACATTCTCGTGGCCGATGCTTGCCCGGAGCCGATAGCAAATGATCGCGGAGCTTGGATTGGTAATTCCGTCCTTTCTCAACCCTGGGCCGTATCAAACACCCCGTTGTCCATAGAATACGGCTTGAGTCGGGAATCTTCGAATTCCGAGTCCTGTAAGTCATCCCAAGGCCTCATGCCGGCGAGGATTATCAATATGTAATCGATGTCATCTTTCCCTTTGCTTTGAATGAAATGACAAACATCTTTACGATTATCCCCTTATCAAGCAATTTAACAAATGATAAATTAACTTGCAGAAACTTAACGACAAAATGCTTAATAATAAATCATTTGAACAAGAGGCCTGCAAACACACGGTCAAATGGCCGAACAATACATTAAAGAAAGGCCGTCTTCGCCCTGCAGGTAGCAGGGGAACTGCTACTATCTGATAAAATGCCATTTGGGCTCAAAATCGTAGGGCTACTTATCGAAAGCCGCCGACGAGGCTTTCTCGGCATGACATGATCCTGCGAGACTGGGTACCGCTCGAGGAACCTAAAGACGACACAGATTGGATAACTTCCGCTTCCAAAGGCGGTTGAACGGGACAGACCGTTAATCAAGCCAGACATACATGAGACGTAAACCTGCTAAATGCACCTGGTCGCATAATGAGATATGCCGGGCTAGACAAATTGGGTCAATATGGTCACGGAGCAATCGTAAGTCGACTCTAGCACTGACGCTAAGCCGCAAAGCGTAAATTGATGGACAAATTGCGCAGTGGTCTCTACAGTCAAAGAAGAAAGCTTTGATGGGTAAGCTACAAGGGTAGGATTCATCAGAGTCATTTCGAATATCCACATCGAGTTGTCCAATATGTGTGAGCCGTCATCTTCAAGGCCAATGGGAAGGTGCGCCGCCGCGAGATTTCACAGAGTGGGATCTAGAACAAGGCCAGGCCCCAAAGATTACCGCTTGACCGAACCAAGCATACTTAGTACATCCCCGGTGGACTTGCCACCAGTGCCAACTACGAAGCCTCTTACAGTCCTATCGTTGTCAGCGTGCGGCGGTTTTGGTGTGCTACAAACTGCATCAAGATGGCTCGAAGAAGACCAAGAAAAGGATGCCTCTCACCACACATGGAGAACTTACCGCTATGGCGCAATGCCATCAGCTCGGTAGACGCCTGGGGCTTATCAAAGTGCAACACCGCTTTTCCCCCATGACATGATCCACAAGGAGACTTGTGCGGGAGGTCTACGTAGACGACATGATAATCGGCACCAGTTGAAGGCGAGTGTACGGACAGCCCACCTGTGTTAACTCCGCGAAAGTCTTTTGAGAAGATGAGACAACATTCCATGACTAAACCTCGTTGGTAAATGTACTCGGAGGCGATCAAGGGGAAAAGTGGTCCTTGGGTATATGGTCACGGAGCTGAGGTGATCGAAAGTCGACCATCGAAAGATCAAAGCCATTATGGACCACTGAGGCCGAACTTCAAACCTGCTTTAAGTCAAAAGCTTTGCATGGGCAACCGCAAGACATCACCAAGCCACGACCGCTAACCACCATGCGAGCCATCTTATGATCAAGCTCATGAACCGTAAGACAGACTACAGAATGGGTATCCAGGAAATGTCGTAGGGATGCTCTTTCGACTGGTCATCAGAAAGCATACTTAGTACATCGCTCCAAGATTATGCCCCCCACATAGACATTTAAACCTCTTTCTGCAATCTATCTGCACCACCGATACGGCAAATTGCGGGCTACGTCTGTGAAAGAAAGACTCTCGCAGTAGAATGCCATTTACTTTGTCGAAATTTGGAATGGAGCAGTGGATAGTGAGCTCAATGGTACTCCACATGTGAAAAGACCTCGTGCAAGTGACTCTGCCTCGTAGTTTGCTGGGAAGGCTTATCATGCAAGCCATCACCCCGCGAGTTATTTGGTCCCCGAAAATTCGGACCCCATCAAGTGACTATCTTCGATGCTTCCTCTCGATGCGTCTAGCAATAGCGGTCCTTCTTCAGCAGTACGACACGCCTACGTTTGACCTAAAGGCCATCAAGGGCCAAGCATCACGACCATCCGGCGAACCCTTCCCGCAATGAGGTACCGTGGGCCCGAACCCCACCCCAGCCTTCAAGCAGACCTCGGGACCCGAGCCCATCAAAGGAACCGCGGTACAACTGCCCTACCGGCTCCTCAAAAGATGGAGAGTCGAGATCTTTCAAAGATGAAGAAGGTAAACCAAAAGAAGGTGTCAAAGCCAAGAGAACTTGCAAAGCCCCGAAAAGGTCAAGCCTCCCCTATTATGTCATTCTCTAGGAGGCACCTGCACGTACTAAGCTGATATCAAGGACCACTCCCCTCTTATGCGCGTCACTCCAAGAAAGGGCCAAAGAAGTCAATGCATAGTAAAAGTCCGCGATGGTCCTGCGGTCCTCATTATGAATGCTTTAGAGCCACGATGTCACCAGTGATCCTCGTAATGGGTTACTACTCTGGATTTCCATGGAGACGGGCGCTGTGTCGACGGTTTTGATGCTCCGAAATAAGCAAGTGACGACGGAAATGCCGGCGGTTACGGCCTCGGCCATCTCCCGCCTTTCATGACTGTACTTTACTTGTGGTGACTCACAGCGCGTTTGCAGCTTCGGGGTGTTGGACGTGAGTAAAAGGAGAAGATAGCCGGCGGGTAAGCAATGGGCATGTAATTCGTGTTAGTAGCGATCTGTTGCTTCACCCGAGTGCTGGTAGAAGGCCCGAGTCTGAGTCCCTACAAGGTCCTCCCTTCCAAGAAAGGTGGCTGATTTATCAAAAGAGAACATAATGTGTAGATATGGGGTGCTTGATGAGATCATTTCTGATAGCATGGGTCACACTTTGAAGGGGGCTGCCGGTAGATTATTGTCGAGTTCGGGATGCGCTCGCCCACAGAGTCGTCCCCAGGCTGCGGACCTCGGACTAATGGAGCCATGGAGAAGGCTTGCTAATAAGACGCTCGAACGGATCATCCGAAAAATGGCCACCCGTACGGTCGTGATTGGCGCGAAGAGTTTGCACCTGGCACTCACGGGGCTACGTAACGTGTCTGTCGGAAACGAGCCTGGCCAAGGAGAAACCACGCTTTTGCCTAACTACGGGATGGAAGGCAGTGTTACAGGCTGAGTTGGAAATCCCGTCATGGGAAGGGTCCCTCACAAGGAAAAACAGTGTCAACTTGAAAGTAGAATGGTTTGTGTGGCCCAGAGCACGTGATGAGTTGGCTACCTTTCGATTTGAAAGAAGGCTTAAAGCCGTGTGAGCATGCCGAGGCCTATCGGAGGCGAATGGCCGAGCATTTGACAAAAAGGTCAAGGCCCGGGGACATCAAAGAGGGTGACTTAGTGCGAGAAAGTAAAGCCCCTACCGGAGGCAGCCCCACAGAAAAATGGGAGCACCCGTTTGGATGATCCAGTATGTGGTCGCAGTAGAAGATACTATCGGGAGGAGCCATGAAACTCATGCGGAACTGGGCAGCTTAATCCGCTTTGTCCCTTGACCCAGTCAATGGTGATAAACTCTAGGAAGGTACTATGTCTAAGAAATAAAAAATAAAAAAAGAAAAAAGAGAAAAAAAAGAAAAAATATTAGTGCAAAAGAAGTAATGCCCTGGCTAAGCTGAAACCCAAAAAAGAGCGGTCCACAGGCAAAAAATAGGTTTGCACATACATAAAAAAAAAGAAAAAAAAATCTTAGTGCAAAAATAGTAATGCCCGGTAAATTTGAAAACCCAAAAGGGCGATCTAGGTCTTGTGCAAAAACAGTACACGCACATAAAAAGCTAGAGAAAAAGAGTTCACCCGGAATGAACTAAGAAGACCTCAAGCCACAGGCCTTAGCTTTTCTTGCCTAAAAAGGGGAACGTGGGCGGCCATTATATGGTTCGGTCTAAATAATATAAAAGAGGGGCGATTGAGTTTCCATTGAAATGCGTCCCTAAAGCAATAAATAATAAAGGATATTCAAGTTTTCATAAAAGCGGGTCTGAGCAAATCGATAAGACATCTGAGTTTTCATAAAATGTGTCTTGATTAATTTCTAAGATAATATTTCTTGTTCATTACAAGTTAAAAACTTCTTGATGAGTTCAAGCACGCTCGGGTCTACTCTGTGACTACAGCTAGCACACTACAAAGATCTTAAAATACAATAAAAATGCCTAATAAAACTACTGTGTTCTGGAAAATGGCAATAAGGGAATCCTACAGAAAAGATCTCCGTCGTCGTTCATTCCCACCGCGAAGTCTTCTTTGGTCTTCTTCCCTTAACCTCGACCCCAGTCAGTGGTGTTTCCTCTTCTTCTCTACATAATGTCGGTCTCCCTCATTCCAGTTCCTCGGGCATCCTCACTTGCAAATCTCTATCAAATCCCGTGTCAAAATAAGTGCCTTCTCTGCCGAGCACGAGTCCGCACTTCCTCCCTCTCGAGCCTCGGCCAAAGGAGCGACCTCGGACAATCTCTTGTATCGAGCCTCCATATCTCTGATCAGAGTCACCCGACTGGGTTAGCGGTGTCTCGCCTTAGCCTCGGTCTCCCTCGTAGTCCTACTCGAGTCGCAGCCAGTTCCCAATCAAGCCTTGACGTCTCCCCCCCAATATGACCTCGAGTCGCTCCCATCTCTCTCATTACCAGCCCAGTATACCGTAGTCAAGATGGTACTCTTCCTGCTCCCGAAGATAGCCCTGGGGAAGGCAGTGTATGTCCCAAGCCCTCGAGAAGAACGAGAAGCTGTGCTGGATCCCTCATATATCAAATGGCACCACCTCCATGGTACGGATGTCCTCCCAATCGCTCAATGGCTCCTGTAAGGCCCCGAACTGCCTGGATACCAAGCAGGGTATGTAGAAGGATGACCAGCAGAATCCTGGAACCCTCACTATGTAGGACTCCTGAAATATCCTCCTGGTCTGCAACCTCCAGTGTGGTACCCGCGTAGGATGTCCGAAGTGGATAACCTAGCCATCATCAGTTCCCAAAGCCACCTGGGTCCTGGTGTCGAGGTGCACCTCTCCGAGAAATCACCTAAGGGCACCGAGTCGGCAAGCCCTCTGCAGAGCCCCAAGCCTCTCGTACTGCAGCCACAAAGTCAGCACGAGACCTGACTCCAGACCTCATGAAATGGTCTCCCCTAGCCATCCTGTCAATGCCATGCAAGGTCTCCCCCAAAACCAAAGTGGGACAATGTCCTTCCACACCTCAGCAATCTCTCGACCATGTCTAAGAGACCACCATGACAGATCCCCACGGACTCAGCGGTGAACAGAAAAGAGAATACGCAGAGGATAAAGGCATCCATAGCCACCGTGGTCGGAACCATAGCCGAAGACCCAAACCTGCCCGGGATATCAGAAACGTCAATCCTATCCGGGGCTATCATCATCTCCTCAGCCTCTCCCAGAGAAATCTGCAGAAAAGATGCAAGCTTTGCCGCCACCAGCACGTCTTCGATCAGCGGAATCGATATAGCCTCAATTTCTGGACCCCCAATCAAGGCTCGGAAGTCTTCATGCGTTGGGACAATCTCATTGTAAGAAAAGCAGTAAACATGTCTCCGGACGTCCCAAAACTTTGCTGCTGCTCTCAAAAGGCCCCAATCGGGCGGGAGGTCCCTCAAATGCCATAAAGACATGATCTTGAAGGTAGAATCAAGCAACCCCTTGTGAGATTGGAAGTTATATCTCACCCAAGACTGAAGATCGGACAGAAAGCGGTCTCGCTTCTCCCTTTGCAATCTGACGGGCTTCTCCATTGCAAAATGACCAAAGATGGTGTCTTTAGGTCCAATATGTGCTGCGGGAATGCTTGGGACAAGTCTAAGTTGAAAATGAAATGAAATGGCCAAGCCTTGGTTTTATTCTCAAAATAACCACCCGGACAGAAGCGTGAGCCGCACGACCTTATTTGCCCTCGAGGTCAGACAGCTTGCGCGCACGGCTTCATTTACGATGTAAATGTCAAATCTGCAGCAACCAAGTTGCTGCCCAAAGGGAGTTTTAACCCCACTTTTCCAACCAAAACCTCGCTACAAAACATGTTCAAAGACCATCCAAGCATTTATATATCATTATATATCATTTTGGCCCAGGTTTCAATTCCAAGCAAAAAACCGCCCCGAGGCTCAAGTAATATGCAAATTAATAAAAGCATAAATAGGAAAAGCAAATAAAACAGTATTACATTGTTTTCGCCCCATCGGCGCCCAAATAAAGCAAAAAATAAACAAAATGTGCATAAAACTTGTTCATTGTTTGTTTTTCTTCCTAAGTCAATTCTAGAGACCTCCTAGGCCTCCGATCCTTCTTCTTCATCGCTACTCAGCTCACAGACAGTTGCCTCCCTCATCAAGTCTTCCGCGTCGCTCACATCTGAAAGGTGGACATTGTCGTGCTCGTACTCAGCCAGCTGCTCCAAGATGTCAGCATTGGGTCCCCGTCCCCGAGGCATGGCACTGGAAGAGTACTCTGAGGCTGAAGAGGTAGATGTCGTGCTCCCTACGTGCGCTCTCTTGCGCTCCTGTGCTCTGAGATCCGTTCTGCCTTTGAAGTGCAGGCCAGCTTCCTCAGAAGGGACCAACACATGTCCTTCCAGCCCCTATTCTGCCTGACCAACCTGTCGTAAGTGCGAGCTGGAACCTGAGAAAAATCTCAGAAAATCTCAGAATTGCAAAAAGCAAAGAAATCTGAAAGAGGGAAAAGACCCTAAAGTGTACTTACAGTGCTGTCCGGCGGCAAGGTATACTAGGGCTCCCTAGCGTCAGGGACAGGTATCTTCAACCTCCTGGGTACTCCGTGGACCACATATGAAAGGTGCGCAGGAGGGATCGGCGGATCAGAAGGCTCGTCCTCCCCATATCCCTGAGTGACCACCAGCTTCACTAGCTTCTGTGGCGTCCTCAGTCGCTGCTCCACAAACACAGCGTATGGGGTATCCAGATCAAAGTACTCCTCAGCGGCCACGCATGCCTGATATCTAGCAATGTCGTCCGCCTGCCAATCCACGAGTCCGTAGCATCCGTCTTTGGAGGATCCCGAGGAGTAATGGCGTCCAATGGAGGGACATGGCCATGCTGCCTGGAAAATCGGTCCCCCAGATAGATGACATCACATGTCAGCCCTGTCAACCATCGTCTCTGCCTCGTCGCCTCCACGGCCTCTCCTAGCAAAATCTCTGGATACCTGCCCCACGGGTAGAAGTCTACTCCATCGTGCCCATCCCTGTTGATAACTGGCCTCACCATCTTGTAATCAAAGGTGATCTGGGTCTTCCCGGTGAACTTATCCCTCGCATCTCCCCTCCAGCGGATCATAGCGGGAAAGATGGTGACATCGCTCTGTTGGTTCCACGGAAAGAACCTGATCACCTCACAAAACCAGACCTGCATGTTCAAAACATCAAAAGGGTCATTTTTCTCTCATAAAAGTCTCAAAGACAGAAAAGTAAAAGAGAAAGAAAAGTGAGACTACCTCGAGAGCAAAAGAGAAGCAATCCATGGAGGCAGCCTTATTCCGGCTGTACAGATCCAGGGAGAAGTATAGCTCCGCCAATTCGGCCTCGCCCCACGAGACCGTCCCAATCCCATCAACATCCTCTAGAGAGTCGAGGAGGCAAGTCATAGCCGAGTCCCGCAATTGCAAAGATGGTGGCCGACGCATCAACCACACAAAGGCTCTAGCAAGCTGGTGGGCAGTCACCTCACTAGCAGCAAAATCCCGCATGCAGTTCTGGACTGCCACCTCGACGTTCCTCGTCTCCATTCCTAGCCCCTTGGGAACAAGCTCAAACCCGACCAAAGCCCTGAACTCCTCGGCAGTGATATGGTCCCTCCAAGTCACAGGCCTCCCGGTGAACCGCCAAGCCCGTGATAGCGGTGAAAATCGGCGTCATCGTCGGCTCCCCCGGCTAAGATGAAAGCTGTGGGTGGTGTCCCACCAGAACTCAGATAGGGCCTGGACCAAGCCCTTGCTCTTCGAGGTAATGTGAATACCTCTGCCGATAGCCTCAATGAACAAATCCAAGCCGGTAGCCCTCACCAGCTGCTTAGGGTTCGCCCCATTCTTCTCAAAATCGGGCATCCTCTCCTACAGCTTTACTGCGACCTCAAAAGGCCCTCTAGACTTGTTCTCCTGTAGACAAGCACAGCAAAAGAAATGCGTCAGTCTTTTTCAAAAAAGCATGCATATATTCAAAAGTGCACATACTTTCAAAAGAAAATCATTCATGAAAAATTTTCTAGCATCCTTTGCATCGAAAACGTGTCTTTCATCACTTGAAACACATCATGTCAAGCACATTGCTTTCCTAAGCACAAAATCACAATTTTCAAAATTATTTGCACATAAGCATTAATTTTTTTTTCTTTTTTCTCAAAAAATGGCATGCATGTATCCTTTTCATCATCCAAAATCCCGTTTTCTCATCCATAATCAAAAATTGACCTGGTTCTAGCACATGCGAGGACTCCGTCACATTTTAGACAATTATTTCTATTACTTTATTTTCGAAAAAAAGATGGGTCATTCTCATTATTTTTCAAAATAAATCGCACATGCATTTTCTTTCATCTTCTTAGCCTCATAGGTTAATCATCAAGATTTCAAAATCATCCAAAAATCCTAGGAAAATTCGAAAAAATTCCTAAAGCTTGGGTCAAGCCCTAAATCAATCAAAATTCAATCAAAATCGACGAAATTGAGCAAACTAAGAAAGCTTACCCCAACCGATTGAGGGTTTGTCGATTTGTGCTCCCTTCTATCCGGATAGAGCTCCGATGGAGGTGTAAGGAAGTCATACTTCCTCTCCGTGCGGACGAGCTCCTTCCTCCTCCTTCTCGCGGCCGCGGAGATGTTCCTTCTAGCTTGCCTTGGCATTGGATTCCCCTCCGGATCCATCCTAAATCAATGAAGGCAAAGAGATTGAAGGATTTTGAAAATTCTTCCTCTCTTCTCTCTTTCTTTCTCGGTAGTTTAAGGGCGGCAATGATGCCCAATGCCCGTTCAAATCTGTTTTAA
Organism: Adenophora triphylla var. japonica; assembly: GCA_022495995.1. Lineage (NCBI taxonomy): Eukaryota > Viridiplantae > Streptophyta > Magnoliopsida > Asterales > Campanulaceae > Adenophora > Adenophora triphylla. The sequence goes on from JAFEMH010000562.1 coordinate 332,795, forward strand.
ATAATCTGGAAAAAACAGACTTCTAGCCGTACGGCTTCTTTTGCCCCCATCTCATGCCGGGCGGCCTCTTTCGCTCTGAACCAGAAATTACCTTTTTTGCCCCTGGACTTTCCACTTGGGCATGTAATTCCCGTTATCTTTTAACTAAGATAACGTCATCCTTTATCTTCTAAGCAAATAAGCTTTCTTCCCCAGTCGCCTCCGTTACTTCCGTTATAACGGAATAACGCTAGGTGACAACCTCCGAATTGTCATAACTCTAAACTTAAGCTACCTCTATCACAGATAGTGAAGTATGCTCAAGTTCTCCAAACTTTAGCTACCTCTATCACAGATAGTGAAGTATGCTCAAGTTCTCCAAACTTTAGCTACCTCTATCTCCTCGATAGTGAAGTATGCTCAAGTTCTCCAAACTTTAGCTACCTCTATCTCCACGATAGTGAAGTATGCTCAAGTTCTCCAAACTTAAGCTACCTCTATCCCAGATAGTGAAGTATGCTCAAGTTCTCCGAACTTTAGCTACCTCTATCACAGATAGTGAAGTATGCTCAAGTACTCCAAACTTTAGCTACCTCTATCTCCTCGATAGTGAAGTATGCTCAAGTTCTCCAAACTTTAGCTACCTCTATCTCCTCGATAGTGAGGTATGCTCAAGTTTTCCTAACTTTAGCTACCTCTATCCTAGATAGTGAAGTATGCTCAAGTTTTCCAAACTTTAGCTACCTCTATCTCCTCGATAGTGACGTAAGCTCTAGTTCCCTCAGGTGACAACCTCCATTAATTGTCAAAACCTTCAAGGATCCTAAACATCGTTCCTAACCTATCTAGTGATGCTTGAACTACGATCAAGGCTTGATTCCTCCGGGATACGTAGGTAGCCTTTCATAAAAGGTCCAGCCATCCGACCACTTTGGTCACCCTATTCCTTCGTCACTCCTCAGTGATAAAGTAGCCCCTCATAAAGGTCTTTACATCCGACCACATTGGTCACTTCTAGCATATCCCCGGTAGGATCAATTGCTTGACCTCCTAGGTCATTTTCTCTCGCCATTTCCCCATCAAAGAGACCCGCTTTTCTATTCTCTATTTCCCGGCGGATCTTTTGAACTACGGCACGGCTTGATTCCCCGCTCGGAATACGTAGGTAGCCTTCAGAGGTTCGCCCACTCGACCACCTTGGTCACCCAATCCGTCTCGGCATTCGCCGATCGGATCCTTTTCTATCGACAACCCCGCTCGCCCTGCAAGTGACGTTGCCGAGGGGCTTCTGTAAGTACCCAAATCTGGCTCATGCCTTCCGGTTAATTTCCTCGGCAATTCCGGTAAATTTCCCGATAATTCCCCGGACTTTTCTAGAGTTCCGGAACAATTTCGGAACTGTTCCAAACCATTTAAGGGCTGAAGGGAAGGCTTAGTAATTAAGAAACACGTTTTTCTTAATTACAAAAACCTTCTAGAATTGCCACCTTGCATGATTCTAGAAACATGCTGAGTCATTGTGGATAATGCCGCACGGCTGCATTAGCCAAGGACCTCTGGCCGCACGGCTTCATTAGCCTTATCCAGACTGCCTATAAATAGAGGCCTCCTCTACCCATTTCCATACACAGTTTTTCCAGCATAAAAACACCCAAAGAAGTCCCTACAAAAATAAGAAGCTGAAGGAGTCAAGAAGCCACCTCCCTCCTCCATTGAAGCCTCCATAGTTGGTCCTTCCACCAAGCAAGATCCAAAGGAGAAGAGGCCACCACCATTGGTAACCTCTCACTCCCTTAACCTTGCATTTTACTTGCTTTATGTGATTTATATTGCTCATTGCATTCATATATTGCTATTATCTTGCTTGGGACTTGGTAGTTATCATTAAAGATCATATCTTTATCATACCCCCCTTCCCCCTTTACATGAATTAGGCATCACTTGTCATTAAAAATATAATCTTTGAATCAAAAGGTGCATCCTTTGCACCTAAAACCCCCTTTTTACAATAAAAATATCATCTTTATGCATCCTTTGCTCATAAAAATGCAATCTTTACATCCAAAATGCATCATTTGCATATAAAAATCATGTCTTTATAAAAAAAGGTGCATCCTTTACACCTAAAATCCATTTTTATGCATCCTTTGCATTAAAAATCATCTCTTTGCATGAACTTAGCATCCTTTGCTTTCAAAAATGAAATATTTGTGCATCCTTTGCATATTAAACTCTAATTTCCTCATAAAAATGCATCCTTTGCATAAAGATCATTTCTTTACATCAAAATGCATTCTTTGCAAATCAAATGCATCCTTTGCAACCCAAAAATGTCATCTTTTCACCAAAAATGTCATTTTTACATGCATTCCCCCATGTTCCCATTAGCAACCTTGGAATGGACCGGTGTAAAGATCCTATCTTTACATCGTTTCTTCCATTAAAGGTTCCATAATCTCTTTAGAAAGGGACAACCTTGAACCCTATATCTCCTATTATCACTTAAGACGAGCATGAAGCATTCATATAAGCTCGATCGTCTTAAGGTGTAGGATTGATGGGCTAAGGACATTCCTTCCTAAAGAACCTCATTTTTGGGCTATAAAAGAGAGTCCATCTCTCGATCACGCAAGTCCCGAGGTCAAAATGCGATGATCACAAGTCCAAGATGAGTACGGGATCAAAATCCCGAACACATAAAATCCAAGAAATCCCGAGCGACAACCAATAAAATGGTTTGTACGTCCGGAAGACAACTTGGGACATTCCCTCCCCTTTTATTCAAACACATGCACACAAGAAAGCACGCAAGCAAGCAAGATAAACGGAATCTAGGGAGACTTGCTACGGCAAGGCACCTTGGGTGAACGACGATCCGTTCTTCCCAAGGGGTAACTTAACCTCCGAACCCATAAATCCTTTTTTTTCAAAGTTTTGAGGAAATCAAAATGGCGTGGCGACTCCGTTTTCAAATTAAACCGGATGTCTTCAAACTCGCGTGAATCCAAACAAAATTTGGGCACACATTCACAGAGGGGCAATCTGAAACCAGGAGGTGGTCGACTATCAATCAGATCCTTGGACAGGGGTCGAAGAGCAAAGTCAATTCGTTCGACCTTTCCAGTATCATTTTTCTTTTCAGCCTCCCATTGCTCAAATTTTCTCTTCCATTGCAGCCACTCCCTAGCATCAGGCCTGTCTTCTCCAGCAGGGGGGACAGCATTTGACCTCTGACCCTCACTTCCAGGGGGAGTTATCTTGTTGCTTCTCCTATCCTTGTGAGAAGGTGACCTTACTGAGCGAACTGGTGACCTGTGCCTGTCATCTCTTGGTAGCGACCTGCGCCTTTCATTTCTGGGTGGCGACCTGCGCCTACCCTCTCTTATGGGCGACCTGCGCCCATTCCTTTCCCTCTGGGACTGCGACCTCTGTGTCTGGGCAGGCGAACCACGTAGGCTTCGGTTGGCCTCCAACTGCGTTCTCAAATCCGACTGGACCTCCTGCTCCCTATTCCTGGTGAGGCTGGCTCTTAAGTCGTTACTTGGCACATGAATAAGGGATGGAACCCGCTGCACTATCCTGTTCTCGCCATTCTGTCCCACGGTTTCATTCGGCCTAGCACTCCTGGCCTATCGCTTCGTTAGGAGACTTGAGAGGGAGCCACCCTCTCGATCTTCTATCCGCCGCTCGGCCTCCTCCATCGCCAATAACTCGGCCCGGAATGCGAGCTCGCTCCATCGGCATTTCTTTTTACGCTCGGTGGGTTGGATGAGGGACTGCCTGTTCCCGCATTCACCCGTCCCTGTTGGACGCTTAGGAGGAGGGGCTCCTTGCCCTTCTATAGGTCGCTTATCTCTTCTCCTGCTCGCGGGTCCTCGGCCATACCTGCTGTTAGAGCGCGTCGCCCTAGCATGATGACGAGGTGGAGGAGGAGGAGGCAAATCAGCGTTTGCATTGGTATTAGTGTTGGTGTTGGTGTTAACATTCACTTCATTGAATTCATCAGAAGCGTCTGTAACATGCCCGTCTGGGGTTACCATGGTTGTGGATTGAAGAAAAAAACTTCGAGGTCAAGCTATGCACGAGTTCCCGGCAATGGAACCAAACTGATGCTGCAGGAAATGTGCTTATCAATCTTTCTCCACGTGGCAGGACTGATCACCTAGCTCCTTGACCTGAAATCAGAACCCACGACTAGCCGGATGTGTCTCCGGCTTAGACCCTCGGGCGTGAGAGTAAGTATTTGAAGATTGGAGAGCAAAAATGTATTGAATCAATGAATATTCAGATAACAAAATTGCAGTTACCTCATAACCGTTGTAGTGAAAATGTATTTATAGATGATGAGTGTGATATCTTTGGCAGGGCTGCATGAGCTCCGCATTTTTAGGGACAGTTATGCGTTATGGGAACGTGTCCTTAAACGGTCCCTGATTTGTAGGGAAGCGGTTATGGAAAAAGTAATTGCACGTGCGCCTGTAACCGTTAGGTCGACGCTTGCTTGGCAGGTCGAGGTCGACACTTGTGTTTGGGTCGACCTGACTGTCGAGTAGAGTTGGATCGTACCCGAAATCTCTTGGATCATAGGGTAAGACTAAGTTAGTTCGGGACCTGGTTGGTCGGACAATGAACTTAAGTTGACTGATCTTGGGCCATGTGATAATTGGGCCTAGCCCACTGAGAATGAGGTGTCAATAATTGCTTGTGGACTGGACTTTACTCGCTTGGCCCAACTCGATACTTTTGGTATGTTCACCAACTATGCTTTTGAGCTAACTATTGGAGAAAAGCTGTATATTTTGTTGCTTAAAAATGATGTACCTGAATTATTGAAGCTGACACTAGTTTGAGTCAGACACTAAGGGTCCGCTCCCGAGTTTTGCAGGGGGAGGACAGGAGGGGAAGGGAGGGGAAGTGAAGGGAGGGGGAGGAAATGGCGGCAACATTTCCTTTCCTCCCAATCCGCCCACTCACGAGAGGATTGAAATGGAAGGAATTGAGGCCTCCATTTCCTTCCCTTTCCTCGCTCAGAAAAACTCAGGAGCACGCCATGGGAGGAAATGAGCTCCCATTTCCTCCCTTTTCCTTCCCTTCACCTCCATTTTTAGACTCGGGAGCGGACCCTAAGGTTTATAAAGAAGATGAACAGGAATAAAAGGATACTCCACTAATATAGTGATTCGGACTGTTGCTTCAACTTTGATTATGAAATGAAGATCTTGTGATGTAACGATCTATCATCAACTCGGAAAGTTCATGGCTTCTCCTGGTGTATTCTAAGGCAACAAATGACGCCGGTGTTCCTGATTATTCAACACTTGATCAAATCGTACATAAAAATATCCATCCTCCCAACTCCTACTGATAATTGTAACTTATTTTTGAAATTCTAAGACAGTGTAGAAATAGTCTATATAAATTGCTCTAAAATCACTAAACCCGACGGACAGGCCAAGCTGCCTGTACTCCTCCTCCGTCCTGTGCTTCCCTTCAGCCCTATATATAGTCATCACAAAGATGTCTCCTTCCAAAAGTGCTCGAGTCCGATGACTGTCGTCAGTTTCGTCAGGTAACACTGGCTCACAAGCAATCAACTTTCCTCCCACCGGAATTGCATTATAACAATTTTTCATAATCGCTTTACACTCATCATCCGTCCATGTTGTCAATACCCACTGCCACAAAATAGAAAAAGAAAATGCAATTATAAAATATTGATGAATATTTAGTCATCGTTGATCTGATCAACGATGACTAAATATTGATGGAGGGAGTTACATATTTGGACTTTCAAAAATATGGTTATCATAATGAAGCATGGTGATAATATGATGATATTTATGTTGATGTGTCTTAAACGGATGTAGTTAACTTACAAATCGCTATCCATGACTTTCTTTTCAAAAATCAATTTTTTTTTTAATGGAATATGAAATGAGTTCCTTTCGGTATATTTTACGCAATGCATGACAGTATCATGATTTGAATTTGATTTTTATTCCAATGGGCAGTTAGCATGTTTCAAAAGACTGAATTTTAAACATAATATAACTCGCTAGCCAGTAAATTTAAAAATCAGCTTGATTTTTCTTGTTTTGGCAAAAACAAGCGCGGAAGATGGAGAAAGAAAGAGAGAAACCTTGGTAAATATAGCATCTCCAGTGGGAATAGACTTGAACATGTCACCTCCAACGTGTGTAACGCCTGCGCATAACAAACCTATGTCGTTAAGCCCCAACATCGTTAAGACAGGGATTCAAAATACACTAAAAAAAACTTATAACGTTAAGCCCCAACGAGATAACTATCTCGTTAGAAATCTAACAACCTTTTACGAGTTAGATTTCTAATGCCCATTAGTAGTAGGTAGCAAAGTGTGACACAGTCAACGTCGGTGGGTCTTGGAACATATTTTGGCTTAATTCTAACCAACATGGTTAAGACTCACCAGTAATTTTGGGGGCTTTGGCGACCACCTCAGGCAAATCAAAGTTAACACCTTCCTTGATGTGGGGATGTTTGCTTAAGATCATCCTCAGGCAATCCCCTGCACTCCCACCTACATCAACCAATCGATTCACGCCTTTGAAGCCATCATAGTTGTCCAAAATTGCTTTCATGAATGGCACAGACACCCCTGACATGGCTTTCTGCATTAGCTCGTTCATCTCTGGTTTCTTACCATAGTAGTCGTAAGCTGGTTCGCCAATTGCCTTTACAAATGGCTCAGTTGTGGGATCCACCACGGCCTCGTGAACCAATGGCCATGCTTTCATTAGTGCATCTTGGTGGTGCTGAAGAACATAGGAACCATATGATAAACCCTCCTCATTGGTAACCAGGGTTTTTCCAATATTAGTGAGTGAGTACCTGATATAAATGACCAATATAGAACATATTGAGAATATAAGTGGAAATCATAATTTGTTAATACAAAAATTATCCTGGTAAAAATTGAAGTAACAATATGATATTTGTCATGTAACACACCAAAAATAACACAACTTCTTCAGTTCGCGTCAGTGTGGCACTTTCATTTTTGATCCGGCAAAATAAGTGTGCATGTCTAAACAAGGACGTTCTAGTGCAATTATACCATGCTACAAGCAATTTACAAACAAGTAAAATTTACTCCCTCCGATCCACAAAGATGTTCTCATTTGCCATATTTTTGTTTGTCCCAAAAAGAAGGTTCCATTTCAAAATTGTTAGGTTAAAATCATTAAACTTCCTAAATTGCCAACCAAGAAACAAGAGGAATAGAGGAGAGTGTGAGAGTCAACCAAGGAAGACGAAGAAGGAATAGAGTAATAGTAAGCCTCCTTTAGTAATGGACATGAAAATAGGTTGTTGAAATATTTGAATAGTCATATGGAATGGAACGGAGGGAGTATAACTTATAATCATTGGCAAGAAAACAAGAGGGCGACAAAGCTTTTCCAACAAAATTTTAACGCTACTGCATTCTCAGCCGAACCCAAAACCTCTAGTAAAGCTAGAACACTCCTTATCTGGTAATCTAGGCCCCTGTTGATGTGATACTTAATTAACGAGAAGAAGGGAATACTACTTGTTTTAAATTGAGCTACAATTTAAGATATCATCATAAATTATGGTGTCAAATCCGTCAAATTTCAAGACAATGCAGTAATTTAGTCTAAAGTTGCAACAACTACTACAAATTGTAATTTATTACTCCCTCTGTCCCAAAATTATAATCCCATTTCTCTTTTTTATTTGTCCAAAATAATCAGTCTAATTTTCAAAAATAATTAAGGCTTCAAAATTACTGAATTTTCCAAACTTATAAAGTAACCTTAAAATAATACTCCCTCCGTCCCAGACCAAGGGTTATCGGGGGATTTCACGCTTCTTAAGAAGTTTTTTAAAATATAAATAAAAGTTAAATGTGGGATAAGAAATAGTAGTTAATGATTGATTTTTTTGTAAATATGTTAACTTTATAAGGGTATAATGAATGATTTTTTTTTTTGTAATATGAGATAGGGAATAGTAGTTAATGATTGATTTTTTAATAGGAGAGAGAATGAGTGGGAGGAATAGTAAGTTAATGATTGATTTTTTTGTAAATATGTTAATTTTATAAGAGTATAATGAATGATTTTTTTTAAATATATGGAGATGATAAGGATATACTCCCTCCGTCCCGCTGATAACTTCACTTTTTGCCATTTTGGGCGTCCCATTGAAAGCTTCACCTTTCCTTTTTTGGCAAAGGAATCTTTACTATTCCCTCCACTCATTCTCTCTCCTACATTATTTTAATACTCACAACACCATTATAATTTACTATTCCCTCCACTCATTCTCTCTCCTATTTTCAAATTACACTCACAACATTTTTTCTTCCCACCCATTTTCTTAATTTGCGTGCCGGAGCCAAAATGGTGAAGTAATCAGCGGGACGGAGGGAGTAAATAAATTCAAAAACTTGTCATTTATTTATGGAAAGAGACCAAAAGGGAAAGTAGAACCCTTGGTCTCTGGGACGGAGGGAGTAAAATGTTTGAGGGGACTATCATTTTGGTACGAAGTACGATAAAAAATTAAGATATTCAATTAAATTATAGTTTGAAAAAAAGTAAAAATTGAACAATATTTGAGGAGAAAATACCTTCGTTGATCGGAATCAAGGTGCTCGGCGAATACGCCGTAACTGGTGAGCATACGTAGTATACGCTGAAGGTTATCCGGATCACCGGAGGGAAGAACACGTGAGAGGATCTCCGACGGAGTGAGAGGGGAATTAGATCCGCCTTGCCAAATGGCGTCGGCGACGTTGAGACGGACGACGGCATTGAGTGACATGGGAACGCTGATCATGTTGGCTAACTCCATTATAGCTAGCCGGGAACTGTTTTCAATCTCACCTAAATTGTCATTTCCCATGGCTATGGAGATTTTCTTCTTCTTGTTTGTAAGATTGTTGATTTTGGTTTGTACAGTGTAAAGTTGTGATTGTTTGGATCAAGATTTTTCTTACTAATGGGTTGGATAAGCTTGTTGGCTAGCAGGAGGATTGTTAGTGGTCTGATTTGGTTGAATAAGTCTCTCACTTTCACTGTGATTGACCAAGTCGTAGTTGTTTTATCCTTAGTCAAGTAAGTCCTATTTTTAGAGAGTATGGAGAGTAGTGGAGTTGAGTCAGTCAGGGTTGTTCCTGATTTTTTGCTGTTTCAGTTTGTTTCTCTTTCGTTGATGTAAGGCTATTTATAGCCAGGTTTATTCATTCAATAATATTATCTTTTTCAGCTTCAGCTAAGTTTTCACATTTGGTATCAGAGCCTGTGAAAGAGAGCAACTGTGTGAGAGAGTGATATAGAGAAAGAAAAAAAGGGAGAAGAGAAAAACAGAGAGATGTCGACGTCCTCTAAGAAATTTGTGCAGCCGGCAATTCCAAAATTCGATGGCTACTACGATTTCTGGTCGATGACTATGGAGAATTTTCTCAGAAGCAGAGAACTGTGGAGCTTGGTGGAGGAAGGAATTCCGACAACGGCCGTCGGAACAACACCAGCTAGTGAAGCACAGAGAAGAGCGGTGGAAGAGGCCAAACTCAAGGACTTGAAGGTCAAGAATTTTTTGTTTCAGGCCATCGACAGAGAGATCCTGGAAACAATTCTTGACAAGAATACCTCTAAGGCGATTTGGGAATCAATGAAGAAGAAATACCAAGGGTCTACGAAGGTTAAGAGAGCGCAACTTCAGGCCCTAAGAAAGGAGTTTGAGCTTCTTGCCATGAACGAAGGAGAAAAAGTCGATAGCTTTCTGGGAAGGACATTGGCGGTGGTGAACAAGATGAAGAGCAACGGGGAGACGATGGAACAGAGTACCATTGTGAGTAAGATTCTCAGATCTCTAACATCAAAATTCAATTACGTGGTCTGCTCAATTGAGGAGTCGAATGATTTGAGCACCATGAGTATTGATGAACTACACGGAGTCTGCTGGTTCATGAAGGACGAATTTGGGGACAACAAGAAGAAGAACAGTCTTGAAAGTGTCTCAAGACGAAAGGCCAAGCAGAGGAAGAGGTCGTGGAGGTTTCAGAGGAGGTCGTGGCAGAGGACGAGGAAGAATCGCCACAAACAAGGCACTAATTGAGTGCTTTAAGTGTCATAATCTGGGACATTTTCAATACGAATGTCCAGAATGGGAGAAGAAAGGCGAATTATGCGTAATTAGAAGAAGATGAGGAGGTGCTACGAATGGCTTACGTGGAGCCGAACAATGCAAACAAAGAAGATGCCTGGTTTCTTGACTCAGTTGCAAAGAACCACATGACGGGGAACAAGGAATGGTTTCTGCAACCTGGAAGGTGATTTCAACGTAACCGTGAAGCTTGGGAATGACATGACACCTGCCCGGTGGTGGCTAAAGGGAGCATAAGAGTGCGAAGTGGATGGTATTACTCAGGTCATATCCGATGTTTACTATGTACCTAAACTCAGAAATAATCTTCTAAGCATGGGTCAGCTTCAAGAGAAGGGGTTAGCGATTCTAATACAAAATGGGACCTGCAAGGTATTCTATCCGGTAAAGGAGTGATTATGCAGCCAACATGAGTAGAAATCGAATGTTCTATCTCCTAGCATCCAAATCGCCAAAGAATTCTATGTGTCTACAAACTGAGATAGTGGAGAAAGAAGCTCATTTGTGGCACTGTCGGTTTGGACATCTTAATCATGATGGATTAAGAATGCTGGCTCACAAGAATATGGTGGTTGGTCTCCCCTGCGTTGAAGACTTCTAAGGAGAAATGTCGAACTTGCATCATTGGAAAGCAAAGACAGAGGTTCAATGCCAAAGAAAAGTTTATGGAGAGCGTCAAAACCACTTCACCGATACATTCGGACATCTCATGGTCCTATCACACCAGCTTCACACAGTGATAAGAGGTATATTCTAAGTTTTATTGATGACTTCTCTCGTAAAACTTGGATTTACTTCTTATTTGAAAAATCAGAGGCGTTTACTATTTTTTAAGAACTTTAAAGCTGGTGTTTAGAAAGAGATAGGAGCAGTTGTAGCCAGTTTGAGAACTGATCGTGGCGGAGAATTCAATTCAATTGAATTTGGAGAATTTTGTAAGGCTCAAGGCATCAATAGACAGTTAACTGCAGCCTACACGCCTCAACAAAATGGAGTCGCTGAGAGGAAAAATAGGACCATCATGAATGCAGTGCGCTCAATGTTGAGCTAGAGACAAGTGCCGAAGAAGTTCTGGTCAGAAGCCGCAAAGTGGAGTGTACATATACAAAATCGCAGCCCAACTGCTGCACTTGAAGACACAACCCCGGAGGAAGCATGGAGTGGAACAAAACCGGTGGTAGATTATTTTCGAGTTTTTGGGTGTGTTGCGCATGTACATGTGCCAGATCAGAGACGGATCAAGCTGGACGATAAGAGTAAGAAATGTGTTTTCTTGGGAGAAGTGATGAGTCAAAGGCCTGGAGGTTATATGATCCTATTGCTAAGAAGATTGTGGTTAGTAGAGATGTCATCTTTGAGGAAGAAAAAGTTTGGGACTGGGACAAATCTGAAGGGGAGATTAAAAAGGACACGTTAGAATGTGAAGATGAGACAGACCGACACGAAGAAGAAGAAAGTGCAGGAGCCAATTCTGCAGCAAGTCCTAATGGCGAATCACATGGAGCCAGTAGTTCGATTGTTGCGCAGCCGGTTGTTCGACCCAGTATGCGTGCGAGAAAAACACCAACCTACTTGGCGGATTATGAGGTAGGAGAAAATCTGGAAGCGTTAATGATGATGTTGATGGTTACAGAGGAAGAAGAAAATATGGAAGCGTTAATGATGATGTTGATGGTTGCAGAGAATGATCCAACTCGGTTTGAGGATGCTGAGAAACAGAAGATTTGGAGAGAAGCAATGATGAGAGAGATAGAATCAATTGAAAAAAAATCAAACCTGGGAACTCACGGTGTTACCTGAAGGCATGAAACCCATTGGAGTCAAGTGGGTGTACAAAACCAAGCTGAATGAAGATGGAGAGGTAGAGAAGTATAAAGCTAGGTTAGTGGCTAAAGGCTATGCACAGAGTTATGGTGTTGATTACACGGAGGTGTTTGCTCCGGTGGCAAGGTTGGATACAGTTCGAACAATTCTGGCAGTAGCAGCACAATCAAGTTGGGAAGTGTTCCAGCTTGATGTTAAGAGTGCCTTCTTACATGGTGAACTCAAGGAAGATGTATATGTTAACCAGCCTGAAGGATTCGTACAAAGGGGAGAAGAAGAGAAAGTTTATAAGTTGAAGAAGGCACTGTACGGTCTCAAGCAGGCGCCGCGAGCCTGGTACAGCAGGATTGAAGCTTATTTCCTGAGGGAAAACTTTGAGAGATGTCCAAGTGAACACACATTGTTCACCAAATCAAAGGGAGGTAAGTTCATAATTGTCAGCCTTTATGTTGATGATTTGATCTTTACGGGGAATGATAAAAGTTTTTGTGATGAGTTCAAGAATTCTATGATGCTGGAATTTGAGACGTCTGACTTGGGCAAGATGAAGTATTTTCTCGGAGTGGAAGTGAAACAGTGTCAAGATGGGATCTTCATCTGCCAGAGAAGGTATGCGAGAGAAGTTCTAGCATGTTTTGGTATGGAGGAAAGTAACTCGGTGAAGAACCCAATTGTACCAGGAACAAAACTTCACAAGGATCAAGGTGGTGATAGAGTCGATGAAACTTTGTTCAAGCAGCTGGTCGGCAGTCTCATGTATCTTACGGTAACAAGGCCAGATTTGATGTTTGGAGTTTGTTTGATAAGCAGATTCATGGCCAGTCTGAGAGTTTCTCATTGGCTTGCAGCAAAAAGGATTCTAAGGTACTTGAAAGGGACTACAGAGCTGGGAGTTTTCTACAAAAGAGGAGAAGGTAACATGAAGCTTGTGGGGTACACCGATAGTGACTACACGGGTGATCTAGATGATCGGAAAAGCACTTCAGGCTTTGTGTTCATGATGGCGTCGGGAGCAGTTTCTTGGGCATCAAAGAAACAACCTGTTGTTGCGCTTTCCACTACCGAGGCAGAGTACATAGCTGCAGCGGCGTGTGTGTGTCAGTGTGTTTGGCTCAGAAGAGTGCTTGAAAGGCTTGGTTTCGCAGAAAATGAAGAGACTGTGATTATGTGTGATAACAGTTACGCAATTCTCCCGGTCCAAGCATCCAGTTTTCCATGGAAAAAGCAAACACATTGACGTGAGGTTTCACTATCTGAGAGAATTGGTAAACAATGGCGTTGTCAAGATCTGTCATTGTCCAACAGAAGATCAAGTTGCAGACATTTTCACAAAACCTCTGAAGTTGGAACAGTTCCTGAAGCTTCGCAAGATGCTTGGAGTGATTGATGTTTCTGAAGTAAGCTAATCGTGAAGGGTTTAGCTTAAGGGAGGGAATGTTAGTGGTCTGATTTGGTTGAATAAGTCTTTCACTTTCACTGTGATTGACCAAGTCGTAGTTGTTTTATCCTTTAGTCAAGTAAGTCCTATTTTTAGGGAGTTCATGGAGAGTAGTGGAGTTGAGTCAGTCAGGGTTGTTCCTGATTTTTTGCTGTTTCAGTTTGTTTCTCTTTCGTTGATGTAAGGCTATTTATAGCCAGGTTTATTCATTCAATAATATTATCTCTTTCAGCTTCAGCTAAGTTTTCACAAGGATATGGGGCTGAGTTGGTGGGATGCAGCACGCGAGCTTATTTAATGGATAGGAAAAAAAATGAGTAGAGTGAAATGATAAGGATACATTTGTTTGTGGGTTGAAAACATTTTTCGAAAAACGTTTTTCATATTTTTCGATATTTGGTAAGTACAAAAAATAGAGAAAATATTTTTCGTAAGATATTTTCTTCATTATTTTAAATAAAATAACTTGCGATTTTTTTTTAAATAAAACATTTTTTGAAAAATGTTAACACAATCACACACATGTTGGAAAAATTAGTATGTTTGAAGGAAATTAATGGGTTAATTTCTAAAGGGTAATTTTGTCAAATTACCTAAGTGGTTTGTGTTTGTGAAAAATAAAATATTTAATTGTTCAAAATGGGTTTTGGATGAATTAAATATAGATGCTCAAATGATTTGGCCAAATAAAATTTGATTTTGTAAATCAAAAATTTGGTTTTGAATTTTTCTGAGGTGCTCGGCCGAGCGGGTTGTTGACTCGGCGAGCGAGTGAAACGAAGGTTCCAAGTTTCTGAAAGCCTTGCTCGGCGAGCGAGCTATAAGACTCGGCGGCCGAGATCACTGGCGGACATTTAACGGCCAATATTAAATGCGTAAAAGCGAAATGAAAATCATTATGGCTAATGATTTTGGAATAATGGTGGTTTAATTTTCGTAATTAAATTGTTTATTACATTTTATTACTCCATAAACACCATTGATTTTCAGTTTTTATTGGTTGATTGAATATGTATAAATTGTTGTTTGTTAACAACAATTGAGATACTTGGAAAATACTTTGAGAAATCTTTTGGCATAGAACCACAGCAGATTCATACACATTTCCTCCTGCAAATCCTCTTCCATAGTCTTTGGTTGCATATTGTTATCATCTTCCTTGGCCTCCTCTATTGCATATACAAAGAAGAGGTGATCTAGTCCAAGCGCAATTCAACTCGCCGGAACTTAGGTGCAAAGTGCCCCGGTCCGCACGTTCTATCCTGGGAGACAAGCGATCCAAGAAAAACTCAAGCACACTCGGTGAGGGATCGAATATGTCTTAAGGAGACAGTGATTTCATTGGGCTCGTGCAGCAAATTCAAGAACTTCTCCTTTTTATTTTCTGTTTTTATCAATTTATTGTGTATTATTTTTTCTGTAATTGTACTCCATTGTGCTACAATCTTAAGACATATCCTAATCGAAGGAGTGTCGATTACAGTTTTGAAAAACAGGAAATTTAACTTGGTTGTTGTGTTTCAGATGGCGACGAACAACAACAACGTGGAGACCCAAGTTGGACCCCAAGTGGAAACCCAAACTAATTCCCAAACTGGAAATGGAAGTGGCTCTAAGACTGTGATTAATAATCCTCATACAATTCATATCCCGACCCCTCATGCGGAAAAACCCGAGAAGTTTGTTGGCCACGACTTTAAGCGTTGGCAACAAAAGATGCTTTTCTACCTCACTACCTTGCACTTGGCAAGATATCTGAAAGAAGATATGCCAAAGGTGAGTGAAGGAGAAACCGATGTTACAACCTTGGCTGCGGTTGAAACATGGAAGCATGGGGAGTACTTGTGCAGAAATTACGTCCTCAATTCGCTTTCCAGGATTCTCTCTATAACGTGTTTAATGAGAAGAAAACCGCAAAGGAATTGTGGGGTCGTTGGACCACAAATATAAAATTGAGGATGCTGTAACAAAGAAGTTCATTGTTGCCCGTTTCCTTGATTTTAAGATGGTGGACAACAAGAGTGTGAAAGCTCAAGTGGATGAGTTTCAAACAATTCTGCACGAGATTCATGCTGAAGGTATGGTTATAAGTGAAAGCTTCCAAGTGCTGCAATCATTGAAAAATTGCCTCCATCTTGGAATGATTTCAAGAACTACCTTAAGCATAAGCGAAAGGAAATGGATGTGGAAGGAATTATCCTTCGTTTGAGTATTGAAGAGAACAATCGAGTTGCTGAAAACAAGTTTGTTTCTAGTGTGGCTAAGGCCAATGTGGTGGAGCATGGTGAAAGCTCCAAAGGGAAACGGTTTGGAAAGGGAAAAGGGAAGGTTGTGACAACTTCCAAGAATTCCCACTTGGGACCAAAAGGTGGTGTTTCCAAGAAGAAGTTCGAAGGAACTTGTTATAATTGTGGCGGTCAAGGCCACAAGGCTCATGCGTGCAAGTTGCCTAAGAAGGCTCGTGCGAGGCCAACATGGTGGAAGGCATTGCTAGAGACATGTCCGAGAGGCACCTCGCAGCTGTGATTTCCGAGGTGAATTTGGTGGGTTCAAACCCAAATCAATGGTGGATTGACACCGGCGCCACTAGACATGTGTGCTCCAATAGAGACATGTTTAGTGCTTTTGTTGCTAAGGATGGCGAGAAGCTATTCATGGGGAATTCAGCCACCTCCGAGATCAAAGGAGAAGGAAAAGTGGTTTTGAAGATGACATCCGGAAGGAGTTAACTCTCAACAACGTGCTTTATGTGCCCGATATCCGGAAGAACTTGGTGTCCGGATCGCTTTTGATAAAGCATGGATTTCGTATTGTGTTTGAGTCCAATGTAGTCACTTTGTCTAAGAGTGGTATGTTTGTAGGCAAAGGTTATGTCAATGATGGACCTGCTTAAGCTAAGTGTAATGGTTCAGAAAGCGAAAGCTAATGATATGAATATCTCTTCCGTTTACTTGCTTCGAGTCATCTAATTTGTGGCATGGTAGACTTGGTCATGTTAATTTTGATTCTATACGTCGTTTGACAAAGCAAATTCTATTCCAAAGTTTAAAGTTGATTGTAAACAAAAATGTGAAATTTGTGTAGAAGCAAAATTAACAAGAAAGTCATTCCCATCCGTTGAAAGACATAGTGAACCACTTGAATTGGTTCACACGGACTTATGTGATTTTAAATCAACACAAACACGGGCGACAATAAGTACTTCATGACTTTTTGTAGATGATGGCACAAAGTATTGCTATGTGTATCTTCTAAAAAGTAAAGATGAAGCTATAGAGAAGTTTACTCTATATAAAAATGAAGTTGAGAATCAATTAAACCGGAAAATTAAGGTGCTAAAAAGTGATAAAGGTGGTGAATATGAATCTCCATTTGAAGCAATTTGTGCTCAAAGTGGAATTAAACATATTACCTCGGCACCTTATACACCCCAACAAAACGGTGTTGCCGAAAGGAAAAATCGGACATTGAAAGAAATGATGAATGCCATGTTATTGAGTTCGGGATTACCTGGATAACATGCTGGGGAAGCCGTGTTGTCGGCTAACTACGTGTTAAACAAAATACCCCGAAAGAAACAAGACAAAACTCCTTATGAACTATGGCATGGAAGAATGCCAAGTTATAAACATTTGAAAGTGTGGGGGTGTCTTGCAAAGGTAGCCATACCTCCTCCTAAAAAGGTGAAAATTGGACCAAAAACCTGTTGATTGCATATTCATTGGATATGCACATAACAAGTAGTGCTTATAGATTTCTTGTGTATGAGTCGAAAATTGATGCTATACACAAAAATACTATAATGGAATCTCGTGAACGTATCGTTCTTTGAGAATATATTCCCGTGTAAGTCAAGAAATGAGGCAAGCTCATCGACTAGGTAATAGATTCAATAGAAGACGAACATGTTCAAGATGAAAGAGAAGAAGAAGAGGTAGAACCTCGACGGAGCAAAAGAGCTAGGATTGAAAAATCCTGATGGTCCGGACTTTCTAACCTATATGGTAGAAAGCGAACCACAAAGTTACAAAGAAGCCAAGTTAGCTCTTCGGAAGGACCTTTGTGGAAGGAAGCAATTAAAAGTGAAATTGATTCCATTTTGCAAAATCACACATGGGAACTAGTGGATCTTCCTCCTGGAAGTAAAACACTAGGATATAGGTGGATTTTCAAAAGAAAAATGAAAGCTGACGGAACAATTGATAAGTACAAGGCCCGACTTGTAATTAAAGGTTACGAAGAAAGAAGGCCTAGACTATTTTGACACGTATTCTCCGGTCACGAGAATAACGTCAATAAGAAGTTGTACTTGCAATTGCCGCATTGAGAAATCTTGAGATACATCAAATGGATGTAAAAACGTACTTTCTAAATGGAGATTTAGAAGAGGAGATTTACATGGAACAACCCGAGGGGTTTGTTGCACATGGACAAGAAAAGAAGGTGTGCAAATTAGTAAAGTCATTGTATGGCTTGAAACAAGCACCAAAACAAAGTGGCATCGAAATTTGATAATGCTATGATGCAAAGTGAATTTAAGATAAATGAGTGTGACAAATGTGTCTATACTAAAACCACGGAAAATGGCTATGTCATTTTGTGTCTTTATGTAGACGACATGCTTATCATAGGGAGTTGTGATAAGATGATCAAATCCACGAAAGACATGTTGAATTCGAAATTTGACATGAAAGATATGGGACTTGCGGATGTAATCCTTGGAGTTAAAATTTCTAGAATATCCAATGGACTTGTGTTAAGTCAATCTCATTAGGTGGATAAAATTCTTGAGAAATTTAGCAAGGATGACCATGGAATAGCGAGTACTCCAATTGACCCAAATCTTCATCTATCAAAGAATAGAGATGAACCGGTGTCTCAATTAGAGTATTCGAGAGTTATTGGAAGTCTAATGTACTTGATGAGTTGTACTAGGCCGGATATTGCTTACACCGTAAGCAAGTTGCCGGTATACAAGTAATCCCGGAACAAATCATTGGAAGGGTATAGTGAGAGTACTAAGGTACTTAAGATATACTCGTGATTTTGGACTACATTACACTAGACATCCAGCGTGATAGA
Organism: Adenophora triphylla var. japonica; assembly: GCA_022495995.1. Taxonomy (NCBI): domain Eukaryota; kingdom Viridiplantae; phylum Streptophyta; class Magnoliopsida; order Asterales; family Campanulaceae; genus Adenophora; species Adenophora triphylla. The sequence continues at coordinate 351,291 of JAFEMH010000562.1, forward strand.
AGGATATAGTGATGCTAATTGGATATCGAGATATCAAAGACTCAAGGTCTACAAGTGGATATTTATTCACATTAAGAAAAGTGCGGCTATATCATGGAAATCTTCTAAGCAGATCATATAGCCGATCAACCATGGAATCCGAGTTTATAGCATTAGATAAATGTGGTGAAGAAGCCGAATGGCTACGCCAATTTCTAGAAGATATTCCAAGATGGGAAAAGCCCGTGCCCGCAATTAGTGTACATTGCGATAGTCAATCTGCGATTGGTAGGGCACAAAGTCATATGTATAATGGTAAGTCTAGACATATACGTCGAAGACATAATACCATTAAACAACTACTTGCAACTGGCACCATATCTATTGACTATGTGAGGTCAAAAGATAATTTGGCGGATCCGCTAACCAAAGGGTTAAGTAAAGAGATAGTTGCAAGGTTGACATTGGGAATGGGTTTAAAGCCTCTGAGAAGTTGAACGCGGCGGAAAACCCAACCTAGTTGACTTGGAGATCCCAAGATCTAGGTTCAAAGGGACAACCTAACCGTTAAAAGACTTGTAGCGTCACCGTGGGGTCAACCCTATGCTCATTCCTTAAAGTGACATCCCGAGATTGAATGAGGTTAAGCCTACGGCTTTTAATGATTCTCATGAGAAGTAAAATGGTTTTACTTAAAAGAATCACCTATGTGAGAAAGAAGTAGAGGCCGCTTCGAGAAGAATTGCGTGAGGCTCAATTCTTAGACCTTCTCACGTAACCGTGCATCGTGATCCAGGGCCATGAATGGACACACCTGAGAGAGCTGAATTGTGTTAGGGCGATACACTGTGTAAAGTATATGATCGGCTACACAAAAGCTAGCAGTTCAAGGACATCGCGTCTACCGATTAGCGAGTAGAGTAAATATGCTTTTACAAAGGAAGGTTCAAAGGGCAAACCCCTACCTATCCTATGCAGGGTTTTCGACTCACGTGACTTTATCACCTATCCTCATGAATTTCCTTCATGTGGGGGATTGTTGGAAAAATTAGTATGTTTGAAGGAAATTAATGGGTTAATTTCTAAAGGGTAATTTTGTCAAATTACCTAAGTGGTTTGTGTTTGTGAAAAATAAAATATTTAATTGTTCAAAATGGGTTTTGGATGAATTAAATATAGATGCTCAATGATTTGGCCAAATAAAATTTGATTTTGTAAATCAAAAATTTGGTTTTGAATTTTTCGAGGTGCTCGGCCGAGCGGGTTGTTGACTCGGCCGAAGCGAGTGAAACGAAGGTTCCAAGTTTCTGAAAGCCTTGCTCGGCCGAGCAGTGCTATAAGACTCCTACAGCGGCATCCCTGGCGGACATTTAACACCAATATTAAATGCAGAAAATCGAAATGAAAATCATTATGGCTAATGATTTTGGAATAATGGTGGTTTAATTTTCGTAATTAAATTGTTTATTACATTTTATTACTCCATAAACACCATTGATTTTCAGTTTTTATTGGTTGATTGAATATGTATAAATTGTTGTTTGTTAACAACAATTGAGATACTTGGAAAATACTTTGAGAAATCTTTTGGCATAGAACCACAGCAGATTCATACACATTTCCTCCTGCAAATCCTCTTCCATAGTCTTTGGTTGCATATTGTTATCATCTTCCTTGGCCTCCTCTATTGCATATACAAAGAAGAGGTGATCTAGTCCAAGCGCAATTCAACTCGCCGGGAACTTAGGTGCAAAGTGCCGCCCTGGTCCCGCACGTTCTATCCTGAGACAAGCGATCCAAGAAAAACTCAAGACACTCTCGGTGAGGATCGAATATGTCTTAAGGAGACAGTGATTTCATTGGGCTCGTGCAGCAAATTCAAGAACTTCTCCTTTTTATTTTCTGTTTTTATCAATTTATTGTGTATTATTTTTCTGTAATTGTACTCCATTGTGCTACAACACACACATACCTAACTTTTTATACAGTCCCACGTTACTCATCCTACATCAATCATCCTTACCCTATTTTCTCATAAAAAAATTATTTATATTAAAATTATATTGAAAGTAGTCGAGAGATGCAAACAAACAAACAAAGAAAGGGATGAGATTGCGATCCCGCACAATTGCTATTTGATCGAACTACAGCAAGCCAGATCTGTTAGCAATATTTATTTAAGTTAGGTGGGTAAATTGATCCGGGCAGTAGGATGGAAGTATTCAAGGTAGGTGGGTAAATTGATCCGGGCACATTTATAATTTATTCAACCCGCACTCAACAACTATCAAAACAACACCCAAATATTTTGCAGTCGAATTGTACTTTCCTTGATCCTTAGGTGAATGGTTAGTTTGGTAAATTTGGCAGCTAGTATGACTTCTTCCCTGTTTTTTTATTCATTTGTCTTTCCCATGCTATATTGAACTATTTCTGCTGAGATCCTGTCTTTTTTTTTTTTTTTTTTTTTTTTTTTTTTTTTTGATACCCGGGTTTCCCAGTCGAGTTAGTCCTGACCACTAGCTACGTGCCCCACAGTGGCCCCAATGGAGGTAAATCGCGGATATGCCCAAATGCAGTGTGGCATAGCACTTTTATACTTCCCCGCCCTCCTACAACGGTAGTTGAACTCCCCACACCGAGGCTGCAAGCCCAAGAATGCCGCTCGTAATCGAATGGATGTGCCGTCTAAGAAACCCAAGAAAGAAATTAATCCACAATTTTTCCTTTACCTCGACCTCCCCTACGAAAAGTCACCCAAGATACCATTGAGCCATGACCCATTAGGTGCTGAGATCCTGTCTTCAAGCTTATGTTAGCCACTATGAAAATTTAAAATTACTTTTGAATTTCAAAATTACTTTTGTGATTTTTTATGTAAAAATAATATCAATTAGGGTATTTTAAGAAGAGTCGGTCTGCTGAGAAACGCGTTTCTCCGTCGCGTGTGGAGAAACGGGGCTATGTTTGTCGCGCGACATACTTAGCCAGTTTCTGGATATCCTTTTCAAAGCTTCTGGATATCCGTAGCTTGAATATGGATATCCGTGCTTTGAAAAGGATATCCGTAAACCAAATATTTTTTGGATATCTTTTCAGCTCTGATATCCAGGAGCTTGAATATGGATATCGAAGCTTTGGAAAGGATATCCAGGAAAAAATTTGGTTTCGGATATCCTTTCCAAAGCTTGATATCCATATTCAAGCTTCCGAATATCCGTGCTTTGCAGAAAGGATATCCAGTTGTTGTGGCTAAGTATGTCGCGCGACAAACTAAGCCCCGTTTCTCCATACGCGACGGAGAAACGCATTTCTCCCCAGATTTTGTGTTTTAAGAATAAAAAAAATCAATACATTTTCCTTTAAGATTTTTTTGCTATAAAATTGATAAATTTTTGTTTTATTTAAGATAAATAAAACTAAGTCTCTTACTTATAATTAAGGTTTTTTTTGAAAGAAGTACTTTACACATTAAGTACCGCAAAGTAATAATGCATATTTTGAATTAACATTTTAGTCCAAAAATAATATTGTATTTTTTAGTAAAAAATGCAACAAAAGTATCGCAACTATAGAGGTTGTTTGGATATCATACATAAACCCATTTTCGTTGCAAACATATTACTTCATTTGTTTTTGATACTCGTTCAAGATACTTCGAATTAACGACATCCATTTTTTCAATTAAATAGGCATGTAAAAATACATGCGACCTACTTCCTACTTTTTTTTAAAGGGCAAAATAAGAAAATTATTATTATTGAAGTAGCACAAATTTTAAGGATCCAAGTGTAAATTAAACAAAATAAAAGGTGAAGTAAACTATTTTGAAAGGTTTATAATGAAAAATATTAATTTATGAATCAACCCTCCCTCCCAACCTAACTAAGAGTCCGTTTTCGAGTTTTTAATGAAGAGAAAAAAAAGTGAGGGAAGGGAAAAGGAGAGAAAAGAAAGGGAGGGAAGTGAATTTAAATTCCTTCCAATGTGCTTTCGAGTTAGGAACGAAATGAAAGTAAAAATAAAATTTTCTCTCCTTATGCTTTCGAGTTTTGGAATGAAATGAGAGGAAATAAAAAGAAAATGACTTTTATACCTTCATTTATAAAAAAAAACCTAGTTGAAGAGCATTGCACCCCCTTCATTACTCTCACATATTTTACAATTTCATCTTCTTCCCCATCCTTTTGCTAAAAAGTCAACCATGAATGGAAACATATTCGAGTTCTACAGGATTGCATGTTTGACACTCACAATTGTAGGTAGAAACTTCATTCTGTCTTGAATGAGATTCCCAGAAGGAATGAATATCTCATTCCTTCATCCTCTTTTGACACTTTTTATTCCATTGTGTCAAATTTCGTTACTTAACTAATAAGTGTTCCTTCAATTATTTTTCCTGTCCAAATGCATAAATGGGAAAGATGCCAGGGACTACCATGCAGTCTCCATACCCATTCCTGCAATCCAAACGGGGCTTACTAGAATAACCCCAGGGGCGGAGCCAGGAATTGCCCGAGGGGGGGGGGGCAAGATTACACGGGGGTTCGGGGACAGCGCCCCCGAAAAGAAAAAAAAATCGGATCGGACAAGTAAAAAATGGGTCGGATCCATGAAATACAATATATTTTTTAGTTAAAAATGTAAAGAACTAAGAAAGTTAACAAAAATAATAAAAGTAAGTACTTCAAAGAACGATTGAAATAATGTTGAAGTATTTAACGCAAACAATTTATTAAAATATATTACTCGTACAAAAAAGAAATTCAAATTTGCTAATTAAACTTGGGATAATAGGAAGAAAGACCAAAAACAAAAAAAATGGGAAAAACCTAACTAATTAATTAAGATTGAAAAAATGTGAGGAAATTAGGAGAAAGAGAAAAACAAAACTGTTAAGAGAAAGAAATGGAGAGAGAGAGAATAGCAAAGATGGAGGACAAATAAAATTAATTGAAAATGTAGGTAGCAGGGCTCGAACATGGATTTGAAAGGAAACACCAAAAATTTTAACTTCACCCCTTCTACCGCTAAACCGCACCACTCACTAGTGTTAATTTTGAAGTTAATTATATATAACAAAAAAATATGGGGGGGGGCCAAAAAAAAAAAAATTTCACTGCACTTCCGCCGCTGGGGTCGGGGGGGGGGGCAAGTGCCCCCATGCCCCCCGGCTCCGCCCCTGAATAACCCTACAGTAGTTAACAAAACATTTTAAATATTTAAAAGCATACCACCAAGACTCTTTACCACCAAGACTCTTTGCAGCATCTTTAAGACTACCAGCAAAATATTGCTGCAGAACTTCCAGGCTAATTGATTTCTCTGCCTTCCCACGTTTTCTTTCGGATTTCTTGCCCACAACTTTAGTCTCTGGCAATGCAAAAGCAGTTTTAACATCAGTGGTGCCACCTGTATCTCCTCCCATGGTAAAGAACGCCATTCTCCACACTAGGACAGTGTTGTTAGATGGAGAAAGATGAATGAATGGGTCGCTAGAATGAGAGAGGAGGGGCAGTAGGATTTTGATCGTTAGTAAATATGATCGGACTATATGAGGGTAATGATAAGATTATAAAAAATATGTAAGGGTAAAAGTGGGATAATAAAAAAAATTGTCAAGCTTCCAATTTCGTTCCTTCCAATTCCTCTCGATTTTGAGAGGAAATTTTTGGGAAGAATATCCTAAAAAATTTTCTTCCCTTTCTTTCGACTTCCTAAAAAATCTCGAAAGCAAGCTGCGTAAGATTATTTTTTAAAATTTCCTACCCTTTCTTTCCATTTCTCACCATTTTTAAACTCGAAGGCATAAATCTTTAATATCTTCTTCTTCGGCACCCACCCACATCCCCACCTCAGACCACCCACCTATCCACACCCGTTGTTGCGCCCACCTTACCCTCACCCCACTACAACCCCCAGCCAACCCAACCTGATCCCTTCCCCATTCCAACCCATTTGCAGCCCATCCATCCTTTACCTTGTAATCACTTTATATATTTCAATCTTTAATCTTTATCTCTTTCTCTAAGGCTCCGTTTGTTTTAGGGAAAATGACTTCCAGAAAATGATTTCCTGGAAAATGTTTTTCGGAAAAAGAAAATGTTTTCCGGAAAATATTTTCCGGTGTTTGGTATGTTTTTCGGAAAATATTTTCCGGTGTTTGGTAAATGTTAAGAAAATCTTTTCCGGAAAATATTTTCCGGTATTTGGTAAATAACAAACAACAGCAATGACTTCGCCAACCTCAGCAGGATTCAATTTCAAAGGTTGTTGTTAGCAAAGAAATCATGGAGATCCATCACAAGAAGCACCACCAGGCTTACATTACTAATTACAACAAATCCCTCCAACAATATGGTATTAGTGAAACCATATACATATTGAAACCAACCAACAATATGGTATTAGTTCTTCAACAGTTTTAAAGTATCAAATCAGGTCCTCCGCAAATAATCATACAATCAACCCCAAACAACAACTCAGGAACTCCATCCTTTACATGGCCATGCTGAAATGTAAAGTGTTTCAACATTCCAAACATGCAGCAATACAGAAAAAAAAACTGTCCCAAATTAATTACGAACCACATAGGAATATATATATTTACAGCAAGCAAATCTGCATCAAAAAGTGTTCAAAAACATGCAGATGACAAGTCCCACAGAAAATTCATGGACACAAAAGATGTCGGAATCATCCAAATAAACAAAAGATAATTTGCCAAAGCCTAGTAACAGTTTTAGACATAAACATGTTCTTGGCATTCAAGTGATCACAACTAGTATTGCCACTCGTTGGCTAAGAATTTTTCAACCCATTTCCTTCGAAGATTTTGGCTCTTGACCATAAATCCTTTAGCCAAGCTCGTATTGGCATTCAAGTGGTCAAACACACTGGCCAAAAATTCTTCATCGAAGCCTTCAACTTTCATAACCTCTTTGTAGAGATCTTCTATGTTCACATTATCGTCTGAAAGTTTTTTAATAGCACTTGCAACCTCCCCAACTTGTACAGCTAAAAGATCAAATGATGAATCCCTATCCTCACGTGGCCTTTTTCGATGAGACCTTGGCTTTGATAATGTTGCAGTTGAAACTTCTTTACTCTTTCCCACCTCTTCAAACTCATTACATTCAATATCTTGAGCGAAGCTATCATCGATGCTAACTTCCACATCAATATCATTGAATGATTTCGCATAAGCCCCCGTAGCCATATCTTTCCCAACAACTAGTGACATCTCATCATACATCTCAATCTTCTTATTCAAGAACTTTTTATGTGTGGGATGTGCCTATTAATAACATCAATAATATTAGAAACAAGTAAAGAAGCTAAAAGTTGACAGATTGCTATCCATTAGCATTTTGAACTCTCCAGTAATGAAGCTGTAATAAAGACATCAAAGGTAATTGAAGCTCCTGTATTTGGAAATGAAACCTATTAGTTTCAGATCTCTTTCTCTTTACTTAAATGCAATGAATGATTAATTTTTTTTCTAACTCAGATGCTACAATATGAAGAATTATACACCGTACTGATCAAATTCAATGGCCACAATTAGGGGTGCAGATCCAACCGTGTGCGCCCCAGACCAATAAGTGAGACAGACTAGATGGAGTTTTTTATATAAACACACAAGAAAAAAAACAGGCAGCTCCAAAAATGGTCAGCAATGACGGTCCTATTATATTCATGCAACTAAATTCATAGAATATGTGTATTAATACCCAGCAGAAAGAATAAGACATTATCCACTGTAGATCTTCAAGTGCTAACAATGGCAGAAGAAGTGAAGCTGTTTGCAGATACAGGAAGCGCATTTAGTTGCAGAGTCATGCTTGCTCTTAAACTAAAAGGGGTCAAATATGAGTACGTAAGAGAAACTCTGACAAACAAGAGAAAAGTTGCAGCATATATTACAGGAGAAAAGTTGCAGCATATGTTACAGGAGAAAAGTTGCAGCATATGTTAAACCAGAAAATTAAGAACAGGCCAAACAAAACTAGATAGTCGCAACATAGTCATTCCACATTTCCCTAGCTATGTTGTCCCTCTTCGTCGTCCACTCTCTAGATTCTTCCCTCTCTTGTCGTTGAGAAATGATTCCATTTCGAATTCCATAACCTGCATCTCCAAGATAATATTTACCTACAAAAATAAAATTTATATATTTATTAATAAGATGGTTCTGTGTAAGAGCTATGACACAAGGAAAATATTGTGATTCGTCGTGGTACCTTCAGGAATTACCAATCCCCCTGACCTTTCCAATGCATTGTTTACAATGCGAGAATCATGTGCACTTCCTTCCCAACCAGCTAGGACATATGTAAACTTCAAATCAAATGTAATGTACGCCAAAATATTTTGTGTAGTTCCGCCCTTTCTTCCACGAAATCTCCCAGCTAACTCTTCACTTACTTTTGCACGTATAAGACTTCCATCTATTGCTCCTATACAATCTTTGAAGTATGGATAAAACCTGTTGCTATATCTAATTTCTGGGGGAGTTGATTCATCTGGTTATTTCACCACAAGCTTGAACAACTTTAAAATTACCCTTAATACAATTTTAAAGTATCGGTGAACAGTCTCAATAGACCTATAGAATCGTCCACCTATCACTCTAAATCTCACATTATGTCCAATAAAATGTAAAAACATCACCAATTGCTCCGGTATAGACATGTTTCTGGTATTTCGAAGTAAATTGTTCTCCTCAAGGGTCTCACATAGCTTGAAAAACACTGATGGCTTCATACGGATTTGATCTATACAATGTTGCTCGCCTCTATATAGAATACTTTTCATATATCTCTTTCTCGCAATATCTTGGTCAACTTTAGGCTGTCTTGGTCTAAAAGTTGAAGTTTTTCTTCTTTTTAGGACAACTGCAGCTACAGCAGTAACCGAAGCAGCTGCACCTACCACTGATGCTCGGACGACCTTACTTACCATCTACACAAACACATTAACCATCACTTTCACATACAAAATGTCACCAGCAGATAGGGATTCTCATCATGTTATTGATACAAAGAATAGGAAGATCTTATGCAAGCAGTAATGGTGAAATTTGGGGAATTACAGAGAGAACAACGAGTTAAAACAGACAAATTGATAACAAAATCAAACCATGTAAAGGCCCATCCCAAAACCCAATTCATTCCTACCATGAAGGTCAGATAGAAGTTCATTGTCAGATCATCAGCATAATATACAATAAGAATATATAAAGACAGAAAACAGGCATTTCAATTATAAAATCTCAAGTCCTCTGCTGAGACTGAGATATCCATTAGCAGACTTGATATTCGTGTTGGCCTCATCACTAAAATTCAGAAACATCCTGATGCTGATTCTTTATATGTGGAAGAAATTGATGTGGGCGAAGGGCAGCCTAGGACTGTTGTCAGTGGCCTTGTTAAATATATTCCTATAGAAGAAATGCAGGTTAATTTCTCTTATCTTCTCTATCTCATTTTCATAAATTGGACATACTCATTTGAACTTCAGGAAATGCATTATTCCCTCTGTTCACATTTACTGATATTTTTGTTTTTTATTTTCTTTTGTTAAATCAATTTTTTTTCAAAATCAATTTTTTCGAAATCATGTGATTTCTTACTTTTTCGAAATCAGTTGATTTTAGAAAAATTGATTTCGAAAAAATTGAAACCCTAGAAAAAATTTTCGAAAAAATTGAAACCCTAGAAAAATTCTAAAGATTTTAATGATACAAAGGGTTGTAGATCTCATAAAAACAAAGAAGAAGGGAAGATGATGAAGAAATGAGGAGAAGAAATTGAGAGATAGATGATTTACCTGCGAGATTGAAGAGGCGAAGCTGAGAAACGGGCCAGGAGAGAGAGGAAAGAGCGGTCTCTAATTTGGAAAATGATTTCCCGAGTGCGTACTCGGGAAGTTGTTTTCCGGAGGAAATAGGAGGGTTTTTCAGTTGACCGGAGATTATTTTCCTTTGACCTTCTTTTTTTTGGCTTTTCAAACATCAGAAAATTGGAAAACATTTTCTGAAAATTATTTTCCTCTCAGTTTCCTCAAAACAAACGGAGATCTCTATCTGAGTTTTTAAAACAAGGATGCTAAAAATTTAAGAATTAATCAAACCATCAATCGAAAATTCCTAATCAAGAATTTAATTTCGCAATAGAGCTCATAGTAGCAACAACCAAACCTACAGTTTCGAAATTGAGTTTAAAACCCATCATCCAAATCAAACCATCAATCAAGAATACCAACGTAGCACCACCACTTCCCCCAACTGAGTTTAGGCTCCTTTTGTTTGGGGAAAAATATTTTTCGGAAAACATTTTTCTTATTTTTCGGTGTTTGTTTCGCACCAGAAAATGAGGAAAACTTCATATTTATCTTATTTTTCGGAAAACATTTTCATTTTTCGAAAAACATTTTGCCGGAAATCATTTTCCGAAAAATATTTTACGCTAAACAAACGGAGCCTTAGTTCGTTTTGTGTGAATTGAATGGACTATAAAATTAATTAATTTTGCCAATTTCCTTACTCTCCGATGGCCGATCGATCTATGTGCTAGCATTGAATTTCCACAACTAACTTCATTTATATTATTTTGATTTCAAACAAAATAAAGAGAGAGAAAAGAGGAGAGAGAAACTGTGATGTGCGGAGAGATAGCAAGATTCTAAAAAGCGCTAGGCGGATGCTAGGCGGCGGAGTCGGGCCTAGCGCCTAGTCGGAATTAGTCGGGACCTAGGCGGGGCTTAGAACTAGGCGTTGGAGAGGGGCCTAGCGCCTAGACAGGGCCTAGGTGCCTTAGGCGGGGTCTTTTAGAACACTGAGAGATAGAGAGAAAGGGATCGGGGGAGGGAGGATTGACTGAGGAGAGAGGAGGGAGGAGTTTGGGTGGGGCGGCTGCTCTACAATTGGAAGAAAGAAGAGTTTGGGGTCACCGAGAAAGAAGAAGAGACATGAAGGAGGGGATGAATGAAGCGGAAGGGATGGAGGGAGTGGAGATGGCCTAACGGGCTGGCCCGGCCCGGTCCGTGCGGACCTGTCTGCGGGCGGGTACGGATCCAAGCCCGTCAGCTCGTGTGGTCAAACAGGCCTAAACCCGGCCCGTCCCATTTTTTCATGCCCAAGCCCGTCCGTTTGGCCCGGATCTGAAGATCCACGTGCCAAACGAGTTTTCCAATTTTATTTTTATTTAAAAAAAAATCAGAAAAAATATGGAAAAAATAAAAAGTAATTTAGTATTTAATAAGATATTTTTTAAAATATAAAATTATTTAGACATAAGAAAATTAGTTGTTTTAAATATTAAAAAAGATAGAAAAAAACTAAACAAATGAAATATATAGAAGAAAAGAGAGACGGACTACCCTATATTTATTTTTTATTTTCTTTAAATTTTTTATTGACTAAAAAATATTAATTTAGACTATGTTTAGTAGTGATTTTTTTTTTACAAAAAGGTATATAAAGAAAGATAGAAAATAACTAAACAAATGAAAGTATATAGAAGATAAGAGGGACATACTAACCTATATTTATTTTTTATTTTCTTTAAATTTTTTATTGACTAGAAAATAATATTTTAGACTTTGTTTAGTAGTGATTTTTCTCTTAATTATTACTATTAAGTAATAGTCAATTATCAATAATATTAGTAAACATTTCTTTATATATATATGGTAATGATTTATGGTATGCATGGAGTATAGAATATGTAATATATAGAGTTTAGGATATAAGATATATGATAAATGGTTTAGGGTATAAGGTATATGATAAATGGTTTATGATATATGGTATATGGTATATGGTATAAGGTATATGGCATATAGTTTAGAATACGAGTTATGAGATATATGATTTAGGGTCTAGGGTAAGGGGTATAAATATGATTTAATGTATAGGGGTTAGGGTTAGGGTTAGGGTATGGGCTTTATAGGGTTTAGGATTTAGTGTATAGTGGTATATACTATAAGATTTAGGGTATATGGGTATATACTTTAGAGTTTAGGTATATGATTTAGGGTTTAGGGTATAAGGTATAAATATGATTTATGGTATATGGGTTAGGGTATGAGATATATAGGGTTTAAGATTTAGTGTTTAGTGAGTGGTATATATTACAAGGTTTAGGGTATAGAGGTATATACTTTAGAGTTTAGATATATGATTTAGGATATTGGGTATAAATATGATTTAAGGTATAGGGGTTAGGGTATGAGATATATATGGTTTAGGGTTTAGAATTTAGCGTATAGTGATATATAATTTAGAGTTTAGGTATATAATATAGGGTTCAGGGTATAGGGGTAAATACTTTATTATTATTGTTATTGTTATAATAATAAATTATTATTATTATTATTATTGTTATTAACAAGTATTATTACTAACTATTATTATAGTAGTAAGTATTTACACCAATTGTACAATTATTTTTATTAAATATTTTTATTTTTAAATAAACTAAGTATCATTATTGTCATTTATTATTATATTTAATTATTATTATTATTATTATTATACAAATGAATAGATGTTTTGGAACAAAATGATTAAAAATGGACAAGTCAACATTACTTAGAGTCAAACAAAACTTATGTGAATTTATGTTATTTCAGTCCTATTTTTACAAACAGGCCCGTGCGGGCATGTTTGTAAAACGGGCCAACTGGCCAAAAACTAAACGGATCTTCTGATCCGCGGGGCCAAAGCCCGGTCTGTGCGAACTTCTTCGATCCAAGCTTGTCCTGTATGAAAAGCGGCCTAGACGGGTTACGGGCCACGGGCTAGACGGGCCCGGGCCAAACAGGCAACGGTCCGTGCGGACCTCCCACGAATTTGGGCTCATTTTTGGCCATCTCCAAGAGGGAGTAATTGGGGAGGATGTAAGAATGTGTGTTTTAGGGTAAATGACAGAGGGTTTTAGAATTTTCTATTTTAGCCTCTTTTAGATTACTATGAGATATGAGATAAATACATATTTCGTCCATTAGCTATAGTCACTTTTTTGTTTTATTACGGATAATATTTTTTTTTTGTTTCCCCCCTAAACCTTGTTTTTTTTTTTGTCGTCCTTCCGTCAGTTATCCGTCCATTATTCCGTTAAAACGTGCCAATCTGGCATGCTGACTCATCAAAATGATGAGTTGGCCATAAGAATTGAATAATTGATACAGATTCCTGAGGTGGAACTGTTAAGGGGTGAAAAGTGTACAATATTAAACTATTGATCATTTAAGTAACTTTAATGTTTTTTTTTTTATAAAAATATTTAAATAATAATGTTACCATTTAATAATTTTGTTGTTATTCAAAGAAAAATTTGTCATTTTATTTTAATATTTTTTCAGTTTAAAAATGGAACAAAAAATGTATTTTTTTTAAATTAAAAAATATTTTGAATTTTAAATTGTTGCAATTTTAATTATATCATATAAAATTTCTCAAATTATTTTTTTCCATTTTTTCTACCATTAATTAGTATTACACCACCACCATCTAACCACCATTAATGCCACCATCGCGACCATTTCACTAAATACACCAACCCAACCATCATAAAATTCAAACAAAAATTATTAGATCAAAGGATAAAAAAATTAACTATAAATGCATATCTAGATTCAACCATTGTATCTCCATTCATCATTCTTAACTTAAAAAACTAACACAAAAATCCACAACTATATACATAGACAACACACACTCTGGTGGCCGGATTTGGAAGAAGTCAGGATCGCGGCAGAAGAAAAATAATAGATATAAGAGGGAGAAGAGGAGGGTCGGGATGTACAATACAGAATCCGGCTTCCTTCCAAAATTCTGACAACCTCCATAACCGCCGGCAGCTTTGACATCTCTCTCTCATCCTCCAGCAAAAGGGTTGGTTTTGTGGAAATAGGGAGGCTGTTGCAGATATTCAAATCTTGTTGTGGAAAAGGGGAACGCCTGGATTTAGGAAGAAGGCAGAGGAAGAAAGAGGGAGAGGGGGACAGTCGGGGACCACTACCAGAAACAGGTCATTTAGCGACGGAATTATCAGCGACGGACAGATTTCGTCGCTAAATAGCGGCGGAATATAGGCTTTAGCGTCGGAAAATTTTTGGCGTCAAATTTAGCGACGGAATTTAATTCCGCCGCTAAATTCCGCCGCTAAAACGAATATTCCTCGAATATTCGTTTATTTCCGCCGCTAATTTGGCGGTTGATTTACCGACGGAATATTCCGCCGCTAAATCTTTATCAGCGACGGAAATATTCCGCCGGTGAAAATATATCATTTTTTTATTTTTTTATTTATCAGCGTCGGAAATATTCCGACGGTGAAATTAAAATATTTTTTATTTTTCTTTTTGAAATATTACACCGACGGAATATTTCCGACGGTGAAATTAAATGTTTTTTTTTTTTTTATTAAACACCGACGGAATATTTCCGCCGCTGATAATTTAATATTTTTTATTTATCGCCGACGGAAAATTCCGTTCTTGATAACAAAATGTAATTTTTGTTTATTTTTAGAACTAATTAACAAAATAACAAACTAAAAAACATTAAAATATCATAAATATTTATGATATTTTTGAAAAAATAAATAAATCATAAATATTTATTAATTTTAATTTTTAATGCCATTATAAGTACCACATTCGATTCAAGCCGAGTTATTCATCCTTGTGAGATCCCGAAAGTTGTGGCGTACATCATGCTCTTTTTTTTTTGTTTTGAACGAACATTCATGTACGTTTTTGTTTCGACAAAGAATTTAAATTTTAATTTCGCCACTTATCATTTATTTAGGAAAACAATAAGAAAAACCTTTTTGATTTTAAAGAGATTTGAGGGTTCGGGGGTTAAGTTATGGAATGGGTAGGTCGAGGAGTATCCAAAATAAAACAAAAACAAGATTAGTCCAAAACAAGGAACTAACCAACTATTAGACAACACTCTGGAGATTATTGTCTCATAAGTCATAACTAAGATATCCAGAAAACAAAGACCCACATCATTACTGCTGAGCACACTGTACTCTCTGGCCCCCACCACCGCGCATGTCATCATCTACATCGTAAGCTTCAATGTTGACATCGTGAAGGGTTGTCTCCTCGCACTCATCATCAAGCTCCATATCTGTCATCTGCGATGAAGGCTTAGGAGGCAGCACACCCTCTAGGGCCTTGCATTGTTCGGAAGTCAAGGAATCTGGGAAGTCGAACCCGCATTCGGACCCGGACGGGAAGGGAGAGAATTGAAATGTGGAATTACCTGAAATTAAAGATGAAATAGCACCGTGGTAAGAGCGGCTCGATATTTGTTATTTTCAAATTCAATTCTTTGGAGAGAGAGAGAGAGAGAGAGAGAGAGAGAGGATGGGAGAGAGGGATTTAGAGGTGTCTGATTAAGTTGGTTTGAAAGTTTGAAAAGGATATTTAGCCCCTAACAAATATGTCATCACCCTTTCGCTTGAACTTTGGGTGCTCTTTCTGTTGTAGTACAAAGACTATGTCTCCAGTAAGAGTGTCAGGAGCTTCATCGGCTTCTCGTGTGGGAATGTAATTTTCTGTCCATTTTGCATACCCTTCTCCACAACCACTTCCAAGACCTTCTTCTCCCCCGTACAATGCAAGGCCCTCAGAGGGTGTCGCCTCCTAAGCCTTCATCGCAGATGACAGATATGGAGCTTGATGAGTGCGAGGAGACAACCCTTCACGATGTCAACATTGAAGCTTACGATGTAGATGATGACATGCACGGTGGTGGGGGCCAAAGAGTGCAGTGTGCTCAGCAGTAATGATGTGGGTCTTTGTTTTCTGGATAACTTAGTTATTACTTATGAGATAGGGTATAGGGGTATAGGGTATAGGGTATAGGGTATAGGGTATAGGGTATAGGATATAGGGTATAGGGTATAGGGTATAGGGTATAGGGTATAGGGGTATAGGGTATAGGGTATAGGTATGTGGTATAGGGGTATAGGGTATAGTGTATAGGGTATAGGTGTGGCATAGGGGTATAGGGTATAGTGGTATAGGTGGTATAGGGTATAGCATGTATAGGGTATAGGGTATAGTGGTATAGTGGTATAGGATATGTGGTATAGGGTATGTGGTATAGGTATAGGGTATAGGGGTATAGGTGCATAGGTATAGGGTATGGGTATGGGTATAGGGGTATAGTGGTATGGGTATAGGGTATAGGGTATAGGGTATAGGGTATAGTGGTATGGGTATAGGTATAGGGTATAGTGGTATAGGTGGGGTATAGGGTATAGGGGTATAGTGGGTATAGGGTATAGTGGTATAGGATATGTGGTATGTGGTATAGGGTATAGTGTATAGTGTATAGGGTATAGGGTATAGGGTATATGGTATAGGGTATAGGGTATAGGCAGTATAGGGTATGTGGTATAGGGTATAGGTATAGTGTAGGTATAGGGTATGTGTGGTATAGGGTATAGGGTATAGTGGTATAAAAATAATGGCATTATAAAATTAAAATTAATTAATATTTATGATTTATTTATTTTTTCAAAAATATCATAAATATTTATGATTTATTTATTTTTATATAAATAAAAATAATGATATTTATTAAATTAAAAATTTTCAAAAATAATATTTATTGACTCATATTTATTTTTTTGAGAGTAATTTAAAATAACTTTCATATTTTATATAAATAAAAATAATGGCATTATAAAATTAAAATTAATTAATATTTATGATTTATTTATTTTTTCAAAAATATCATAAATATTTATGATTTATTTATTTTTATATAAATAAAAATAATGATATTTATTAAATTAAAAATTTTTCAAAAATAATATTTATTGACTCATATTTATTTTTTTGAGAGTAATTTAAAATAACTTTCATATTTTATATAAATAAAAATAATGCCATTATAAAATTAAAATTAATTAATATTTATGATTTATTTATTTTTATATAAATATATCATAAATTATTATGATTTATTTATTTTTATATAAATAAAAATAATGATATTTATTAAATTAAAATTAATAAATATTAATGATTTATTTATTTTTTCAAAAATATAATGAAAACAATTATATTTATTAATAATAGCGGCGGAAATTTCCGTCGCTGAATTTAAAATCGGCGGCGGAAATTTCCGTCGGTGAGAGTGCCATGTCATCGATCCAGGTGAGCGTACGTATAGTTTAGCTGTCGGATTTAGCGACGGAATATTTCGCCGCTAAATATTAATTATAGCGTCGGAATTTAATTTCCGCCGCTATAATTAATATTTAGCGGCGGAATATTCCGTCGCTGGGGGAAATTATAAAAACTCATTTAATCCCTCAGATATCAATTACGTATCAATTTCCCTCTCTCTCTTCCCGCTTTCTCTCTCTTCCCGCTCTCTGCGACCTAGAAGAAGAATCGCCGCCGTCGTCCACCTCTCCACCGTCTCCGCCGTGACGAACCTTCGCCGTCCACCATCTCCACCGTCTTCACCATCTGCGTCTCTCTCTCCCTCTCGAAGCGATCCAATTTCTCAATCCTAGCTCTCTCTTCTTCAAGGTACGTGATTTCCCCTCGTTAAACTACATTCGATTGTATTCTTTTTTAATCAATTATATTGCTGATGCGGTTTTTGCCAATCTAGGGTTCTGTATTTTTGCCAATCTAGGGTTCCGTCCACCTCTCCACCGTCTCACGCCGTCGTCTCCGTTGGTCCGTCCGCCTCCTTCCACGGTCAATTTCTCTCTCTTCTCTGTATTCATCAACCAGGTATTTCGATTCCCCCTCTTCATCGATTTTTATGATTTATTTATTTATCGATTTCAAGAAATTTCAAGAAATTGGTTAACTGCTTAGGTTTGTTTTTTCTGTTTTTTTTTCTGGAATATTGGCTTATTGTCCTCCTTTGTTAACTAGGTCTTTTGGATAAGACTTGAGTAATATCTTTATTGCATTACTTTGGAGATGTTACGTTTGACTTAAATTTCTACTTGATGGATTTTACATATGTGCTTGTTAATTGAATGTTACTTTATTGATTGGAATTCTTTGCCATTCTATTGTTTATTTATTTGTCTGATTGGTTTGTATGACTGTGGATTCACATGTTGTCATTAGATTTTCTTCTAGTAAATAAATTTATGTATTTGAGATGAATAAGATTTATACGTAAGAACTTCTGACACAAAGATGAAATGTACATGGTTAATTATGTTTGTGTAATAGTAAATGCCAAGCCTAAGTGAATGTTAAGAACTTGAGTTTGGATATGAAAACAACCTCTTTCCTATTTTTTTTTTTTCTAGATATACTATGTACAATGTTATCACCTTTTTCTCCAATGCTGAATGTTTGGGCCTTGGGGTTGCACATTATATTGTGTCTTGAAAACAAGACCTATTTTTTGGAAGTCAGAACGGTGCTCAATTTGTTCATATTAACTGGATTGAGTTTAATGGCTTAATACCATTTTATGATTGTTGAACAATGATACCAATTTAGTGAAGTGGGATACATTAATTAGAACATAGTTGGAGTAATCAAGTATACGAGATGGCCTAAAGCTTAAGATCAAAGTTGGAACAATGGCTCAAGTTTGCACCCTAGTTAGAGTTAGATGAAAAAAGAAAAGAGGAAGAATCGCCTCCTTTGCAAGTCATTCCTTCTTAGAACACCCAAGAATCATTAGCAATCATCCCAAATAATAATGTTCTATGCTTTACGGTGTCACATTTCTGAATTAAAAATAAATATAGTCTTAGTGCAATATTACCGTGGTATAAACAACGTACTAACAAGCAAAGCACGTTCCGACGTATAAATGGATGGAAGGTCCAATGTACTTTAAGAGGAGGAGCACAATCTAGACAATGTAATCTTGTGTCCATAGAGCAGTTGCTAGAGTGAGTGTGGAAGTGCTAACTTTAAGATCAACTTAGACTGAGACCACCTTGAATCTGCTTTATATGTTATTACTAGTACATATGCCCGTGTCCAAGCACACGGGTGTATTTTTTTTTTTTTTTTCATATTAATTTTTTTTTAAAATTTAAAAAAAAAATAAAAAAATATCGATTACTTAATTAATTTAAGTAAACCCTCCTAAAGCACACTCTTAGCCCAAACCCAAAGTCTTAGCCCAAATCCAAAGCCCATTTACGTTTTAAGGGCAACATGGGAAACAGACTAAATAGTGAGGGCAAAATAGGGAAAAACCCCTCCGAATCGCTTCATAGAACTGTCACGGAGGGGTTTAATTTATACTATAGATTTCACACGAACTCATTTTGCTTGGTACAAATCACATTAAATATCCATTTAAAAGAATTAGGAAGAATAATAACAATTTTGATAACCCAACAAATATATTAAACTAATAAAACAAATATATTAAACTAATAAAAGTAAGCACGAATGATCATGAGTTGAGACTTTAATTGATCTCAATTACAAACAAATAAGTAAGAAAACTGTGGATGAAATAGTTTAGGAACATCTAGTTCTAGATCTCATTTGGGGGCGATTGACTCCGCATCGCAGACGGTGATTATGTCGCCTACGTTTGAGCGCCTGATATCAATCCTGGTACCCTAGATGCACCTTATATGAAACAAATTAGGATACAGTTTCTGTATCCTAGTTTGTTACATATTTAGTAATATTAACGAATAGAAGAAAACATATGTTAGTAATATTAACGAATAGAAGAAAACATATGCCACTATAAAGAAAACGATAAATAACCGTACTCATAATCAAATATGTAACATGTTATATTTAATAAAAATTAAAATAAAAATATACATATATGTATATATATAAATATCATTATTGTCTATTAAAATTGCTTGAATTGTCGATAGTTGAAATATTTCGGTTGCATTAATCCTATTGTTCTCTGAGTGTATACTAGACATATATGGTTGATTACACCGTCGATTATAATCGATAGTGTTTTGATTGACCTAGTCTACGTCGTGCACTTGGAGACCATGGGGTTATGTCAAAATTTCTTGATTTTCGATTATAAAGCAAGTAGACAAAGTGATATTTGCAATTCATGCGTGTATTTCGGGATGGGATAGAAGCCAACCCCACTACTATCACGTACAACCAATACCATGGGGTTATGCTGGAGTGGAAAATCTCAAGTTTTTGCACAAGCGTTAGGCCCAAAGATTGAAACTTTGATTAATTATTATAATAATAAATCTACTTTCAAGTTTCAATCTTTGGGCCAAATGCTTGTGCAAACTTGATATTTTCCACCCCACTACTATCACGTACAACCACTACCATTGGGGTTATCTTTGGAGTGGAAAATCTCAAGTTTTTTGCACAAGCATTAGGTCCAAAGATTGAAACTTTGAAAGTAGATTTAGCAATTAATCAAAAACAAGAAAATCCCCAACTTCGGTTTGTAGAAGATACAAAACTGCAGCTGGGATTTTCTTGTTTTCTCGATTAATTATAATAGTAAATCTACTTTTAAAGTTTCAATCTTTGGGCCAAATGCTTGTGCAATAGACTTGATATTTTCCACTGGTGTAACATGTTATATTTAGTAAATATAACATGTTACATATTTAGTAAACATAACATATTACATATGCAACAATTAGATAAGTTACTAAATATCTAATTTTCAAGTCTTTTAAAGTCAAAGGGGGAGGAAAGGGGGTGAATGTATCAATAATGTAACATATTCAACCGCACACTACCTTAGTGGTTCTAGATCCCATTTTGGGGCGATTGACGGCATCGCGGACGGTGATGTAATATCGCCTACGCTTCGAGCGCCCGATATCAATCCCGGCACCCTAGATGCACCTTAGGGTATTGTGGTTGGTGGTTAACATCTTAAAATATAAATAAGATGAGAGCCTTTCTCACCCACAGCTATCAAAATCCGTCCATCTTTGATCAAGAAAGATAGAGCAAATAAGTTCTTGTCAGTTTGAGCAAAGGATTTTATTTGTAACATATTTATCTATCCTTAATTAGTTTAATTAACAATGATTATACTCTTTTAATTTTATAATGTCATCATTATATGTTTACAAGATATTCATATTTTTTATAGGTACCACGAAGAAAAATTATTATACTGCTCGGCTCGCGGCGGGACAAATGTGCTCTTGTGTCCTACTTTTATGACCGATGAGGTGTTTGGTCAATTTTGCGAATATTTGGGAGCGTCGCCTCGCGGCGAAGGGCCGTATCCGAACAAAGCCAAGGCCAATAGAGCAGGCTCCTCGGGGTCGGCGGCGTTGCATACCGGGGGGACGCTCACGGTCGCCGAGCATCACGATCGCATGGTATGTATGTTAATTTAAATGTAGTAGTGTATGGATGCTTTTAAATAGGTTTATGTACGTATGTTAGCTGGGAGCCAATGTTGATGCTATGAAATCCATAGTTTTAGTGTAAATGTAGTGTATGCATGCTTTTAAATCAGTTTAAATGTTGCATTTATATATACAATTTCAAAGTAATAATCTCGCTTATTTTATTTATAGGAAAGGGAGTATGGTCCGAATATCACTTTTGTGGATGTTTACGCTAGCACCCATATTCGGAATTCTACAGCCGCCCGATCAACCTCCGCAATGGGTTGACGATCGACCGCTATCGCCTTTGTAAGTAAACTACCATTAAATGACTTGATTTTGAATATGTAAATTTATTTATGTACCTTACATTGTGTATATGATTATAATTGTTTGTTTTATTTTTCAGCCGCATATCAAGCCGCCGTTGTTCCCGAAGGAACGCCTCCCGGCGAGCCCGTCCCTTCGTGCTCGATGTTTGGCAGAGGTCACCTCTCGGGGACATCCAAGGAGAGGAGCCCGAGTGTTAGGGATGGGGATTACGGCGGCAATGCCCGTCGACGTCGACCGGCCGTCGGCGAGAATGTAGCCCACCCACGTTTCATGATCCGAGGGTCGACACTCTGGAGGCTGCGTTGGAGGAGGAGAAACGCGAGCGGGCAAAGCTTGCGGATGCTTTGGCAGTTCGTACGCAGATGCGGGAGGAGAACGATCGACGTCATGCGAGATTCGAGACAAAGATGCGAGACTCAAAGACAATTGGCGCCGTTGATGGCTCATCTCGGCCAGACTCCTGTGGTAATTTCCCGCCTCCCCAGGTTGATTGCGGACATTTTTAGACATTTTTAGACATTTTTGTATTAATTTATACTTGTTTGTAAACATTTGAGACATTTGATACCCGCTGAGCCCCTCCCCGCCTCTCCCCCGCTCCACCCCTCTCCCCCTCCCCCTCTCCCTCTCCCCCTCCCCCTCTCCCCCTCCTCCCTCCCCCTCTCCCCCTCTCCCCTCCCCTCCCGAATTGGTACGGTGGTATTTAGTTTTTATTTGAGTACGCCGATATTTGAATTTTAGTTTTTATAGTTTTAGTTTTATAAATTGAAATGTTATATCGTGTACAAAAAATTTTGATTTATTGATATTTTAAATTATTTTTTTTAAATTTATTTCAGAATCGTGCCGACGGAATTTCCGTCGCCGAAATTAATGCTGAAATTAAAATTAATTAAATAAATTAATTTCAGCGACGGAATTTCCGCCGCTATAATCATTTAATTTTTATTTAATTTTTAATTTCAGCGGCGGAAATTTCCGTCGCTGAAATAAAATTTAAATTAAAATTAAATAATTTAACGACTGCAAATTTCCGCCTAAATAATTTAATTTTAATTTAAATTTTATTACAAATGACGGAATTTCCGCCGCTGAAATTAATTTAATTAAATTAATTTTTATTACAGCGACGGAAATTTCCGCCGCTGAAATGAAAATTTAATTAAATTAAATTAATATAGCAATGAATTTTCCGTCGCTGAAACCATTAATTCACCGGCGGAATTAATTTCCGTCGGTAAAAGAAAAAAATAGCGACGGAAATTGACCCGTCGGAGCACTGCGACGAGCTGGTAGCGGCGGACCACCGACGGAATTTTTCCGTCGGTGATTTATTTTAGCGACGGAAATATAATTTTAGCGGCGGAAATTTCCGTCGCTAAATGACCTTTTTCTGGTAGTGGACGCCTGATTTGCAGAGGAAGAAAGAGGGAAATTCGGGACAGTCGGGGACGCCTGGTGGTGGTCGACATGGGATAGTGGTGTTTGGGGTGGTCAGCGGCTGGAAGAGAAGGGGTTAGGGGCGGCGACTTGGGATGTGTGGTAGGAGGGGACAGACTGTAGGGGGAAGAGGAAATGGAGGAGGAAAGAATGAATTTTTCCTAGATCTAGATCTAGATCTAGGTTAGAGGGAAGAAGGAGGGTTAAATTGGGAGTTAATTTGTTACTTTCATTTAATTTGCCATTTTAGGTTTAATAGTTTAACATTTTACAATTTCACCCCTTATTATTTCCAACTTAGCAACCTTCATCAAATTTTATGGCCAACTCAACATTTTGTTGAGTCAGCATGCCACATATGCATGTTTTAACGGAAAAATGAGCGCATGATTGACGGAAGGACGACAACAACAACAAAACACAAGGTTAAGGGGGGAAACGAAAAGATACACAATCCGAACTAAAACGAAAAAATAACTATAGGTTAGGGACGAAATAGGTACATATCTCATACTACTACACAATACTTTTTCTTTTTAAATATTACAAAACCTTTGTACTTTTGTTATTTTAATTTGGATTGATATTTTTCTTTTTTGCACTTTAAAAAATGGGTCACATGTATTATACATGTCTATTTAACTAGAAATATTGATGTCGTTAGCCTAAGGTATCTTGAACGAGCATCAATAATAAATGAGGTAATACGTTTGCAACGAAAATGAGTTTGGTGATATCCAAACAACCCCTATAGTTGGGGTATTTTAGTTTCATTGTTTCATATTTATTATGGAGTGAGGGTAGAAGAGAAAATGAGGTAGATATGCCCACGGTTTGGTATTGAACCGGTGAACCATCAGTTTTTATATCATTGATTACCGATCAAAATCGTGAACTGGATGAATCGATCTACCATCTCAATATCAGTTTGGATCTCAGATACCATCTTCATCCACCATTCAATATAGCATCCTACCACTAGATCTTGTTTGATCTCGATCTAGCATCCCGCATGTCGATCTAGCATACCACATATCGATCTAGCATCATGGATCCCGACCTTGGTTCATCATCTTGTGCTCTATCCTGTATCTCACTACCCTACTTAAGTTGGAGTATCTACATCGTGAATGTCAAACTTGCTAAGAAGAAACTAACATTGAGGTTGAAAATAATAATGATTGAACCTCTACATTTTCCGTATGACGACATGTGCCTACAAAAGGATTTTCATGACTTTATCTAAGCTACACTTCCTATCAACGCTAATTTCTCTTTTTTACTTTGCCGTCATGAGCAGATCCGTTGCCTAAACGCGTTTGTCCCGCGCATATAATGTCACAAATAAGCATCCATAAGATACTCCCACCATGTCTTTGTTCTTCGACAAACTATACTTCATGGAGAATGCTCTTTTTCCTTCTCTGTCATGTTGCTCTACGTGAGGCCAGTTTCTTGTTCATCGTCGACATGAATATGTTTTTTTGTCTCAACACATTTGTGTCGCACATCCAATGACACGAAATCGTTGGGCTAATCCCATTATGTCTTTGCCCTTTGACATGTTGATTTCGGTACATAACCCCTACATCAACGTGTTTGTCATGCACATTATGTGCCATGAAGAAACATCCATAACCATCCCTCACCATGTCACAGTTCCCTCCCGCAACAAAATCGTCATGATAGTTGTTCCTCAATTAATATTTTTTGTTAATTTTATAATAGAAAGAGCCCAAATGAAATTGTTTTAGAGATAAAAAGGACACAATTATATTGTTGACATATATAGTGCTTAAATATAATTGGAACAAACAAATAATCTAGTTAATAAAAACTGATCAAAGTAGAGGATAAGTAATCCTCCCCATATCTTTTTGTTATGGGCGAAATACAAAATAGGACCTAAAGTCCACATATAGGTACCAATTTGGGGTCTGACTTTTCAATTTTGGCAATTTAGGGTATAACGTGACATTTTTTTCTCAGTTAAGGACTTTTTGACAAAATTCGTTAAAAAAATTCAATTAAATTACTTATAACTTGCACGTGATTACCAAAATTGATTATTTTTATATGGACAATTGTTTTAAAGCGGTTAAATGCAGCTTTTCAATTCATAGGGTAAACAAATTTATTTACTTCAATATTGATAATTATTTCTTATTACTTTTTTTTGACAAAAACTATTTATTATTACTAAAAATTTATTTATATAAGAAATTAAACCAATAATATCTACAAAATAATAATTCATTTTTCACAAATATTGTGAATCGGTTATTTGTACAACATTGTATGTGCTATTTAACATATTAAATTAAATGTATAATATTTTTATACACACTTTAAATAATTTAAAAGTTATTTTTTAGGCAATAGATTTATGAGTTCACCCCAGTATGTAATTTTTTTCTAATACCATCACCCCCTCCCACTTCAACCCTTCTTCCTTTTTTCAGCCACCCATTTGCCACCACCACCATCACTATTATCACCCTTTCCCTCCTACTCTATTCAAGAATCATTACCCTCCGATCAACCAACACGTTCTCTCTCTCTCTTTTTTTTTTTTTCCAAAAATCGAGCTCTTAATACACTCCACCCCACCAAATCTGTAAGCAATAAAAAAATTACACCTACAAACCATCATTTTTTTCCGGCAAGTATTTTTAAACCAGATTTAAAAAAAAAAACATGCCAGAAGAACTACCTAAGTGTGAAAACACGTTGAGACACTCAAAGGAATTAGATTTTGAAGGTGGGTTTACGGGTTAGGGCTGGGTTTTTAGAGAGAGAGATGTGAATTAGGAGGGTAGAGGTGAAGGGTCATATAATTTAGGAGGGGGCGTTGGTGGCGGAAAAGGTTGGGCTGGGACAGGGTGGCCATAGGCATAGGGGTTGGACTAATGGAGTAGATGAAGGGTGGGTTTGGGGATGATAGGTATTTGGAATAGGAGTTGAAGTGGGTTTTAATTTTCAAAATAAAAAACAGGGTTGTGTTATTAGATAGAAAAATGTTTTATTTTATTCACTTGTCTTTCATTTTTATAAGCTTACTTTTAGCCTTTAAAACAACTATTCATATAAAATTAATTCATTTTGGTCATCACGTCCAAGTCACATGTAATTTAACTGATTTGTTTAACGAATTCTATTAAAACGCCATTAACCGAGAAAAAAATGTCATGTTAGGCTCTAAATTACCAAAATGGAAAAGTCATACCCCAAAATTGATACCTTTTCGTATATTTTAGGCCCTATTTTATGGTTTTCCCTTTTGTTATTGAAAGTCTCACATGAGTCAGTGATGAAAATAGAGGAAGATTGCATTGCCAATTGAATCATATATTCCTTCGATTATTACTTAAAAATAATCAGTTGCCAACCAAATTTGATTTGCACTCATGCACGTTGACCGTAACCAGATCATCATTTATACTTGCGAGAAGTTTATCTCATTTATAATAAGTCTCAGTAAGTTTCTCACTTTCTTTAAAAATAAAATAAAAAAATGTTAACTGTTTGCGTATTATTTATACAATGTATTTTGTTAGAATATTAGAATATTTAGATTAGTTGATAAATGAGTTGATCTTACAAAAAACACGTTTTTCCTAGCACTTAGGAAAAACGTGTTTTGTTTTCCCCGTTTGTGCCAATGCCTGTAACGACCCCAAAATCCATACATAATAATAATACTTAATTTGATAATAAAATAACCTCCAACGGATACTAAAATCATAATTCAAAATACTAACCACTATTTGAAATAACTTAAATGCTGAAAACGGCAACAATCTCTACGGCTAGTACAATCCACTAGCTCAATAAAATACTTAATGTTCTAAAATAATTATTTGAACTCCAAAAGCTGCTAATCCATCAAACACGCAGCCAATCCACTCCAATCATTTATTACCTGGGAGGGGAAAGAATATGAAAGGGTGAGTGAAAAAAGCTCAGTATGTTCATACGGGGTCTCTTCGGTTTTTAAGAAGAGACGACCGGAACAAATGGAGTTTAATAATATAACAACGAAAGCGTAACAGGTACAATGAATAGTTTAGGTACTGAGAATGTTAATGAAAGATACTTTTTCAAATAACAAGTAGTGGCACTTTTACAATAATAGATAGAGATTTTACATACATTTGTCCGTCAATTTCAAGTACTTGTGCACCTTTCATCTAGGCGACTCCGATACCCTTTTCAGGCAATCGTTGAATAAGGTTCTCTTACGCTATTATCAGAGCGTCCCCTTATTCTGATGCATCATGATAATCACATCTATAGAATTAAGGTCATTTCATTCTGACTAGACCATTTCATTCTATAATGAGGTCATTTCAATCTGACTAGACCTTAGGTCATTTCAATCTGTTTTGACTAATTTATTTAACATTGAGGCCATTTTAATTTGACTAGGCCTTAGGTCATTTCAATCTGTTTAGACCAAATACATATAGAGTCCTTATCAATTGGACAAATTTAACATCATATACATATATTGTTCATGGTACGAGAACACGTAAGTCAATTTCAATTTACATAGATACACATTGAACAAAACGCATCAATGGTAAGATATTCCAAGAACGTTCATAACGAGGGAATACAAATCAACAACTACCGGCCACTTGGTAGTATACAAATCATCAATAGGGAATCCTATAACGAAGGAAAGATGCATTAAAATACTTAATGAACGTAATCCCTTACCTTAAACGCTTGCGCTTCCTTGCACTGATTTCTGGCACGAATCTACAATCATGCAAATAACATTTCTTAGGGTAAAAGTAATTCCTATTTACTTTAATTACCCAACTTTAATCATCTTGTTAACCTATGAGTTATTTCTCTTTAACTCTTCTTAAGGTTAATTAGTACCCTTTTTAGGTTTTCCAAAATACCCTTAGTGTTTACAGGTTTCTAACTCATCTTTAATTCTTCATCATCATCTTTCATATACCCAAAATTACTATGCACAGCTTACTATTCTTAATCACTATTCACATATTACTATTCACAATACTATTCACATATTACTATTCATGAATTACTATTCACTAACCCTAATTTCGATTCTTTCATTCTTAGCATGCAATACCTTAGGTTAATTAATTTGATTACATACCCAACCCAAATCAATATTAGGTTTTCAATTAATCAATGATCCGATCAATATAATGTCCTTAGATTAATTCTTAATTAATCAACAATATTCATAATAAAAACCCCAATCTGATCTCAAGAGTTTCTAGGGTTTTCTAGGCTTTAAGTTTAAGAACAATAATTATTAGACGGAACGAAACCTTACTTGGTTGTTTTTGTTAGCCTCAAATATGCCCAGCTTGCCTTCTTCTTTCCTTCTTCAGCCACGGTTGACTCTTCCTCTCACACGGTTTCTCTTTCTCTCTCGGCAATTTGCAAGTGCCGCCTCCCTCTCTCTAATTTTCTTTGTTTATTAAAAATATTGGTAACCCTAGGTTTAGAAAATATGCATTTATATTATTAGGTTTCTAAATCCTAGGCTAATTAGGTAGCCCCAAGCCCAATGAAACAAGTCCACAAAATTCTAGTCCCATAATTACTCAAGCCCAAAACTATAAGCCCACAACTTGAATCCATTTAATACAAGTGATAACAATTTTTTTTAAAGGAACGGTTAAATAAATAAAATCATTTATTAATTAAAAGGATCAAATTAATTAATAAAATAAAAAGGGAAATTTCGGATTATTACATTCTTACCCCCTTAAAAGGGTTTGGTCCTCCAAACCAAACGCACTCAAACTGAAATAGGGCGGGATACAACTCTCGCATCTCACTCTCGAGCTCCCACGTTGCTCCTCTTTCCGTGTGATTGCTCCATAAGAACTTTCACATAAAGGATAACACACTTCCTCAATACTTGATCTTTTCGGTCTACAATCTTCACCGGTTGCTCAACGTAACTTAAATCGGCACGAAATCTCATCTGCTTATACTCAATCACATGACTCGGGACGGAGACGCACTTTCTCAACACCGAGACATGAAACACATTATGCACTCCAGCAAATACAGGTGATAAAGCCAACTTATAGACCACCTGCCCAACTCGCTCCAAAATTTCAAATGGTCCCACATACCTTGGGCTCAATTTCCCGCGAATACCAAATCGCATAACTCCCTTGGTTGGCGAAATCTTCAGGAATACATGATCCCCCAACTGAAATTCTAAGTCTCGTTGTCGGCGATCTGCATACGACTTTTGTCTGCTCTGAGCGGTCAATAACCATTTTCTTACCTGCTGTACCTTATTCGCGGTTACTTGAACGATCTCTGGTCCCGTCAGCTTCCTCTCACCAGCTTCATCCCAACAAGAAGGCGATCTACATTTCCGTTAACATAAAGCTTCATACGATGCCATTCCAATGTTAGCATGATAACTGTTGTTGTAAGCAAAATCTACTAACGTCAAATACTCGTCGCAAGTTCCTTGCCAATCCAATGACGTAGCCCTCAACATATCCTCAAGTGTCTGGATCGTCCTTCCTGACCTTCCATCTGTCTGTGGGTAAAAGCTGTACTCATCGTCAACTCGATACCCAAAGCTTGTTGTAGACTCGTCCAAAACCTTGATGTAAACCTCGCATCCTGATCGGATACTATTGACACTGGTATTCCATGCAATCTCACCATCTTATCCACGTATAACTTAGTTAACTTCTCCAATGAATCTGTCGCCTTAATTGCCAAGAATGAGTAGACTTCATAAGTCTGTCCACTATAACCTAAATTACGTTATGACCCTTCAACGTCCTCGGTAGTCCAACTACTAAATCCATTTCTATATCCTCCCACTCCCATTCCGGAATTGGTAGCGACTGTAATAATTCTGTCTGTTTCTGGTGTTCACTCTTCACTTGTTGAAATATCCAACATCTCTATACAACTTTGCCACATCTCCCTTTATAAGATTTCTATCAAAATGATTCCCTTAAGTTCTTATACTCAGAATGTACAGAAAACTTTTGACAGTGCACTTCCTGCAGAATCTCTCTTCTTATATCCTTGTCGCTAGGTACCCAAATTTTCGATTGATACCTAAAATCCCATCGACTTCTATTCGAAAATATATTACCTTTCTCTTTGTTATACTCTATTGTATCCTTCCGGTTCTTCATCTATTCCTTGTGTTTTCTTGATTCGGTCCAAGAGTGTTGGCTGAACACTCAACTGAGCCAATACCCCTTAACTCTTACTTCTATACTTGAAACCTCAATGTTATCCCATGCACTTACCCCCTTAGAATTCAAGTCGCTAAGGTTCCTCGATTCTTCCTACTCAAAGCATCAGCCACTTTATTGGCCTTTCTTAGGTGATATAAAATTATACAACCATGATCCTTAAGAAACTCCAGCCATCTCCTTTGCTTCATGTTAAGCTCCTTCTAAGTGACAATATACTTAAGACTCTTATGATCCATATAATATGACAAGTTACCCCATACAAGTAATGTCTCCAAATCTTCAAAGCAACACGACAGCTGCTAATTCCAATTCATGGGTTGAATCATTCCTTTCATGGTTCTTTAGTTGTCTTGACGCATAAGCTATCACCTTATCATTTTGCATTAACACACAACCTAATCCATTCGACGGAACAAACTAACCTCAAGTGTTCCTCATGCTCCTCCTTAGTCTTAGAATATGCCAAGATGTCATCTATAATTACAATTACACATTCATCCAAAAATTCCTGAAATATCCTATTCATCAATTCCATGAATGTTGTCGGCGTTCGTCAACCCAAACGACATAACCCAAAAACTCATAATGACCGTACCTTGTCTTAAAGGCCGTCTTTGCCACATCCTCTTTTTTTTCACTCTCTATTGATGATATCCCGATCTCAAGTCTATCTTTGAGAAATAACACACTCCCCGAAGTTGGTCAAACAAGTCGTCAATCCTAGGCAACGGATACTAATTCCTAGCCGTCACTCGATTCAACTCCCGATAGTCGATACACATTCTCATCGGTCCATCCTTCTTCTTTACAAACAATACCGATGCACCCCAAGGTGTAACACTCGGTCTTATCAACCCATTTTCCAACAATTCTTGTAGTCGTTTCTTCAATTCCTTAAGTTCGTTCGGCGCCATTCTGCACGGTGCCTTCGATATCAGTGCGGTCTCTGGTACTAAATCTATAGAAAATTCCACCTCCCTTTCCGGTGGTATTCCAGGAAATTCCTCTGGGAACACCTCCTTAAAATCTTTTACCACTGACAAAGAAGCTATACTTACTTCTTTCTCATCCGTCTTGCCTATGTAGGCCAAGTACCCTTCACATCCTTTCCTTAGTATCTTCCAAGCCTTTATTACTGATACAAGACCCGATCGACTTCTCGGTTTCGACCCTTGAAAATAGAACTCCTCTCTAGACGATAACCTAAAATGTACTTCCTTCTTGAAACAGTCTACTTTTGCATGGTAAGCAGCTAACCATTCCATTCCCAGAATAATGTCAAATTCCTTCATTTTCAACTCTATTAGGTCAACCTCGAGTTCTCTATCGCCTATTGTCAAAGGGTACTTCTTATACATAGGAAATATAGGATTCATCTCATTAGTCGGAGTATCTATCACCAAAGGTACTTCTAACACTTCAGCTTTCAAATTCATTTTCTTCTTTTTGTACCGATACTCATTAGTCTTGTGCTTCCCTTTTGCACACTTCACATTTTTCATCAGATCCTTGACCACGGGCCTCGCTTTTGATCCCAACTCTTCGATTATTAAAGTTCTTACTTGGGTACTTACTTACGACACCATCTTCTTTACGATACTTATCAGTACCACGAATACAAGACACTATTACTCACACCTATACTAGCAATACTTAAATGCTTAATACTTTTATACTATAAATATATGCCACCTCAATAGACTAAACATTTAATTAAGTCATAGGTCAATTCACTAGACCCTTGGTCTTTTCAATAGGCTGGCATTACTCTCATAAGTCGTTTCAACAAACTTATTGGTCGTTTCAACAGACCAACACTATTATTACTTACACTTGCTACTCCTATAGCATTCATTTAAATTAGGTTGTCTCAATAGGCTTTCAT
This sequence comes from Adenophora triphylla var. japonica, assembly GCA_022495995.1. Classification (NCBI taxonomy): domain Eukaryota; kingdom Viridiplantae; phylum Streptophyta; class Magnoliopsida; order Asterales; family Campanulaceae; genus Adenophora; species Adenophora triphylla. Next base: position 383,507 of record JAFEMH010000562.1, read on the forward strand.
TATCGATTCAATAGACCTACTATTAATCACACTTGGCCGTTCATTCAGCCAATTATCATACACCTTTGATCAATTCAACAGACCAATCTTTCATTTTCAAATTTAACTCACATAATTAATATTTAGGAACACAATCACGCAATTATAAATTAACTGCAACTAAGCTTTATTTCATAAATACATCTGAAGGGAAAGCAATCGTTTCATACGTTCTTTCTACTAGAACAAGAATAACTCTTACTACTAACTACTCTTCTTTCTAGAACTAAAACCAAACAATTCTTCCTTCCACTTCCAATTTCACTTTCTTCCTAAAACTTCCTTTAGGTTTTCCACTAGACATTTCCTCTTTCTTATCATCTTCAATCATGATTGGGGTAGCTCCACTGCCCTAAATGTGAATATCTACTTCTCCAATTTCATCTTCAGCTACCAAACCTTCCATATTTGGTGCTTTACTTCCTACAAGTGTTGTCGGTTCACACTCTCTAGCTCTAGCTTCCTTCAAAGCTTTCAGCTCATGGTACCATTGATAAGCTTCTTCTCTAGTTTCATGGTAATACTTCTCATTTCGATTCATAGTCGCTTTTACTTCTTCCAATTTCTTGCTAGTGTCTAGTCAAGCTTTCCTATCTCGCATCCACTTCCTTACTGTAAGGTTCACTTTTGCCTTTATCAACTCATCTTGAGCATCTCTACTCTTTGCAACAAACAGAGTGCATACTTTCATCACTTTATTGGATCTTTTTTTCTCAGCTTTCAAGAATTTCTAAGCCTCAGAATCCTTGACACATACCCCTTGATAGCCTTTTCACTCGGGGACTTACGCCTCAATTTCATCCTCAAAGCTTTACCATATCCAGCCATATCATGCTTATGCGTTCATACTTAATTAAGATTCTCTATCTTTCCTCAATAAGGTTTCATCGTGCTTATTAAGGCTAATCCTTTGCCTTTTCACATGATCTAAAAATAGAAGTTTCCAAAAATAGAAAGTTCCTCAAAATAGTCAGTTTCCATAATTAGAAAGTTTCCAAAAACTAGTAAGTTTCTTAACATAGAAAGTTTTCAAACTTAGAAGGTTTCCTGAAATAGAAGGTTTCCATAAATAGTAGGTTCCATGAATAGCAACTCCCAGTTATAGAAGGTTTCCAACTATAGAAGATTTCCTAAAATAGCATCTTCTCAAAAATGCTAACTTCCCAAGTACTAGGTAAACCCAATCTTGGTTAAGTACCACTTTCTTCTAATGCCCTTAACAATCTAAGATCTCCCATGTGACCTAAAACCATTGCTCTGATACCAACTGTAACGACCCCAAAATCCATACATAATAATAATACTTAATTTGATAATAAAATAACCTCCAACGGCTACTAAAACCATATTTCAAAATACTAACCACTATTTGAAATAATTTAAATGCTGAAAACGATATAATCTCTACGGCTAGTACAATCCACTAGCTCAATAAAATACTTAATGTTCTAAAATAATTATTTGAACTCCAAAAGCTGCTAATCCATCAAACACGCAGCCAATCCACTCCAATTATTTCTTACCTGGGAGGGAAAAGAATATGAAAGGGTGAGCAAACAAAGCTCAGTAAGTTCATACGGGGTCTCTTCGGTTTCTAAGAAGAGACGACCGGAACAAACGGAGTTTAATAATATAACAACGAAAGCGTAACAGGTACAATGAATAGTTTAGGTACTGAGAATGTCAATGAAAGATACTTTTTCAAATAACAAGTAGTGGCACTTTTACAATAACAGATAGAGATTTTACACACACTTGTCCGTCAATTCCAAGTACTTGTGAACCTTTCATCTAGGCGACTCCGATACCCTTTTTCAGGCAATTGTTGAATAAGGTTCTCTTAGGCTATTATCAGAGCGCCCCCTTATTATGATGCATCATGATAATCACATCTATAGAATTAAGGTCATTTTATTCTGACTAGACCATTTCATACTATAGTGAGGTCATTTCAATCTGACTAGACCTTAGGTCATTTCAATCTGTTTAGACCAATTTATTTAACATTGAGGTTATTTCAATCTGACTAGACCTTAGGTCATTTCAATCTGTCTAGACCTTGTAAATTGTATTGTTATCTGTGATGTAGGGCATGTTTTAGTGAACCTATAAACAATCTTATCTTATTGATCATGATCTCCCATATTTCATTCATCATTCAGGCCGAGGTGGAAAATTATGGATTAGATGCATTAATATAATTGTAATTGCATATTCCTATTGGCACTTGTTTAGCATATTTAAGTGAGAATCTGAGACTTGTTTGGCCGACAACCTTGTATGTAGTGAGAATGTATCAAAAATATTCTGTTGATTGTTTTTATTTGTTAGGGTAATTTTATTTTGTTTTAGTTTTGTTTTACTCGAGGACGAGCAAAAGATAAGTTTGAGGGTATTTGATGGATGTGGTTTTACCCATCCAAAAGATATGTTCCTAGCTTATTTTCTGTTCGAAACCTTGAAACTTTAATGTATTTTCTAGTGTTTTATAAGTACAGGGACTGAAGTGAAATTTGACAGTAAAAGAAGAGAAAAAGCTTATTGTGGAAATTTAAGGACCAAAGCGCAAAAGGAGAAAAGTACAGTGACCAAAATAATACTCTCGATAAAAACTTGAAGGAAATAAAACCCCAAAACTCTCTGTACATGTGGGCTGTGGCGCAGATTGTTGGGCGGCCGCTGAAATGGCTTGGCTTGTGCCCATTTCTGGCTTGGTTTGGGCCTGGTCTTGGGCCGGCTGTTACACAATTGACCTAGGTATTTGTATATAATATATTTAGCTCTTGGTGTTTGGGGGACTTCAGGAGGGGACGGGATAAACACTGTTGCCAGGAAACAAAAGGGAACAAACTCCATTGTTTTATTATTGCGGTTCTAAGGTTTTGATGTTTCTTTTTTTATTTTTAATTCTGTAATTTTATTATTATTATGAGTAGCTAATTTTATTTTATTCCGGATTGGATATAACAATTGTCGAATTTTTATGCTAATATTGTTTTAATTCTTCCACACTTTTCTTGTTCTTGTTCAATGGAATTTTGCTTAATTTATTTTTAGACTTCAACATTATTGATTGATATTGTTGGTCTTTAAATTACTAGGGTTTAAAATTACTACACTTGCGTGGGTAGTTTTTACATTGGCCTAGATTTCATTCAATAGATCCAATTGAAGACCTTGCGAAAATCAAAAAGGTCTAAAATCAATTGTTCCTTGGATTTTAATGCATTACTTGAATGTTTTGTAGACCTTGCGGAAAATATCACATCGAAGTAATAATAGGGTTGCAACCCGGCCATCTAACCATCCCAACTCTTATTAAAGTGAACGATTTCTTGAACAAGATTAGTAATTGTTTTTATAAAATTAGCATAGGAATGAGATAGTTGTGAAACCCAATTCGTGAATATTTGTCAATCTTGAATTCGATCTTTGTTTTATTTTCATTTAGTTTAAATTATTTATTTTCATTATTAGTTTAATCAATCAAAATCAAAATCCCCTGGTTACTTTACACTAATTAAATCAACTTGTTAATTCACTCAAGTCTCTGTGGATTCGACCCTTGCTTGTGCATACTACTACAACGGTAGCTAGTACACTTGCTAGGTATTTTTATTACAAGAGGATTTTTATCCATCAAGTTTTTGGCGCCGTTGCCGGGGACTTGTGTTGCGAATTACAAGTTTATTTTGTTAGTGTATTGTAAATAATTTTCTTTTCTTATTTTCTTTGTAGTGTAAATAGTTTTCTTGTATTATTTTCTTTTTCTTATTATTTAAAAATTAAAGGTCATGCATGAATCAAATTCTAATGAGAAAGCATGGCATAACCAAGTTTGTGATGAAATTGAGTTGGCCCTTTATGGTGGGGAGAAGTTGGATAGTGAGAAGGTTCACAATACGGATGAGAATTTTCAAACCATTTTCAATCTAAATGAAAATTTGACTCTCGTATTTGTACCTTCTCCTTCTTATTATGATGAAAAAGGTGGTGAGAGGTCAAAAGTGGGAAAGCCCAAGGTGCATAAAAGTAAAAAATTCCCTCTAATTTTAAATGATATGATAAAAAGGGGGATGTATATGCACTACTACATTTCTGACCTAATGTAACGCCAATTTTCGTTGCATTAGGGCCCAAAAACCGTTATATTAGGCCTAATGTAACGCCAAATGGCCGTTGCATTCTCGTGCGTTGCATTAGGTCTAATGCAACGACATAGTAAGCTAATGTAACGCCAGAGCTTTGGCGTTGCATCAGGTAAATACCTGATGCAACGCCAATTTTAAAACTATATGAACACCTAATGCAACGCCAAAAAGAACCTAATGCAACGCCAATTTAAAAAGTGGTTGAATACCTAATGTAACGCCAAAAATTAGATGAGTCCCTAAAATTTATTACATAATTTCCCAATTTTATTAATTTTTTTAATTTTCTTTTTTCTATATTTTTTATTTTTGATATATATATATATATATATAGGGTCCTATTATAATGAGAACCACATTTATATGAGAACCATAAGAACCACTAACAGCCATTGGATTAAAAAACACATCAATGCTCCAGATTAAAAAAAAAAGATAGAGGGGTGGCATTTTCGTAATTATTTCATTTAAAATCCCCCTCAAATTTCAAAATAAAATATCTCAATATCTATAAGTCAAAAAAAAAAAAATCGAAAACACTGATTTTTTTGTCTTGACGAGACGATTCAAACTAGATCCCTGAAGATAGGATTTTGAAAAAATAATATTGAACAACGTCTAATTTTTAAAACACTGTGTTGCTAGTGAACACTAGCTGTGTTGTCTTAGTGAACACTAGCTGTGTTGTATTAGTGAACACTAGATGTGTTGTATTAGTGAACACTAGCTGTATTGTCTTAGTGAACACTAGTTGTATTGTCTTAGTGAACACTAATTAATTAGTGAACACTAGCTGTAAGTGAACACTAGCTATGTTGTCTTAGTGAACACTAGCTATGTTAACACTAGCTATGTTGTCTTAGTAAACACTAGTTGTATTGTCTTAGTGAACACTAATTAATTAGTGAGCACTAAATTTGTAAGTGAACACTAGGCGTAGTGAACACTAGCTATGTTGTCTTAGTGAACACTAATTAATCAGTGAACACTAGGTGTAAGTGAACACTAGTTTGTAAGTTAACTAGTTAGGTTGTCTTAGTGAACACTAGCTATGTTGTCTTAGTGAACACTAGCTGTGTTGTCTTAGTGAACACTAGCTATGTTGTCTTAGTGAACACTAGTTGTATTGTCTTAGTGAACACTAATTAATTAGTGAACACTAGCTGTATTGTTCATTAATTAATTAGTGAACACTAGTTGTATTGTCTTAGTGAACACTTAAAGCTAGTGTTCACTAATTAATTAGTGAACACTAATTTGTATTGTCTTAGTGAACACTAATTAATTAGTGAACACTAGCTGTAAGTGAACACTAGCTGTAAGTGAACACTAGCTATGTTGTCTTAGTGAACACTAATTAATTAGTGAACACTAGCTGTAAGTTAACTAGTTATGTTGTCTTAGTGAACACTAGCTATGTTGTCTTAGTGAACACTAATTAATTAGTGAACTCTAGATGTAAGTGAACACTAGCTATGTTGTCTTAGTGAACACTAATTAATTAGTGAACACTAGCTATAAGTGAACACTAGCTGTAAGTTAACAAGTTATGTTGTCTTAGTGAACACTAGCTATGTTGTCTTAGTGAACACTAGTTGTATTGTCTTAGTGAACACTAATTAATTAGTGAACTCTAGCTGTAAGTGAACACTTAGTGTAAGTGAACACTAGCTATGTTGTCTTAGTGAACACTAATTAATTAGTGAACACTAGCTGTAAGTGAACACTAGCTGTAAGTTAACTAGTTATGTTGTCTTAGTGAACACTAGCTATGTTGTCTTAGTGAACACTAGTTGTATTGTCTTAGTGAACACTAATTAATTAGTGAACTCTAGCTGTAAGTGAACACTAGCTGTAAGTGAACACTAGCTATGTTGTCTTAGTGAACACTAATTAATTAGTGAACACTAGCTGTAAGTGAACACTAGCTGTAAGTTAACTAGTTATGTTGTCTTAGTGAACACTAGCTATGTTGTCTTAGTGAACACTAATTAACTAGTTAAGTAATGTACACTTGTTAAGTAATGTACACTAGTTAAGTAATTAACTTGTGCACACTAGTTAAGTAATGTACACTAGTTAAGTAATTAACTCGTGCACAATAGTTAATTAAGTAATAAACCACCTGTAGGATCCTTATCTGGAACTCCTCCATTTTTTTCTGAAGAGCACGTCGCTCTCTAGTAAATACCTCTTGTCTTTTTTCCTGAAGAGCACGTCGCTCACAATGTGGCAACCTGAAAGGAGCTCACACTAAGAGAAACACCTGTATAATCATTGATTGACTGTTGTGTTCATTAAATAAATATTTAATTTGTGATTGATTACTGTATTTTTCTTCAAAAATTTTGTTATAATTCCACTCCGTTATTGCTCTAAACAAACATGTCTATAGGTTCATTGGTGTTGACCAACTCTACTTGCTTGGTGTACGTGGATTTGGTTATGCTTGTTGATAAGTGACTATTATATAGTCATTTATCCTTATTTTTATATACTTTTTATGGCATAAAACATCATTTTTCATTTCATTTCTTATACTTTTTAGTTTCTTTTCCTTATTTTCTAGATTTTACGCTTTTGGTATATTTCTTGCCTTTTTAGACAGGTTTTAGGTTCATTTTTATCAAAAGGATACTTGGACACTTCAAGGCAAAAGACATGGGAGAGCACCAACCAAATCAAGCACACAAAGTTAAAATTCGGACGGGCGGCCGTGCGGCCCGAGAGATGGAGCGGCCGTGCACTTGGCATTTTTCGGGCCATTTTTGGCCCTAAAATATGGAGTGGCCGTGTCTTGAAGAAGGAGCGCCCGTGTCATCGAGGCGGAGCGGCCGTGCGCTTATTTAGGAGCGGCCGTGCAAGGTGTCAAGACTTAAATTCAAATCGGCGCCAAGGGTCACACGGCCGTGCAACTTCCTTGACACGGCCGTGCAAAACGTGCTTGACGTAAAGGCACCTTTTGGTTGCACCCGATTGAAGAGTTCCCTCCTTTTTATAAATAGGACCCTAGAGATCAGTCTTAAACACGAATCATTAGAGAGAAATACTGATATTTGATAGATAAAAAATACAAAATACTTGTGATAACAATTTCCAAGGAGATTTGAAGATCAAGTCATTACTTTGTTCTTGAAGTTACTTTGGAAGAAGATCAATAAAAGTGAAGCATTATTCCCAGCATTTGTCCATCATAAGTCTGTCTTACTCAATCTCTTATTTTAATTGCTTTTATATTATAAATGGCTTGTGAGTAATCCCCCATATTCTTGGGGTTGGAAACTCAAAAACATGCTTATTCATCATCTAAAAAATGATTAGTCTTGTCTTCTTTCTTCATCTAAAACAATTTCTTTATATTATTCTCTAAATGCCTTACTTATTGGCGATATCCAATTTGTATGATTCAGTCAATTGAGAGAAGTACCTAGCGGAGAATCTCAATTGACGGAACCATATAAAGAAACTAGGTTCATTGATCACGAGAGTAGTTCAATGGCCTAGGGATGTTCTTTTAATGGAAAGTATGTTGAACTTCCGTCCTTAATGGATTCTTACTAATTATGGTCAGCTAGAGATAAGCCGGAATGCCCGTTTGTGACAGGGCGGGGTCAAACATAAACGGATTTCTCAAACAGTTAGAACATAATTAGTGAAGAATACAAACGCTATTGTCCTAGCCCGAAATAGCGTAGGCCTAACATACCATCCTTGCTTTTTATGAAAACCTTTTATCTCTAAGACAATGACAATTTGATGAATAAGATTATGTGTATGATTTCCAATCCCGAGAATGCTTCGTTTTATAAGAATTCAATTAAAGTATTTTCTGTCTATGCTCTCTCTATTATTCTAAAAACAAATTTTATCTACCCCCCAATCCTTTTTATATTTTCTAAAGACAAAAATATCCCTTAAGTAAACCCTGTCTCTGTGGGATCGACTCGTACTTGCACCCGCTATATTACAATAGCCCGTGCGCTTGCGGATATAAAATAAACCGTTAGGTTTCGACCGAACAAGTTTTTGGCGCCGTTGCGGGGACAACGGTTTACTTTTTATTTTTGTCTTTACTACAAATTTTTAGTTTTTGTTTTTACTATTTTGCTTTCCTATCCTATAATGCATTGCGTTTAATTTCCCTTCAAGTGTTTTTCTTGTAGTTTATGAAACGTTCTCGGACATTTGTTGACAACTTTTATCCGGAACCCGAAAGAAGCTTTCACGAAAGATTAAGAAGATTTAGAGAAACTCTACAAAAAACACATGGACGGAGAACCGCAAACACTGCTAGGACCCTACGGGACTTTGTTAACCCAAGTACCCCGGGAACTAGATCCCCTATTGTTGTGCCGAATGCCGGAGCGGCAAACTTCGAAATAAAGCCGCAATTATTGCAGATGGTTATGAATAACCAATACAGCGGCAACCGCCTTCGAAGACCCCATCTACACATCCAAACATTTCTTGAATATTGTGATACTACACGTATTCAAGGTGTTACGATGGAAGCAATCCGGATGCGCCTTTTTCCATTTTCTCTCAAGGATAAGGCGAAACAATGGTTGAATTCGGTCCCCCAGAATTCATTGACAACATGGGACCAAATTCAAGAAGCATTCCTTGGTCGATTTTTCCCGCCAAGCAAGATCGCCAGATACGAACAAAGATCACTAACTTCTGTCAAACAGATAGTGAAACTTTGTATGATGCATGGGAACGGTACAAGGAACTTCTCGAATGTGCCCCACCACGGGCTTGAAAAGTGGTTGATTGTTCACACCTTCTACAACGGTCTCATTTTTAAAACAAGAGAGACCATTGATGCCGCTGCCTAACGGAGGAGCTTTGATGAACAAAGGAGTAGATGAGGCGTACGACCTCATAGAAAATATTGCATTGAACCATTACCAATGGTCAAGCGAGAGGGAGCGGTAACAAGGTACGCCCTGCAAAATATAATGTTGATGCGATTACTCTCCTCTCCTCTAAAGTTGACATGCTTTTGAAGAAGTTTGAAAATCTTAATGTCAATCCCATTGCTAGTGTAAATGTGTTGTGCGAACTATGTGGATCTAACTCACATAGTACGAATAATCGCGAGTTACTTGACGTTACTTCTAACAATCAAGTGAACTTCGTTAATTCTTTTGGGCAAAAAGGAGGAATGTATTCTAACACATACAATCCCAATTTTTCCTATAAGAATAACAACGTTCTTAACCCGCAATCATTTACACAACATCAAGGTCTTACATTTGGAAATTTCAAAAATACTTCAAACATTTTTTCTCCCTAAATCAAAATTAGATCTTTTAATGGATTTCATAGTTAAAAGTAAGAATGAGCAAGAAAAAACTAATGCTGAATTTAGGGAATGCTTTAAGTTATTTAATGATAAATTTGATGAATTAGCCAACCACAATAAAATATTAAATGAGCATGCTAAAGCAGTGGTTACTAGAAGTGGGAGAGAGCTTATTGATTGTCCACCTAAGGAGAGTAGCCCCATTAAAGAAAGTATTAGTCAAAATCCACCCGTGGTCGAGACTAATGATGAAGATGATAAGGGGACGGAATCCCCTAAAATAACTAGAAATTTTGATCCACCTATACCTTACCCTCAAAGGTTGGTAAAGGCAAAACTCGATAAACAATTTGCAAAATTTTTAGAAGTTTTAAAATCTATCTACATTAATATACCTTTCACGGATGCTTTGCAACAAATGCCTTCTTATGCTAAATTTCTCAAAGATATTCTTTCTAACAAAAGGAAGCTGGAAGAAAATGAAACTGTTGCTTTAACAGAGGAAGTGAGTCTTTGTTTACAAAAAAGGTTACCCCCAAAACTAAAAGATCCCGGTACTTTCTCTATCCCTTGTAATATTGGTAAATTTAATGTTGATAATGCTATGCTAGATCTAGGAGCTAGTGTGAGCCTCATCCCGCTTTCTGTAAGCAAGAAGATTGGTGTGGGAGAATTGAAACCTACAACCATATCCCTGCAATTGGCAGATCGTTCCATTAAATATCCCGTGGGTATTATGGAAGATGTCCCTTGCCAAATCGGGAAGTTAATCATCCCGGTAGATTTTGTTGTTCTCGAGATGGAAGAAGATAGTCATATTCCTGTAATTCTAGGTAGACCTTTCCTTGCCACAGCCGGGGCGGTTATAGACGTTAAACATGGTAACCTAACTTTGAATGTAGGAGATGATAAAATAGAGTTTAACTTGTCTAAATTCATGAGAAATCCTGATCTTGAGAACCCTTGCTTGAACATTAACATGTTAGAATCAGTTAGCAAGGAATTAAAAAGTCCCCAATCTAAGGATCCGCTTGAAAAAAGTCTTATTGATTGGAAAAGAACTTTGCATGATGATGACGATGAAGAAGTTGCACATTATACCATGCTTTTAGACACAAAAAGCCTATTGAGGACAATAATTTCGAAAAGTTGGAGGCTACAGCAGAACCATCCAACAAAAAGGAAAAAGAGGTAATTAAGGCACCTCAAGTCGAGTTAAAACCTCTTCCTGCAAATCTAAGGTATGAATTTCTGGGACCTGACTCCACTTATCCTGTGATTGTAAATGCTAACCTAGGTCCTCTAGAAACAGAAAAATTGTTAAATGAGCTTAGGTTGCATCAAAAAGCCATAGGATATACGATAGATGACTTAAAAGGAATTCATCCAAAAATTTGCATGCATAGGATTGATTTAGAGGAAGATCATAAACCTTCCATTGAACATCAAAGAAGACTCAATCCTAACATGAAGGAAGTAGTCAAAAAGGAAGTCCTTAAATTACTTGACTCAGGCATCATCTACCCAATTTCAGATAGCAAATGGGTGAGCCCAGTTCAAGTTGTCCCTAAGAAGGGAGGAATGACAGTCATTCGAAATGATAAGGATGAATTAATCCCAACAAAGACTGTCACGGGTTGGCGCATGTGTATAGATTACAGAAAATTAAATAAAGCCACCCGAAAAGATCACTTTCCCCTTCCCTTTATAGACCAAATGCTAGAAAGATTGGCCAAACATTCCCATTTCTGTTATTTGGACGGATATTCAGGATTTTTCCAAATCCCTATCCATCCAGACGATCAAGAAAAAACTACTTTTACTTGTCCTTATGGTACCTTCGCTTATAGAAGAATGCCTTTTGGACTTTGTAATGCTCCCGCCACTTTTCAGCGTTGTATGATGTCCATTTTTTCCGAATACATAGAAAATATTATGGAAGTTTTTATGGATGATTTCTCTGTTTACGGATATTCTTTTGACGAATGTTTGAAGAATTTGTCTAAGGTCCTACAACGTTGTGAGGAGGTCAATCTTGTTCTAAATTGGGAAAAATGCCATTTTATGGTAAATGAAGGAATAGTGTTAGGACACATGGTGTCCGAAAAAGGAATAGAAGTAGATAAGGCAAAAATCGAAATTATTGAAAAATTACCTCCGCCTACTAATGTTAAAGGTATAAGAAGTTTTCTTGGTCACGCCGGATTTTACCGACGTTTTATAAAAGATTTCTCAAAAATTTCTAAACCTTTAACTAATCTACTAATGAAAGATGCTCCATTTGTGTTTGATAGCCCTTGTCTTGAAGCTTTCAATAGGTTAAAGGAAGCTTTGATCTCCGCTCCTATCGTGCAACCACCCGATTGGGATCTCCCTTTCGAAATAATGTGCGATGCAAGTGATTTCGCGGTCGGAGCCGTCCTAGGTCAGCGAAAAGACAAGAAAACGCACGCAATATATTATGCCAGCCGAACGCTAGATGAAGCACAAATGAATTATGCCACCACGAAAAAGAGCTTTTGGCCGTAATATTTGCTATGGAAAAATTTCGGTCATATTTGGTGGGATCAAAGGTAATCATATACACGGATCACGCTGCAATTAGATACTTGTTGACAAAGAAGGACGCAAAGCCAAGGTTAATAAGATGGATCCTTCTCCTCCAAGAATTCGATTTGGAAATCCGTGATAAAAAGGGGACGGAAAATTTGGTCGCGGATCATTTATCCCGCCTTCCTAAAGAGTTAGAAATTTCCGATAATTATGACCTTCCCATTGATGATTCGTTTCCGGATGATCATCTTCTTGCCATAAGCAATGTCCAACTTCCTTGGTTTGCAGACATTGTTAACTATCTAGCATGCAAGATTCTTCCTCCAGAAATGAGTCATCAACAAAAGAAGAGATTTTTATCAGAAATAAAAAAATACTTTTGGGAAGATCCGCTCCTCTTTAGACATTGCGCAGACGGAATCATTAGGCGGTGTGTACCTAATGAAGAGATAAGGGACATTCTGTATCATTGTCATTCATCTCCTTATGGCGGTCATGCAAGCACAGTCAAAACCGCCGCCAAGGTTCTTCAATCAGGTTTTTTCTGGCCCACGCTCTTCAAAGATGCTCGAAATTTTGTCATCTCTTGTGACCGTTGCCAACGAACCGGCAACATTTCAAGGAGGAATGAAATGCCTCTCAATAATATTCTGGAAGTTGAGATTTTCGATGTTTGGGGTATTGATTTCATGGGACCTTTCCCCACATCTTTCAACAATAATTACATTTTGGTAGCAGTAGACTACGTCTCAAAATGGGTGGAAGCTATAGCATCTCCAACAAACGACTCAAAAGTCGTCATGAAGCTTTTCAAGGATACAATTTTTCCAAGATTTGGGGTTCCAAAAGTCGTCATAAGCGATGGAGGATCACACTTTTCGCACCGCCAGTTTGATGCTTTACTAAAAAAGTACGGAGTCTATCATAAAACAGGCACCGCGTATCATCCTCAAACAAGTGGGCAAGTGGAAATTTCAAATCGAGAAATAAAGTGGATCTTGGAGAAAACGGTAATAAGTTCAAGAAAGGATTGGTCAATTAAATTGAACGATGCTTTGTGGGCTTATCGCACCGCTTTTAAAACACCTATCGGAACCACTCCTTTTCGATTAGTTTATGGGAAGCCATGTCATTTACCAGTAGAACTCGAGCATAAGGCTTATTGGGCAATCAAAGCCCTAAACTATGACTTGAAAGAAGCCGGTGAAAAGAGGAGACTACAGTTACAAGAGCTTGAAGAACTCCGATTTGAAGCATACGAAAGTGCCAGATTATACAAGGAGAAAACGAAAAAATGGCATGATGCTCATATAATGAGAAGGGATTTTAAAGAAGGAGACATGGTATTACTTTTTAATTCTCGTTTAAAGCTTTTTCCAGGAAAATTAAAATCAAGATGGACAGGCCCATATCAAGTACGTAAGGTATATCCATACGGAGCCATCGAAATTTGGAACGAAACACACGGAGAATTCAAAGTAAACGGGCAAAGACTGAAACACTACATGACCGGAGATCCGATTGGAGTAGTTTCATGTATTACTTTGGGCGAACCTACCCATGATCAATTTTAGTAAGTTTTTCCCTTTACCCTCCCGGGATTTGGCATTGTTCCTTGAAACATTGAGGACAATGTTCATTTCAAGTGTGGGGGGGTAAATCTATCTTTTTACTTTTCGCTTTATTTTTCGCTTTCTAGTTTTTAAAAAAAAAAATTTTTGCTTTCTAGGATAAATTTAATCGTTTTCTAGTATAAATTTTTCTTTTTTAACTTAGTTGCATTTTTTCTCTTTTATGCTTGTATAATAGTATATAAACAAACAAAAAAAAAAAAACAAAAAAAAAACAATCCCTATGATGATCAAAAATTATTATCATTATGCTTGCCAATTGCCCTAGTATAAATGCCTTTATCTTTCCTCTCATATTTTCTATACACTTAGAAATTTATAAAAAAGGAAAAGTATAAGGGATCTTTTTAGGAAATAATTGAAAGCCTCATAAGTTGGTATAGCACAATATAGAATCTCATCAAGGAAAATGCATTTGATTAGAAAGGAATCCTTTTATGCTTGGTTATATATGCAAATTTTTGAATATATTCCTTTAAGATTGTACATTTTTTATCTTTATTAGATATTTATTCCCTTTTTAAGAAGCACCTTTTTGTTTGCATCCCTTGAATCACACCCTTTCATAAATTCCATCCTTCCATTTTCAAATCAAGTCAAAGAAAAACACTTTTATCTTATTAATAAAAGAGTGACAATGGTCACCAAAAGCAAATTATCTCCTAAGTAACTCGGGGCACGGCGTTCGCTGCGACGATGCTTCCTTGCCAAAACGGGAATAATATCCAAAAGTATTCTTGATCTAAGTATTAGGAACATGGGGCTCGCGACCACAATGTCTCCTACTTGAAAGGATCAAGAATAACTTAGGTCTTTTGCAAAAATATAACACGTACAAAAATAAAGATAAATTTGTTTGACTTTGACGAGATTTTTCCACTACCATCACCCATTCTTCACCCTTGTGATTCAAGAATGTAATGCAATTCTTCGGAACTTCTAAATTGTGAATAAATGTCTATACCTTTTCTTGTACATCTTAAAGAAATAAAATTCATCTTTTCTAAAAAATCACTCTAAAAAAGTGATGGCTTTTTCTACCAAGAAAATTCTTCCTTCTAGCATGCTTTACTTGATCAAAATTCTATATATGCTATACTAGGTTATTGTCTTGCATTTTATCTCTTTAAAATATCCCTAAAATACTTCTTCCCAAAATAAAATTTTTAAAGATATTCAAAATATGATTGGATAGATAAAAGGCATTATCTACAAGGCATTCAAGGGCTTGCTACTTTATTTACGAGGGATCAATCATAATTTTTCTCCCTCCCCATATTTCATTATAAGTTTGCTTGGGGACAAGCAAAGGTTTAAGTGTGGGGGAGTTTGATAAGTGACTATTATATAGTCATTTATCCTTATTTTTATATACTTTTTATGGCATAAAACATCATTTTTCATTTCATTTCTTATACTTTTTAGTTTCTTTTCCTTATTTTCTAGATTTTACGCTTTTGGTATATTTCTTGCCTTTTTAGACAGGTTTTAGGTTCATTTTTATCAAAAGGATACTTGGACACTTCAAGGCAAAAGACATGGGAGAGCACCAACCAAATCAAGCACACAAAGTTAAAATTCGACAGAGCGGCCGTGCGCGAGAGATGGAGCGGCCGTGCACTTGGCATTTTTCGTGCCATTTTTGGCCCTAAAATATGGAGTGGCCGTGTCTTGAAGAAGGAGCGCCCGTGTCATCGGGCGGAGCGGCCGTGCAGCCTTATTTAGGAGCGGCCGTGCAAGGTGTCAAGACTTAAATTCAAAATCGGGCGCCAGGGTCACACGGCCGTGCAACTTCCTTGACACGGCCGTGCAAAACGTGATCGCCGACGTAAAGGCACCTTTTGGTTGCACCCGATTGAAGAGTTCCCTCCTTTTTATAAATAGGACCCTAGAGATCAGTCTTAAACACGAATCATTAGAGAGAAATACCGATATTTGATAGATAAAAACACAAAATACTTGTGATAACAATTTCCAAGGAGATTTGAAGATCAAGTCATTACTTTGTTCTTGAAGTTACTTTGGAAGAAGATCAATAAAAGTGAAGCATTATTCCCGGCATTTGTCCATCATAAGTCTCTCTTACTCAATCTCTTATTTTAATTGCTTTTATATTATAAATGGCTTGTGAGTAATCCCCCATATTCTTGGGGTTGGAAACTCAAAAACATGCTTATTCATCATCTAAAAAATGATTAGTCTTGTCTTCTTTCTTCATCTAAAACAATTTCTTTATATTATTCTCTAAATGCCTTACTTATTGGCGATATCCAATTTGTATGATTCGCTCAATTGAGAGAAGTACCTAGCGGAGAATCTCAATTGACGGAACCATATAAAGAAACTAGGTTCATTGATCACGGTGAGAGTAGTTCAATGGCCTAGGGATGTTCTTTAATGGAAAGTATGTTGAACTTCCGTCCTTAATGGATTCTTACTAATTATGGTCAGCTAGAGATAAGCCGGAATGCCCGTTTGTGACAGGGCGGGGTCAAACATAAACGGATTTCTCAAACAGTTAGAACATAATTAGTGAAGAATACAAACGCTATTGTCCTAGCCCGAAATAGCGTAGGCCTAACATACCATCCTTGCTTTTTATGAAAACCTTTTATCTCTAAGACAATGACAATTTGATGAATAAGATTATGTGTATGATTTCCAATCCCGAGAATGCTTCGTTTTATAAGAATTCAATTAAAGTATTTTCTGTCTATGCTCTCTCTATTATTCTAAAAACAAATTTTATCTACCCCCCAATCCTTTTTATATTTTCTAAAGACAAAAATATCCCTTAAGTAAACCCTGTCTCTGTGGGATCGACTCGTACTTGCACCCGCTATATTACAATAGCCCGTGCGCTTGCGGATATAAAATAAACCGTTAGGTTTCGACCGAACACTTGTTCACTCCCCATTTATTTTATTCTTTCATTACAAAGTAATACGGAGCAATATCATGATTCAAACTAGTTAATTAGCTAGTGTACATTACTTAACTAGCTAGTGTATACTAGTTAATTAACTAGTGTACACAAGGACTTGGTCAAGACCAAGTCAAGGGTCCAATAAGTCGGTATAAAGTCATATGGCTAGTGTGCACGAGTTAACTAGCTAGTGTACACTATATACATTACTATTGTACATTACTTAACTAGCTAGTGTACACTAGTTAATTAGCTAGTGTTTTAAAAATTAGACGTTGTTCAATATTATTTTTTCAATATCCTATCTTCAGGGATCTAGTTTGAATCGTCTCGTCAAGACAAAAAAATCAGTGTTTTTGAATTTTTTTTTCGACTTATAGATATTGAGATATTTTATTTTGAAATTTGAGGGGGATTTAGTTCACAATAATTACGAAAATGCCACCCCTCTATCTCTTTTTTTAATCTGGAGCATTGATGTATTTTTTAATCCAATGGCTGTTAGTGGTTCTCATGTAAATTTGGTTCTCATTGGATTAAAAAATACATCAATGCTCCAGATTAAAAAAAGAGATAGAGGAGGTGACATTTTCGTAATTATTGTGAACTAAATCTCCCTCAAATTTCAAAATAAAATATCTCAATATCTATAAGTCGAAAAAAAAAATTCGAAAACACTGATTTTTTTGTCTTGACGAGACGATTCAAACTAGATCCCTGAAGATAGGATATTGAAAAAATAATATTGAACAACGTCTAATTTTTAAAACACTAGCTAATTAACTAGTGTACACTAGCTAGTTAATTAATGTACAATAGTAATGTATATAGTGTACACTAGCTAGTTAACTCGTGCACACTAGCATATGACTTATACTGACTTATACTGGACAATACCTTGACTTGGTCTTGACCAAGTCCTTGTGTACACTAGTTAATTAACTAGTATACACTAGCTAGTTAAGTAATGTACACTAGCTAATTAACTAGTTTGAATCATGATATTGCTCCGTATTACTTTGTAATGAAAGAATAAAATAAATGGGGAGTGAACAAGCATAACCAAATCCACGTACACCAAGCAAGTAGAGTTGGTCAACACCAATGAACCTATAGACATGTTTGTTTAGAGCAATAACGGAGTGGAATTATAACAAAATTTTTGAAGAAAAATACAGTAATCAATCACAAATTAAATATTTATTTAATGAACACAAATAAACAATCAATGATTATACGGGTGTTTCTCTTGAGTGTGAGCTCCTTTCAGGTTGCCACATTGTGAGCGACGTGCTCTTCTTGAGAAAAAAGACGAGAGGTATTTACTAGAGAGCGACGTGCTCTTCGTAAAAAATGGAGGAGTTCCGTATAAGGATCCTACAGGTGGTTTATTACTTAATTAACTATTGTGCACGAGTTAATTACTTAACTAGTGTACATTACTTAACTAGTGTGCACGAGTTAATTACTTAACTAGTGTACATTACTTAACTAGTGTACATTACTTAACTAGTTAATTAGTGTTCACTAAGACAACATAGCTAGTGTTCACTAAGACAACATAACTAGTTAACTTACATTAGTGTTCACTTACGCCTAGTGTTCACTAATTAATTAGTGTTCACTAAGATAACATAGCTAGTGTTCACTTACAGCTAGTGTTCACTTACAGCTAGAGTTCACTAATTAATTAGTGTTCACTAAGACAATACAACTAGTGTTCACTAAGACAACATAGCTAGTGTTCACTAAGACAACATAACTAGTTAACTTACAGCTAGTGTTCACTTACAAACTAGCGTTCACTAATTAATTAGTGTTCACTAAGACAACATAGCTAGTGTTCACTTACATGCCAAGTGCTCACTTACAAATAGAGTTCACTAATTAATTAGTGTTCACTAAGACAATACAACTAGTGTTCACTAAGACAACATAGATAGTGTTCACTAAGACAACATAACTAGTTAACTTACGGCTAGTGTTCACTTACAAATTAGTGTTCACTAATTAATTAGTGTTCACTAAGACAACATAGCTAGTGTTCACTTACAGCTAGAGTTCACTAATTAATTAGTGTTCACTAAGACAACATAGCTAGTGTTCACTAAGACAACATAACTAGTTAACTTACAGCTAGTGTTCACTTACAGCTAGTGTTCACTAATTAATTAGTGTTCACTAAGACAACATAGCTAGTGTTCACTTACAACTAGTGTTCACTTACAGCTAGTGTTCACTAATTAATTAGTGTTCACTAAGACAATACAGCTAGTGTTCACTAATTAATTAGTGAATACTAGCTTTAAGTGTTCACTAAGACAATACAATTAGTGTTCACTAATTAATTAATGAACAATACAGCTAGTGTTCACTAATTAATTAGTGTTCACTAAGACAATACAACTAGTGTTCACTAAGACAACATAGCTAGTGTTCACTAAGACAACACAGCTAGTGTTCACTAAGACAACATAGCTAGTGTTCACTAAGACAACCTAACTAGTTAACTTACAGCTAGTGTTCACTTACAGCTAGTGTTCACTAATTAATTAGTGTTCACTAAGACAACATAGCTAGTGTTCACTTACAGCTAGTGTTCACTAATTAATTAGTGTTCACTAAGACAATACAACTAGTGTTTACTAAGACAACATAGCTAGTGCTAACATAGCTAGTGTTCACTAAGACAACATAGCTAGTGTTCACTTACAGCTAGTGTTCACTAATTAATTAGTGTTCACTAAGACAATACAACTAGTGTTCACTAAGACAATACAGCTAGTGTTCACTAATACAACACATCTAGTGTTCACTAATACAACACAGCTAGTGTTCACTAAGACAACACAGCTAGTGTTCACTAGCAACACAGTGTTTTAAAAATTAGACGTTGTTCAATATTATTTTTTCAAAATCCTATCTTCAGGGATCTAGTTTGAATCGTCTCGTCAAGACAAAAAAATCAGTGTTTTCGATTTTTTTTTTGACTTATAGATATTGAGATATTTTATTTTGAAATTTGAGGGGGATTTTAAATGAAATAATTACGAAAATGCCACCCCCTCTATCTTTTTTTTTTAATCTGGAGCATTGATGTGTTTTTTAATCCAATGGTTGTTAGTGATTCTTATGGTTCTCATATAAATGTGGTTCTCATTATAATAGGACCCTATATTTATATATATATATATATATATATATATATATATATATATATATATATATATATATATATAATTTTTTTAAATATTTTTAAATCAGTCTCTTAAGTTCTATTATTCTCAAATCAGTCCCTTAAATTATATTTTTCTTAATCAATTCATTAGGTTTTATTTTTCTCAAATTAGTCCATTAGATTTTATTTTCCTCAAATTAGTCCCTTAGGTTTTACTTTCCTCAAATCAGTCCTTGATATATTCTTAGAGTCACACTTTAGTCCCCTAAACTTCTCTTACACCACAACCACCACCTGCCACCATCAACCACCACCTTCAATGGTTGCAAAAAGAATAAGAAATATATACACATTCATTAGCAATTATAAACAAAGACACAAATCCAGATCTGGGCAAAAACAAATTCAGATTTGGACAAAACAAATTCAGATCTGTAAAAGCAAACAACGCCGACCTTTTCTCAGCCTCGGAAGTGATGAGGAAGGAGGGGTGCTGGTGGAGGGCGACGACGGTGGCAGTATTTGATTTGGTGGAGGGCGACGGCGGTGGTGGGTAGAAGGGGTAGGGATGCAGACGGACGGTTAATTTCCAGATTCTGGGCTCCAAATCAATGTCGGCCGGTTGGGGAGAGAGAGAAGAAGACGGTGGGGAAGGAGTTGGACTTTGCCGAAATGGTGGAGAGGAAGAGGAAGGAGTTGGACGGAAATGAGTAAGGGCCAGAATTAGAGAAGAAGACGAAAATGAGTAAGGGCCGGTTGGGTTTTGCCGAAATGGTGGAGAGGAAGAGGAAGGCAGCCATGGATTCCGGTGGAATGAGAAGAAGACGTTTGTGGGTAGGCGTGGGTTGTGGAGATCTGGTTGTTTGACTGAGAAGAAGAAGGAGAGAAATGAGAGAGAGAGAAACTTTTGTTTATTTTGATAAAATGAAAATAAAGAGAGAAAATGAGGAGAGAAAGAGGGATTTATTGGTTTGTTTTGATTAATTGTGGACCGTTGGATTGAATGTGTGAATGGTTGAATTTGGTTTAGCTCATGATCCGCGTGATTATATGAGAACCAATAAAACAATGCCACATGGCATTGTTTGATTGGGTCTCAAATAATCACGCGGATCATGAGCTAAACCAAATCTAACCATTCACACATTCAATCCAACGGTCCACAACTCTAATAATACATAATATCAAAAAAGTAAATATTTTTATATTATATACTTTTATTTCTTTAAAAATTATTAGTAATAACACTTAATAATAATACTAATAATGATGCTATTATTAATAATACTTAATAATAATACTAATAATTTAAACTATAAAATAATATTATGCCTAATATCAATAATATTTATTAATGAATTATTAATATTAATTAATTAATATTAATAATAGTACTAATAATTAATTATGCCTAATAAATTTTTTAAAAAATTTCCTTACCAAAAAAAGTCTAAAATATTTATCTCAATTTAAAAATAAATTTAAAAATAAATAATACTTAATAATAATATTAATAATAACTAGTAATAATACATAATATCAAAAAATAAATGTTTTTATATTATATACTTTTATTGTTAATTATTCAATTAAATGATTGAATATATTAATAATTATTATTATATAATTAATAATAATAATGTTATTAATTAATAATAATAATCATTAATTTAATAATTTAAACTTCTAAGAAATATTAATATACCTAAGTAATAATTGATAGAAATATTTAGTTAATTTCTAACTTATTTTATATAATTTTTTTAAAAAAAACTTCCTTACCAAAAAATGTCTAAAATATTTATCTCAATTCAAAAATAAATTAAAAAAAATAATTATACTTTTAAAATATTAATAATACTTATAGGGTATAAGGTATAGGGCATTGGGCATAGGGCATAGGGTATACCCTATATGACATAGGGTATAGGGTATACCCTATAGGATATACCATGTACCCTATAGGGTATACCCTGTACCCTATAGGGTATACCCTATACCCTATAGGGTATATCCTATATCCTATAGGGTATACCCTATACCCTATGCCCTATATCCTATAGGATATACCCTATACCCTATAGGGTATACCCTATACCCTATACCTTATAGGGTATACCCTATACCCTATAGGGTATACCCTATACCATATGCCCTATGCCCTATACCTTATACCCTATACCCTATACCCTATAGGGTATACCCTATACCATATGCCCTATGCCCTATAACTTATACCCTATACCCTATACCCTATACCTTATAGGGTATACCCTATACCATATGCCCTATGCCCTATACCTTATACCCTATACCCTATAGGGTATGCCCTATGCCCTATACCTTATACCCTATATCCTATAGGGTATACCCTATACCCTATACCCTATAGGGTATACCCTATACCATATGCCCTATGCTCTATACCTTATACCCTATACCCTAAAGGGCATGTCCTATGCCCTATACCTTATACTCTATATCCTATAGGGTATACCCTATACCCTATAGGGTATACCCTATACCTTATACCCTATACCCTATAGGGTATAGGGTATAGTGTATAGGGTATATGGTATAGGGTATAGGGTATAGGATATAGGTTATAGGGTATAGTGTATAGGGCATAGGGTATAGGGTATAGGATATAGGATATATGGTATAGTGTATAGGGTATAGGGTATAGGGTATAGTGTATAGGGTATAGGGTATAGGGTATAGGGTATAGGGTATAGGGTATAGGATATAGGTTATAGGGTATAATGTATAGGGCATAGGGTATAGGGTATACCCTATAGATACCCTATACCCTATAGGGTATACCCTATACCCTATAGTGTATAGGGCATAGGGTATAGGGTATACCCTATACCCTATAGGATATAGGGTATACCCTAAACCCAATAGGGTATACCCTATAGGGTATACCCTATACCCTATAGGATATAGGGTATACCCTAAACCCAATAGGGTATACCCTATACCCTATAGGGTATACCCTATACCATATGCCATATACCCTATGCCCTATACCTTATACCCTATACCATATACCCTATATCCTATAGGGTATACCCTATATCCTATAGGGTATACCATATACCCTATACCCTATAGGGTATACCCTATACCCTATAGGGTATACCCTATACCATATACCCTATACCCTATGCCCTATACCTTATACCCTATACCCTATACCCTATATCCTATAGGGTATGCCCTATATCCTATAGGGTATGCCCTATACCCTATAGGGTATGCCCTATACCCTATAGGGTATGCCCTATACCCTATAGGGTATGCCCTATACCCTATAGGGTATACCCTATACCCTATATAGGGTGTACCCTATACCATATGCCCTATACTCTATAGGATATAGGTTATAGGGTATAATGTATAGGGCATAGGGTATATGGTATAGGATGTAGGGTATAGAATATAGTGTATAGTGTATAGGGTATAGGGTATAGTGTATAGGGTATAGGGTATAGGATATAGGATATAGGGTATATGGTATATGGTATAGGGTATAGGGTATAGTGTATAGGGTATAGGGTATAGTGTATAGGGTATAAGGTATAGGGTATAGGGTATAGGATATAGGTTATAGGGTATAGTGTATAGGGCATAGGGTATAGGGTATAGGGTATAGTGTATAGGGTATAGGGTATAGTGTATAGTGTATAGTGTATAGGGTATATGGTATAGGATATAGGATATAGGTTATAGGGTATAGTGTAGGATATAGGATATATGGTATAGGTTATAGGATTTTGGCATTGCATTAGTAATTTAGGCGTTACATTAGGATTTGACATTGCATTAGACTCGTTACATTAGCTCTGGCGTTGCATTAGATGCGTTACATTAGCTCTGGCATTGCATTAGATGCGTTACATTAGCTCTGGCGTTGCATTAGCCGTTACATTAGCTCTGGCGTTGCATTAGATGCGTTACATTAGCTCTGGCGTTGCATTAGATGCGTTACATTAGCTCGTGGCGTTACATTAGATGCGTTAGATGCGTTACATTAGGTCATAAATGTAGTAGCGATGGGGCTTAATCTGAAAATAAGGACCCGCGAAACCATGAAGTGGGCCAAAGGACGGAAGGTGAAGTCTAAACGCGAGCAACGATCGGGCTAACGACCTTAACCAAATGCGCTAATTGGGAGGCAACCCAAGTAGGTATGTTTTTATTGCTTTATTTATTTGCTTTGTTGTGTCATATCGTCCTTTGAACCCAATGCATGTTTTTGTTCTCTTTGCTATGAGAACATAGCATGTTTTGAGTTTGGGGGTAGATATCTCTCCGAGTTTGTGGGTTTATAGGGGAGTGTATATAGTGTCACCCTCCAAAAAATAGAAAAATTTAAAAATTTTGTTCTCATTATATGTTAGGAAGTTGGCCAATTTCCATGATGATTTGAGGGTTTTTGATTGAGTTTCGCTAAGTTTGTGCCAATTTGAATTTGTTTATTAGAATTGCATTAGAACATGTAAAACACAACTGCACCACCATTCACTTCCATCATATTTCTTGATCATGGTCATTAATTTAGGTGTCCTTTATGGGTTCACTTTGACATTCGGTCCTAGAACATGGTTGCACGCTTGTCAATAACAAATCAATAGATTGCTTGATATTTTGGCTTCTATTTCTTGGACAACCCTCTTGTGAGCCTTCGACTTTCTCGTCACTATTTATATATGAATTGTCGCTTGATCCCTCTTTGAGCCTTTTTAGAAAGAATGGAACATCTAGACCACCATTCGCCTTCATTTGACGCCTACTCCCTAACCCTTGACACCTAGAATAGATTTATCCTACCTTTGCAAGAATGTGGAATGGAAAAGTTCAAGTTTGGGGGTTACATTGGGAATTATTGGGGGTTACATTGGGAATTTAATGTGTGAGAAGGTCAAAAGTTGGGAATATGATGTATATTGTATAAAAGGGGGTAAGAAAAAAATTCAAGTTCAAAAAAAAAAAAAGAAAAGAAAAGAAAAGAAACAGCTTGCCCCCTAATGTTGTGAAGTATATTTGATTAGTGACCTATTTTGAGAGAGAGAATGCTTTCAACCCCAAGTGTATAAAGTATGAACAAAGTTCAAGTTTGGGGGTTGACGCATTGGGGAAATAAAGGTGAGCGGAAAAGCTGAAAATCCGAAAGGAGTAATATGCAATGGAAGGTTTTTAATTTCACATTCTTGTGTTTGTATGTCCATTCGTTCGTTTGTACCCGTGAACCTATCCCCACAATTGTTGTGAACTTAACCTAAAGCCATAATTCGTGTTCAATATTGAGTAATCGGGTTGACAAGTGCGTAATCGTGCATATGAGTATCCTTGTAAATTGTATTGTTATCTGTGATGTAGGGCATGTTTTAGTGAACCTATAAACAATCTTATCTTATTGATCATGATCTCCCATATTTCATTCATCATTTAGGCCGAGGTGGAAAATTGTGGATTAGATGCATTAATGTAATTGTAATTGCATATTTATATTGGCACTTGTTTAGCATATTTAAGTGAGAATCTAAGACTTGTTTGACCGGCAACCTTGTATGTAGTGAGAACATATCAAAATATTCTGTTGATTGTTTTTATTTGTTAGGATAGTTTTATTTTGTTTTAGTTTTGTTTTACTCGAGGACGAATAAAAGATAAGTTTGGGGGTATTTGATGGATGTGGTTTTACCCATCCAAAAGATATGTTCCTAGCTTATTTTCTGTTAGAAACCTTGGAAATTTAATGTATTTTCTAGTGTTTTATAAGTACAGGGACTGAAGTGAAATTTGACAGAAAAAGAAGAGAAAAAGCTTATTTTGGAAATTTAAGGACCAAAGCGCAAAAGGAGAAAAGTACAGTGACCAAAATAATACTCTCGATAAAAACTTGAAGGAAATAAAACCCCAAAACTCTCTGTACATGTGGGCTGTGGCGCAGAATGTTGGGCGGCCGCTGAAATGGCTTGGCTTGGGCCGATTTCTGGCTTGGTTTGGGCCTGGTCTTGGGCCGGCTGTTACACAATTGACCTAGGTATTTGTATATAATATATTTAGCTCTTGGTGTTTGGGGGACTTCAGGAGGGGACGGGATAAACATTATTGCCAGGAAACAAAAGGGAACAAACTCCATTGTTTTATTATTGCGGTTCTAAGGTTTTGATGTTTCTTTTTTTTATTTTTAATTCTGTAATTTTATTATTATTATGAGTATCTAATTTTATTTTATTCGCGGATTGGATGTAACAATTGTCGAATTTTTATGCTAATAATGTTTTAATTCTTCCACACTTTTCTTGTTCTTGTTCAATGGAATTTTGCTTAATTTATTTTTAGACTTCAACATTATTGATTGATATTGTTGGTCTTTAAATTATTAGGGTTTAAAATTACTACACTTGCGTGAGTAGTTTTTACATTGGCCTAGATTATATTGAATAGATCCAATTGAAGACCTTGCGGAAATCAAAAGGGTCTAAAATCAATTGTTCCTTGGATTTTAATGCATTACATGAATGTTTTGTAGACCTTGCGGAAAATATCACATCGAAGTAATAATAGGGTTGCAACCCGGCCATCTAACCGTCCCAACTCTTATTAAAGTGAACGATTTCTTGAACAATATTAGTTATTGTTTTTATAAAATTAGCATAGGAATGAGATAGTTGTGAAACCCAATCCGTGAATATTTGTCAATCTTGAATTCGATCTTTGTTTTATTTTCATTTAGTTTAAATTATTTATTTTCATTATTAGTTTAATCAATCAAAATCAAAATCTTCTGGTTACTTTACACTAATTAAATCAACTTGTTAATTCACTCAAGTCTCTGTGGATTCGACCCTTGCTTGTGCATACTACTACAACGGTAGCTAGTACACTTGCTAGGTATTTTTATTACAAGAGGATTTTTATCCATCAGAAGGAAAGATACATTCAAATACTTAATGAACGTAATCCCTTACCTTAAACGCTTGCGCTTTCTTGCACTGATTTTCGACACGAATTTACAATCATGCAAATAACATTTCTTAGGGTAAAAGTAATTCCTATTTAGTTTAATTACCCAACTTTAATCATCTTGCTAACCTATGAATTATTTCTCTTTAACTCTTCTTAAGGTTAATTAGTACCCTTTTTAGGTTTCCCAAAATACTCTTAGGGTTTCTAGGTTTCTAACCCATCCTTAATCCTTCATTATCATCTTTCATATACCCAAAATTACTATTCGCAGCTTACTATTCTTAATCACTATTCACAGAATACTATTCACAATTACTATTCACGGATTACTATTCACGGATTACTATTCACAAAATTACTATTCACGGATTACTATTCACTACCCTTAATTTCGATTCTTCCATTCTTAGCATGCAATACCTTAGGTTAATTCCTTTGATTACATACCAAACCCAAATCAATATTAGGTTTTCAATTAATCAATGATCCGATCAATATAATGTCCTTAGATTAATTCTTAATTAATCAACAATATTCATAATAAAAACCCCAATCTGATCTCAAGAGTTTCTAGGGTTTTCTAGGCTTTAAGTTTAAGAACAATAATTATTAGACGGAACGAAACCTTACTTGGTTGTTTTTGTTAGCCTCAAATATGCCCAGCTTGCCTTCTTCTTTCCTTCTTCAGCCACGGTTGACTCTCCCTCTCACACGGTTTCTCTTTCTCTCTCGGCAATTTGCAAGTGCCGCCTCCCTCTCTCTAATTTTCTTTGTTTATTAAAAATATTGGTAACCCTAGGTTTAGAAAATATGTATTTATATTATTAGGTTTCTAAATTCTAGGCTAATTAGGTAGCCCCAAGCCCAATGAAACAAGTCCACAAAATTCTAGTCCCATAATAACTCAAGCCCAAAATTATAAGCCCACAACTTGAATCCATTTAATACAAGTGATAACAATTTTTTTAAAGGAACAATTAAATAAATAAAATCATTTATTAATTAAAAGGATCAAATTAATTAATAAAATAAAAAGGGAAATTTCGGGTTATTAAAGTGCCAGTTTAACAAAGTGCCAGTGTGACAAAGTGCCAGTGCATGTGTAACAAAGTGCCTGTGTAAAAAAGTGCCAGTACCAATTTAACAAAGTGCTAGTGTAAACAAAGTGCCAGTGCATGTGTAACAAAGTGCCCGTGTAAAAAGTGCCAGTGCCAGTTTAACAAAGTGCCAGTACACTAACACTGGCACTTTGTTAAACTGACACTGGCGCTTTTTATACTGGCACTTTTATATACATGCTTGTCACTCTTCACACTGTGCACTCTTTTACACTAACACTGGCACTTTGTTTCACATGCACTGGCACTTTGTTACACATGCACTGGCATTGAATTTCTGGATAAAGAGAGCTTTTAACTGACACTTTTTTAGACGTGCACTGGTACATTTTTACCATAACCCTGGCAATTATTTTGACAACTGCTGACACTCTTAAATCTCAATCAAAAAGGGCTTTTGTTGACTGGTTCTTTGTTGACTGGTTCTCCAGTTATCCGACAATCGCACAGAGCACTGCGTGAATTTCTCATCCTCCATTAGCAACGAATCAACAGAGCTAGTTCATCTACTGTACATAAATCTTCCCCTCCAACTGGATCAAGATCGAGGGTTTCAAATTCAGATCCGCAGCATACAATTACAACCTTGAAATTCATTGTTGAAGGAAAGGAAAATGTCATACCTCGAAAGCATTTCGGCCGACCAATGATAAGATCGTTAAAATTCAATTGCATCCAACGCATCCCTGGCTTGTCACCGCCGATGCCTCCGATCACGTCTCTGTTTGGAATTTGGGGATGAATGGGAGTTGTGCGCCGCGAGCGATGCGGGATGCGGAAGAGTCGACGACGTGTTCTAAAAATACGTTTTTTGTTAAGCTTAACAAAAAATGCGTTTTTTACAAGATTTTTGCTTGATAAATATACTGTAAAGATTAGTGATTATCTCTTCCTTTTGTATTGTTAATTAGTTACCCAAGATGGGGGAATGTTTACTTGTTTAGTTAGATTAGTGGAATAGTGGCATCAGTGGCAAATCTAGAGTTTTAGGACTCGTTTGATAGCCTGATAGGATTAACCCGTATTAATAGTGAAGAGATTATTAATTCAAGGATTAATAATATCACCCTTTTTTGGGATAAATATGAAGTGGATAAAAGAAGATAGGAGACCTTATCCAGATTGTTAGAATTATTACTCCGATTGCATTTAATTTACCAAACATCACGCTTATTGGACTAATAATCATATCCGATCATAAGAAGGGCTACCAAACGGCCCCTTATTTCGATGGGTATACAAATTACACTAATATGTTCAAATTATAATTGTCTCCTACTACGTGATCACAATACAAAATTTCAAATTATAATTATCTTTAAGCAATTAAGAAACAAAGGTTTTAAAGGTTGTTTGTATTAAAATATAATTATATGATGTTTCAATAAATAGGAATATAGAAACTAGGAAAAAGAAAGAGAAAAAAACTATGATGCATATTTTGCTATTAATCATGACAATTAGCATATTGAAAACAAATATGGTCAATTTATTTTTTAAAACCCTATTATTAACTTTTTATTGTCTATGAATTAAAGTAAATAACTAATCTAGAAGATTATTTAAAATTGGAAGTGAAATAAAATTAAATGTGGGATTAAAATTAAATGTGAAGAAAACTCTGTTGTTGTTTAATCAACTACACTTTATACCACAACTGTTACGGGAATGCATTAATAATATAATAGACATTACACAAATACAAAATTTATTTTGAAGTATGAAAATTCTGAGTGGCATAGATTAGTGACAGTCATATCCATATATAACTCTATGTATATCATTTTGTAAGAAACGGAAAATATTATCTTTTATAGTATTAGAGCTGGCCTTTGCACGCGCGAGCCCAAAATAAGCTCACGATTTTCTAGCCCCACGTCATTCAATTATATGTCTATGCGTAAGCCCAAAAAATTTGGCTACGCATGAGGGAGTGTCTTAGAGCAATTATTACATTTAAACTAGCTAGTTTTTTTATTTAAAAATACGACATTTATTGATTTTGGATCGACCAAAATGAAAAGTAATGCTCCATGTATAATGAGTCGCAGGAGCAAGTATTTTGAATCTCTGTATTTTCATTAGCCGATGTTTATGACTATGATTGACCGTGAGAAATATTGAATTGATATATTATTCACCTTGAGAATATTGGTTACATGTATTTGGTTTATATACAAAAGAGATAAATGATAAAGATTATCTCCTAAGAATAGTTTTAGTCAATCTCTATATACAAGGAATGGATTATAATTGGGAAATCAACTATATTTGATTTCCCACTAATTACGTTAACACCCCCCCCCCTCGCAAGCGAGAGACGGGATTTGGATCAACTCGAAGCTTGGACCGAAAGAATTCAAAGAGAAGACGAGCTAGACTCTTGGTGAAACGTCTGCAAGTTGAAGGTGAGATGGAACAAACTATGTGATAAGCTTGCCAGAGGACACTAACTCATGAACAAAGTGATAGTCGAGATCAATGTGCTTGGCACGTTTATGAGCAATGGGATTTTGGCTAAGGAAAATAACACTTTTATTGCCACAAAGCAAAGAAGGAGATGCGGATGGTAGTGCATGCAACTCACGAAGCAGATTGGTAACCCAAACAAGCTCGGAAGCGGTATTTGCAAGAGCACGATACTCGGACTCACAGCTTGAACGAGAAACAGTTGGTTGCTTTTTGGCACTCCATGAGATTAAGTTTCCGCCAAGAAAGATAGAGTAACCGTAAGTGGAGCGACGAGTTTCAACACAATGAGCCCAATCCGTATCAGAGTAGCCAATGAGAGATGGATCGGAACAGTGTGAGAAGGAGAGTCCAAAGGCAAGAGTGCCTTTCACATAGCGCAGAATACGCTTCACTGCTTGAAAGTGATCATCCGTAGGGGAGTGAGAAAATTGACTCACAAGATTCACCTCGAAGGATAGATCCGGATGAGTAATTGTTAGATATTGGAGGGCACCAACCAAGGATCTATAAAATGTGGGATTAGAGAAAGGGGAGCCATCACTAGTGAGTGTGGCACCGACAGCCAATGGAGTTGCAACAGGCCTTGAGTCGAGCAGATCAGCCCGAGCAAGGATATCACGAGCATACTTGGCTTGGCCAAAGAAAAGACCAGTCGAGGTTTAGGTGACCTCAAGCCCAAGGAAATAATTCAGACGCCCAAGATCTTTGATGGCAAACACTTTGTGAAGACGTGAGATGAAGTGATGAATCAAGGTCGAAGTATTTCCGGTTAGAATTATGTCATCAACATAAACTAACAGATAAATAAGTGAGGAGCCACAACGAAAAACAAATAGAGAAGTATCTGCTTGACTGCAAGAAAAACCAAGTGTGACAAGGAAGGCACTGAACCGCTGAAACCATGCACGAGGCGCCGAATTATGGCCATATAATGCCTTCTTCAAACGACACACATGATTGGGGTGGCGTGGATCTGTATACCCAGGAGGTTGCTCCATAAAAACCATCTCAGAAAGAATGCCATTGAGAAAGGCATTTTTCACGTCAAGTTGGTGAAGTGGCCATTTTAAAAGAACAACAAGAGCAAGAATAATGCAGATGGTGGAAGCTTTAACAACAGGACTAAAAGTATGTGAATAATCAAAGCCCAAAAGTTGAGTGAAACCTTAAGCAACAAGGCATGCCTTGTGATGGTCAATAGAACCATCAGCGAGAAATTTGGTGCGGAACACCCATTTGGAGCCAACAATATTAATGTTTGGAGGACGAGGTCCCAAGTTTGATTAGCCCAAAGGGCATTCATTTCTTCGTCCATAGCAGCGAGCCAGTGAGGGTGCTTTGCGGCAGACTTAAAACCTTTAGGCTCTGAAGAAGATAGCAAGGAGCTTAAAAGGGCAGTATGAGCTAGATCAACGTAATTGCGAGGGCGGAAGACACCAGACTTAACCCGTGTAATCATATAATATCGAGGAGTGGGCTGGACCGGAAGAGGGATAACAATAGGCTGCACTGGTGAGGGAGGAGCAGGCGGCTCATGCAGCGGAGAAAAAGGAGCAGGCGGCCCAGGTGGCCCAAATACTGGGCCAGGTGCGGAATCTAGAACAGGCAGACATATGGTGCAAGGCCTAGGTGAAGGTGAGCTACTTGCTGAAGGTGTAGATAGTTCAACGAGCGGACTGGAGTGGGACGAGGGAGCCAATGCGGGCTCAAGAAATGAGGCGAAAACCAGATCTGAGAGATCACTAGAGCCAGGTGAATTAGAGAAAGGAAAGCACCCTTCATCAAACTGAGCATGACGAGAAATGTATACCTTGCCCGTTGTTGGATCGAGACACCGAAACTCTTTGTAATTGTTGTTGTACCCAAGGAAAATACTAGCTACACAGCGAGGAGAAATTTTATGCTTGGCATAATTACGAAGGCATGGAAATACCCGACACTCGAAGGGGTGAAAATTTTCAAAATTTGGTGGAGTGTGAAATTGTAACTCAAATGGAGTTTTGCCCTTCCAGATAGAAGATGGAAGCCGATTTATGATATAGACTGCTGAAGAGAAGGCATCAACCCAAAGAGAAGACAAAACATGAGCATTGAACATCATAGCAAGCCCGGTTTCCGTAATATGACGATGCTTGCGCTCGGCTCTACCATTTTGTATAAGGGTAAGAAATATTATGATGAATTCCATTATCACAAAAGAATTTTGGCACTCTGTTATTAGTAAACTCAGTACCACCATCGCTTTGAAAAACTTGAATGTTGGATTGAATTGATTTCGAACTAGGGCACAAAAAGCAAGCAAAATATCATAAAATTCTGCTTTAGAGTGCAACGGATAAAACCACGTGAATCTGGAGAAGTCATCAATAAAAAATGCATAATACCAAAAACCATTTGTAGAGACAACTGGAGCATGACCCCGCAATGAACTAAATCCAACACGTGCAAAGCACGTTTATTATTTAAAACAAAAGGTAAATGTTTACTCTTTGCAAGTTGACAGTACGTACAAAGAGCAGGCTTAGGCAAAACAGAAGTAACTTGCAAATGACCTAACTTATTCAAAAGGGAAATAGTGTCATGCGAGACATGGCCTAATCTAGAGTGCCATAACTCAAATGATGCACGAAGACGTCTAGTGCTAATTGAGGAAATAAAGGCTTGGTGTCCATGCTCCAAAACATATAAGCCACGATCACGTCGGCCTTTTGCCAGGATTGCCATGTTGTCCCGATGCTGAATAACAAATGATTTATCATAAAAGATAACAATGACAGGAAAATCTGATGTAAGTTTACTAATAGATAATAGATTCTTCGTGATATGAGGAACAACAAGCACATCCAACAGTTTAATATCATGAGATAAGGAAATAGTGCCAGTGTGAGAAATAGAAAGAGTGTCACCATTACTCACAACCATGCGATCAGATCCAGAATAGTTCTCTGAA
The DNA here is from genome assembly GCA_022495995.1 of Adenophora triphylla var. japonica. Lineage (NCBI taxonomy): Eukaryota > Viridiplantae > Streptophyta > Magnoliopsida > Asterales > Campanulaceae > Adenophora > Adenophora triphylla. Next base: position 416,814 of record JAFEMH010000562.1, read on the forward strand.
GTATCCAAAGAAGATGAAGGAGTCATGTGTGCAGAAGCATCGGTGTCAATATAATAGTCAGACGGAGTAGTCTCAGAAATGTTGCATGAAGCAGTGAGGGCTTCAGCAAGCTTAGCAGGGCTGTCACGAGAGAAACGTTGGGCACACTTGTCGACAAAATGACCTTCGGCATGGCAGATTTAATAGTGTGGGGGATGACGTTGAAAGCCACGACCCCTACCCTTAGGAGCAACACCCCTACCACGACCTCGATTGCCAGCAGCAGCAGGTCAATTATGGGCAAAAAATGCTGCGGCTGGAACAGGAATAGGAGCAGCGGGAGGGCCTTGATCAAGGGAATTGGGAAAGATTTCAAAGCTGGTAGCTCGTGGGAGGAGTTCAAAGAACGTTGGAAGCAGAATGAGTGCAATTTGAGAGGCGGAGAAGGATGAAAAAGAAGGACCAAGACCATGAAGAAACCAGTAAGCCTTGTCTGTCTCGTCAATGCTACGACCTATAGCAGTTAATTGGTAGCGGATGGTCTTGAAACGACGACCATAATTAATGACTAATTGAGGTCCTTTTTTCATAGCAAAGAGAGTATCTTTGACGCTAACTTCACGAGATTTAGAGGAATGGCTGAAGGCAAATTCAAGAGCGAGCCATATAGCATGTGAAGTGCGACAACCAATGACCTGTTGAAAGAAAACTTTGATTTGAAATTTACAAGCTACCTTTATTGATATTGAATTGTTCTATATATACAAATTAGGAGGAAGTAAATATGGAAGAAATAATTCTGACTATACAAGGATTCTACGGATCCTTCAAGGACTTAGAAAGAATGAAATAAGGAAAGAAAATATTACATCAGAAGAAAGGAAATACATCAGCAGCAGGGACCTGTGAGGCGGCCACATGAGGAGAGTGAGGCGCGCGCCTCACAGGCAGAAGTTACGTCGAGGTGAGTTCCAGGTGAGGCGGCCGCATGGTTGAGATTGAGGCGTCCGCCTCGAATGCCGTGGCTGAAGCACCATTGCTGAACACGTGAGGCGCCCGCCAGGTGGACAATGAAGTGCCCGCCTCATGTGCAGAGGCTGGGACATTTGTGTTGCTGAAGTTGTTTTGACATGCATTTCCAATAGGCCCCCGCAAGATGGACGACCGGAGGGAAAGACCAATCTTGGACATGAGTTCGTGATACCTTAGACGAGCAAGTGGCTTAGTGAGGGCATCCGCAAGTTGATCATTGCCCTAGATATGAGACACACAAAGCTGATGGGCTTGAACTTGTTCCCGAACAAAATGGTAATCAAGGGCAAGGTGTTTCATCCTTGAATGAAATTTGGGATTTGCTGCAACATAGGTAGCACCGAGGTTGTCACAGTAGATGACCGGAATGGTGGTGAGCGCAACCCGTAGCTCACGCAATAAGTTATGAATCCATACAATTTCTGCAGTGGTGGCAGCGATAGCTCTGTATTCGGCTTCTGTGGAGGATCTAGCAAGCCTTTTCTGTTTTCAAGAGCTCCAAGAAAGCAAGTTGGACCCAAGATAAACCAAGTAACCGGTCGTTGACACATATGAGTCCTTATCCCCTGCCCAGTCTGCGTTGGAGAAGGCATGAAGTGTAGATGGGGAGTAGGAGCGGAGAAGTAACCCATGAGAACTAGTACCAACCAAGTAGCGAAGTAATTTTTTGAGAGCTGTCCAATGAACATCCGTTGGTTGGTGCATAAACTGAGCAAGCCGATTTACCACAAATGAGACATCAACCCGAGTGAGTGATAGGTATTGGAGAGAGCCGACAATAGACCTGTATTCACTAGGATTTGGCAGAGGTGTCCCACTACCAACTGAAAGAGTCAAGCCTGGGGTCATAGGAGTTGGTAGAGGATTAGCATCCAACATCTTGGTACGAGATAAAAGATCTTGGATGTACTTGTGTTGGCTAAGGAACAGTCCCTTGGGGTGGGGAATGACCTTGACACCAAGGAAGTAAGACAGATCTCTAAGATCTTTCAGAGAGAATCGAGTCGAGAAGTTGGTGATGAAGTTACCTAGAAGGGATGAGTTGGAGCCTGTGATTATGATATCATCCACGTAGACAAGAATAATGATAGTACCAAGAGCATGGCTTAGAGTGAACAGGGAGGCATCTGACACGCTATTTTTCAAGCCAACTGAGAGTAGATAGTGTTTCAGTTCATCATACCAGGCTCGGGGGGCTTGCTTGAGGCCGTAAAGGGCTTGTCGTAACTTGCAAACATGGGATGGATGAGAAGTGCTAACAAAGCCAGGGGGTTGAACCATAAAGACATCCTCATTCAGTGTGCCTTGGTGAAACGCATTGTTGATGTCAACCTGACGAAGGGGCCAATGGTTCGTAACGGCCAAGGAGAGGACGGTGCGGATTATGGCGGGTTTGACTACCGGGCTGAATGTCTCAGAGTAGTCTATGCCAGGGCGTTGATGAAATCCTTTGGCGACGAGGCGAGCTTTGTAGCGATCAATCGTGCCATCCGATTTGTACTTGGTACGAAAGACCCATTTGCACCCAACTAAATTCTGAGAAGGTGACGGGGGAACAAGATCCGAAGTGCTATTTTTCATGAGAGCATTAAATTCTGTTTCCATGGCCTCACGCCAGGCAGGGATTTTGAGGGCTTGAGTATAGTTGGTTGGCTCAAGGGAAGGGTTTGGGACGGAGACATTTAGGTTGAGCTTGTTGATAGGTTTCCAGATGTTGTTTTGAGCACGAGTGATAGGTCTTTGGATTGGGGGAGGCGGGGAGGCAGGTGAAGGGGGGGTAGGGGCAAGTTCAGAGGAAGGGGAGGGGTTGGAGGTGGGATTTTGAGGGGTGGTGTTAGGTAAAGTTGAGGGTGGTGGATGAAAGTTGAGGGTAAAGGCGGGAGGATAGTGAGAGTGGAGTTACACCATTCATTGACCGAGGGAGCGGAAGAGGTTTGTTCGGACAGCGAGGAGAAGGGAAAAAGATGTTCCACAAACTTGACATGAGGGGATACAAAGATTTTGGAGGTGTTTGGTTCTAAGCAATAGAAGGCACTTTGAGTTGGAGAGTAGCCTACAAAGACATATGGGGAGGACTTAGGATCCATTTTTTTATTGGTGTATGGGCGGAGCCAAGGATAGCAAAGGCAACCAAAGCTTTTGAGCTTCGAGTAGTTGGGAGGACGACCGAAGATTTTGAGAAACGGAGATTGAGAATTCAAGGTTGGCGTTGGCATACGATTGATAAGATAACAAGCTATGACAAACGCAAGAGGCCATTACTTGCGTGGCATGTGAGAGTGAGTGAGAAGGGAGAGGCATGTTTCAACAATGTGACGATGTCGACGTTCGGAGTACCCATTGTGTTCCGGAGTATGAGGGGGGGATGTGAGATGAGAGATTCCAAGAGATGTGAGGAGGGGACGAAGACCAATGTATTCACCACCATTGTCACTGAAGATGGTGATAATGGGGCAATGAAAATATTTTTCGACAATGTTTTTGAAGTTGGTGAATACGTGAGTGGCATCATTTTTATGTTTGAGTGGATAGAGCCAAGTATACTTGGTGAAGTGATCAACAAACACAATGTAGTACTTGTAACCATCATAAGATAAAAGAGGAGACGTCCAAACATCACTATTGTAAGTACCCAAATTTGGCTCATGCCTTCGGGTTAAGTTTCCAGCCAATTCCCCGGACTTTCCTAAAGTTCAGGGCAATTCGGGAACTTTTCCGAACCTTCCTTGGGGCGAAGGACTTGCTAGGAATTAAAATTCCACGTAGTCCTTCGGTGGAAAAGCCCTTCTAGAAGGCCACCTTGCATGGTTCTAGAAATGAGCTGAGTCATTTTAGGATAAAACCGCACTACCTCATTTGCCATGGTGTTACAGCCGCATGGCTTCATTAGCTGCTGCCAGATTGCCTATAAATAGAGACCTCCTCTATTCATTTTGGGGGGAGGGATTTTTGAGTATTGTTATGCTTCCAAAATACCACCACAAAATTCCATAGAGTTGAGAGTGATAAAAACCACCTCCCTCCTCATCAAAACCTCCAAAAGTTGGTCCCTTCCTTAGGCAAACTTCAAGAAGAAAGAGGACACCACCATTGGTAACCTCTCCTCCCCTTTACCTTGCATTATACTTGTATATATGTGATATATTTGCTCCTTGCTTTACATATTGCTATATACTTGCTTGGGACTTGGTATATTGTCATTAAAGATCCCATCTTTAGGCATGTAAATCATATCCCCCTCCTTTTGCATCCTTTGCATCAAAGTAGCATTCTTTGCTCTTAAAATGATATCTTTAAGCATCCTTTGCTCATAAAATGCCATCTTTACATATAAAGTTGCATCCTTTGCATTAAAAATGTATTCTTTGCATTAAAGTAGCATCCTTTGCTCTTAAAGTGCCATTTTTGTACTAAAGTTGCATCCTTTGCATTAAAAGTGTTATCTTTACATCAAAGTTGCATCCTTTGCTCTCAAAATGACATCTTTATGCATCCTTTGCCCATAAAATGCCATTTTTCCACATAAAGTTGCATCCTTTGCATTAAAAATCATTCTTTGCATCAAAGAAGCATCCTTTGCAACCAAGTAGCATCCTTTGCACTTAAAATGTCATCTTTTTCATTAAAAGTGTCATCTTTAGCTTAAACATGCATCCCCCATGTCCCTCATGGTTGGATCTCTCTCCTAGGTTGCCTAGTGACCTTCTTAAGGCACAAAAGGGCATAGGATGAGCATAAAGATCCAATCTTTATACCCCTCCCTTAGTTCCCTTGGTACTTGGAGCATCTCTTGGAGCGAGATGGTGTAAAGGTCCTATCTTTACATCGTTTCTTCCATCGAAAGATGCCATAAACGGATTCTCCTTTAGAAAAGGATGAACCCTAGCCACATATCTCCGATCATCACTTGAGACGAGCATAAATGTCCCGAAAAAGTCCAAATCGTCTCAAGATGTAGGATTGATAGGCAAAGGGCATTCCTTTCTAAAGAGTCTCATCCTTGGACTCTTAAACGGTGTCCCTATCTTGATCATATGTGACCCAAGGTCTCATCATGATGATCATAAGTCCAAGATGAGAATGGGACCAAAGTCCCTAATACATAAAAATCCAAGGAATCCCGAGCGATAACCAACTCATGGTTTATACGTCCGGAAGACCACTTGGTACATTCCCTCCTTTTCAAAACACACATCCCACACACGAAAACACTAAGGCAAGTATGAAAAGTGGATCCTGGAAGACTTGCTTCGGCAAGGCTCTTTGGGTGAACGACGATCCGTTCTTCCCAAAGGGTAACTTAACCTCCAGACCCAAATCCTTTTTTTCAAAGTTTTGAGGAAATCAAAATGGCGTGGCGACTCCGTTTTTTCAAATTAAACCGGACGTTTTCAAACTGATGTGAGGCGGTGATCCCCCTTACACGAGAAAGTGGTTCCAAAAATAAATAAACAAAAAAGGAGAACCGCTTATCTTGGGCACCACATTCACAGTTTGGCGACTCCGCTGGGGACTTCCCAAAGGAGAAAGCTTTCATTTTTAAAATAAAAAAATGATACCCGGTATATAGGTGGAAACCATTAACCTTCCTGTATCGCTTCCTAACCCGAGGCTTGGGATAAACGATGGTCTAACAATCCCACGTACCGGTATCTTTTTTTCAAAAAAAAGTGAAAGCTTTTTCCGAGAGGGTTAGCCTTCCGCCGCGGATCCGCTCCTCATACTTGCCCTATGTTTTTTGCATTGCATTGCATGTATCCATGGTTCTTGGGAATTGTGCATATTCTGAAACTGAACAGGAAAGCATTCTGGAGCTGAAAAGGTGCCAAAAAGGTCAGGAAAGCAGCCTGCAAATCAAAGGAAAATGGAACCTGGAAAGTTGCTTGATGCAGCCGTACGGCTTAATCCTCCCTAGATTCTGACCGGGCGACTTCATTGGCAATTCCACCAGGACAAAAATTGAGGTTAATCTGGCAGCATTGGCAGCTTGGGGCTATTCAGTTTCAAGACTGACTGGGGCTCCCAGAAAATTTACGTGCTTATTTGCTGCATTTCCCCCGTCCCGAAAAATCATTCCTTTAAAACACATTTCTGAAAATTTATGTTTTAACTCAAAAAAGAATATTTTTAGGAGGCCGCACACTACGCGCACCTTATATATCCTGTACACTTTGCACGCACGTCCCTTTAACCCGGGGTGGTTGTTCAGTTGCAGTCACGGACAGCATTACGATGCTCCCGGGCGCGCACGGAATCATCCCAAACTCCTCATGGCAGCCAGTGTCGACCAATGCACAGTCCGTGTCACACATTTTAAACCGTGACTTTTGGTTGGTTTTTGGTCTAGTCCGTGTCATACAGCCCAGTTGCATATCCCCGTAAAGGTCAAACCTTAGCCCATGACGGAAGTCAAGATTTTTCGCACAAGCGGAGCTCTGCCAAAATTCCGACAAGGAAAAATTGGCAAGATCTTGACTCCGGCATTGACTTTGACCTTGACCCGCACGGGATGCGTAAGAATCGAGACCAAGTCCGTGCCAAAAACCCAAAGATCTTTCGCGCAAGCGGAGCTCTGCTGAAATTCCGACAAGGAAAAATTGACAAGATCTTGACCCGGCATTGACTTCGATTTTGACTCACGCTCAGCATATGCAGCGAAGTTCAATGTGACACTGCGTCATCCGGATTTTATCGCCCGACCCATGCCTATTATCTTCTCGAACATTGCCGAAAAGTCAAAACGTCAATCGCGTAAGCGAAACTCTGCCGAAATTTTGTTAAGGCTGAAAGACGAGACTTTCCCAGCATTGCCTTGACTATAATCCGCATCGCTCGTGCATTAAAAGTTCCTATGACCCGCTAGACCCGTTAGGAGCGTTCTTATCTCTCGGTCGGTGGGATCCGCGTGCCCTATAGGACCCTCACCCGGGGCTGTCCACCCTGGGAGGTCAAAATACAGATGGAATACGAGGGGTTTATAGACGTAGTGACGGAGCCCACTGATCGAGGATCTAGAGTAGTTGCGAAAAAGAAGGGCAGAACCCCTTTTCCAACCAAATAGAAATTAATAAAAGACACTGTTTTAAGTAAACTGGAAGATTCTTAATTTGCATATTGCTTGAGCCTTCAGCCTAAACACCTACCCCGAGTCTAAACCTCTCCTATCCCTTCACCACAGCGAGAAAGAAGTGGGTGAGAATACCGGGTCAGCGGCTTGTTAGCGCATAATTCTCGTGACGCTTGCCGTAATCCTCGCTTGTGTCACCCAGAGTTAGAATGGCCGATTTGACAGAACAAAGGTGATTTGGGTAACCAGATGACTAGGGAAGAAGAGCTAGCCTTAGCCTTGGTAAACAATATCAGGTCCATGAGGAACAAAGAAGCCTTGCTCATTGATGCGCTTCGTCGTCATGGGGTTCAGATAGTGGTTGAGTCCAACGGTTCCCTGGTTATGGTAGAAGATGAGACTCCAGAAGTAGCCATCTCAGCTCCCCCAGCCTATAACCAATGCCCTCCTCCATCCACATATGATCCCTTACCAAGGACTGCCCCTTTTCCGTCCTTTCCCACATCCCAGGCCATCAGGGTCCCAACGCCCTCGCCTCCTCAGATAAGACCCAGCTTTGTTCCCTACCAACAGAGAGCAAACGCCACAGCTATTCCAGTTACGCAGCCTCTGCATTACCCCATAGGATTCACTTCCCCCCCTCACTATGGACCGTCCCAGACAATCTCCAGGCCTCAGAATCAATCCAGTGATCTCTTTAACCTATGCACTGCCACAGCAGATCTTCCACCCCCAACCTTGCCAACAGGATCCCACGAGGTTCCGTATCCTTTTCCCTACCCTGGTAACTATGAACCTAATTCCTATGCCTCCGGCCAGCCTCACGGAAATACAGGATCAGGTCAAGTTTACACTTACTTCCCTTCTAAAGATCCCCAAGCCATGGTACCAGCTACCACTGTGCCACCCACTGTCCTACCATCCAAATCCGATAAACTCGCTTCAGAATCAAACAATCCTAAACCGTCACCTGACCCCAACATGACTTGGTTGATGGAACAAGTTAAGTCCATGCAAGAGAGATTTGGGGAACTGAGCACCAAGAAGTCGACATACCAGATCACTGATCCCAGCAAAATTGTCCCCCTTCCTCCGAAATTTCGAATGCCTGAGATTGAAAAGTTCAATGGCACCGATTGTCCTCGGACTCACATTGAAAGTTATCTTCTTGCCATGAGAGCCAAAGATTGTACACATCAGCAGATGGCCGGCCATTTTCAATTGTCATTGAAGGGTTCAGCTCTTAGGTGGTTCCTGCATGTGAGGCCAGAGGCCCGAGCCACGTGGGATCAGATTCGGGAAGGTGGCTATGCCCCGAATCGTGCTGTTAATCAGATTAATCAGCAGAGTTGGCCATATGCCAGCAAGAGCCCGCCTCTAACTTTGAAAGAGCTGAAAGAATCCTCCAGTAGGAATGATGACTCAGAAAAGTCTAATGTCTATGTGATGACTCGGTCTGGACAGATGAGTGTTGAGCAGCCTAAGGGTGACAAAAGAAATGCCGTCTCCGAGCCGAAAACAGACAAAAGACCTTATAAGCCAGAAGCAGAAAAGCCAGACTCTGAAAAAGAGGATCCGGTGCTGACTCAGCTGAAGTGTACTCAGGCCAATATCTCCTTGTGGTCCCTGTTAACCTCTTCATACCCTCATAAGCTGAAGCTAGAAGAAAGTCTGGCCAAGACCATGGTGCCCATAGATGTCACCCCAGATGAGGTCGTCCAGATGATTGGAAGTATCCACTACGGAAACATCATTACCTTCACTGACTTGGACCTGCCAAAATATGGGGCTAGTCATAACGAACCCCTTTACATCACAGTCCAGTTGGAAGAACGCCGATTGCCAAGGGTACTAGTTGACGGAGGGTTTGCAATGAACGTCCTGCCAGCAAAGATGATGGATTTGTTGTATTTGAAGCCCACAGATTTGAAGCCTTCCAGTCAGACTATTAAGGCCTATGATTCCACTACATGATCAGTTCTGGGGATTGCTACTCGGAAGTTATGGTTTGGTAAAAAGGCCATGGATGTTGATTTCCAAGTATTTGACATTCCCATTTCATTTACCGCTCTGCTGGGACGACCTTGGATTCACCAGATAAATGGGGTAGCCTCTACTTTGCACCAATGCGTCAAATTCCAGTCAAGTGATGGTACTATCACCACTATCTATGGAGACAGTGTCACCGTGGAAGGTACCAGCACTGGAGGCATACCAATACTAGAGATCAAGCATGATGATGAAGGGTTGGCCTTGACTGGATTCTCTGTAGCTTCCTCCAAAGCACAAGTGTGTTGCACTGACCTCACTGCTACCTCCGACGAAATACCTCCTACCATGCGAATGATGAGAAAAATGGGTTATATTCTGGGGCTCGGACTGGGCAAAAGACTTCAGGGTCGCAATGCTATCATTGATATAAAGGAACAGACTACCCGATATGGCTTTGGGTACAAACTGAATTCTCGAGGAGACAGAAAAGCTAAAGGCACCGTTCAAGAAAAACGAAGTAAAGGGGTCCATCTCCATCCTTACAGCTTGTCTCTGGCCCATTACTTCACAAAAGGTGGGACTCAATATGATGAAAATGATGATCAAATCTCCTTGAGAAAAACTCTTCTGGAAAATCTTGAGAAAGTTCGGGGAAAACCAGCAAATCCCATTCGAAGAATGTTCCTTGACTTGCCGGACATTCCTGGGGCTACCACGACTGTTCAGAACAAGTATACCTTCAAAGGAAACCCGTACAGTTTCAAAGAGTCAGCACTCTTCTCATTCGGGGTAATGGATTTCTCCGCCTTCGAGTTAGCTGTTCTGAAGGTCAGCCAGATAGAAGCTGCCGGTAGTGAAGACAGTGAGTAGGGTTTGCAAAAGCTGTTTGATGAAGAAGCACAGATCCCGAATTTGATTGACTTCAGCTCAGATGACGAGGTTATTGCCATAATTGGAGACGGTGGTGAAGAGCCTTTTGATCCCCGCACTTTGGTGACTAAGACAGTGATGCCGTTGAAGAATTGGGAGACATTCTCAGGGCCGATAGCCAGCCGACAGCAAATGATCACAGAGCTTGGATTGGTACCCCGTCCTTCTCAGCCCAGTCGTGTCAAACACCCTGTCATCCATACAGTTGAGTCAGGAATCTTTGAATTCCAGTCCTCCGAGTCATCCGAAGGCCTCACGCCTGAGGATTATGAATATGTAACCAATGTCATCTTTCCTCTTGCTTTGAATGAAATGATAGATCTTTCTGAGTATCCCCTTATTGCCAACTTAACAAATGATAAATTAACTCAAAACTTAACAACAGTTAATAATGAATCATTTGAACAAGATGCAAATACACTAAACGAACAATACATTAAAGAAATCTTTAAGCAGGTTACAGACAAAGGGGAAAATCGGGCCCAAGCTGCCGAGGAGGTTTTGACAAGTGTGAACTTGGGTACTGTCGAGGAACCTAAAGAGACACAGATTGGAAACTTCTTCCAGGGGGTTGAACGGGACAGACTGGTCAATCTGCTCAGAGAATACATGGACGTTTTTGCATGGTTATACAAGGATATGCCGGGGCTAGACAGTTCGATAGTAGAGCACATAATCCCTCTAGCACCAGATGCTAAGCCAGTAAAGCAGAAACTGAGGAAGATCAAGCCAGAATGGTCTCTACAGGTCAAAGAAGAGATTGAGAAGCTACTGTGGGTAGGATTCATCAGAGTCATCGAATATCCGACATGGTTATCCAACATTGTGACTGTAACCAAGGCCAATGGGAAGGTGCGCTGCTGTGTAGATCTCCAGGATCTGAACAAAGCCAGCCCCAAGGACGATTATCCCTTGCCAAATATAGACATTCTGGTGGACGCCACTGCCAACTACGAAGTCAAATCCTTTGTTGATGGCTTTGCTGGCTACAACCAGATCAAGATGGCCGAGGAGGACCAAGAAAAGACAGCCTTCACCACGCCGTGGGGAATGTACTGCTATACAGTGATGCCATTTGGGCTTAAGAATGCCGGGGCTACCTATCAGAGGGTAGCGAACGCACTCTTTCACGACATGATCCACAAGGAGATTGAGGTCTACGTCGACGACATGATAGTCCACTCCAAAGGCGAGGATGGGCAGCACTTTGTTGACCTGCGAAAGTTCTTTGAGAGGCTGAGACAGCATTCCATGAGACTAAACCCTGCCAAATGCACCTTCGGAGTGACAAGGGGAAAAGTACTTGGGTATATGTTCACGGAGCGAGGTATCGAAGTCGACCCCCGAAAGATCAAGGCCATTATGGACATGAGGCCACCTTGAACCCAGACAGAAGTCAAAAGCTTTATGGGCAAACTGCAGTATATCAGCCGCTTCGTCAACCAGTTGACCACTATGTGCGAGCCCATCTTCAAGCTCATGAAAAAGAATGTAGACACAGAATGGACCGAGGAATGCCAGGATGGCTTTGATCAAATCAAGGCATACTTGGTACATCCTCCAGTGCTATGCCCCCCACTTAGAAAGAAACCTCTTCTGCTCTATCTCACTGTCACTGATACGGCAGTTGGGGCTATGCTTGCTCAGGAGAAGAAAGACTCTCGGGTAGAGAATGCCATTTACTTTGTCAGCCGGAAGCTGCAGGGAAGTGAGCTCAATTACTCAGCGTGCGAAAAGACTTGTGCAGGACTAGTCTGGGTAGTCGGTAAGCTGAAGCATTACATGCAAGCCCACTCTGTGAACTTGGTCTCGAAAATGGACCCCATCAAGTACATCTTCGATAAGCCTTCCCTCTCGATGCGTCTAGCTAAGTAGTCATTCTTCTTGGCTGAATATGACATTAACTATGTGACGAGAAAGGCTATCAAAGGTCAAGCGTTGTCAGACCATCTGGCAGACTTCCCTAGTAATGAGGACCGCGGGCCTGAACCCCAATTCCCAGATGAAGGGATCTTCGTAGTTGAGCCTGAGAATCGATGGCAGCTATTCTTTGATGGAGCTGCTAACAAGAGAGGAAACGACATAGGGATGCTACTGGTCGATCCGAAAGATGAGCACACACCCATAGCCCTCAAGTTGAACTTCCCTGCCACGAACAATGTCGCCGAGTACGAAGCTTGCATTGCTGGTTTAGAGGCTGCCTTAGAAAGAAATGTCAAGGAGCTCGAGGTTTATGGAGACTCAGCCCTGATCATCAACCAGGTTTCCAACAAGTGGAAGACTGTGGACCCTAATATTCAGAGGTATCATGCCTACATGGAGGAGTTGACTGAGCAGTTCAGAGAAGTGACCTTCCATTACCTGCCAAGGGAAAAGAAAAGATTCACTGATGCCCTAGCTACTCTAGTCTCACTGGTAGAGATCCCCGAGGGAAAGGCAATAAAACCCTTCAGAGTGGGTAGAAGAGAAGCCCCGGCTTTCTGTTGTGAAGTAGACTTGGGACCCGAGCCTGTCAAGGAACCCTGGTACAGTCAGATTTACCAGTTCCTCAAAGATGGAGAGTCAGCTTTCAGAGATGAAGAAGGTAGACCAAAAGAAGGCATCAAAGCCAAGAGCTTGCAAGCCCTGAAAAGGTTGGCCTCCCATTATGTCATTCTAGGGGGCGACCTGTACAAGAAACGGTACCAAGGACCACTCCTCCTGTGTGTCACCCAAGAAAGGGCCAGAGAGTTGATGACCGAAGTCCACAATGGTCCCTGCGGTCCTCATATGAATGCCAGAGCATTGATGCAAGTGATCCTCAGAATGGGTTACTACTGGATTTCCATGGAAACAGACTGTGTCCAGCATGTCCGAGCGTGCGACAAGTGCCAACGGTTTGCCAACCTCAACCATCTCCCGCCTCATGACCTGTACTGCATGACGACTCCTTGGCCGTTTGAAACTTGGGGTATTGACGTGATAGGGAAGATAGCCCCGGCAGGAAGCAATGGGCATGAATTCGTGTTAGTAGCAGTCGACTACTTCACCAAGTGGGTAGAGGCCAAGTCCTACAAGGTCCTCACTTCCAGAAAAGTGGCCCAATTCATCAAAGAAAACATTATGTGCAGATATGGGGTGCCCAATGAGGTCATTTCAGATAACGGGTCGCACTTTGAAGGGGACTGCGATAGATTGCTGTCAGAATTCAGAATCACTCGCCACAAGTCGTCTCCATACAGACCTCAGACTAACGGAGCCGTGGAAGCTGCCAATAAGACGCTCGAACGGATCATCCGGAAAATGGCTACCCGTGGTCTTGATTGGCCTGAGAAGCTGCACCAAGCACTCTGGGGCTACAGAACGTCTGTCAGAATAGCTACGGGAGAAACTCCCTTTGCCCTAACCTACGGGATGGAAGCAGTGTTGCCCGTGGAGTTGGAAATCCCATCACTAAGGGTCCTCCTAGAAAACAGTGTCAACGAAGTAGAGTGGCTGCGCAGCCGGCACAATGAATTGGCCCTGCTCGACGAAAGAAGGCTAAAAGCCATGGAGCACACCCGAGCCTACCAGAGGCGAATGGCCAGGGCATTCGACAAGAAAGTCAAGGCCAGGGACATCAAAGAGGGTGACTTAGTGTTGAAAGTGAAGCCCCCTACCAGAGACAACCCCCTGGGAAAGTGGGAACCCGTTTGGATCGGCCCGTATGTGGTGCAGAAGATACTATCGGGAGGAGCCATGAAGCTTGCAGACCTGGATGGCAATCCCTTTGTCCACCCAGTCAACGACGATAAGCTCCGAAGGTACTATGTCTGAAAATAAAAAAAGAAAATAAAAAAAAAACAAAAACAAAAAAAAACAATATAAAAAAAAACAATATAAAAAAAAATCTTAGTGCAGAAAGAGTAATGCCCAGCTAGGCTGAAAAACCCTAAAAAGGCCGGTCTAGGCAAAAAACAGGGTTGCATATAAAAAAAAAAAGAAGAAAGAAAAAATTTTAGTGCAAAAAGAGTAATGCCCAGCTAGGCTGAAAATCCAAAAAGGGCGGTCTAGGCAAAAGACAGGGCTGCACATAAAAAAAAGGACCAAAGGAACAAAATTCCGATAGTTCACCAGAATGAACTACAAAGACCTGAGCCCCTTAGTCTTTCTTGTAAAAGGGGAACGTAGGCAGCCAGCAATGGTTCGGTCTAAATAATAAATAAGACAATAAAGTTTCCATGAAATGTGTCTTATAAATTCTATGATAATATCTCTGGTTCATTACAAGTTAAAAACTTCTTGATGAGTTCAAGCACGGTCTACTCTTGACTCTGCTAACCTGCTACAAAGATCTAAAATACAATAAAATGCCTAATAAACTACTGTGTTTGCAAATGGCAATAAGGGAGTCCTAAGAAAAGATCTATCAGTTGTCATTCACTGAGTCTTCTTTGGTCTTCTTCCCTTTACCTCGACCTCGTCAAGTGTTTTTCCTCTTCTTTTCTAAGATGTCGGTCTCCCTCATCCCAATCTCAGGAATCCTCACTGGAGCTTCCATCAAACCCGTGTCAATAAGTGCCCTCTCAACCCGGGCACGAGTCCGCACTTCCTCCCTCTGAGCCTCGAGTGGGAGCGAACCCTCAGATAGTCTCTCGTCTCCCGAGCCTCCATATCCCCGATATGGTCACCCATTGGTCATATGGCGACTCGCCTTGGCCCCCGATCTCCCTCAGGAGTCCTACTTCGAGTGCATGATCGGCCCCGATAAAGCCTGACGTCTCTCTCCCAAAACGGACTGAGGTCCAATCGCTCTCAGTCTCCCTCTGCATACCCACAAGCCAAAGAGATAGGCCGTAGTCAAGATGGTAGCACTCACCGCTCTTGAGAATGGCCTCAGGGTGGGAGAAAGCGATGATGTGTCCAATCTGACCCTCGAGAAGAAATGAGGAAGGCTGAAGCTGGATCCACTGCAAGTGTCTAAAGGCGGCCGCCTCCGTGGGCCCGGATGTCCTCCCGATCGCCCAAGCCTTCGGCTCCTGTGAAGCCCCAAATTGCACGGATACCAAGCGAGGGAATGTAAAAGGATGACCAAGAAATCCACTGGAACCCCCATGCACATCAAGACTCTGAAATGTCCTCACAGTCTGCTGACCTCGATGAGGCACCCACCAGTGAATGTCGAGAGGTAGAAAGCCAGGCCATCGTACGCTCCCAGGTCACCCACGATCACTCCTCCCCCTCCAGGTGCACCCCTCCAAGAAATCACCCAGAGAGAGAGGGCGGCTGAGTCCAAGCCCCCCTCGCGAAGCCCTGGCCAAGGCCCCCGAAGCCTCTCCCTGTGACCACAAAGTCAGCACAGTAGGGCTCCCAGGACCTCATGGGATTGTCTCCTCTATCACCCCATCCTGTCAATACCATGAAGGGTCTTCACGCACAAAACACGAGTGGGATAATGTCTTTCCTGACCACCGCAATCCCTAACCATGTCGAGAGGCCACCAGGGACAAATCCCCTTGGTTCGGCCAAGTGAGAACGAGAGATAGAACACAGCGAGAGGATAAAAGGCATCCAGGTAGCCAGCGGTGGTCATCGTAGCCGTGTCCAGGAACCCCAAACTAGCTTGGGATATCAGAAAGGTCAATCAGATCCGTCGGGATCTACCAAATCATCCCCTCAACCTCTCGAGAGAGATTTGCGAGAAAGAGATGCCAGACTTTCTGCCCTTGCCACGGCACATTCGATCAAAGGAAGTCGACCACGGCTTCAATTCACGGACCCCCCCGTCAAGGCTCGGAAGTCTTCATAGGTTAGGACGAGCTCGTTTCTGTAAGAAAAACGATGAACATGTGCTCGAAACGTCCCCAAGGAAACCTCGCAGCGGCCCTCAAAAGGCATCCCAATCGGGGGCGGGAGATCCAGCAAATGCCGCCAAAGACTTGATCTTGAAAGTGGTATGGCAAAACGGCCTCTTGTCTGGATTAGAAAGTTATGTCTCATCCAAGATTGAAGATCGGACGAGAAAAGCGATCTTTTTTCCCCTTTTTGCAATCGTGACGGGTTTCTCCATTTGCAAGAAGCCAGTCAAAGTTAATGTCTTTTGGTACAGAGATATGCTCTCAAATGGATTAGGACAAGTCTAGGATGAAAATGAAATGAAATGGCCAAGCCTTGGTTTTATTTTGGAGAAAACCACAACCGGGCAAAGATGCTTCACGGCCCGCACGGCTTAGTTTGCAAGTCCTAGCCGGACGGCCTCATTTGCCATATCCATCAAAAAATTTGCAGCAACCAAAGTTGCAGCCCCAAATAAAGTTACACCCCACTTCTTCGACAAAACCTATACAAAAACATCTCCAAACACTAACCATGCAAGTTATATGTCATCACAAACCATTTTGGCCCATTTTCAACCCCAATTTCAAGCGGAAGCTACCGAGGCTACAAGTGATATGCAAATTCATAAAGCATAAATTAGAAAAGCAAATAAAACGGTAATACATTGTTGTCAACCATAGCGCCCCAAAATAAAATGCGAAAACAAATAAAATGTGCACTAAAAAGGTTTCATTGTTTGTTTCCTTGCCTCCTAGGTCAGTGACTCTAGCAAATCACATCTCAAAGCCTCCTGGCTCACCGTGTTGCTTATCTCATGGCAGCTGGGATCCCTCATCAAGTCCTCCGTGTCACTCACATCAGAAAGATTCACGTTCACGTGCTTGTACTCTGGCTGGCTTGCTCCCCAGGATGCTTGGTATTGAGTGCTTATCCCCGAGGCATGGCGCATTAGAGGAATGCTCTGAGGCCAAGGAGGTAAATGTGGTGCTCGGCAACGTGCCTTCTGTTTGCGCACGGGCTCTTGGTAGCAGTTCCAACCACTGGAAGCGCATGCCAACTTCCTTAGAAGGACCGGCACACATCCTTGCATGCCTGTGCTGCCGTAGCAAGGTCATAGGATGACGGGCAAGAATACTAAAAAAAAGAGAAGAAATTACAGAAAATCTCAAGAAAGGTTGGGAATTACCGCGAAAGGGAATAAATGGAGAAAGGAAAGAGACCCTAAAGTGCTTTCGCGGTGCCTGTAAGGCGGCGGCTCAGCTGGGCTCTCTGGTGTCGAGGAGACCGACATCATGAACCTGCTCGGTGCTCCGTTGACCACATGGGAGACATGAGCAGGGAGGGCTGGGCGGGTCAGTCAGCTCGGCTTGCCGTCCCTAGAGTGACAGCCGGCAAGCTTCACTAGCTTCTCTGACATCCTAAGCAGTCATTGCTCACGAAGGTGGCATGCGGGTCAGCCAGAATCAAGAGTGCTGCAGCCGCCGCGCGGCCTGGTACTTAGCAATGTCGTCCTCTGACCGAGTCCCCTCTCCTACGGCATCCCGGTGTGGAGGAGTGGTAAGGAGTGATGGCATCCAAATGAGAGGGACATGGCCATGCCTCCTAGAGGAAGCGGTCCCCCAAGTGATGGACATCACATGTGCAAGCCCGTCAAGCCGCCTCCTGCTCCCTCCATACGCCTCCGCGCGCGTCCCCTCGGCACACCTCCAGGGTACCTCAAGGTAGAACATAAAGCTCCTGGGTGTCCGGGTCCCTGTTGATGATTGGTCTCACCACTCTTTATAGTCGGAAAGTGATCCGGGTCGATATTGCGGTGAACTTGTTTCTCGCATGTGTCCAACAGGGTCATGGCCAGGAAGATCTCTGGATCACTCTCCTAGTTCCCAAGGAAAAGAACCCAATCACCTCTGCAAAACCAGTACTAGGGTGTTCAAAAACATAAAAAGGTCATTTTCTCTCATAAAAGTCTCAAGACGAGAAAGTGAAAGAGAGAAAAAAAGTAGAGACTCTCTCAAGCGCAAAAGAAGCGAGTCCATAAGAGGAACGGCCTTGTTCCGGCTACACAAGTCCAATGAGAAGTGAAGCTCGCCAATCCGGCCTCACCCCAAGAGACCGCCCCAACCTCGTGGGTTCTAGGGAGAATCAAGCAAGCGACCGTCACCGAGGCGTCTGCGGGTTCGCAACGAGGGTGGTGACCGGCGCATCGGCACGAGAAGCTCTCGCGGCTGGGCAGGCGGCCCTTTGGTGGCGGCAAATCCCCTGCATGTAGTGGAGCCACCACCCTCCACAAGTCCTCGTTTGCGTCCCCGGAGTCCCTTCAGACGAAGTGGACACGACCAAGCGAGCCCTGAACTCCTCAGCCGTGAAGTGGTCCCTCCAGTCCACGAGGCCTCCCAGGGTGATGCTGGGGCCGTACTGAGTGGCCATAGAGTCGGCTGGAGTCACCGTAATCTCCCCCAGACTAAGGTGAAAAGCTGCTGGATGGTGTCCACCAAGAACTTCTCAGAGGGCCTAAACCAGCCCCTTGCTCTTGGAGGTCTCATGGAACTTTTACCCAGATGGCATCAATGAATAGATCCAAGCCGTTAGCCATAACAAGAGTCCCTTAGCAGGGTTCGCCCCGTCCTTCTCAAAGCTTGGGCATCCTCTCCCATAGCTTCACAGCGCCTCAGAAGGTCCCCTCAACTTGTTCTCCTATCCAGAAAACAGGCGAAAGATGGCGAGTCCTATCATCTCAGTTCAAAAGCATGGATATATTCAAAAAGTGCACATATTTTCAAAGAAAAGCATTCATAAAAGATTTTTAGCATCCTTTGTCTAGAAAGCATGTCTTTCATCACTTGAAACACGTCATCTCCAACCACATTGCTTTCAAAAACACAAAAATTCAAATTTTCAAAATTCTTTGCACATAAGCATCATTTTTTTCAAAAAAAAGTGGCATGCATGAATCCTTTTCATCGTCCAAAATCCCGTTTTGTCATCTATGATTAAGAATTGACCTAGTTCTAGCACATGCAAGGACTCCGTCATATTTTAGACATTATTTTTCTTACTTTATTTTCGAAAAAATGGGCCATTCTCATTATTTTTCAAATAAATTGCACATGCATGTTCATTTATCTCCTTAGCCTCATAGGTTAATCATCAAAATTCCAAAACCATCAGCAAAAATCCTAGGAAAATTTGAAAAATTCCTAAAAACCGGGTCAAGCCCTAAGTAAGTCAATCAAAATTCAATCAAAATTGACGAAATCAAGCAAATCAAGAATGCTTACCCCAACTGATTGAGGTTTCGTTGATTTGTGTTCTTCCCTATCGGGATAAAGCTCCGACGGAGGCGTAATGAAGTCATACTTCCTCTCCGTGCGAACGAGCTCCCTCCTCCTCCTTCTAGCGGCTTCGGATATGTTCCTCCGTGCTTGCCTAGGCATCGGGTTCCCTTTCGGATCTATCTAAATCAATAGAAGCAAGGGAATTGAAGGATTTTGACAATTCTTTCTCTCCTCTCTCTCTCTTCCCCGGCAAGCAGATGGGCGGTAATGGTGCCCAATGCCCGTTCAATTCCAATTTTAAATAATCTGGTGAAAATAAACTTCTAGCCGGACGGCCTCTTTTGCCCTCATCTCATGCCAGGCGGCCTCTTTTGCTCTGAGAAGAAATTACATCTTTACCCCTGGACTTTCCACTTGGGCATATAACTCCTGTTATTTCTTAACTAGAGTAACATCGTTTTCCCAAAGATATCTGTTATCTCTAAGCGAATAGACTTTCCTCTCGAGTCGCCTCCGTTACTTCCGTTATAACGGAATAACGCTAGGTGACAACCTCCGAATTGTCAAAATTCAAACTTTAGCTACCTCTATCTCGCCTATCTCACGGATTGATGCGCTCAAGTTCTTCAAACTTTAGCTACCTCTATCTCATGATTGAGAAGTACGCTCAAGTTCTTCAAACTTTAGCTACCTCTATCTCACAGCTTGAGAAGTACGCTCAAGTTCTTCAAACTTTAGCTACCTCATCTCACTGATTGTTGAAGTATGCTCGAGTTCTCCAAACTTTAGCTACCTCTATCTAGCTACCTCTATCTCCTCGATAGTGACGTAAGCTCTAGTTTACTCGGTGACAACCTCCATTAATTGTCAATCGAGGTGACTCCTCCATTAATCGTCGAAAACCTCAAGGATCCTGAACCTTTGTTCCTAACTATCTAGTGAGACTTGAACTACGACCAAGGCTTGATTCCTCCGGGATACATAGGTAGCCTTTCATAAAGGTCCAGCCATTCGACCACAGTGGTCACCCTCTTCCTTCATCACTCCTTAGTGATGAAGTAGCCTCTCATAGAGGTCTAAATATTCGACCACATCGGTCACTTCCTTTATCTAGCATATCCCCGGAAGGATCAGTCACTTGACCTCCCAGGTCACTTTCCCTTCTGTTTCTTCGGAAAGAGACCAGTTTCTCTTAGCCATTCCCTAGTGGATATATTCCTGAACTATGACCTGGCTTGATTCCTTCGGGATACGTAGGTAGCCTACTTTAGTTTCAGCCAATCCGTCACATATGACACCCCTTACCCCAGTGGATCTCTTTCCGAACTACGATTATGGCTTGATTCTCACTTGGGATACGTAGGTAGCCTTCCAAAGGTTCAGCCACTTGACCACCCTGGTCACCCAATCCATCTCGGCATTCGCCAGATCGGATCTTTTTCTATCAACAACCCCACTCGCCCTGCAAGTGACGTTGCCGAGGGGCTTCTGTAAGTACCCAAATCTGGCTCATGCCTTCGGGTTAAGTTTCCCGGCAATTCCCCGGACTTTCCTAAAGTTCAGGGGCAATTCGGAAACTTTTCCGAACCTTTCGAGGGGCGAAGGACTTGCTAGGAATTAAAATTTCACGTAGTCCTTCGGTGGAAAAGCCCTTCTAGAAGGCCACCTTGCATGGTTCTAGAAATGGTAGTCATTTGAGGATAAACCGCACGGCCTCATTTGCCATGAGTGTTCTGTGCGCACGGCTTCATTACTATTTGCCAGTGCTATAAATAGAGACTTCCTCTATTCATTTTGGGGGGGGGTTTGAGTATTGTTATGCTGTCAAAATACCACCACGAAATTCCAGAGAGTTGAGAGTGATAAAAACCACCTCCCTCCTCATCAAAACCTCCAAAAGTTGGTCCCTTCCTTACGCAAACTTCAAGAAGAAAGAGGACACCACCATTGGTAACCTCTCCTCCCCTTTACCTTGCATTATACTTGTATATATGTGATATATTTACTCCTTGCTTTACATATTGCTATATACTTGCTTGGGACTTGGTATATTGTCATTAAAGATTCCATCTTTAGGCATGTAAATCATATCCCCCTCCTTTTGCATCCTTTGCATCAAAGTAGCATTCTTTGCTCTTAAAAATGATATCTTTAAGCATCATTTGCTCATAAAATGCCATCTTTACATATAAAGTTGCATCATTTGCATTAAAAATGTATTCTTTGCATTAAAGTAGCATCCTTTGCTCTTAAAGTGCCATTTTTTTTTTACTAAAGTTGCATCCTTTGCATTAAAAGTGTTATCTTTACATCAAAGTTGCATCCTTTGCTCTCAAAATAACATCTTTATGCATCCTTTGCCCATAAAATGCCATTTTTCCACATAAAGTTGCATCCTTTGCATTAAAAATCATTCTTTGCATCAAAGAAGCATCCTTTGCAACCAAGTAGCATCCTTTGCACTTAAAATGTCATTTTTTTCATTAAAAGTGTCATCTTTAGCTTAAACATGCATCCCCCATGTCCCTCATGGTTGGATCTCTCTCCTAGAATTGCCTAGTGACCTTCTTAAGGCACAAAAGGGCATAGGATGAGCATAAAGATCCAATCTTTATACCCCTCCCTTAGTTCCCTTGGTACTTGGAGCATCTCTTGAAGCGAGATGGTGTAAAGGTCCTATCTTTACATCGTTTCTTCCATTGAAAGTTGCCATAAACGGATTCTCCTTTAGAAAAGGATGAACCCTAGCCACATATCTCCGATCATCACTTGAGACGAGCATAAATGTCCCGAAAAAGTCCAAATCGTCTCAAGATGTAGGATTGATAGGCAAAGGGCATTCCTTTCTAAAGAGTCTCATCCTTGGACTCTAAAATGGTGTCCCTATCTTGATCATATGTGACCCAAGGTCTCATCATGATGATCATAAGTCCAAGATGAGAATGGGACCAAATTCCCTAATACATAAAAATCCAAGGAATCCCGAGCGATAACCAACTCATGGTTTATACGTCCGGAAGACCACTTGGTACATTCCCTCCTTTTCAAAACACACATCCCACACACGAAAACACTAAGGCAAGTATGAAAAGCGGATCCTGGAAGACTTGCTTCGACAAGGCTCTTTGGGTGAACGACGATCCGTTCTTCCCAAAGGGTAACTTAACCTCCGGACCCAAATCCTTTTTTTCTAAGTTTTGAGGAAATCAAAATGGCGTGGCGACTCCGTTTTTTCAAATTAAACCGGAACGTTTCCAAACTGATGTGAGGCGGTGATCCCCCTTACACGAGAAAGTGGTTCCAAAAATAAATAAACAAAAAAGGAGAACCGCTTATCTTGGGCACCACATTCACAACTATATATCAAGTGAAGAGGTCCAGATGAAGAAATATGGTTTTCATTAAAGGCTAACTTGTGACTCTTATTACAATCACATGCATTGCAATGAAAATCAGAAATCCTATGAATATCCAAATTAAACGAAGAACTAAGAGAACGTAAAATTGAATAAGATGGGTGCCCTAATCTATGATGCCAATTGATGATGGAGGAGGAAGTTGAGGAGTGAACGGCAGGAGACTTTGAAATCCATTCATATACGCCGGAACTAGAATTGCCTTGAAGAAGAGTGTCCCCCGTATGAAGGTCCTTCACAAGAAAAGAGTTATGTGAGAAGATGACAGAGACATTATTATCTTGACACAACCTAGATATAGATATTATGTTTCGACACACACGAGGAACATGAAGAACATTATTGAGAAGTAAATAGGAGGATGAAGTGAGAAGAGAAGATGAACCGGTATTGGAGATATTGAGGCCCGAACCATCACCAACGAGGAGTTCTTCCGTTCCATCATAGGGGGAGTGAAGGGCCAAGTTATTTAGATCATTGGTCACATGATGTGTAGCTCCTGTCAAAAAGCCAATTTGGTGGGGTTTGGTTGGAGGTGGAGGCGGAATAGGCAGAAGGCTGAGAGGAAGAATTACGCGGTATGGTTGCCTAGGGTTATGGTTTGGGTTGTAGGGGTGGCGTTGATTGGAATTGGGTGGCGGAGGGGTGGGATTGGGTGTGGGAAAGTTAGCGTTAGGGTAGAGTTGGCGAAAGGAGAGGCATTGGGAGAGAAAATGGCCGTCATTGCGACACCATTGGCAACGGCCTTTATACGGAGTTCGGGGGGTTTGTTGGTTGAAGTTGGGAGGGGTGGTATTGTTGTTGTTGAATGAGGATGAATTGTGTTTTTGGTTATTGGAACGGTTTGAAGGAGGAATTTTAGAGGCATAGGCAACGGTTGCAGGAAAGGAGTTGGTGGTGGATGTACGGTGTTTGAGAGAGAGCTCCCTGTTGAGGAGTTTTTCATGAAGTTCATCAAAGGTAATAGGGGTATCTCGGCTGTAAACAGCAGTGATTATGCTCTCAAAGTCTGGGTCGTTAAGTTGGTCCAAGATCTTGTCAACTAGGTCTTTCGGATCAATGGGGCGACCTAAGGAACTAAGTTGGTCTGCGCAAAATTTGAAGTCTTGAATGTAGGCTGAAACAGGGCAGTTTCCTTTGGTGATTTGGCGGAGGCGATCCTTGATTTGTTTGATATGGCCTTTGGAAGGGTTAGCATAGGTTTTGGCAAGGGTTTTTCAATCTTCATAAGTGGTGGAACATTGAGATATGAGGGAGACGAGATCAGGGGAGAGAGTACCTGCAAGAGCACCTAGGATGAGTTTGTCTTGGCGAAAGCAAGTGTTGTAGGCAGGGTTGGGGTTTGTGGTGTTGGTGGCTGCGGGAGGGTTGTTGTTATCGGGTGTAATGGCTTGGGTGGGGAGGTTTTTGGGTGGGGGTGTGAAGGTTCCATCAATGTATTGGTGAAGGTCATGGCCAAGGAGGGTGGCTTCTAGTTGAATTTTCCAAGCTATGTAGTTTGTGGGTGTTAGTTTTAGGATGTGGCCAAGGGAGATAGCTATGAGAGGTTTGGTTGGTTCAGCCGAGTTGGAGAGGAGGAGGGGGGAGTCAGCTGCCATGGAAACACAGAGAGAGATTTTGAAAAAAAAAATTTGATCTAATGCTCTGATACCATGTTGAAAGAAAACTTTGATTTGAAATTTACAAGCTACCTTTATTGATATTGAATTGTTCTATATATACAAATTAGGAGGAAGTAAATATGGAAGAAATAATTCTGACTATACAAGGATTCTACGGATCCTTCAAGGACTTGGAAAGAATGAAATAAGGAAAGAAAATATTACATCAGAAGAAAGGAAATACATCAGCAGCAGCAGCAGGGACCTGTGAGGCGGCCGCATGAGGAGAGTGAGGCACGCGCCTCACAGGCAGAAGTTACGTCGAGAGGTGAGTTCCAGGTGAGGCGGCCGCATGGTTGAGATTGAGGCGTCCGCCTCGAATGCCGTGGCTGAAGCACCATTGCTGAACACGTGAGGCGCCCGCCTGGTGGACAATGAAGCGCCCGCCTCATGTGCAGAGGCTGGGACATTTGTGTTGCTGAAGTTGTTTTGACATGCATTTCCAATAGCCATGGCTTCTTCCGTGAGAGACGAAAGAGGAGGCTTTTGAGTTTCTGATCCTGGTGTGACCAAGGGATAAGATCAGGGTTTGGAGTCTTCTTCCCGTCCTCGGCTATAATTTCAGAAGGAGGAATGGGCAGTGTGCCATCAACATAGCCAAGAAGTTTTTGACATGAGCAGGGGCGGATCCAGGTGGGGGCAGATGGGGGCACTCGCCCCCCCCAGCGGCGGAAATGCAGTGGGAATTTTTTTTTTTGCCCCCACCATATTTTTGTTATATATGTATATATATAATTAACTTCAAGATTAACACTAGTGAGTGGTGTGGTTCGGTAGAAGGGGTGAAGTTAAAGCGCTGGTGTTTCCTTTCAAATCCATGTTCGAACCCTGCTACCTACATTTTCAATTAATTTTGTCTTCCATCTTTGCTATTCTTTCTCTTAACAGTTTTGTTTTTCTCTTTCTCTTATTTTCCTCACATTTTTTCAATCTTAATTAATTCGTTAGGCTTTTCCCATTTTTTTTGTTTTTGGTCTTTCTTCCTATTATCCCAAGTTTAATTAGCAAATTTGAATTTCTTTTTTTGTACGAGTAATATATTTTAATAAATTGTTTGCGTTAAATACTTCAACATTATTTCAATCGTTCTTTGAATTATATACTTTTATCATTTTTGTTAACTAAAATACATTGTATTTCATGGATCCGACCCATTTTTTTACTTGTCCGACCCGAAAATTTTTTTTCGGGGGCGCTGCCCCCGAACCCCCGTGTAATCTTGCCCCCCCCCCCCTCGACCAATTCCTGGCTCCGCCCCTGGACATGAGAGAATATTGGAGGAAACTTCTTCCTTCCATATTAGATAATTTGCCGAGATGAGTTTCACCGTGAGCATGTGAAAATAGCAAAGGGGAGAGAGTCAGAAAGAAGAACTCGAGTAAGAAGACATGTTGACGGGAAAAAGGAGGTGGCAGTGAATTTTTTTTAGGGTTTGGGCTATATCAGACTGATACCATGTGAGAAATATTGAGTTGATATATTATTCACCTTGAGAATATTGGTTACATGTATTTGGTTTATATACAAGAGAGATAACTGATAAGGATTATCTCCTAAGAATAGTTCTAGTCAATCTCTATATACAAGGAATGAATTATAATTGGGAAATCAAGTATTTGATTTCCCACTAATTACGTTAACATTGACTAAAGCACATATAGATTGTACCAATTATGCCATGAAAATGTCTTTCATATAAAAGCTTCATACTATTATATATTACACTGGTTGAAGATATATATTCATTTTTTGTGTTTGAATTTACAGAAAAAAATGGATTTTTTTTACATATCAAGGTGTTTTGGGCAAGAGGGGATCCATAGGTGGAGATGTCTCTTTTTGTGCCATCAAATATGAAACAAACCAGTAAAGAAACCCTGCAGAAAAGAAGCTAATAAACCAAGCATTGTTGTAAATGACCACAAATGCCCTCGGAATCGCCTTCACAATTCCAACCTTCTGCAGCAAGCCTGGAACCACTGGCAAAATCCCAGCCACAAGAGCTCCAATGGCTGCAAAATTGTATCCGCCGCAGTAGTAGTAATCCCCTTTCGGACTCAAAGTGTACAAGTCCTTGATGCTAAGAGTTGTACCCTTTAGAAGGTAATAATCCGCTAAGAGAATTCCGCCAATGGGACCCAACAAAGCCGAGTAACCAACAAGCCAAGTGTAAACAAAGCTTTCACTAGATTGAAGTAGTCTCCATGGTTGGAATGCAATTCCAAGCAATGCAGTTAAAAGTGCACCCTTTTGGAATGTGAAGTGTTTTGGGCTTAAGTTGACTAATGCATTGGCTGGTGCTACAACATTGGCTGCAATATTGGTTGTTAAGGTTGCTAAGCTTATTCCAAATATGGCTAAGATTTTTTGTTTCGAGTCCCCCGATTTGGCCTAGAAGTTGGATTGGGCTTGATATGACTCGCCCGAATATGACTTTGGTTGATGAAGTTACGGCTAGGCCCACAAATGTGAAAAGGCCCATAAAAATCGGAAGACCAGACTGACCAATGATCTGGTCAGTCTGGCTCTTGGCATACCTGGTGAAATCCGGTATGTTTAAAGCAAGTGTGACCCAAAAGCTAATGTTTGCAGTTAAAGAAGGGAAAAAAAGTGACCAAAACTCTGAAGTTGAGAGCTTAGAGGAAATAGAAAGCATATGACCAAATCCACCTGCATTGACATAAGCCCATATGAGGAGGCAAGAAGTGAGAACTATAAGAATTGGGGCTGAAAATTTTTCTAGTTGCCTAATTCCATCCATACCCTTCCAAACTATTGTCAATTGGGCAAGCCAAAACACAATGAAACATGAAAATTCAAGTGGGGATGTCCCAAGCCAAGGGTATAATTTGGAAAAAGATGAATTCTTGATTGAATTAGGCAAGAGTAGGAAGATTGCTTCTCCTCCAATCCATGTCTCAATTCCATACCATCCACAACCAACCAAAGCTCTAAGTAAGGTAGGAATATGGGCACCACGGATTCCGAAAGAAGATCTAGCTAAAACTGGGAATGAGATTCCGTATTTCGTCCCCGGATGACCGGTGAGGATTAATGGGATCAAGAGAATGAGATTGGCAGCTACAACAGTGGCAATTCCTTGCCACCAAGCCATTCCAAGATCAACTAAAGAACCAGCAAGATAATAAGTTGGGACACCCACAACAAGTCCAACCCATAAACTGGCCATTTCCCAGCCGGAAAAAGTCCGCTGACTCGCGACGGTGGGCTTGAGATCATCATTGGTTAGGGTAGGATCTGGGGTGAAGTTATTATCAAAGTGGGAAGTGGGTGTGGAATTGGAATTGGATTGGATTGATGACATGGGTTTTAAGTAGTTGCATTTCCTGTAAAGGAAAAATGGAGACTTGGGTTTGGAAATTGTTAAGGTGGATGGAAATGAAGAATTGACAATGGGAAGTGAATTGGAATGGGGTTTGGAGAAGGGATGGTGGGGAAGAGGGTGATGGAGATGGAGGCTGAAAGACTTGGATACCATGCTTTTAGGAAAAAGATTCAGATGATGAGGGGAGTGGAAATGGGGATTGGAATTGGAATCTGTGGTATGTGTTTATGGAGAGAGATTTGAGTGGTGGAAATATATTCCAATGTCTCTATCATGTGTTGATGAAGTGTGGTTTAAGGGAGAAGAAAAAGTCAGATGCGTAGCTAGTTGTATAATGTTGGCATCAAAATAATTGAGAAAAAATAATTGGTTTTATTGATGGGTCGACTACATTATGGCCCTGGCCCGGGTCGAGATAACAACCCTATAAATATTTACTCCCTCCGTCCCGGTCGAAGCGTCACTTTTTACCCAAAATGACATCCCGTTTATAGCGTCACCCTTTCCTAAAAAGGAAACTTTTATTAATATTTTATTATCCCATCCACTATTCCCTCCACTAATTCTCTCTCCTCTACACTCACAACACTTTTAAAATTCACTATTTCCTCCACTAATTCTCTCTCCTATTTTTAAATTACACTCACAACATTTTTACTTTCCACACTTTTTCTTAATTTGCGCGCCACCCCTAAAAGGGTGACGCTTCTACCGGGACGGAGGGAGTATAAACTAGCCTAAGCCCGTGTCCAAGGCCACGTTTTTTATTTTTTATTTTTTTTTAATTTTTTTTTTAATTTAATTTTTTTTTTTTTTAAATATGCCCGTGTCCAAGGCCACATTTTAAAAAAAAAATTTAATTTTTTTTTTTAAGGGCAAAATGGGAAAGAGAGTGAATAGTGAGGGCAAAATGATCATTTTCGCGGATGAAACTATTCACACCACTGTTCAAAACAATGGTGTGATTTATAATATAGATATTCAGTTAAATAAGCAAGCTGAAAATCTATATATATATATATATATATATATTAAAGTTGGTGAGGAGGGTTATGAAGCTTGCACGTGGACAAGTTTAGGCAAACTCTTGATTTTGGAGAAGCCACGTCATCACTATCCCAAAATCTATATGACTTTTGGTATTCTCCTTATTAGCTAATACTATTAGTTAATAATAATAGTTATTATATAGGTTAACTATTACTTTTAATAGTATTAGTTAACTATAATAGTTACTTTATAAGTTAACTATTACTATTAATAGTATTAGTTAACTATAATAGTTGCTATATATGTTAACTATTACTATTAATTGTATTAGTTAACTATAATAGTTGCTATATATGTTAACTATTACTATTAATAGTATTAGTTAACTATAATAGTTATTATATATGTTAACTATTACTATTAATAGTATTAGTTAACTATAATAATTACTTTATAAGTTAACTATTACTATTAATTGTATTAGTTAACTATAATAGTTACTATATATGTTAACTATCTATAACTAAATAAAAGCTGAAGTGCAAAGCACTTCAGCACACCCCTATTTTTCTGCTCAAACTAGCACCAAGACTGAATTGAGACCAGATTCATTCTCCCCTAATATCAATTACTGATTGCACCCCTTTTGCTATTTTCTAAATCCTCAAAATATCCCCTTACAAAATAAGATAGTCCTTTTTGTATTCCACGTATTTTTTCTCTTCTCGATCTATCTCTTCTTCTCTCTCTAGGTGAACCCCCCCCCCCTTTCTGGCAACCCAGCCACCCCTCTCTCTCTCCTTCCATGGTTTCTTCTTCTCGATCTATCTATCTACTCTCTTCAGACCGACTCTCTCTTCTCCTTTTCCAGGCATCACTCCCCTTTTTCGGCGATGTTGTACCCTTGCCAATAACTCAAAGCCTCAAAATCGAACATCCCAACAGAGCTCCGTTCAGAAATCCCTAGCGTTACGATTCTACTAGAAAGGCGAAGCCGCCTTCTTCAACATACTTACCTTGATTACACAATGACAAATTTCTTGGCTGCTATCATTATTACATTCACATTTGGGGAGATTGGCAAGAGCTCACACGAAGCACCCAATTTCCTAATTCAACTTTCTCAGGTGATTTTCCTTCACAATTGCAACATATTACACTTGTAAATAGATGACTTTTTTTTTTAATTTGGTTTTGATTGTTTTAAAGATGATAATGAATGCAGAATAATTGGCCCAGTATGATGTTTGCAATGGCTGGTGGGGTGGTTCTAAGTTTAGGAAACTTGTCGACACAATATGCTTGGGCATTTGTTGGTCTATCAGTGACTGAAGTGGTTACTTCAAGCATAACTGTTGTTATAGGTATCATTAGTCACACATACACACATTGAATTAAGGTAATTGCAATTTTTAATGATATTGAAGTTTTTAGTTTTGTTTTGATCCCAAATAGGCACAACATTGAACTACTTCTTAGATGACAAGATTAACAAAGCTGAGATTCTTTTCCCTGGTGTTGCATGCTTCTTGATTGCGGTCTGTCTTGGTTCTGCTGTTCATACTTCCAATGCTGCAGATAATAAAGCCAAACTTAATAGTTTGGAAATTTCTCATGAGGACGGGAGTCATGGAGCAGGGTATATATTCTTACTTGATGTTCTTTGATTTCCCGAATCATAAGACAATACATTCACTGCATTGTTCTTAGTACCCAAATATTGGTCAAGATTATATTTTTTAATTACTAATGTTACAACTAAACGATTATCGACAGGACAAAAGGCAGTTATGAGAATAAGGATACATACTCAAACTCGAGTATAAAAACCTTCCTAAATCTTGAAATTGGTATCTTGCGGCTTGATGTAGTCATCAAATCTTGCTTTAATTATTCTCAACTTTTTAGATGGAAATAATCTTGAGATGGGAATTAGTCAACCGGAGAAGGCAAAAGCGGGGACTGCCAACTTTCTTGTAGAGCTTGAGAACAGAAGAGCAATCAAGGTTAGTGTACACCATATCCATATCGTTGAATCAGTCACCATATTGTTTACATTTTTTTGTTTGTGAATTTACTAAAAAGTCCATTTATGAATGCTTATGATTGTAGTTATTCTGCAGGTGTTTGGGAAAAGTGCATTTATTGGTTTGGCCATAACTTTCTTTGTCGGAGGTTGTTTTTCACTTTTCTCACCAGCATTTAACCTTGCAACCAACGATCAATGGAATACTTTAGAAGATGGGGTCCCTCATCTAAGTGTCTACACTGCATTTTCTACTTCTCATTGTCTTGTTTCGTACTCGCCATTATTCTAAACATAACCTTCCTATATTACCCTGTACTTAACTTACCTAAATCATCATTTAAGGCCTACTTGAACGACTGGAATGGTAGAGGTTGGGCATTTTTGGCAGGTTTTTTGTGTGGTTTTGGGAATGGTCTTCAGTTTGTGGGAGGTCAAGCAGCTGGCTATGCAGCAGCTGATGCTGTTCAGGTTTGTCTACACCCAAAAACTTATGCACTTCTACACACACACAGAGAGAGAGAGAGAGAGAGAGAGAGAGAGAGAGAGAGAGAGAGAGAGAGAGAGAGAGAGAGAGAGAGTTGCTCACACATATACACTCTGTGCCATTGATTTTAATAAATTTCTTTTGATGTCCAAAACCTATTTCAGACTCTTCCACTAGTGAGTACATTCTGGGGTGTACTTCTGTTTGGCGAATACCAAAAATCCTCTAGGAGAACATATATACTTCTTGTATCCATGTTGCTTATGTTCATTGCAGCAGTTGGGGTTCTCATGGCATCTTCTGGTCACCGGAAATCATAACATTTTACCTTTAAAATGCAAATTATGTTATTGCAGTACACTAGAAACATTCTAAAGTTGGTGATGATTCATCAGGAGCAAAGACTAGCTCATACAATCCATTTAGGGTGGAGCTTCTAATATTCTGAATCTTTATTTGACTCTTTCTATATCTAACTCCGTCCCAATCAAGTGTTTGTTTTTGTTCGTAATCACGAACAAAAACAGACACTCATTTTGGGTCTGAGGGGAATAAAAAGAAACGAAAGTGGCAAACAAGGGTACAGTTTAAGTAAAGGAACGAATGCTACAAACAGAAGACATGAATATGGTTCAAATGGTTTCATATTTGTACATGAAATAAGTTAATCTTGCATTGTATTCTTTCTCAATTTGTATATATTGGTTCAAGTTTGTTTGACAATCTACTTGGAATAAGCTTTTCTCTCAGTTTGTATATGGTTCAAATTGTTTAATAATGTTTTAGGTATAAGCGAAATCACTCTGGATTCTCCCTTAATTTGTATCAAGTTTTTTTTTTTTTTTTTTTTCACAATATTGGTTTTCTCAGAAATGGCATTTCCTTATAAGGCTATAGTTTAGTAAAAACTGGATTTTATAAGATTCTGAGTATTTATTTATTTATATAGTTTAGTAAATAAATGAATTCTAATAAAATGTTTCAAGTTCATGAAGAAAGCTTCATGATATTTCCATTTGTTAGTATTGTTGTTCGTCCCGTCTGCAATATGCTTTGTGCTTATCCCCCACACACAACGAAAAACTAGCCATTATGCATTATGAGCTTCAATTTATCAATATGAGCTTCAATTTATCAATGGAAGCATGAGATAATGCTCCTTCAACTACCTAATGTGAAAGGCAAAATCTAAAATCTATTACTCAAAGTATCAGTATTTAGTTACGTTCAACTATGTGTTGCAATGTCAAGTCAAACTAATTGTGCTGGTTTGAAGATTTTAACGTGTGATGAAGAAGTGAAGCTAATAAGTCAAACAACTAATGTTGTGTACAAGAAAAAATTTCAAAATTTATAATATTACTTCATTAACATTATTGTCGATCTATGAAAATTATTTGCTTAACAATTATTATTTTTATCTTCATTTATAATTTTATGGATAGAAAATTTCTTAAAATCACTATTTTCTTTAAAATAATTTTTTTGCTCGTGCGTTTAACGCACGGGTGTAGCACTAGTTACTATTAATAGTATTAGTTAACTATAATAGTTACTATATATGTTAACTATTACTATTAATTGTATTAGTTAACTATAATAGTTACTATATAAGTTAACTATTACTATTAATAGTATTAGTTAACTATAATAGTTACTATATATGGTAACTATTACTATTAATAGTATTAGTTAACTATAATAGTTACTATATATGCTAACTATTATAATAAATAGTATTAATTTACTATATAGGTTAAGTAATAGTATCATAGTTACAATATATATTAACTATTACTATTAATAATATTAGTTAATCATAATAGTTACTATATATATATCAAAGTAGATCGTTAATAATGTCAATGAGCATTTAGCTTAAAGACGTACTTTTCGCGGGAAGGTTAAGGGTTGGAGCCCCCTACATTGTATTTAAAATGTTGTAATTTGAAAAGAAATAGGTCGTTAGTTTTTTCATTCACTTTGTTAACGTCCATAAAAAAATGTTGCATACTGACATAAATTATGACATAAAAAATAAATGACATAAAGTATGAACATCAAAAATAAAATAGCAAAAATTGCTACATTGTTAGTCACAATGCAATTCCTATTAAACTTATGTGCAACACAGTTATTAAAATTAAACACAATTTTTCTAACTTTATAAATGTTAATATTTTGATTCATTTATAATATACTTATATTATAAAAAATAAATCATGATATTAGCAAATTATCTTCCCGTGCGGAGCACGGGTTACCTGCTAGTTTCATATAAACTTATATTTACACATTATTTCTATATGTCGACTCATGTACCAAAAGGTATAAGATCAAAATTACTTTAATACCTAGATATAATAGTATTTTTTTACAATTTTTCACATTTCTTGTAAATAATAAAAAAGTCTCATATTTTATTAAATAGTTTGTTCCTATAGCTAAAGGTATAAGATTATTGAACATACCAAAAGTATCTAGCTGGGCCAAGCGAGTAAAGTCCAGTCCTCAAGCAAGCCATTTCCACCCATTCTTAGTGGGCCAGGCCCAATCATTACATGTCTTAAAGCCCATCTCACACATCAGTCGACTAAGTTCATTGTCCGACCTATTAGGTCCCGACCTAACTTAGTCCGACCTTATGACCCAGTCATACTACGGGTACGATCCAACTCTACCCGACAGTCAGGTCGACCCAAACACAAGTGTCGACCTCGACCTACTGAAACAAACGTCGACCTAACGGTTACATGCGAACAAACAATAATTCTTTCCATATCCGGTTCCCTACAAATCAGGAGCTATATCAGGACACGATCCCATGATATGCAACTGACCCAAGAATCACGGAGCTCATGTAGCCCACCAAAAATAACCGCTCTCATCAACTATAAATACTTCATCACTGCCACGGTTATAAGGTAACTGCAATTTTGTTATCTGAATATTCATTAATTCAATACCTTTTGCTCTCCCATTATCAAATACTTACTCTCACGCCCGAGGGTCTAAGACGGAGACACATCCGGCTAGTCGTGGGTTCTGATTTCAGGTCAAGGAGCCAGGTGATCAGTCCTGCCACGTGGAGGAAGATTGATAAGCACTTTTCTTGCGGCATCAGTTTGGTTCCATTGCCGGGAAACGTGCTTTAGCTTGACCTCGAAATTTTTCTCACCCTACAACAATGGTGACTTCAGACAGACATGCATCTGAGGCCTCACTCGGGCACGAAGAAGCAAACAACAATGCAAATGCAAATGCTGAAAACACAAATCTGCCTCCTCCCCCTCTAAATCGCCCTCATGGTAGAGCAACGCGCTCCACCAGTGTTGCTGATGGCAGAGGATTGCCCGATACGAGAAGAGGAAAATGACACATGGAGGGACAAGGAGTTCCACCTCCTTCTAAGCGTCCAACTGCTCATTTGAATGTTGGAAATAGGGCAGGTCCCTCATCCAACCCATTGAGTAGAAAGGAAATGCTGTTGGAGCGAGCCTAGATTCTAGCCGAGTTATTGGCCATGGAGGAGGCTGAGCAGGCGGATAGAAGGTCAGAGAGGGTGGCTCCCTCTCAAATTTCCAACAGGGAACAGGCCAGGAGTGCTAGGCCTAATGAAACCGTGGGACAGAACGGCAATAACAGGGTAGTGCAACGGGTTCCATCCCTCATTCATGTGCCAAGCAACGACCTAAGGGCTAGCCTCACCAGGAATAGGGAACAGGAGGCTCAATCAGATTTGAGGACACATTTAGAGGCCAATAGAAGCCGACGTGGTTCACCTGCCAGGACACAGAGGTCGCAGTCCCATAGAGAAAGGAATGGGCGCAGGTCGCCTATAAGGGAGGAGAGGCGCAGGTCGCCACTCAGAGATGATAGGCGCAGGTCGCCTCTCAGAGATGACAGACATAGGTCGCCAATTCGATCAGAAAGGGCTCCTTCTCACAGAGATAGGAGAAGTAGGCAGGTAACTCCCCCCAGAAGTGAGGGTCAGAGGTCGAATGTCGTTCCCCCTGCAGGAGATGACAGACCCGACGCTAGGGAATGGTTGTTGATGAAAAAGAAGTTCGAACAATGGGAGGAGGAGAAGAAAAAGGATACTGGAAAGGTCGAACGAATTGACTTTGCTCTTCGACCCTTATCCAAGGACCTGATTGACAGTCGACCTCCTGCTGGTTTTAGATTGCCCCTCCTAGAAAAGTACTCGGGGGCCACCAATGCAAAAAGCCACGTAGCACACCTAGAAGCTACCATGTGTTTTGTCGCCAATGAGGACGACAATATGTGCAAAGCCCTCATAAGCACACTCACAGGGGCAGCCCTAACGTGGTTCAATAGTTTGGCAGCTGGTAGCATCTCCTCCTGGATGAGTTTGAGGACAAAATTCCTAGAGCGTTTCTCAACTGCTGGAGCTCGGAAGGTGACTGTCACCGACTTAAACAACTTGGTGCAAGGGAAGAATGAAAGCTCCATGAGCTACTACACCAAGTTTAAAGAAATGGTTGACAAGATTGAGGAGGATCTCACTGACAGGGAGGTGATCAATTGCTTCCGGAGTGGCATTTCCTCGGAAGACATGGATTATGAACTAATCGGTTCAGTGCTTGTCACCACTCGACATGAGTTATTCGAGAAGGCTTACAATGTG
Source organism: Adenophora triphylla var. japonica (assembly GCA_022495995.1). Lineage (NCBI taxonomy): Eukaryota > Viridiplantae > Streptophyta > Magnoliopsida > Asterales > Campanulaceae > Adenophora > Adenophora triphylla. The sequence continues at coordinate 452,459 of JAFEMH010000562.1, forward strand.
GCATTAGCTGAGGAAAGGAAAGAAAAGAAGAATGGGAAAGGCCCCAAGGTTGAAGTCGCCGATGATAAGAAAGACTCCAACAAAAATGGAGGAAATAATAAGAATGGCAAGAACAGGACTAGGGCGACAGAGAAGGTGCCCGAAGTCTTCACTCCCCTAACAGTGAGTCAAACAGAGATAATGAATGCGGTCGAGTTGGCCCCACCTGCCCCCATGAACCCAGGCAACAAGTTCAGGAGAGACAATAGCAAGTACTGTGATTACCACAAAGACACGGGACATCTTACGGAGGATTGCTTGGGCTTGAAGCGCATTATCCAAAGAATGGTCGATCAGGGAAGACTCGATGCATACGTGAAAAGACCTCAAGCTGGTGGAGGCGAGCAGCTAACAGGCGGACAACAAGGACCAAGACAACCCAGATTGAACTTGGGGGCCATTACAGAGCAGGCTAGCAACACAGCCATCAAGCATAAAATCTTTCAGCTCAACAAAGCCCCATATGTGCCTCCAAGGAGAGATGTCAGGGATGAGGCGATCAGCTTCTACCCCCACGAACTGGCAACTAATATGGCGGCTAGGGAGCAAGTTCTCGTCATCCCAGGTCTAATCGATGGATGTACGATGAGCAGACTCTTAGTTGACACGGGGGCCTGCAAAGACATCTTATTTTACAAGACATTCCAGGAGATGGGTCTTTCTAACGAGCAGCTTGGAAGATATGATGGCAGATTGGAAGGTTTCACCAACCATCGAGTTGATGCCAAAGGCCAGATTGAGCTTGACGTCGACCTAGGCCAACACCCCCACAGGGTCGTATCGAAGGTACAATTTATTGTGATAGATGTAAACAGTGACTATGCTGCTATACTTGGTATTCCTGGTCGTCATCGCGCTTGGAATGGTGGCATCAATCCCCCACCGCCGAGTCAAGTTTCCTACACCTCTGGAGTAGCCGCGTGCACAAGGCACGCTCGAGCCTACCTGGATCATGTTCTTCGAGAAAGAAAGAAGAGGGAACTAGAGATTGAGATGGCAGATGGTTACTTAAAGCTGTCCCAGTCAGTCACCAAAACTACCCGCCTATCTACGATCACCAATGTGGAGGAGTCGACCTATCGCTCAAGTGACGAGGTCATGGTTGAGTCGACACGTCACTCCGAAGTCACAGCGGTCGATCCAGACGTAGTTATGGTCGAACAAGTCATCATAGGCGACCTATGCTTCCAGATCGACAATAACTCGGGGGCCACCACCACCACCAGTGAGGTCGCAGATAAGCTGGACGATATGATAGCTGAAGAAGCTCCACACCTGGGGGCCGAGGAGAGACAAAGGGTCAAAGAGATCATCATTGAGACCCTGCAGTTCAGAGATGGTCCGGAGCTGGAGGCCATGGATGAGATAGAATCAGTAATCACCAACCCTTCCTACCCCGACCAAAAGATTCAGATTGGGAAACAATTGTCTGCTGAAGAAAGGCTAGAAATCATTGAGCTACTCAAAGAGAGTAATGATGTCTTCGCATTGATGTAAAAGAGGGGACTTACATGATTGCTCATCCTGATGGTGAAGAGCTGAAGCACCCATGGCACACAACTCACCTCATCAAGTACTACTTCTAAAGCTCTCATCTATAGCTCAGTTCAAGGCTATTACAGTTCCTAAGATTGAAATTTGTCATAGTTCTAGCTTTACATTGATGTAAATGTTTCCCTACTTCAATAAAAATTGCACCTTTGCTCGACCCAACATTGTGTTACACTAACTTCAACAAGCTCGACTCATAGTCAGCTTCATTTTAACAAGCTCGATTCTTAATCAGCTTCGTTCATTTAAACAAGTCCGACTCTTAGTCGACTTCGTTCTAACAAACTCGACTCTTGGTCAGTCTGTTCTAATTAGCTCGATTCTCAATCGGCTTTACTCCTTAAAACAAGCTCGACTCATAGTCAGCTTCATTTTATCAAGCTCAATTCTTAATCAGCTTCGTTCATTTAAACAAGTCCGACTCTTAGTCGACTTCGTTCTAACAAACTCGACTCTTAGTCAGTCTGTTCTAATTAGCTCGATTCTCAATCGGCTTTACTCCTTAAAATAAGTCCGACCTGGGGTCGACTTCGTTCTAATGAGCTCGACCTTTGGTCAACTTTGAGGAAGTGAACAGGATCGACTCTTAGTCAATCTTGTTTCCAAAAGATATATAAGCCTGAGGTCGACTGAGCCATCAAAGAATAAGTCAACCTTAGTCTTAGGGTGACTCATTTGCCCTATCCAATCTAGATCGACACACACGTGATGAATTCAAAAGCATACATCATATGAAGAAATTAAGTCGGCTATGATTGCAGATAAATAAGTCTCCCAAAAAGCGGGCTAAGACTTCAACAAAATAAAGTTACGTGTTTTCATGCCTCCCAAAAACTGGGCCAAGGCATTCTGATAGTTTCAAAACAAAAACAAAAAATTGTTTGGGACTTGTCCACTACAACCTTACTCAAACAAAATCAGGGGTCTTGGCCAGCGTTGACTTGGTCTCTCGTGTCAGCTCGATCCTCACCTTCTTGTTGCTGGGGGCCCAGAGGTTTACCCGACTCAGAGTAGACACGTTGCTCCGGCTCGCCATCCTCCTCCATCTCCTTTGCATCCTCCATCTCCTGCAATACCGTGTCAAAGTTTCTAGGAGCCAGGGCAGGAGCAACCCAAGGTTCGTACTCATCCTCTTGGTCTTCTTGGGTAATGAAGGCAAGGTCATTTTCAGTGTAGGGGACGATTGAGTGGCCACCTCGAGCCGCCATATCATATTGAGGCTCACGTGCCCATCTAACTAATTGTTCCAAAGAGATATCAGAGGTGGGATTAACCAAAGCTCGGCGTGCCATATGGCGTTTGCCCAAATCTAAAAAGTCCTTGCCTTAGCAACAACAGAGTTGTAATAATCATCTCCTTCCTTGAACTCGTCGACAGCTTTTTTAGAGGCAGCCTGGAGGTCCTCTTGCCATTTCATTCGTGTAAGTCGATGCTCCTCATTCAGCTCGATCAAGAAGGTGTCTTTCTCATTCAAAAGCTTGGAAACTGTTGCCAGCTCCATTTTGGTCCTCTCAAGCTCCGAGCGATCAGCATCCCTCTCTTTGGTCACCTCGTTCACCTTGGCATCCGAAGCCTTCAGATCCTCCAGGGCCTTATCGCGGTCAGCCCACGCCTTCTTCTTTACCAACTCCTGAGCATCAAAGGAATTGTCAAGGTCATTGTACTTCTCTCTCAGCTCGGCCAGTTCTTGTGTTTTCTTGGAGTAATCCTTTAGAGCCTGCCTCTCCCTCTCAATGGAGGCCCTCCAAGAGCTCTTAACCTCTTCGATCATGGTGAGGGACTACATTAAAGGAAATCAGAAAGTGTTAACTCGGTAGTTAAAACTGACTGGCTGAAAGAACAAGCGATTAAAGAGGAAGAGAAAGTAAAAGATTACCTCGCAATGCACCATCCCAGAGCGAGCTGAGAATTCCTCAGGGGTAATCCCCTTATCAGCAAAATGAGCAAGGAGGTCGACATCAATGGCCCTCCTAACAATGACCTGGCCCAAGCTCATATCTGGATAACGGCGACTCAGGCTATTGACCCCAATGAGAGGGGCACATCATTCAACCTCCTCATTTGATCCTCGAGGGACTCTTGGTGGGGGCGAGAAGAAGCAGGTGGAGGAAGTTGGCTCGAAGAAACTGACTTTCCCTTTTCAGATCGCGACCTCTTCTTCGTATTCAAAGGTTGATCATCATCATCCACCTCCATGTCATCATCTTCAACATTCACAACATTTAAAGGGCTTGCCCCTGCCATCTCAGCTCCAGAGGTCGCAACATTAGCCTCATGAGTTGGGTCAGAACTCAAGCTTGGTCTAGCTGACCTGTTGGACTCGTCACCCCCTTCATTAACGTCCATGGACTGAGTACCACTCTGTAGAGGGTCTTCCAGCTCGACCTCTTCCATTGGAATCATCCCAGCAACATCCTTTGGGAGCAGATTATTCCTTGCAGCAGCCTCCCTCTCCCTGCTTGCTCTAGCATTGGTGGCCCCATGAGATCTCTTGGCCTTCTTCTTGTCTGATACTCCCACTATACGAACCATGGCAGCCTCTTGTTCGGGAGTTAAGACTGCACAACATCAAAGCAATTAAAGATTAGCTCAACGATTCAAGACAGTTCTATGTACGAGCTGAATAGTTCTACATACTAGCAAGCAATTGACGAGTCAAGAGTTGCAAGTCAAAACAGTTCTATGTACGAGCTAACTAGTTCTACATGCGAGCAGGCTACTGACGAGCTAAGAGTTGTGTATGCAGATCAAAATAATTCTATAGGCCAACAACAAGTCATATATGCAAGTTAGCAGTGGACGAGCTAATGAATAAAGACGGGTAAATCCTTACCACCAATGTGTTCTCCATTGTCTTTGCAATAGTTGGCTTTTTTCTGGCAAAATTGGCAATTCTCCTCTAATCTACCCAAAGAGTGGGTAACCCAATCAGGGTATACCTGGCCCCTCATTACTGGGACAAGAGGCTCCACTACACCATCTCCAGGCATCATCCCAGCTTGGATATAGTTGTATTTGGTTGTCCCCAATGTCTCCCAGCTGATGGGTCCATTCTCGACCAATGCACACAGTTTCTTATACAAAGTTGTATGCCAAGGAGGCTCCCAATAATTTTCCTCACTAATGACATCAGATTCACTATTGGGCAAGGGAAACTCCCATCCCAGCCTACTCTCTACCACAACCACATGTGAATTCCAGCCACTATGCTTATTGGGAAGATTGGCAAACAGTTTTGGAGAATTGGGTTTGGAGGGAGTACTAATCCCCCAATCAGCCTTATCGAGCTTAGCACCAAAAAACTCCTTGAAAACTCTCATACAGGGCTCATGACCTAGAAATCTGCACACCATTGCAAAACACACCAGTACCCTACAGGAGTTGGCCCCAAGCTGAAGAGGAAGAGCATCCATACACTCAAGAAACTCATTGACGAAAGGATCCAATGGCAACCTCAACCCAGCCTCAAACTGCCCATAAAAGAAGGCAACCCTAGTGGCATCTGTAGTGAAGGTAGTACGATACTTGGCCATAAAATCTGCTTTACTAAGGATGGTCACCCTATAGTCTGTCCTACTTACTCCACAAAAATCATAGATCATGGCATAACGGGACTCAAAATTTTTCTTCCCCCGAAGAGGTCTTTGAGGCACATAACCCCTCTCATTTTTCCCGGGCACAACAGCAGACCCAAATGCATCCACAATACGGGGACTGGAAGAAGTTGAAGCCGTAGCTCCTCCTTGAGCCGCCATATCTGTACAACAAAAAGAGGAAGCAGGGGAGTCAGTCCCATGATCACATTCAGTCGACCTACCTAAGGGCGACCTAGACTCCCCTGGAAAGCCTTTTCTGTTTCTAAGGAAAGAGGGTTTATTGACATCTCTAACGTAAAACAAAGCTATGTGGTCGAGCAACTCATGAAAGAGATGGAAGGAGACAATGTTTGAGTCGTCCGCAACTAAATTGACTACATCATCTACAATGGGCAATCCTATTTCACTAAATTTCAGCCCCCACCTTGTCAAGATGGAGGCACATTCAGTCAGAGACATCTCTCTCCACTCACCGTTTACATTCTTATATACCCTACGGTTAACGGTGCAATACCCATACCAGGCTCCTGGTTCGCTACTAAAGGTTCTAGCCATGGCGAAAAATGAAAACAACGCAGTAATCAAAACCCTAAAGCAAAGACAGAGAAGAATACCTTGATTAAGGTTGGAATTGGGGTCTGTTGCAGAAGACGAAGGTCAAATTTATACCAGTGGTTTCCCTTGCTGTTTTCGCCGGAGTTTATCAGAGCTCAATGACGGTAAAAGTTGTGAATGGAGAAGGATTCTCCTATTTATATTTTCCTAAATTGGTAAGGAAAAGGAAAAAATTCGAAATTATTTTCCTAATTAATGTCGGAAACAGTTTTCAAGACGGATTATCAAACGTCCAAATAGTAATCATTGCGGAATACGGCGCTCCTTCATCTCTGACCGTTCGTCGCCGACGTCCAGGATAGTGCCACGTCATCTTATGTCGACTAAACTTCAGATCGAGTAGCGACCTGCGGGTCAGCAATTTTCATCAGAATTCCTTAACTTTCTAGTCGACAATGTTAACTCGAAAGTTGGGGGCCACTGAACATACCAAAAGTATCTAGCTGGGCCAAGCGAGTAAGGTCCAGTCCTCAAGCAAGCCATTTTCACCCATTCTCAGTGGGCCAGGCCCAATCATTACATGTCTTAAAGCCCATCTCACACATTAGTCGACTAAGTTCATTGTCCGACCTATTAGGTCCCGACCTAACTTAGTCCGACCTTATGACCCAGTCATACTACGGGTACGATCCAACTCTACCCGAGACCGACAAATGTCGACCCAAACACAAGTGTCGACCTCGACCTACTGAAACAAACGTCGACCTAACGGTTACAGGCGAACAAACAATAATTCTTTCCATAACCGGTTCGAGCCATATCAGGACACGATCCCATGATATGCAACTGACCCAAGAATCACGGAGCTCATGTAGCCCACCAAAAATAACCGCTCTCATCAACTATAAATACTTCATCACTGCCACGGTTATAAGGTAACTGCAATTTTGTTATCTGAATATTCATTAATTCAATACCTTTTGCTCTCCCATTATCAAACACTTACTCTCACGCCCGAGGGTCTAAGTCGGAGACACATCCGGCTAGTCGTGGGTTCTGATTTCAGGTCAAGGAGCCAGGTGATCAGTCCTGCCACGTGGAGGAAGATTGATAAGCACTTTTCTTGCGACATCAATTATAATTATTTTTTTCACAATTTTTTATATTTTCATAAAAAATAATAAAATCTGCTTTTATACCCAAAAATATAATAATAAAATTATTCTTATACCTAAATATAAAAGTATTTTATTTTCACAATTTCATCTTTTATTAAATTTAACATAAAAATATTATATTTTATTAAACAATTCGCTCCTATATCCTATTAATAATGATAATTATTTCTCTCAATCTGTAACTTTTTAAAACCATTCAAACCCCCAAACCCACTTTCAGTTATAGTCAAATTAGGATTATGAACAAGAATAAAAAAACGAAAAATTAGCTTTCTTTCAGAAGAATCAGAATTCAAAATTTAAGAAGGGGTTCAAGTGGTTAGTGATCTTCGTTTTGATTCATAGGAGAATTAGTTTCTCCTGCCTTCTGAAAGCAATAAATGTGATTGGCATAGGTCAATCAAGTAAAAATGGGGATAGTCACGCAAGTCACGTAACTGTAGGGATAACACCATGTATACTCTTTCCGTTCCATAATAATATATAAATTTTTCTCTTTGGGCGTTTCACAATAATATATAACTTTTCTAAAATGAAAAGTAATCTTTACTATTCCCTCCACTCATTCTCTCTCCTACATTATTTTAATAATCACATCACCATTATAATTTACTATTCTCTCAACTCATTCTCTCTCCTATTTTATTTTCACACTCACAACACTTTCAATATAATAATTCCTCCTTAATTCCCGTGCATTTGGCAAAAGTCTATAAAATGTTGGGACGGAGGGAGTATTCAGTATGTATCATTGTATGTATCTTTTATTATTATTTATTTTGTAATTATTCCTCTAAGTTAGGTAGAGATTAAGATAGAATATTAGAGTAATTTTAGTTGTAAAAGAGTATACGTATTCTATTTAAACAATGAGTCAAACACAATCAAAGTTAGGTTGGTTTTTCAGTGAAATCTTTCTCTCTCCCTCGTGAGTCTATTCTTTTCTATCAGTCCGTGTTCTTCTTCTTCCTGTTCCGTTTTATGCTTTCCTTGCAGGTGCTTTATTCGTGCATGGTATCAGAATTAATAGCCATGGATGATGATGCAACGGAAATCGTGGCTACTACCGATCCTGAGACTAGTAATCCGCATAACAAGTATGGCCTCCCCATTCTCTTTAACGTCCAGGCTTATATAGGTCATTGTAGGCTATCAAATGAGAACTATCAAAATTGGAGTTCTCTCTTCGTGTCTATGTTAGAAATCCATTTTCTCACTCATGTTATTACTGAAAAAAAACCCACCTCCCCAAATCCTGTCTAATAATACCACCACTGTCAATCCTGACTGTTTTGATAGAAAAAACAATAGAGTTGAATCTTGACTTTGACAAGTGTGTGGATTTAAATACTAAGGAGGGGACTGTGGAATTCGAATAAATGGAACAATGACATGAAAAGAATGAATGACACCACGATTTGTTAACGAGGAAAACCTTGGAGGTGACAATCTCTTCGGAAAAAACCCCGGGAGTTAGGTCTCCAACCTTAAAAGTTTCACTATGATAATTGAGTTACAACTTCGGAAGAGGATGAAGAGGATTACAATTAACTTGTGCGTAGAGTGTGTGCATATAAGAATGCGTGTCCATTTCCGTCTCCACCTCCCCTTAAATATAAGAAAGGGTAAGAGTTTGTTCCTACAATTTCGGAGATGATCTTTATCCTTTTCAACGTCCATGAGACCAAGTCATTCTTTGCCGTTGAAGCTGTATTGAACGTGCTAGGAAAATATCCCGTATTCTTCTCTCTTAATTACTGAAAAATAAGAATAAAGATATTAAGAAATATCAAATAAGTAAATATTAAAACGATACTTACAGCGGAATAACATCTTGACATGCAGGATCAACTGAAGATGTCACCATGCTGAAAAATACCCACAACAATTTATCCCCAAAAACATTTGACTATGTTGGCAATTGAAGAGGCAAATGTTTTTCTCCCCATTAAATGCTCAACTGCCAGCTTTGCCTGATGGGACGGTTAGGGATACGTGGCGGCTAGAAAGGAAAAAGAGTCTCGATAGGAATTAATAACCGTAATTCTTGATAACCATTGTTATCATCGAATCTTCTTCAAATTCTTATCCAAATCATACGTCTCCTACCATGTTACGGCGACATTAACCTTAAAGAGTGCTGTTTTTTATCCTTCTTTCTCAAATACGACGTTCTCCAAGAGAGTAAGTCAGAATCAACGTGTTATTAAATTGGCGACTCTATTAAATCCGTGCTAACATATATCTTTATATGCAGTGACTCGATCCGGCTTTACAATGAATGATATTGTGGCAAAATACAAAGGCAAGATGAAAGCGGAAGAGATCATACCTGAGACGGATAAACGTACCTCGAAAAGAAAAAGGGTGGACCATATCTCCGACATGGAGAAACAAATTTGGAATGAAGAAGTGTTGGAGAATCAGGTAAGATTTGATTTGGGACGTTGGTACATTGATCCTCTTTTATTTTAGTAAAATGTCTCTTTTTGCTCGTTGATGACAGATTGTTTCGATGGCTAAGTTAATGTCCAAAGAAATCAGGATATGGAGGGAAAAATGTGACACCTTTGATATGAGTAAGGTTGAATACGAGAAGGATTTGAAAGAAGCTGCAAGGATAATAAGGGAAAGGGGTTTGGAAATCAGGGACAAAAATGAGGAGATATTAAAGTGGCGGTCCAGGCTTGCAAGTGTTGATATCAGGCATGAAAGAGAGATATAATCACTTCGGGATGACTTGGTGCATGAGGCAAAGCGGTTTTGAAACTAGAATCCAAATGATTGAGGAATATCAGGCAGGAGAGCATGTGAATTGGGACCTGAATGACGAAAAAACGGCTTTGCAGCGGATCTATGATGAAAAAGCGAATGAGGCCTCCAAGGATCTTGAACAGGTTGATGATGCACATGACAGCGACATGGAATGACTTTCAGGATGGGAAACACAAAAAGGAGGATGCTCAATAAGAAAGATAAGAGGTTTGGAGAAGTTACACCTGCGGCGAATGTCACCTGAAAAAGTTCAATAAATTTATTCTGGTTTTTTGACGGTATTACTGGGGTGGAATCCCTTAAGACAATTTAATTTTTGTTTGGTTATGTAATAGGTCCATAAGGACCAAAGACAATTTCTTTTACGTGTTGGGTTGGTCCAACACTTTTGCACTTTAACTTTAGTAGTTTGGATGTTTTTATGGTAACTTTAATCTAGTTAAGGTTTAGTAGTTTTCAAGCATGTCAAGGCTTGTTTTCTTTTGGATGAAATCTTTCTTTGTATGGTTACTTGTTATGCTCGTAAGGTGACATGATAGTATTTCAAAGCTGTAGATACTTAAGATGACATGTATATGTCATAACCACAAGAATAATACGTAAGATCAATCATTTAACTGAGTGGGAATGGGTAAGCTATATGAGTTTACCCATATAGGCCCACCCCACACCTCAATTAAAGAGATAACTTGCGCTCCAGGCGAAGGTGTGGTAACCTAACATCTTAAGAAAGAGGTAATTAACTCTTTAAACCTTAGAAGGGATTGTGTACCTTTACTTAAGAAGAGATGGTCAGTCTCTGACGGAGGAGAATTCGTTGTTCTTTGCGTACTTTCGACATGTCCCCATGTAAATATGTCAACACCTCATAAGACAGAAACATGTTAAAAACGGACGCCAACTAAGGTTGACGTCTCTCCACAAGGTGTGTTAGTGACATCTTGATTAGCAATGAAGTAAATGAAAGAGTACATAGAAAAATAAAAGGTTACCAATAAATAAAATATTATCCATACCTAGGAAGAGATGAGTTTAAGGGGAGTTTCGTTCAGATGTAATACCTTTTAAGGTGAATGGCGTTCCAACTTCGTGGTATCATTTGGCCATCCAAGGTTGCCGGGCGATATGCTCCTTTCCCGGCCTGTGCATCTATTAGGTAGGGTCCTTCCCATTTTGGGGCGAGCTTGCCTGCATTGAGCTCCTTTGTATTTTGGAATGCCTTTCGTTGGACTAAATCTCCTACTTGAAACCTTCTAATCCTTACGTTTTTGTTGTAAGATCGGCTACCCTTTGTTGATATCTTTGCCATGCGAACTTTGGCCATGTCCTCGGTTCGTCCACGGTGTCTAAGTCATGTATCAAGATGTCCTTATTATGTTCGAGATGTCAACAAAGCGTATCGGCCGTAGGTACAAGTACTTCTGTGGAATAAGCGATTACTGTTCCAAATACAAGTGAATAGGGGTTTGACCGGTGGCGTTCTTAGATGTCGTTACGTCGGCCCATAGAACCATTGGTAACTCTTACGCCCATCGTCCTTTCTTACGGTTCGAGTCTCTTTTTAAGTTGCTTATGATTATTTTGTTGCTAGATTCTGTCCATTGGCTTGAGGGTGAGCAGTGAAGATGTCACCATCTTGACTCCCCAAGATGTCAAGAAATCTTGGGTTTTCTTACTAATGAATTGGGAGCCGTTGTCACAAATTATTTCTGAAGGTATCCCAAATCGGCTGAATATATTTCTTTTGATAAAAGATATAACTTCTCGATCACGAACTTGTACGTACGCCTCAGCTTCTACCCATTTAGAAAAGTAGTCTGTCATAGCCAATAGAAATACTCTTCCACCTGGTGCCCTGGGTAATTTTCCTACGATGTCCATTCCCCACACCATAAATGGCCATGGCGACAGGATAGGATGTAGTAGTTCAGTCGGTTGGTGCAGGATGTCCCCATGTCGTTGACAGGAATCACATTTCTTTGCGTAGTCAACGGCGTCTTTTCTCATTGTGGGCCAAAAATAGCCCATTCTAAGAGCCTTGGTATGCAGACTTCTGCCCCGGTATGATTTCCACATTGTCCTTCGTGCAGCTCCTTGAGAACCTGATGGGCTCTATCTGCTTCTAGACATCTTAAGTAGTGACCTGCAGCAGATTTTCTAAACAAGAGGTTATCAATAAGTAAATACTTAGATACTCTTACCCTGAAGGCTCTAGCATTTTTCTCCTCGTCTGGGATCGTATCATCTAAGAGATACTTGATAATAGGAGCCGTCCAAGAGGTTGCTGCTGGAGAGGATGGTACGTCGACATCTAGAGCGAACATCTCAAGATGATCAATTGCTGGGATGTTAATATGCACAATTGGGATACTTGTCTGTGAAATGCTTTTGAAAGCTGAACCCAAGTTTGCCAGAGCATCTGCTTGAGAATTTTCTTCTCGTGGGATTTGTTCCAAGGAAAATGATTTGAATTTGGCCGAAAGAATTTTTATGATTTCCAAATATGTCGTCATCTTAGCATTTTTTGCTATGTAGGATCCGTTGTAATGGTTAACAATTAGCAAAGAATCCATGAACACCCGGATATGCTTGACATCTAGGTCTGAGGCTCTGTTAAACCTGCAATTAGTGCCTCATATTACGCTTCATTATTAGTGGCCTTGAAAGCTGCAATCGATGGATTGTGGTATTATGTCCCCTTGTGGCGATTTTACTACAACTCCAAGACCTGTACCTCTCATGTTAGAAGCACCATACGTGTGTAGAGTCCAAATTTTCGGGATGTCATCATCTTGAAGTTGCTTTGTACTTCCAATTCCACCTCTTGTTGCATGGTTGGACTAAAATTAGCCACAAAATCAGCTAGGGCTTGAGATTTTATTGCGGTTAAGGCTCATATTTGATGTCGTATGTGCTTAATTGTACGAGACCATTTCGCCATTCGACGACATCTCTGGTTTTATCATAACATTCTTAATAGGATAGTTAGTGCGTACAATTATAGTATGTGTTTCAAAATAGTGTCTTAATTTAATAGAAAGCGGTTATCAAAGCTAAAATTAACTTTTGTAAATGAGAGTACCTGGTCTCCGCATCTAAGAGTGTCTTACTTATATAGTAGATGGGTTGCGATTACCATCTCGTTACGTCACCAAAGCGCACTTACAGGCGCCTTCCGATACTGCTAGGTAGATATAGAGATGTTCCTCCTCCTGGGGTTTGGCCAATAATGGAGGTGTCGACAGGTAAGTTTTGAGCTCCTGAAAGGCTTCTTCATGTTGGTCCTCCCATTGGAACTTCTTGTTCTTCCTTAAGATATCGTAGAAAGGTTTGCATCGATCCGAGGATTTTGAGATGAATCTGGTGAGTGCAGCAATCTTTCCCGTCAATCTTTGTACGTCCTTGACAGATTGAGGTGCCGACAGGTTGATAATAGCGCGTATACGTGCAGGGCGGCTTCAATGCCTCTTTTAGTAACCATATAACCCAAAAACTTCCCGGCCTTCATTCCAAAGTTGCATTTAGCTGGATTAAGTTTCATATTGAAACAATCCAAGATGTCAAAGGCTTGAGATAGGTTGCTTATGTGATCTTCGGCTTTCTTGGATTTTACTACCATGTCGTCGATGTATACTTCCATTGTGTCCCCAATCTGATCTTTGAACATTTTGTTGACGAGCCTCTGATATGTTGCACCTGCATTTTTTAGTCCAAAAGGCATAGCAATATAACAATAAATACCCGTGGGCGTTATGAAGGCGGTGTCTTCTTGATCAGATGCTTCCATCTGGATTTGTTGAAATCCTGAGGATGCATCCATGAATGTGAGGAGCTCATGTCCGGAGGTGGCATCAACTAACAAATCTATGTGTGGCAAAGGGAAAAGGTCTTTTGGACAGGCTTTATTCAAGTCGGTGAAGTCAACACAAACTCGCCATTTCCCGTTCCTCTTCTACCACAACCACGTTTGCTAACCATCTTGGGTAATCGACCTCTCGTATCATGTTGGCTTTGAGTAAGCGCTCTACCTCTTCCTTGATGATCGGTTTTGGTTTTACGCAAACTTCCTACGTTTACGGTGTGTCTTGGTTTAAAGCTAGGATCTATGTTAAGTTTGTGAGTGATGACATCTTTGCTGATGCCTATCATGTCATCATGTTTCCAAGCAAAACTCTTTATTCTGCTTCTTAATAGGTCCACAAGCTTCTCTTCTATATCTGATGGGATGTCAGTGCCAATAAGTACCTTGATGTCCGGGTTGGAAGGGTCTAGCAATACTTTTTTCACATCATCTTCCCTAGCTTCCAGGACTTCACGTACTTTCCTCTGTAATTGCTATGCTTGTTTTAGAGATGTCGACGCCTTCATTGATGTTTTATAACACTCCTTGGCCACCTGTTGATCACTGTAAATCTTAGCGACACCCCAAGGTGTTGGAAACTTCACACACTGATGGTATGTGGAGGGTACAGCCTTCATTCCATGAATCCACGGTCTTCCTAGGATGACATTGTAGGATGTTGCACAATCAATTACGCAGAACCGTTCCATGGTGTTGAGGCCCTTTGAGTATATTGGAAGCTTTATCTCCCCCACTGTTTCTTTGACCTCACCACTGAAGCCTACCAAAGACCGAAGACTTCTTAACGATCTCGATTCAGGATGTTCATTTCCTTAAGGGTACCCAACATAATAAGATTGACAGAGCTACCCCCATCAACCAGGATGCGCCGGATTGTACAGTTGGCGATCTGCAAGGAAATAACTAGACCGTCGTGGTGGGGTTCCAGCAAGTTATCTCGATCACTTTCATCAAAGGTGATTGGATCCTAGCAGGGTGTCGACATCCTGGGATGTCTTTCTGGCTTCTCCTCTTTTGACTCCTTAGCATGTCGTTTTGCGGCAAAATAGGATGTACCACATATTTATGAACCTCCACTAATGAAATTGATCACCTTTGTTGATGCTGGGGGAGAAACTGGTCTTTCGGCTTCATGAGGAGCTTCCGCACTTTCGGCCTTCTTCTTTCTGGATCCCAGTAACTCCTTGAGATGTCCCTTCGAGAGCAAGTAACTGATCTCCTTTCTTAGTGCGATGCAATCTTCAGTAACATGTCCAAAGTCTTCATGGTAAGCGCACCATTTTGACTTGTCACGCCACCCCGTGGCCTTATCCGTCTTCTTTGGCCATCTGGCTTTGTCCCCAACGTTGCCCATTGCACAGAGTATACCTGAAATGTCAACAGAAAAACAATAATCAGAAATGTTAGGCACATTATCGCTATCTTCATTCTCACCATCTATTGAATTAATTTTGCTAGTATCAATCCTTGGATAAGGATTGGAACGGTGGTTCCTGCGATGGGACGATTCAGTCTTTCTGTCGGGATTGTCATATGTCGACATCTTGGTTGAGGACTTCGATCTTCGCAGCTCATCTTCCTCCAATCTTATGAATCTCACTGCCCTGCTCCTGACTTCTTCCAACCGCTTACAAGGAGTCATCACCAAATCTTGATAGTACTGTGAATCTTTCTTCAGCCCCATTTTGAATGCTTCTGTGGCTGTCGACATGTCAAGATTGGGAATTTCTAGCACTTCCTTATTGAACCGGTGGACATAATCCTTCAGGGTTTCATTAGGCTGTTGGGTCACATTGTAGAGATCACTTGTCAACCTCTCAAATTGTCGACTGCATGAGAATTGGTTATAGAACATGTTGATGAGCTGGGCGTATGAACCAATTTAACCTAGGGCTTGCCTAATCAGCCATTTGAGAGCTGGTCCAGACAAGGTTGATCCAAACCCCCTGCATAAGCAGGCCTCCCGGAATTGAAGTAGAATATGGATTATGTCCATCTTTTCTTGATAGTGGGCAACATGCTCTTCTGGGTCCGTAGTACCATCATACAACTTCATAGATGGTACACTGAAACGCTTTGGGATGTCAACATTTGCAATTCTTGGGACAAACCGGGATTGATTGTAGCGGTTACGAGTCACTTTGGTTGGATTGGAGGAGTTACGCTGCAGCACGTTCATTATCGGCTCTACGAGATCCCACATCTGCTTGGCTAGTGGGTTTCCTGCAAAAGGGTCAGCCATAGGAATACGATTGAAATTATTATTAGTGAAAAGATTATTTAGCAAACCAGAGTTGTCTGTAGTAGTTGTGACAGTAGTGTTGTCAATGAATGGGATGAACTGGGTGAATCCTGAGGAAGGTGGCGTCAATAGGGTGTCCCCGGGCAAAGGTGTTGACGTCATTAAGGATGTCAACTGTTGAGTTTGAGGCGGACTACCCATTGGGATAAATTCACTCTGAAGTGTAGATCCTTCGGTGTTGTCGAAGTTGAGGATCCTTGCACGCAGTGGTGATATGTTGTCAAGCCGAGATGCAATGAGCCGTTGATCTTTCGCATCTTAATCATGGAATTGTTCAAGACTTTTGATCGGTTGTCTTCTTTGGTACAACCTTTGATTCAACCTGGTCAGGATACTCCGGATGTCAGCATCTACATTGGAAGAGGTCGCTCCCTTTTGTGGAGTCTTCGTAGGTTGAGTTTGCTGAGGTCCGGTCTGAGGAGGTGGCGGCAACAAGCTGGTTCTACCTCCTGATGTCGGAGCAACAGCGGGACTCTTGCCGGCGGCGGACACATTGGGGGGTGCAGACATAATGAATTTGCTTAGGAAATGATCCAAATAACCGATAAACCACGAGGCCCCTCGGTGGGCGCCAAATTGTTTTGGTAGAAAAAACAATAGAGTTGAATCTTGACTTTGACAAGTGTGTGGATTAAATACTAAGGAGGGGACTGTGGAATTCGAATAAATGGAACAATGACATGAAAAGAATGAATGACACCACGATTTGTTAACGAGGAAAACCTTGGAGGTGACAACCTCTTCGGAAAAAACCCCGGGAGTTAGGTCTCCAACCTTAAAAGTTTCACTATGATAATTGAGTTACAACTTCGGAAGAGAATGGAGAGGATTACAATTAACTTGTGCGTAGAGTGTGTGCATATAAGAATGCGTGTCCATTTCCGTCTCCACCTCCCCTTAAATATAAGAAAGGGTAAGAGTTTGTTCCTACAATTCCGGAGATGATCTTTATCCTTTTCAACGTCCATGAGACCAAGTCATTCTTTGCCGTTGAAGCTGTATTGAACGTGCTAGGAAAATATCCCGTATTCTTCTCTCTTAATTACTTGAAAATAAGAATAAAGATATTAAGAAATATCAAATAAGTAAATATTAAAACGATACTTACAGCGGAATAACATCTTGACATGCAGGATCAACTGAAGATGTCACCAAGCTGAAAAATACCCACAACACTGACTACGAAAAATTCACACACACTTCTCGTTTCGTATTAGGGTGGATAAAGCCACTGTCACCTCTGAGGTCCAACCACATGTCAACCCATGTCAAACTGCACCCGAGGCATGGGATCTCCTTGCTAAAGAATTCAGTGTTGCCTCCACCATTCATATCCAAAAACTCCAAGAAGAGCTTCAAGACCTCACTCTATCTCCCGGCATGACTATTCAGGACTATGTCCTTCGTGCCAAAACCATATCTCATTCTCTCACTCGAGTCGGTGAAGCTGTGTCCACCAATACTCTCTGTAGTAGAATTCTAGGTGGTCTAGGACATACATATAAAGAGTTTAACACCACTCAAAACTCCAAGGGGGATACCTCAATTGAGGATCTTAAAGATCTCTTACTCCAAGAAAAAGCTCTACAGAAAAGATTTTCAAACCAAACCCATTCTAAACTAAGTGCTCTTACAGCCTCAAAAGAACCTGAATCACCCAAAATCGTGCCTACTCCTTCAGTCGGTTTTAATGCTGGGAACACAGGGGGGTCTCGGGTTTTTACTCCTAATGGGTCAGTAGGTTTTTTCTTCATGCCTAATAAGTGGGAATGGTCGTCGTAATCAAAATCGAAACAAAAACAAAAATCATGGCAGAGGTCTCTTACTAATCCCCCAAATTTTCAGCCTATTCGGCAGCCTCCTCCTCATCCTCCATACACTACCCCAAACCCGTTTATGAGTCCTGATCCAAACACTGTTTCATGTCAACTCTGCAAGAAAAAGGGCCACGAAGCCGATACATGTTATCATCGAGGTAACTATGCTTATTCTGCTAAATATTATCCTCAGAATATGATGAACTACAATGATGGATCGTCGTCACCCATGGCTCCCGTCTCTTTTGTTCTTGATTCCGGTGCGACTAATCACATGACACCCAATTCAGATGTCCTGCAACAATATTCTCCGTATTCAGGTACATATTCAATTTTAGTTGCAAATGGTTCATCTATTCCCATTGCTAATATTGGTTCCACTCGTTTTTCTGCTCAAAATCATTAGTTTGTTATGAATACGGTTTTACATGTGCCAAAAGTTAATCGATCATTACTTACAATTCGCAAATTTTGCCTCGATAATGATTGTTTTTTTTAACTAACTGCTTTTGGGTTTTGCGTGAAGGACAACAATACCAAGCAGACCATTCTTTCTGGCACTAATTCTGGAGATCTATACACTTTGTCATTTGTTCCCAGTTCCCGCTTAAACACTTTGGCGTTGATTGGTGAACAAGCAGATTCTTCAGTTTGGCAT
Source organism: Adenophora triphylla var. japonica (assembly GCA_022495995.1). Classification (NCBI taxonomy): domain Eukaryota; kingdom Viridiplantae; phylum Streptophyta; class Magnoliopsida; order Asterales; family Campanulaceae; genus Adenophora; species Adenophora triphylla. The sequence continues at coordinate 470,792 of JAFEMH010000562.1, forward strand.
GCCCGGTTAGGGCACTCTTCTTCTCAGATTTTAGGTTCTCTAGTTAGTAAAAAGCGAATTCCTGTTAGTGGTTCCGTTAAAATAGAGGAGATGTGTCATCTTTGTCCCTTAGGAAAAGCATGTAATCTCCTATTTGAACTTCGTAATTTTCACTCTAGAAAACCATTAGCTTTGTTACATTTGGATGTTTGGGGTCCTTCCCCCCATTGCTTCTATTTCTGGTTATAAATTTTACTTATCCATTGTTGACGATTTTTCTCGTTACGTTTTGTTATTTCCCCTTTATCGTAAATCTGAAGTTTTTACAGTTTTTTCCGAGTTTAAGACTTTCATTGAAAATCAACTGTCCCATAAAATCTCAAAAATTCACACAATTAAGACCATCCAAACGGATGGTGGGGGCGAGTTTATTAATCGACAATTGGCATCTTTCCTTATTAAGCATGTAATTGGTCATCGGACATCCCGTCCTTACACCCCCCAACAAAATGGGGTGGTTGAGCGCAAGCATAGACATATAAATGAAATGGGCCTTTTCCTTCTTGCCCAGTCATCTGTCCCTGAAAAGTTTTGGCTTGAAACATTTACCACCACAGTTTTTCTTATTAATAGGTTGCCTATGAGACAGCTTAAGTATGTCTCGCCCTATGAAAAATTGTGGCGCCGTTCTCCGGACTATCATTTTCTCAAAACTTTTGGGTGTACTTGCTTTCCTAACCTTGTTCCATACAATAGACATAAATTAATGTTGAAATCCACTCCATGTGTTTTTCTAGGTTATGATTCTATGCGGAAAGGTTATAGGTGTTTTGATCCTAAAAGTAGTCGAGTATACATATCGAGGCATGTTTTATTTGACGAGACTCATTTTTACTATGCTACAATGAGTTTTGCAACAGGGTCAACTGGCTCGAGCCAGCCATTACATGCAATCAACCAAGATGTCCATCATTCTGCTGCTTCATCTAAGTCTGGGTCCCTGCCCTCAACAAGCCCATTCACCCAAATAAATGTTGGCATGCCTAGCCCACTTCCTGGTCTGCTTGGTTCGCCTCCTGGTCCAGCAATTGCTCAATCTGGCCGGCCCATGTCACCAGCCCATCCCGACCATCCTAGCACGCCAGCGCCTCCTAGCCCGGTTCCTGGGCCTTCTTCTTTCTTGAGTGCTGCTTCTGGGCCCAACAACCCTTGCAGCCCAATACAACACATACTGGTGCCTCCCTTTGCCGAGCAATCTGGGCTTCCATCACCTGGTCAGCCCACAACACCATGTTCTAGCCTAGTCTGATTCTAATCCATACTCCTCACCATCAGTGCAGCGCCCAACCTCCATTGGACAATACCACATGATTACACGAGCAAAGTCAAGTATTTTCAAGCCTAAAATTATTGCTGACTTTGTTACCAAATCTCCTGGAAAATCCAAACATGTACCAGCCTTCAGTGTAACTACATCTACTTCTCGTTACTTTGAGCCAAAAACATTCAAGCAAGCAGCTCCGTTACCTCAGTGGCAACATGCCATGCATGAAGAATTTTGGCTCTTCAGAAAAACAATACATGGTCCCTTGTTCCGCTTCCGCCTCACCATAATATTGGTGGGAGTAAATGGATATTCAAGGTCAAAAGTCAAGCAGATGGCTCGTTAGAAAGGTATAAGGCTAGGCTCGTAGCTCAAGGGTATACACAACAGGAAGGCATTGATTTTGACGAGACTTTTAGTCCGATTATTAAACCGGCAACCATTCGGATTATTCTCTCTATTGCCCATTCTCGAGGGTGGCCCATCGAAAAACTTGATGTTCGAAATGCGTTTCTGAATGCCATTCTATCCAAAGAAGTTTATATGTCACAACCACCTGGGTTCGTAGATCAACAATGTCCAAATTATGTGCATCATCTTCATCAAGCTCTCTACGGCCTCAAACAGTCACCACGTGCTTGGTTTCACAGGCTGCATGATTTTTTGCTCACTCTGGGATTTTTTAACAGTCATGCGGACTCTTCTCTATTTATTCGCCACCTGCATGGATCGACCGTGGCCATTCTTGTCTACGTCGATGATATTATTGTTACTGGCTCTTCCTCCGCAGTTGTTAATCAGGTCCTAAATGCCATATGTGGCAAGTTTGAAAGTCGTCGTCTAGGTCCTTTAAGATTCTTCTTGGGAATTGAAGCTACTAGGACTAAGACTCATTTGCATATGAACCAATCTAGGTATGCCACTGACCTTCTTCACAAGTTCAATATGCAATTGAGTAAACCAACACCTACTCCTCTAGCACCTGGCATTCCACCATTATCTCCGGCAGGCAAAATTAATGATGCGCGTATCCTCTGTGTGTGAGGTTTTTATGTGTGTGTGTGTATGAGGGGGGGATTGTTATGGGATAGCAACGTAAGGGAATTTGAGTTTATAATGAATTTTGATCTAGGTATTAAATAGTGTGTGAGCTTTTAAAAATAGTTAGGATTTTTATGCAAAATGGTTTGGGGTGAGCAGGTCTTGTGAGATCGTATAACTGTTGGATTTCATAATCGATGAGTTACATTTTTAATTTATAGTAATATATATTACATTTTATAATATGTGTGTTATATATAATCAAAAAGTGTAAAAAATGAGTTACATCTACTATTACAAAGAATTAAATTTTATATTAAGAAAAAATCGACTGACTGTTGAGATGTCGAATTGCACAGATCTCAAATTCGAGTGGATACCTTACCGTAAATATTCATTTCGTCTCGAAATACATGTAATTTTAGGAGTTAATTTTTATTAATACTTAGCTATTATCTTCTTTGTTTTTGTATATATCAACTACCACTACTAGAAAATGTAGTTTAGGTGACAAATCTAAGGTAACAAACATTATTTGGTCACCTAAAATGACATTAGGCGACAAATAAAAATTTGGTCACTTAAAATAATATTTTGTGGCCATTTTTAGGTGACAAAAAAATTAGTTGCCTTAAGAAGGTTTTAAGCCACCAAATGTAACTTTAGTCACATCAGGTCATCTTTGGTAACGAAATCTTTGGTGACTAACAATATAGTCCCCTTAAATAAAAGTTTACATGACCAAAAGTATTTGGTCACCCAAAGTAAGTTTTAGGTGACTAATGCTTTGGCAACCAGTATGTTTGTCACGTTATAAATATTATGTGACGAATTGATATTTTGGTTACGTAAGAATATTTTTAGATGACTAAGGAATTATGACAAAAAATATTGGTCACCTTACAAGAACTTTAGGTGACTAGCTATGTTTGGTCACTAAATAGGTGACTAATACAACAAACATTGTAGTCAACCGTACTTTGGTCATACCTGATGATGCTAGGCTGACTAAAACTTCGGTAACCACAATAAGGTGTCTAAATTTAGGTGACAAACTATTGGTCACCTAAAGTTTCGTCAATTTTACGTGTTGTATTTGGAAAAGTAGAGTTCATTTTATCATGATATTCTCCTTGAAAATTGCTCTCAATAGTTACATCATAAATAGTGTAGTCTTCCCATGTGATCAATAATGTTATCAAAAAAGTCTAGTCCTTGAAAATTGCTCTATATAGTTGATTTGGTAAAAAACAATCAACAATGAAGAAATTAGAACGAAGCTAAGGAGGGTGCAATGGAGTATAATTGGTACAATAATGTAATCTAGGATGGCTCGATCATGTAACGAGGAAAACCCTTGAGATAACTATCTCGCCGGCACAAAACCTCGGGAGGTGATTATGAGCACCTACCTTCCCAAACAACTGTATTAAAAATAGATTACAAGGTAGAAAGCTATGGCGGATTACAAAGTGTTCTTGAGGTATGTGAGTGTAATGCGTGTGTCTCTGTGTTTGTGTCGTGCGTATATCTGTGTTGTCTCCAGCCATGAGATTATATAAATAAAAGAAAAACAGAAAAAATCAAATCCTACCTAACTCCCCTACAATCTCAGTAAGTCATCTTCATCTTGACTTAGTCTTCCAAGCCGTTGAAAGGAGTCTGTTGGCATGTCTTTTTCCACGTGCTTTTTTATCCCTGTGGTTTAAATATAACATAAATAAATAAATAATTTAAGTAAATAATTTTTACCTTGCCTTCGAATGTGAAGATGCTGACATGCTGACAAAAACTTCAAGACGTAGCAATCTGAATTTTACCCATAAGAATTGTCCCAAAAAAACTGCCTTTTAAATGAATTTAAAGGGTCGGTTTTTTCCACTTTGTTCTAGAAGCTCTGCGGTTATTTAATGGAGAAGATACGTGGCGGTTGAGGAGTTAATCTTCAATTAATTAACGTAACTACTCCCAAGATCTAGGGCTTAAAACCGAAATCTCTTTTCACTTTCTCCTTTACCTTTTCCAATCATTTTCATCCGTACTTCTTCACGGCGGTGATTTCTCCATTGAAGGTAAAATCCTTCCCTCCCTTTCTCTTCCCGTTTCTATTTTCAAACATGGTGAAATCAAAAAAAGGGAAAAGTCGCGAAAAATCCTTCGAGTTTACACGAGGAAGGGGGTTTTTCGTGTGAAGGTTTGTTGACAAAACCAGACGAAGAAATCTGTATTTTCAACAACGAACTGATCGAATCTATCAAAGATCGACACTGCTTTCCAGATTCTACCATCTTTAGGCCGTTTGATGTTCTTCTTAGGTCCGATTTCGTTTCCCCGAAATGGGTTTTCTTTTACGAGTATCCCTTTACTCTAGGTTTTTCCTATCCTTTTCCTGCAATGATAAACGAGTTTTTTAGAAAGACTAACCTTGCTTTTGTACAAGTGATGCCCATGGTTTGGAGGATCTTTTCTTGTGTCTTGAGGGTGAACCGTGAGTTTGGTTTAGATATAGGTTTGAAGGAGTTAGCCTTTGTGTATGAACTCCAAATGTTTGGTTCCACGAGATACCTTCTTAAAACTAGGTCTGGAATGAAACCTCTGTTTTTGAAAGTAACTGTAAGTGATAGGGGTTGGAAATCAGGGACAAAAATGAAGAGATTTTAAAATGGCGGTCCAGGCTTGCTAGTGTCGATATCAGACATGCAAGGGAGATGGAAGCACTTCGAGATGATTTGGTAAATGAAACTGCAAAAGCAGTTTTTGAAACTAGAATCCAAATGATTGAGGAATATCAGGCAGGAGAGCATGTGAACTGGAACCTGAATGATGAAAAAGCAGCTTTGCAGCGGATCCATGATGAAAAGATGAATGAGGCCTCCAAGGACTTTGAACAGGCTGAGGATGCCCATGACAGCAACATGGAATGACTTTTTAGGATGGGAAGCATAAAGAGTGGGATGTTGAACAGCAATGTTCCCTCTTGAAGACTTAGGAAGCTGAGGGAGAGCAAGTAGGAGAAGGATCCTCTGCAGCCAAAGGTGATGATATCTTGGATGAAGGAGTAACAACATCAACGGCAGTAGCCACCTCGTGAAGGAACATGGTAAAAAAATTTTGGTTTTGAAAAACTTGGTTTGAAAAACTTTGGTTTTAAATGGGCTGCGTCCCAAAGACAATATTTTTTGGTTTGTAATGGACCCATAAGAGTCAAGACAATATGTTTTTCAAGTGTTGGGTTGGTCCAACACTTTTCACGCTTTCTGTAGGATAAACTTTTGCTTGGGTTTTGGAAAAAACTATCCCCAAGTATCTTTATGAAAAACGTTTTTAGGAGGTTGATATGTTGACCTCTTCGTAGATGGTAACAACTTGCGAGTGGATGTAGAAATCCTTTGCAATTACGTAGATTGACATGTAAATGTCAATAACCATTTGTACTTAGATGACACGTAAATGTCATAACCAATTGTAAAGATCTTAGGGTCTAACACATTGATTGAGTGATGATGGGTAATTCGTATATATTAAACATACGGGCCCACCACACACCTCAATCAAGGTTGACATCGTGCGCTCCAGGCGAGGTGTTTAAACCTTAAAGCGGTGAAAGAAAGTAATTTCTTTAAACCTTTGAAGGGATTAAGTACCTTAAACGGAGGTGAGATAGCCAGTCTCAAAACGGTTGTTTTCACGAGGACTTGGATTGAATTTGAAGACTTCCAGTTCTTGCAAAATAACAAGTTAATGAAAGATTTCGACATCTTTTCTGATGTCATATTTTATTTGATAAAAGAAGATAAAAGAACAATAAAAATACTTTCTAAATAAAGAGTAAGAGATAGCCCGTACCTGATTTAAGATGTTAAGTTCCTGGGAGGATGCTTACATCTTAGTTAATCAATGAGTTCTATTCTAATGCTTCTTGTTTCCTTGCAAAATAGAAACATGTTAGGGGTGGGCGTTAGCTTAGCTAACGCCCCTCCGATGCTTAAGTCAGTAATTATTCAAAAAATTGAATAATAATGGAAACAAGTACTTTTATTGAACTTAGGATAGTAAAGATCGTACCTTGGTTTTATTTGCATTGTAAAATAATCATGTAAACTTACATAAAGTAGGTTTTGAGATGGATCGCGTTCCAGCTTCTGGGAATCCTTGCTCCCTCTAGAGTTGATAGCCAATAGGAACCTTTGCCTGCTTCAGCATCCACTAGGTATGGCCCTTCCCATTTGGGAGCCAGCTTTCTAGCATTAGGTTCTCTTGTATTTTGAAATACCTTCCGCAGGACTAAATCACCAATTTGGAATTTTCGTAATCTAACATTCTTGTTGTAGGATCTTGCAATCTTCTGTTGATATGCTGCTATCCTGATTTTAGCAAGGTCCCTCAGTTCGTCAATGGTGTCTAGATCGTGACTTAGGTTGGCGTCATTTTGTTCGTGTGTCACCATCTTGAATCTGGCAGTGGGGATGACAACTTCTGCCGGGATGACCGCTTCTGCTCCAAACACTAAAGAATAGGGAGTTTGACCTGTTGCGTTCTTTGATGTGGTTCTATCTGCCCATAGGACAAAGGGAAGCTCTTCTGCCCATCTTCCTTTCTTTTAATCTAGCCTTTTCTTTAAATTATTGATGATTATTTTGTTGCTTGATTCTGCCTGGCCATTAGCTTGAGGATGCACAGGTGAAGACGTTACCATCTTAACTCCCCACCTAGCAAGAAAATCTTGGGTCTTCTTGCTGATGAATTGAGAGCCGTTGTCACATATTATTTCAGATGGGATGCTAAACCTACTAAATATATTTCTCTTAATGAAGGATATGACTTCCTTATCACGAACTTGCACATAGGATTCGACTTCCACCCACTTAGAGAAATAATCAGTCATAGCAAGCAAGAAAACTTTCCCCCCAGGAGCTTTAGGCAATTTTCCCATTATATCCATTCCCCACCTCATGAATGGCCAAGGAGAGAGGATTGGATGAAGCAATTCTGCGGGCTGATGCAAGATGTCGCTATGCTTCTCGCAGGAATCACATTTCTTGGCAAAGATGGCAACATCTTGGCGCATTGTTGGCCAGTAATAACCCATTCTGAGAGCCTTTGTATATAAGCTTCTGCCCCCAGAATGGTTACCACATGATCCTTCGTGTAACTCTCTCAGAACTTCTTTGGCTTGGTGGGCTTCGAGACATCTCAAATATGGGCCTGCAAATGATTTCTTAAATAGCACATTATCTATTAATATAAATCTTGAAATCCTTACCCTGAATGCTCTAGCATTCTTTTCCTCATCATGGATAGTACCATCTTGAATATATTTGATTATTGTCTTTGTCCAAGATATCTCCATCTGACTGTTTGGAATGTCCGCATCTATGCGGAATAATTCTAACCTTTCCATAGCAGGAATGTCAAGATGTATGATTGGGATATTAGTCTGAGATAAGTTTTTGAAAGCTGATCCAAGATTAGCCAATGCATCTGCTTGAGAGTTATCTTCTCGGGGTATTTGTTCGAAAGAGAATATTTGAAATTTGCTTGCCAAAATTTTTACAATGCCCAAATAAGCTGTCATCTTGGCATTTTTTGCTGCATAGGAACCGTTAAAATGATTTACAAATGAATCACTATATACCTGTATTGCTTTGATGTTCATGCCTAGAGCCACGGATAGGCCCACGATTAAGGCTTCGTACTATGCCTCATTATTAGTGGCTTTAAAATCACAACTAATGGCCTGGGGTATGATGTCCCCTTGTGGTGACTTTAGGACAACACCTAGCCCTGTGCCCCTCATATTAGAAGCACCATCTGTGAATAGAGTCCACATCCTCAGGATGTCCCCATCTTGGAGTTGTTGGACCTCAAGTTCTACTTCTGGTTGCATACTTGGACTAAAGTCTGCCACAAAATCTGCAAGTGCTTGTGATTTTATTGCTGTTCTAGGCTCATATTTGATGTCATAAGTGCTTAACTGAACAGACCACTTGGCCATCCTTCCTGACATTTCTGGTTTTCTCATCACACTTTTTATTGGATAGTTAGTACGAATGACAATAACATGAGTTTCAAAATAATGCCTTAACTTAATTGAAGCAGAAATTAAAGCTAATATTAAATTTTCGAGGTGTGAATACCTGGTTTCCGCATCGAGCAATGTTTTACTTACATAGTATATTGGCTGCTGGATGCCATCTTGATCACGGACCAGGACGGCACTAACTGCGGTTTCAGAGACAGCTAAGTAGACACACAATGGTTCACCTTCTTGAGGTTTTGAAAGAAGGGGAGGTGTTGACAGGTACAGCTTCAAATCTTGAATGGCTTGTTCATGCTTATCGGTCCACTTGAACCTAGAATTCTTCTTTAAGATGTCATAGAATGGCTTGCATCTGTCTGAGGATTTTGAGATGAATCGATTCAATGCTGCCACCTTCCCTGTCAATCTTTGAACATCTTTTATGGATTTGGGTGACGTTAAGTTGATGATTGTTCTGATCTGCTCCGGGCTTGCTTCTATCCCTCTTTGTGTCACCATGTAGCCCAAGAATTTCTCGGACTTTATGCCAAAATTGCACTTTGCTGGGTTCAGCTTCATGTTGAACTTGTCTAGGATGTCGAACGCTTGAGCAAGATCTAGAACATGATCTTCAGATTTCTTTGACTTTATTACCATATCGTCGATATATACTTCCATAGTGTCCCCAATTTGCTCCTTAAACATCATGTTGACTAGCCTCTGGTATGTAGCACCTGCATTTCTTAGTCCAAAAGGCATTGCAATGTAACAATAAATACCTGTTGGGGTTATGAAGGCGGTATCTTCTTGATCGGATGGCTCCATCTGGATTTCTTTGGAATCCACGAAGATGCATCCAGGAAAGTCAACACTTCATGCCCAGAAGTGGCATCCACCAAAGTATCAATGTGTGGTAAGGGAAAAGGATCTTTGGGACAAGATTTGTTTAATTCTGTGAAGTCAATGCAAACTCTCCATTTTTCATTCTTCTTCTCTACTACCACCACATTTGCTAGCCATATTGGATATTCCACCTCTCTGATCATCTTAGCTTTGAATAGTCTATCCACTTCTTCTTGAATGATAATATTCCTTTCCTGTGCGAACTTTCTTCTTTTTTGGTGGATCGGTCTGAAAGATGGATCGATGCTGAGTTTGTGGGTGATCACATCTTTACTGATGCCTGTCATATCTTCATGTTTCCATGCGAAGCTTCTAATCCTGCTTTTCAAAAGATTAATAAGATCTTCTTCTATTTCTGCTGGAACATCTTGGCCAACCAACACCTTGAGATCTGGGTTTGAAGGATCTAAGAGTATCTCCTTTAAATCATGCTCCTTCGCCTCCAGAACCTCACGGGCCTTTCTCTGTAATTGCTATGCCATCTTAGGGGTTGTTGATGCCTTCATGGATGTCATATAACATTCTTTAGCTGATTGTTGATCACTGTAAACCTTGACAACTCCCCAAGTGTAAGTGCTCCAATTTGAGTTGGTAGCTTTTTCGTTAGAAAATTAACGAAAGTTCTAACATCCCTAACATTTCTAACAATTCCTAACTTTTCTAACAAAGCAAGGGTAAAGTAGGCATTGCTATTTGAAGATAAACAAGGAAAAGAATCTCAAAAAAGCAAAAGAAATTGAAAAACCTCGAATTGGCAAGCTGAAAAACAACAACCAGTTTGAATTTTCTGAAAATATTCCTCCTGTCCAAAGTCTGCACTGTAGCAGATGAACAGTGCATGCCTGCACACAGATCCACGCGGATGAGTTTGCTTCTCACAGTGTCCTATAAATTGAACCCTCCTCTCTTAGTTTACACAACACAATTCACTCACAGCAACAGCACTCTGGCGAAAAATAGAGAGAAAACAGTGGGAATTCACTTGAATTGCCACCATTTTCTCTTGAATCTTTCCCAAATCCCACTCACTCAAAACATTTTCAAATCACTCTCATACATACACTAACCCAAGCTTAAATCACCCCTTAGGAGGAGGATTAGAGAGAAAACATAGATGACTTCATTATTATCTACTTGTTTTCTCTTTGACCAACTCTAATCACAAACCCTAAACACATTCAAACCCTAAACACTTTCAAGCCTTGAATTCATTCAAACACAAAACACAAAGAAGATAGGTATAACCTCCTTCTCCTCACCCTAAAATTCTTTCATCCATGCATGCATCTCAAATTTTGAAGATGTAATTTGTTCATTTCTTGCATTAGATCCAAGAGGATCACCATGGAAGTTCATCTTCATGGATGATCCTCTACAAGGATCAACATTACTTTCAAAGTGTTTTTACTTACTTGAAAACACATTTTCAAAACCCTAAAAATCATTTTCATACATCAAATCTTGATTTCAAAGGTTAAAATTCCCCTTCCCAAGCAAATGAAGTGCTTAAAGTCCTAATGTACCCCAAGGATAGCTTGATATAGTAGATCATCACTAAAATGTTTAGTGATCACTAATCAAAGCTTAGGTAAATGGGGACAAGCATGGATGCCAAACCCCCTTTAAAATCATGTTTTTCTTCAAGAGAAAGTTGCTGTCCAGTAGCCTTTCTCTAAGACCTCTGTCCATGGTCTAATTTTTTGGACATACAGAAACTTGGAATTTGGTGTTGACTACAAAATAATTTTTGTATCCAACATCTATATCTTTCCAGACATATTTTTACTTTATTTTTTTCGTGAGTAAAACTCCCTTTTTAAAATTATCTTTTAAAGGTCAGTTCATCAGTCTCTGGAAATCCAGATTTCACATCTGAGATTTCCAGAAGGTTTTGGTCCCTCAAATTATCTCCAAAATAAAAAATTCTTTTACAGAAATATTATTTAAGGTGTATGGAACAACTTTCATTCTCTGAGTTTCCTCAGATTATGAAGTTTTAAAGCCCTTAAATCCATTTTAAAATCAAGTGTCCACTGCCTTTTTCATTCTGGCAGAATTGGTTTTCAACTTCAAAAGGTCTTTTGAGTCCCAAAACTCAACCCAAAAATCACACCAAAAATCATGGAATTTGTTCAAAGTCTAATAAAGAGTTCCCAATTTTTAGTTTTCTCAGTTTCAATTTATTTTGGCCAAAACACACACACACACACACACAAATGATTTTTAATGCTTGGAAGACTCGTTTTTACGAGGCATTCCGGGGGAACACTAACGTTCTTCCCGGCGTGTAACGTGACCTCCGAACCCAAATCTCTAATCTCGGGCATTTTTCAATGTTTTGGCCCTTAAAAAAAAAATGGCGTGGCGACTCCGTTTGATTTCAAAAATCGGGTACATCACACCAAGGTGTCGGCATCTTGACACATTGGTGATAGGTAGATGGTACAGCCTTCATCCCATGGATCCATGGTCTTTCCAAGATTACGTTGTAACAAGTTGCACTATCAATTACACAGAATTTCTCCATGGAATTGATACCCTCGACGTAGACTGGAAGTGTAATCTCACCCACTGTACTTTTGGTCTCTCCACTGAAACCCACGAGTACTGAGGTCCTTTTTACAATGCTGTCTTCAGGGATCTTCATTTCCTTCAGAGCATCTAGCATGATGAGATTCACAGAGCTGCCCCCATCTATTAGGATACGCCTGACCTTGCAGTTGGCTATTTGAAGTGCAACGACTAAGGCGTTATGATGTGGGTCCATAACATTGTCCCGGTCACTTTCTTTGAAGGAGATGACATCTTGAGATGTGAGCTGCGACATCTTGGAGGATCTCTCGGGTTTTTCATCCTTAGCTTGCTTAGTGAATCTCTTAGCTGCTGAATAAGAAGTATCACAAATATCAGAACCACCACTAATAACATTAATTACCTTTGTTACCGGTGAGGAGATTGTGGTCTGGTTGCAACGGGTTCTTTGTTCTCCATCTTGGTCTTGCGGTTCCCAAGGAGCTCTTTAAGATGTCCCTTAGACAACAGGTAACTAATCTCTCTCCTCAAGGCGATGCAATCTTCGGTAAGATGTCCAAAATCTTCATGATAGGCACACCATTTGGATTTGTCCTTCCAGTCGGATGACTTGTCAGTCTTTCTAGGCCACCTTGCTTTATCTCTAAGATTGCTCATTGCACACAGAATACCTGAAACATCCACAGAAAAACAATAATCAGAAATTTTAGGAGATTCAATATCATCATCCCCATCATCTTCCACATGATTGACTTTGTTATGGTCATTTCTGTGGTATGGTCTAGATCTGTTCTGTCTTTGGTGAGATGATTCTATCTTCCTGTCAGGATGGTCATATGTTGAAGCTTTATCAGGATTCTTAGATTGCTGCATCTTGTCCTCTTCCAGCCTGATAAATCTTAGGGCCCGATTTCGGATATCTTCCATTTTCTTGCACGGGTTCATCACCAGATCCTCATAGTAAGGGGAGTCCTTCTTCAGGCCCATTTTGAAGGCTTTCACAGCTGTTGCCATGTCCAGGTTGGGGATCTCCAAGACTTCTTTATTAAACCTATTAACAAAGTATTTTAATGCTTCATTGGGTTGCTGAGTGATACGATAAAGATCGCTGGTGAGCTTTTCAAATTGCCGACTGCAAGAAAATTGATTGTTGAAGAGGTTGACAAGCTGAGCGAACGAGCCAATAGAACCAGGAGGTTGACGGATCAGCCACTTCAATGCCAGGCCTACCAACGTCGAACCGAATCCTCGACGCAAACAAGCTTCACGAAACTGGAGCGGGATACGAACGATCTCCATTTTCTCTTGGTAGTGAGCGACATGCTCTTCAGGATCAGAACTTCTGTCATATAACTTCATGGCAGGAACGCTGAATCCTTTCGGGATGTCAACATGTGCAATTGTTGGAGTAAAGCGAGATTGATTGTAACATGTTGGGGAGACTTGTTGGATAGGCGGGGTGACACCAGGCACATTCATGATCATATCTCTCAATTCCTGAAGCTGATTTGCAATGTAGGTTCCTGCAAAAGGGTTAGTGGTACGAGTAGTATTATCTAAAGCAGAACTAGTATTGAAATTAATGAAAGGATTAACATTATCTGCAGAGGATGTTCGAATGGTGCTATTAGTGAAGATAGGCCCTTATGGAAAAGTCATCCTGTAGGCACTGCTGGCAAAGGGTGTCGACATCGCCACAGAGGTCGTAATGGGAGGAGAAGATGTCGACATCCTGACAGATGAAGCCATTGGAAGAAATTCGTTGAAAGTTTGAGAGCTGTCCCCAATGTTGAAATCGAGAACTCTAGGACGGTAAGGAGAGACATTATCCATTCTTTTGGAGAGTAACTCCTGCTCTTTTTGCACCTGGATCAAGCTTTCGGCTATCAAGGAGGTGCTATTCTGTTGACGGTCCAGTTGATTCTTCATCTGCATTAACATACTCTTGATCTCGAGATCAGGAGATGGCGACATCTGCTTCTTGCCAGAATTCACAGGAGGAGGAGGAGGCAATGTTTCTTGGCCTCCGGTTGTCAACCGATTACTAGTTTGAGGATTCACACTGCTAGGAAGGGTTTTGGTGACGACGGAAGTCAAAGGTTGGGTAGACATGGTAGAAAACGTAAGAATTTTGAACCAATTAAAAAACCAATGGCCCCTCGGTGGGCGCCAAACTGTTTTGGTAAAAAACAATCAACAATGAAGAAATTAGAACGAAGCTAAGGAGGGTGAAATGGAGTATAATTGGTACAATAATGTAATCTAGGATGGCTCGATCATGTAACGAGGAAAACCTTTGAGATGACTATCTCGCCGACACAAAACCTCGGGAGGTGATTATGAGCACCTACCTTCCCAAAAATTGTATTAAAAATAGATTACAAGGTAGAAAGCTATGGCGGATTACAAAGTGTTCTTGAGGTATGTGAGTGTAATGCGTGTGTCTCTGTGTTTGTGTCGTGCGTATATCTGTGTTGTCTCCAGCCATGAGCTTAAATAAATAAAAGAAAAACAGAAAAATCAAATCCTACCTAACTCCCCTACAATCTCGGTAAGTCATCTTCATCTTGACTTAGTCTTCCAAGCCGTTGAAAGGAGTCTGTTGGACATGTCTTTTTCCACGTGCTTTTTTATCCCTGTGGTTTAAATATAACAGAAATAAATAAATAATTTAAGTAAATAATTTTTACCTTGCCTTTAAATGTGAAGATGTTGACATGCTGACAAAAACTTCAAGACGTAGCAATCCTGAATTTTACCCATAACAATAGTTACATCATAAATAGTGTAGTCTTCCCATGTGATCAATAATGCTATCAAAATAGTCTAGTCATGTCATTGCAAATTAGTCTAGTCATGTCTTAATAATTTCATCAAAATCTTCTTTACAATGATGAATGAATATCTTTTTGGGTGACGAATATTTTAATTTTTTATTTTATCACCTAAATAATTTCATACTCTATAAATGATCTCTTAGATACACCATTCTTATATCCATCCCTTTAGTCTATTTGTTTTTCATCACCAGTTTTATATTAATCTTTTCTTCTAGTTTTTTGTAGTTTATCACTCTCTCTTATAATGAATAATAGTTGGATGCATCTTTCCAATAATAGTTGCAATAGCACATACTCATAATTTTTCTGGCATGATCCCATGTCCGTGCCTTAACTGCAACAACATCCTCTTTCAATCTTTCCCTGATGTAAAATTCCATTTGTTACAGAAGGGGATTATGCATAATTATATGACGTGGACCCTTCACGGTGAACGTTACGATGGTGCTTCGACGTCATCACAATCTCAGTCGCAAGAGCAGCATTTTTTTGATGAAAATGACCAAGTGATGGGCATAATAAATGATGCATATCCATTTGCATCAATGCATCATAATATTGTTGATTAGGGGCTAAACAATACCTATAGTCAAGAGATCTTGTACTATGAAGAACTTATGCAACAAGCCTTGCAAGAATTGTACCCAGGTTGCACAAAAATTTCTTCACTTACTGTCCTTGTGGAGTTACAACATTACAAAGTCAAATCTCGTACAGCTAATTGCCAGTTTGATGATTTTCTTGATATGATGCGACATATGCTTCCTGATGGAAATACACTGCCTCATGATACACACAGAGCATTCAAGCTATTAAAGAAGTTGGGGTTGGGTTATAAAAAAATTCATGCATGTCCAAATGATTGTGTATTTTATTATAAGGAATATGAGTTTTTGAATATATGTCCCGTTTGTGATCACCCAAGATACAAACCTAGTTCCAGTTACAAGAAGAAGAAAGTTCCACACAAGGCCATGTTTTACTTCCCACTAACACCGAGATTACATCGGTTATACATGTCTTCGCACACTGCAAAAGACATGAGATGGCACAAAGAAGAAAGGGTGGATGATGATGTTTTGAGGCATCCTGCAGATGGAGATGCGTGGAAATCATTTGACGTTGACTACCCCGGTTTTGCATCAGAACCTCGAAACATAATGTTAGGTCTTGCTACCGACGGATTCAATCCATTTGGAGATATGAATTCAAATCATAGCACCTGGCCTGTTGTTATAGTTCCATACAGCCTACCGCCTTGGAAGTATATGCGGAAAGAGTTTACAATGCTAACTTTGCTTATTCCTGGTTATCCTGGCAAAGAGATAGATGTCTATTTGTGACCATTAATTTATGAGCTCAAAGAGTTATGGGTGAATGGTGTGCGCACTTTTGATAAGTATTCTGACACACAATTTACTTTGCGGGCCATGCTTATGTGGACTATGCATGATTTCCCTGCTTATGGTCTTACTTCAGATTGGAGCACTGGTGATTATAATGCATGTCCGGTTTGCAAGAATGAGGTAACTTCAAGTTGGGCTGCTAGAAAGGTTTGTTTTATGGGCCACCGTAGATGGTTAGCTGCTGATCATCATTTACGGTATAACACTTCCAAAGATGATTTTGATGGCAAAAGAGAGCTCCGTGCACCTCCTCATGAATGGTCTGGACAACAAATTTTAGACCAACTAAATGAGCTACAATTTCATCCATTTGGAAAAATCATAGTTCTAATGTACAAAGAGCAGAGGAAAATAGCATTTGGACAAAGAAGAGTATATTTTTTGATCTCTCGTATTGGTCAAAGTTGAAACTCAGGCATAATCTTGATGTCATGCATATTGAGAAGAATATACGTGATACTCTTGTCAACACTATTCTTGGCATAGAAGGAAAGTCAAAAGACACGCCCAATGCGAGGAAGGATTGAATGGAGCGGGGATTAAAGAAATGCTTGTGGTTGCAATTAAGACGTGGTATGTGGATAAAACTTCATCTTAATTTTACAGTTAAACCAACACATAAGAAAGAAATTTCTCAATTTCTTTCTTCTATTAAGTTTCCTGATGGGTATGCGTCGAATATATCATGATGTATAAGGAGAAATGATGGAAAATTATTAGGCTTGAAGATTCATGATTGTCATGTGTTAATGCAACGTTTGGTTCCAGTTGCTCTACGAGGTTTTCTTCCTCATGCAGTGTTAGAACCCATTTGTGATGTACCCGATTTTTCTTTGGCGCCCGACAAAACCTTTTGGGAAAAGTTTTAAGGAGAAAATATTTTTCTTTGAATGGAATTAATCTTTATCGGACTTTGAAAAATCAACGGAGTCGCCATGCCATTTTAGTATAAGGGCCAAAACTTTGAAAAATGCCCAAATTAGAGAAATGAGTCCGGAGGTCACGTTACATTTCGGGAAGAACGTTTGGCGTTCACCCGGAATGCCTCGTATGACGAGTCTTCCATACTCGAAACTTTGTGTGTGTGTGTGTGTGTTTTTTTTTTGAAAAAAGATTTTGAATTAAAAGGGGTTTCTGGAAATAAAAGAAGTCTAAGTGACTTGTAGACACCCCGATCTCGCACCACCCAATGGACCTTGTTAATTGGTCTAAACCCTTATAATTGACCTAGAACCTCGATTTGGCTACGCGGGAAGTCCATTCGCCTTATCGGTGGATGATATGGAAAAATGGAGTCCAAATTCTTAATCAGAATGAAAAATCGAGTAAACGGACATATTTACAAAAATGCGAACCTCAGAACCCCGGACCGAGGCCCGGAACGTCAAAACAGTCATTTACCGACCATTTTGTACATTAAAAATCATATTATGATATTCCTTGCTCATTAACGAATTTCAGATATACCAGATCGACCGCAAAATTATTTCAAGCAACTTTGACGTTTGGCTCGCGGACAATCGAGACATCGAAGTGCACACACCCGAGTAGTTGCGAAACCAAATTCTTTAGCTATATGTGACAACTTTATCTTTGGCTTGCTGAGTGTGACAACCTTATCCTCCAACATCCGTTAACCTACAAGCCTAGCTAGATGGCCAGCCCATTTGATTCCCTCCATTTGATCCCATCCTACAACATTATCTTTCATCTCCCCCACAGTATGTACCCCAATCTGGATCACCCTCTTCCGAACACACGGAAAACACCGCAGACTCACACAAACGCAGTCTCGAAGACCCGTGACACTCAAAAACCTCAAAATCCCCAACCAAACCAAGGGAGGGACCTTTTTGGGACAAAAAAGGACAAAAGGACTTTTTAAAAATTTTTCAAAAATTGGAAAAGCAAACATGGTCCGTACGGACCTCTTTGTTGCAATGATTGCTGAATCCCCTTAAAGTCCAAGATATTCCCTCAAATCCCGGAAGTAATAATCACTCACCTACATGGTTGGTCCGTACAGACCTTATTGCATGCAAGGTTGGTCCGTACGAACCTTATTGCAACCAGACACCATCATGGCTGAATCCTCTTAAAGTCTACATATTCCCTCTAATCGAGGAAAACCAAAATTCTGGATTACCTGGAAGGTCCGTACGGACCTTCTTGCAGTTTTCCCATGGCTATAAATAGAGGGCTCCCCCTCCCTCATTTCACACATCTGCATCTTCTCTTCTCTCCCTAAGCCTTCAGGCTCCCTCTCTAAGACCCCTCGGGGCACTCCCGGTCCCTTTCGGTTTCCTCCGGGGCCTTCCGAGCTCCCTCGCGGTGCTCCGAAGCCCTACCAAGCGCTCCCGAGATGCTCCCGCGCTGCCCCGAGGCACTCTCGAGGTAATCTGAGGCCCCTAGTGGTACTCCGAGGCCTTGCCTGGTCTTTCCCGAGGCGTCCCGGCCCTTTTCGAGCCAAACCAACGATTCCGAGGCCCGTCGAACCTCTGCCCGAATCCAACCGGCGATTCCAACGCACGCCGAACCTCTGCCCGAATCCAACCGACGATTCCAACGCACGCCTAACCTCTGCCCGAATCCAACCGACGATTCCAACACACGCCGAACTTCTGCCCGAATCCAACCGACGATTTCGACGCACGCCGAACCTCTGTCCGAATCCAGTCAAAGATCCCTGCGATCCCAACGCATGCCGAAACTCTGCACGAGTGCACACTTGACAATCCTGAGGCACGCCGAAGCTCTGTCCGCAAACAACCGGCACATCCCGAAGCAATCCTGGTCCGTCCCGGAATACTATTCCATCCTCAAACACTATTTCCCCGCGGAAGACAGACACGAACCAACATTGGTAAGGCTTCCTTCCTACACTATTTCAATACATTTCAATAAAGCAGTGTACAATGTAGACATCCGATACAGCATGCATTTTTAAAAAAGCACAAACACACACACAACAGTTAAAGAATATAAGGAGTACCGAAAGACTCGTTTTTACGAGGCGACTCGGGTGAGCTCTAATATTCTAATATTCTCTTCCCGAGGAGTCATCTGACCTCCGAACTCAAAAATCTCATCACACAAAAAAATTATTTTTAAACTGATGCCCTTTTTCAATGTTTTGGGCTTAATAAAAATGGCATGGCGAATCTACAAAAGCGAAAACACATCGAGACACCTCCAGCCGCAAAACGGAATAAGCCAGATGCTGGGGCGCGATCGAGCTGCCTATCGGATCCGGGCGACCTCCAAATGCGACAAAATGCGAGATGCCGGGGCCTCCGCGCGCGAGCCGGATCGCGGGTAATTTCAGTTGGCGACTCCGCTGGGGACGTTTTGTTTTAAAAAAAAACTTTTAAACAAAACAAAAGATTTTTTTTAAAACAATGATGAGGGTCAAACTTTCATTTTACCCTTTCTTTAACTGTTGTGTGTGTGTGCATGTGCTTTACTTTTTATTTACAAAAAAAAAATTAAAAAAAAATGCATCAATATATATCTGTGTACATATATTTAAATTTCTTCAAAAAAATTCTATTTTACTCAGAAAAAGAATTTTAGAGACCGCACACTACTCGCACTGCTGCCTCGGTTACACCGCACGCTACTCGCACTGCTGCCTCGGATACACTGCACACTACAACCCTTAACCCGGGGTGGTCTTAGTTGCAATTCGTTTGGCCTTCATACGCCTCTCGGACGCGCACGGGATCATTCCAAACATCCAATCCTAGCCAAGCATCAACCCTGCACGTTCAAGTCTTGAGTCACACTCTATCCAGACTCGGTTGGTTTTTACCCAGTCCGTGTCATACAAGCCTGGATACATGTCCCATGCCGGCCATTTTCTGAGTCAAAGCTCGGAACTCAAGATCCCTTGCGCAAGCAAAGCGATAAAAGGTCATGCTAAAATCTTGACCCGATCTTGATTTCCGAAGCTACACCCAGACGATGTTCTGTCCCGGATATACATCCATGCTCACATGACACCATGTCATCAAGCCTTTAATACGTCAGCCATGATGATATGACCCAGCCAACGCCTAACGTCACAGATCCCTTGCGCAAGCAAGGTAAAGAGAGGTCATGCCGAACTCTTGACCCGACCTTGACTCAGGTGCCGGCTCGGCTCACTATTCACATGGCTAACGCATTAAAACGAACATGACAGGCTCGGTCCTTAGGTTCGATTTTTCTTTTTGGGCCGGTGGAAACTGCTTGCCCTATAGGACCCTCGCCCGGGGCTGTCCACCCTGGGATGTCGAAATACAGGTGCAAAACGAGGGGCTTATAGGCGCACAGATGGTCTCCACTGACCCAGGATCTAGCATAGTTGCGAAAAAGAAGAGCAATCTTTTCCAACATACCTAGGACTCTGAGAAACATGTTTTAAGTAAATTAAAACAACAAAAAAAAAGGAAAAATAAAAGAAGCGGAAACTGCATGTCACGTGAGCTTTCCCCCTTTTGTCCCAAAAGGCCTTCCCGTGTCTAAACCTTACCCATCACCCTCATCCAGTGAACCAAGAGTGATCGAGAATACCCGGGAACTAATCTCCCCGTGTCAAAGCCGCAAGGTCCAACATCCTTCCCACCGCAGTCACTAGGGCAGTCCGTCAACTCCCCATGGCTAAGTCGGTGGATAACAACGTGGAAAATGGTACCTTACCCCCGAGAAATTTCCCAACATTGGAGGAAGTTTGGCAATTCATCATGGCTCTTGAGAAACGCCAAGGCGAACAACAAGCCTGGATCGAAGGTGCCATGCACCACTTCAGAACATTAGCCACCCCCCAACTACCTGGGGCTTACAAAGACATGCCTGCTCCTGTAGCTTCTAACGTCTCTCATTGTCTCCTAGAAGTCAACCTATTGCCCTCGTACGAGCCATGCAGTTACGACATAAAGACACAAGACCCCCTGGGGGAAGACATGCCAGCATCCCGAGGTCCCAATACCACCGCCGAACAATGAACACATCTGGTGGGACGTCTTCGATTGCACTGCTTGTCTGGAAATGGAATTCCAAGATGAAATGAACAAGGGCCGCCCTCGAAGAAAGAAGAAACCCTCTTCTCAACAAAAACTGAAGAAGAGATATGAATCCGGCGACCCCACAGTCGGAACCCTTGGAGAACCATCAGGAAAGTTTGACTACTACGTCATCTACTCCAGCAAATCTCCTCAGCCTAGCTCTGCACAAGGCCACGACAATGTCTGCTCCATGATCAGCTGGGATGAGCTCCGCGCTGCCACCAACGGCCCGAAGGTCCAGATACCTCAACCCCTGTCTTGGAAAGATCTCAAAACCACTGTTGATGCTTCAACAAAAGTAATGCGGTCAATGAACTAAAATGCGCAGTATGGCCCTTTGCCAACCAAGGCCCTCTCACTACAGAAATAGGAGAGACTAGCAAAGCAGCAAAGCCAGAGGTGAACGTTCTGACGCGTTCCGGTCAAATCCCGACGAATCCTCCACGGGCAGACAAAAGGCCAGCCATACCTGAGCCACGAACTGAAAAGGGGCCCTACGCCAAAGAAGCCGAAACCCTTGACCCGAAGGCTGAAGATCCTATCTTAACTTAGCTCAAACGTACTCAGGCTAACATCTCACGCTGGTCCTTACTCACTTCATTTTACCCGCACAAACTCAAGTTGGAGGAAAGCCTAGCTCAGACCATGGTTCCCATCACCGTGACACATGATGAAGCGGTTCAGATGATCGGCAACATTCATTACAGCAACATCATCACTTTCACGGAGCTCGACCTCCCAAAATTTGGGGCTGACCACAATGAGCCTCTCTACATTACAGTTCAGCTGGACGAGCGCCGTCTCCCTCGGGTCTTGGTTGATGGGGGATCATCCATGAACGTCCTTCCATCCAAAATGATGGATTTGCTAGGGATCAAAGCAACTGATCTGAAACCATCAACTCAGGCAATCAGGGCCTATGACTCAACGTCTCGCCCAGTCTTGGGAATAGCCACCTTGAACCTGTGGTTCAGAAAACAGATGGTCCCGGCCGACTTCCAAGTCATCGACATCCCGATCACATTCACTGCCATTTTGGGACGCCCTTGGCTACACCAGATCAATGGGGTGGCATCCACCCTCCATCAGTGCATAAAGTTCGTCCAAGGAACATATCTTACCATCATCTACGGTGATAGCATAGTCACCGAAGGAACCGACACAAGCGGCGTCCCAGTCTTAGAGATCTAACACGAAAATGATGGCATGATGCTGATAGGGTTCACCATCGAAAGCCCAAAGGCCCAGGTGTGCCACATAGACATGCCTTTGATCTGGGACCAGATCCCTCCCCCGATGAAAATGATGAAGCGCATGAACTACATCCTGGGGCTTGGTTTGGGAAAACGCCATCAGGGTACCCAACAAATCATCAATATCAAAGAGCAAAATACCCTCCATGGCCTGGGATACATTCCAACTCCCGAACGCTATGGAAGATAGAAAAGCTGCACGGAAACGCTCCGCCAATGGCAAAAGAGGCTTGCACGCAATCTCCGATCTCCGCCCTTACAGCTTCGACATGATCAGGTACTTTACAAAGAAAGCCGACAGTTTGAACGAGGACACAGAAAAGGGAACAGAGCTGATCAACGCCAAACAAAGCTGGCTGATAACCATGGACAAGCTCCAGCGGAACCTGGCAAGATTCAGAGGCCTCAAGCCAAATCCTGTCAGAAGAGCATTTCTCGATGCACCAACTCTGTCGGGACCCACGACCACCACTATTCACAATGAACTTTGGTTCGGGAAAGCCCCCTTTTTGGCAGAAGAACTCGAAAAACTCTCTGTCAACACCCCTGCCCCCAACAAGCGGGACGAGTTTGCATTTGAGCTAGCAATGCCCAAGACAAGAGCGAAAGACTCCGCAGACAATGCTTGGAACGAGCCCCTGCTCCACCTGCTCTTCAACGAAGAAATCGAGATGCCAGACCTAATCGATTTTGTTTCTGATAACTCTATGATAGCCATGATCGGGAATGGTGACACAAAGCCTTTCAAACCCCACCTCCTATCAAGCTCCTTGCCACTCAATAATTGGGCCACCTTCTCCGGACCCACCGCCAGCAAAAAGGACATGATCGAACAACTTGGTCTGACCCCTCGAGTCCTAGAGTCCAGTGTCAAAGCCCATCCTGAGTCTATTATATTTGAATTTGAGTCTCTCGAGTCATCTGATGGCCTCACGCCAGAAGATTTCGAACTCATTGCCAATAATGTATTCCCGTATGCTCTTAATGAATGCTTAGATCTTTCCGAGTATCCTCTCATTGCATCTTTAACAACTGATAAATTAACTAACACACAAACGGTTAATAATGATTCACTTGATAAAGAAGCAGACACATTAAACGAACAATACATTAAGCACATCTTTAAGCATGTTGTCAAACGAGAGAAAAACCGGGCCCAAGCCACTGAGGAGGTTTAAACTAAAGTGAATTTGGGAACTTCTGAAGAGCCAAAAGAGACGCAAATATGAAGTTTCTTCACCGGCACAGAGCAAGACGCATTGACTGCACTGCTCAAAGAGTTCGTGGACATGTTCACTTGGTCTTACCGAGACATGCCCGGATTAGATCCAAACATTGTAGAACATCGGATCCCCTTGAATTCCGAGGCTAAGCCCATCAAGCAAAAGCTACGCCGAATCAAGCCAGAATGGTCTTTACAAGTCAAAGAAGAGATCGAGAAGATGCTCCGCGTCGGCTTCATCAGGGTGATCGAGTACCCCACATGGCTCTCCAACATAGTCACGGTCACCAAGGCCAACGGAAAGGTGCGCTGCTGTGTGGACTTCCGAGATCTCAACAAAGCAAGTCCCAAGGACGATTTTCCACTACCAAACATCGACATGTTGGTGGACACTACAACCAATTTTGAGGTCAAGTCCTTCGTGGAAGGGTTTGCCGGCTACAATCAAATCAAAATGGCCGAAGAAGATCAAGAAAAAACAGCCTTCACAACCCCCTGGGGAACCTACTGCTACACAGCGATGCCGTTCGGACTAAAGAACGCTGGGGCTACCTACCAACGGGCAGCAACCGCCCTCTTCCACGACATGATCCACAGAGAGATCGAAGTGTACGTCGATGACATGATCATCCACTCAAAGGGATCAGATGGACAACACCTCACAGATCTGAGAAAGTTCTTCGATCGCCTCCGAAAACACTCGATGAGGTTAAACCCTGCCAAATGCACATTCGGGGTCAGCCGAGGCAAAGTCTTGGGATACATGGTCACCAAGCGAGGCATCGAGGTTGATCCTCAAAAGATCAAGGCCATCATCGAAATGAGACCACCGCAAACTCAAATAGAGGTGAAAAGCTTCATGGGCCGCCCGCGGATATCGCCGCTTCACAATCAATTGACCTCCATGTGCGAGCCAATCTTCAAACTAATGAAGAAGAATGCCGACGTCGAATGGAACTCAGAATGCCAAGATGCCTTTGAAGAAATAAAGGCGTACCTTGTGAGTCCTCCGATTCTCTGTCCTCCCCACGAGGAGAAGCCACTGTTGCTATACCTAACTGTGACCGACACCGCAGTTGGAGCCATGCTCTGTTAAGAAAAGAAAGAGTCACGAGTCGAGAACGCCATCTACTTCGTCAGTCGAAAGTTTCAAGGCAGCGAACTCAACTACTCAGCCCTCGAGAAAACCTGCGCAGCTTTAGTATGGGTCATCGGAAATTACGACACTACATGCAGTCGCACATGGTGCACTTGGTTTCCAAAATGGACCCAGTCAAGTACCTCTTCGACAAACCATCTCTGTCAATGAGGCTCGCCAAATGGTCTTTCTTCTTAGCGAAATTTGACATCAAGTACGTGAACCAAAAGTCAATCAAGGGACGGGCAATGGCCGAACAACTGGCTGACTTCCCAACCAATGAGGCTCGAGGCCCCGAACCACAATTTCCAGACGAAGGAATCTTCGCACTCGAAGGCAAAAATTGATGGTAACTGTTCTTCGATGGACCAGCCAACAGAAAAGGAAACGGCATCGGTATGCTCTTGGTCGATCCCAAGGACGAGCATACCCCAATTGCCATAAAGCTCAATTTCGAGGTAACCAACAATGCCGCCGAATACGAAGCCTACGCCGCCGGACTACAGGCCGCACTCGAAAGGAACGTCCTGAAACTCGAGGTCTATGGGGACTCAGCCCTAATCATCAACCAAGTATCCAACAAGTGGAAAACCATAGACCCAGGCTTGCTAAAATACCACGCCTGTATGGAGGACCTCATCACACAATTCGAAGAGGTCACCTTCCACTACTTGCCGAGAGACCGAAATCGGTTTGCAGACGCCTTAGCCACCTTGGCTTCACTCGTGGAAATCCCCGAGGGAAAAGCAATCAAGCCCTTCAAAGTCAGACGAAAGGAAATTCCAGCCTACTGCTGCGAGATCGAACCAGAGCCCAAGCCCATCAATGAGCCATGGTATAATCAGATCTTCCAATACCTCAAAAATGGGGAAACCGCCTTCACGAACGAGGAAGGTCAACGCAGGGAAGGATTCAAAGCCAAGAGCATCATGGCCCTAAAACGCCTCGCCTCTCACTTTGTCATCCTTGGGGACATGCTGTACAAGAAACGCTACCAAGGACCACTCCTACGCTGCATCAGCCAGGAAGAAGCAAGCGAGCTCATGAACGAAGTCCACAATGGGGCTTGCGGTCCCCACATGAACGCCAGGGCCCTAATGCAAATCATTCTCAGGATAGGCTACTACTCGATCTCCATGGAGGCAGACTACATCCACTTTGTCCGAAGCTGCGAGAAGTGTCAACGGTTCTCCAACCTCAATCATCTACCTCCTCACGATCTCTACTACATGACTAAACCCTGGCCCTTCGTCACTTGGGGAATTGACGTCATCGGAAAAATTGCTCCGCCAGGCAGCAACGACCACGAGTTCGTTTTAGTAGCCATCGACTACTTCACCAAATGGGTCGAAGCCAAGTCCTACAAGGTGCTCACCTCCAAGAAAGTCGCGCATTTCCTCAAGGAAAACATCATCTGCCGATACGGCATCCCGAACGAAGTCATATCAGACAACGGCTCCCACTTCGAGGGAGAATGCGACAGACTGCTGGCCGAATTCAAGATCACATGCCACAAGTCTTCTCCCTACCGGCCACAAACGAATGGCGTCGTAGAAGCAGCAAACAAAACCCTCGAATGGATCATCCGAAAAATGACCACCCGAGGACGAGATTGGCCCGAGAAGCTGCACCTTGCACTTTGGGGCTACCGAACATCAGTCAGAACAGCCACAAGAGAAACCCATTCGCCCTGACATATGGGATGGAAGCAGTCCTTCCCATTGAACTGGAAATTCCTTCACTACGAGTGCGGCTGGAAAATGAAATCAATGAAGTCGAATGGCTCCGAAGCCGACACGACGAATTAGCCCTGCTAGACGAGCGACGACTAAAGGCCATGGAACACGTCCGAGCCTACCAAAGCAGGATGGCTAGAGCTTTCGACAAGAAAGTCAAGTCCCGAGACATCAGGGAAGGCGACCTAGTACTCAAAGAAAAGCCTCCCACTCGAACCAACCCACTGGGAAAATGGGAACCCACATGGATCGACCCTTTCGTGGTTCAAAAGATCTTCTCCGGAGGTGCCATGAAGCTGACAGACCTAGACGGCAATCCCTTCATGAATCCAGTCAACGGAAGCAAACTTCGCAGATACTTCGCCTAAAGAAGAACAAATGTGCATCTCTTGGCACTCCATGTAGTGTCGAACTACGCAGACCTGAGCCCTATAGTCCGGGAAAACGTAGGCAACCTTAATTGGTCCGGTCTAAAAACACACAAAAAAGTCAAAAGTTAGAATGTCAATCAAGACCTCCATCAAGCTACACACTTTCCAAGATCATGCCAAGTCAAACGACGGCGGCAACATCAAAGGACATCCGAAGGTCACTCAACGTCGAACGACTGACCCATGTCAACTTCCAAGCCAGGGGCTTGTCTTCGCCCTCACGTGCTTCAAAAAAAAAAAAAAGAGCTCGAGCAAAGGCTCTAAAAAAAAAAAGCTCAAGCAGAAGCTACAAAAAAAATAAGCTCAAGCAGAAGCTACAAAATAAAAAGAGGTCAAGAGCCCGACGCCAACAAACAAGAGGCAAGGAAGTTACGGAAAAGACCGTCAAAACGACTTGTCAGGGGATCATCCAACCTCTCAGCCAAACACAAAGCCCAAGCAAAGGGGATTGTTGTCAAGGCCCAGGCTGCTTCAGTTCGCAAATGCAACAAAAAAAGTCCAAAGATGGACGCCGCCAAGGTTCACAAAAGAAACAAAAGCGAACAAGAGATCTTGCGTCTCGACAAAGCATTAAAAGTAAATCACAAATTACTAACGATTACAACATTTCTTGTTGAGTTCAAGCACGGTCTACTCTCAAGTTCACAACATGCTAAAAGACAGCTTAATACATTTAACAAATAATGTGTTTGTAATGCAATGAATGGATAGCTAGGAGGTCATTTCGCGCCATCTGCGCTTGTCCCCTCGCCATTCTCCCCTTTCTTCCCTCGTCCCCGGCGAGTCTTCTTTCGCTCCACGCGAGCCATCTCTATCTCTCTCAGTCCGAGATTAGGGGTCCTCCCCGTAGAGTCAAACAATCCAGCAGCTCTCAGGGCTTCACTCGCCCGTGCTTCGGCTCGAATCTCCTCCCTGCGAGTCTGCAAAAGGGGACCTCTCCCCGTCAGTCGGTCAACTCTAGTCTCGTAGTCAAACAAAGTGTCTCCCGTAACATCCTGAGAGTCAGACCAGGCTTCGGCACTCCTAAGGCAATAGCTACTACGGCAATCGGGCCCCAGAATCGCTCCACGCCTGCTCCCCAAAGCCACTTGGGACTGCCCAACACGCTGCTCATACCAGGCCAGGTACTGGGTAGTCAATACGACACTCTCCCAACGTCTAAGGAGCACCACAGGAGGGAAAGCGGAATACTTCCATGCCCTCAGAAAATACAAAAGAGCACCTGGAGCGGCCATACAAAGAGGAGCAACCTCCGCAGTAGCAAGGTCATCCCAGCCCAACAAAGGCTCCTGCTTCATCCCGAACTGCCGGGAAACAAGCGACGGAATATAGAAGGAGGACCAAGATAAACCTGGAACTCTGACCACATAGGACCCTTCCTGAAAGGCCCTCCTAGTCTCAATCCTCCAGTGCGGAACCCACCAACGGATCTGATGCGTACCAAGCCGTGCCATCCACCTCTCCCAGGCGGACTGATCCATATCCAACACAAGAGGTCGCCGAGCAAATGACCAAGGGCTAAATGACGTCGGAGCCTCGGGCATGGCCTGAAGTCTCTCTCGCAGCCACAAGGTGAGCAAAGCAGGGCTTCCCCCTCTCATGAACCGATCCCCAATCGCCAGACGGTCAATACCATGAAGAGTCTCCCCCAGCACCAACGGGACAATATCCTCTCCAGCTCTGTAGTGTCCAACCACATCTAGCAAAGCGCCATCACAAACCCCAAGGGAGCTGACCATGAAAAGCGTCGCTATCACGCACAAGGCAAACGCATCCCACGAGACATCACTCTCATCATCAATCATAAACCGCTTCGGCAGCGCAGAAATGTCAATATGACCCGAATCAAGGATCATGTCCTGCACTTCTCCCAACGAAGTCCGAAGAAAGCATTCAAGCTTCACACTCACGGCAGAACCGCCAATCAAAGGAAGCGAGATGGCCTCCACCTCCGGTCCTCCAATCAAAGCCTGAAAATCCTCGAAGGTGGGTACCATCTCATTATAGGAGAAGCAATACACATGCCTCCTAACATCCTAAAATTTTGCGGCAGCCCGTAATAATTCCCAATCAGGAACCAACTACTTAAGGGACCAAACCGAGCAAAGTCGAAACCTTACCTCGAAAGCCCGCCTCTGATGCCTCATACGGTGTCGCATCCACATTTTCAGCCGCTCAAGGAAGTATGCTTACCGCTTCTGCGGAAGCCTTGGCAAAATTCGTGAAATGTACGAAGAATCCATGGCAAAAATGGAGGTTCCTAGAGAAAATGGGGAAGAAAGCTCGAAATGGCTGCAAATGGGGAGTGGGGAAAGTCCAGACATCCGGAAAATACTTATCCCTTCCCAAAAGCAAAGGTGATCCATACGGACCTCTTTGCATCCCAAGTTGGTCCGTACGGACCTTGTTGCATCATGGCCCCACTTTCCCAGCAAATAGTACAACAACCACTGTTCCCAGCATGACCTTTCTCCAAACTGCCCAAACATTGGCCAAAACCATTTTCGGCAAGCATACACTACCCACAAACGTACTACCAGCCCACGTGGCATGCACAAATAATAAAATAGCAACAATTCCTAGGACAATTCCCGGGAATCACAAAGTACGGCATTACATCTTAAAATAAAATACTTTGCGGTGCAAATGCGAATGTTTTATTACAGGTACACATAATGTCTGTTGCTAAACAAAAAAAAGAAGATATGGAAAGAGGGAAAGCAAATGAGCCCTAATCTGACTCTTCATCATCATCATCAACATCCTCAAGCGAGAAATCGGGCACCCCGGCAAACTCGCCAGCCACACCCTCGTCGTCGACACGAACCCCTCCCGGGTGGGTACTCAAAATACTCGGAAGGGTCAAACCTGGCAAAAGGATCGAAGAAGCCTGGCTCTGATGAACTCTCTCCCAGCATCCATGCTATGCCGCCCCCGAGAAGGTCCCTCCAACTACTGCCCCGGCTCAACCCTCGGCGGAGGAACGTCCACAGAATGCCTCGAAGGCATCGGCTCGTATGCCGGCACACGCCTTGAAGACCGGCAAGACAGCTTCCCCGCCAACTTCTTCGCAAAGGACCGCATCGCCATATAACGGAGGGTCAGCGTGTCGAAGGCTCTCCCCGGGACCTGCACAAGTAAACAGCCAAAGAAACGCTCAGCTAAAGAGATACATGCATACAAAAAGAGAAAAATACAGAAAAGATGCCAAGACGGAAAGGAGTAAGCATACTCACCGGCATATCCGGGTCAACCCGGTAGGCAGCTGGAGCCTGCTCAGGGACAGGTGCCGACACCCTCCGCCTCGATGAATCCCCACGAACATATGTGAAATCCGGCCCAGGCACCGGAACCTCTGGGGGACCTGGCGGGCCATCCTCCTTCTCCCTCGCCAACACCTGTGGCGTCCTCAGCTTCCTCCTAACGAAGGACCCATACTCCTCACAAAACAAAACCAACCACCGGCCGTCATCGTAAGCCCGGATTTCGCCCACTAAACGGCAACTCAAACACCGGCCTTCATCGTAAGCCCGGATTTCGCCCACTAAATGGCAACTCAAGCACCGGCCGTCATCGTAAGCCCGGACCTCGCCCGCTAAATGGTAAAGCAAGCGCAAAATGAGCCAGTACCTCTAAGCACAAATATCAAGGCACAAAATGCCTCCAAAATGCCAAACGGTGAATCAACCACCGGCCATCAAAGTAAGCCCAAAGTCACCTTCTCAGCGAAAAAAAAGCCCCTACAAGGCCACAATATCCCCAGCAAATGAACACCGACAGTCAGCATAAGTCCAACCTTTCCCCAGCGGACAAAACGTGAGGCATCCACACCTCTCATAATCAAAGCACAAGGTAGCCACGCCTCCGCAAACCGCAGTCAGAAGACGAATCAAGTCCTCATGCATGACATACCTCCAGCCCGGAAGGCTTTAAATCACTCAGTCCGGGAGACTGCATAAATCAGCCAAACTACTATCTCCAGTCCGGAAGGCTTTAAACCACCCGATTCAGAAAATCGTAAAATTTCCATCTCAGGACACCACCATGTCCTCGCAATCGACCTCGGCGGTCACCACATCCTTAGGGCACCACCATGCCCTCACATCATATTAGGACGGGACACGTCCTCCTATACCACAAGCCGATCTTCTCGCAAGATTACCCATCTTCTCGTAAGATTAACCGATCTTCTCGTAAGATTAACCATCTTCTCGTAAGATTACCCGATCTTCTCGTAAGATTACCCCATCTTCTCATAAGATTACCCATCTTCTAGTAAGATTGCACACCCAGGACGCCTCCACGTCCTTACCTTCGACCTATACGGTCACACTGAACGCCACCACGTCCTTACCATCGACCTATGCGGTCACCCAGGATGCCTTCACGTCCTTGCCACCGACCTATACGGTCACCCAGGATGCCTCCACGTCCTTACCATCGACCTATACGGTCACCCAGGATGCCTCCACGTCCTTACCATCGACCTATACGGTTACCCAGGACGCCTCCACGTCCTTACCACTGACCTATACGGTCACCCACAGGATGCCACCGCACCCACACACAGAGTTCCAGTCAGAGGACATCTCACATCCTCGTACACAACAACACTCACCCCACACACGAACTACGATCAGGCTTGATTCCTGCTAGGGATACGTAGGAATCCTATCACAGGGTCCAGCCAACTGACCTAAACGGTCACACAACAAGACACCGCCATGTCCTCGCAAACCAACCTACACGGTCACTTCCTTTCCCAGCACGCGATCCAGATTAGGACCCTTATCTTATCGACGACCCCACTTCCTCCATAAGTGACGTCGTCGAGGGGCTTCTGTAAGTACCCCAATCTGGATCACCCTCTTCCGAACACACGGGAAACACCGCAGACTCACACAAACGCAGTCTCGAAGACCCGTGACACTCAAAAACCTCAAAACTCCCAACCAAACCAAGGGAGGGACCTTTCTGGGACAAAAAAGGATAAAAGGACATTTTAGGAATTTTTCAGAAATTGGAAAAGCAAACATGGTCCGTATGGACCTCTTTGTTGCAATGATTACTGAATCCCCTTAAAGCCCAAGATATTCCCTCAAATCCCGGAAGTAATAATCAATCACCTACATGGTTGGTCCGTACGGACCTTATTGCATGCAAGGTTGTTCCGTACGGACCTTATTGTAACCTGACACCATCATTGCTGAATCCTCTTAAAGTCCACATATTCCCTCAAATCGAGGAAAACCAAAATTCTGGATTACCTGGAAGGTCCGTACGGACCATATTGCAGTTTTCCCATGGCTATAAATAGAGGGCTCCCCCTCCCTCATTTCACACATCTCCCTCTTCTCTTCTCTCCCTAAGCCTTCAAGCTCCTTCTCTAAGACCCCTCGAGGCACTCCCGATCCCTTTCGGTTCCCTCCGGGGCCTTCCGAGCTCCCTCGCGGTGCTCCGAAGCCCTACCGAGCGCTCCCGAGACGCTCTCGCGCTGCCCCAAGGCACTCTCGAGGTACTCTGAGGCCCCTCGTGGTACTCTGAGGCCTTGCCTGGTCTTTCCCGAGGCATCCCGACCCTTTTCGAGCCAAACCGACGATTTCGAGGCACGTCGAACCTCTGCCCGAATCCAACCGATGATTCCAACGCACGCCGAACCTCTGCCCGAATCCAACCGACGATTCCAACGCACGCTGAACCTCTGCCCAAATCCAACTGACGATTCCAACGCACGCCGAACCTCTTCCCGAATCCAACCGACGATTCCGACGCACGCCAAACCTCTGCTCGAATCCAGTCAAAGATCCCTGCGATCCCAACGCACGCCGAAACTCTGCCCGAGTGCACACTTGACAATTCCGAGGCACGTCGAAGCTCTGTCCGCAAACAAGCGGCACATCCCGAAGCAATCCCGGTCCGTCCCGGAACACTATTCCATCCTCAAACACTATTCCCCCACGGAAGACAGACATGAACCAACATTGGTAAGGCTTCCTTCCTACACTATTTCAATACATTTCAATAAAGCAGTGTACAATGTAGACATCCGATACATCATGCATTTTTAAAAAAGCACATACACACACACACAACAGTTAAAGAATATAAGGGGTACCGAAAGACTCGTTTTTACGAGGCGACTTGGGTGAGCTCTAATATTCTAATATTCTCTTCCCGAGGAGTCATCTGACCTCCGAACTCAAAAATCTTATCACACAAAAACAGTTTATTTTTAAACTGATGCCCTTCTTCAATGTTTTGGGCTTATTAAAAACGGCGTGGCGACTCTACAAGCAAAAACACAGCGAGACACCTCCAACCGCAAAACGGAATAAGCCAGATGCCGGGGCGCGATCGAGCTGCCTATCGGATCCGGGCGACCTCCAAATGCGACAAAGTGCGAGATGCCGGGGCCTCCGCGAGCGAGCCGGATCCCGGGTAATTTTACCCACTTCACTCCTCCATGGTCAAAAAACACAACAACAACTCCCATCTTCTCTCTAAAATCATCTCTCTAAACTCTCTCAATATCAGCCCCTATACCACCATTAAACCACCACAAAACTACCACTAAACAACCACAAAAACCACCACAAACCAACACACCAACACTACCTCAAAAAACACTTCAAACACAAACTCAAGCATAAACACATCTTCAAACTCCTTCAATCAACTCTTCAAAACAAATCAAACAAGTCTTCCCTTGGAGACAAAGGAATCACATCTTCTCACCTTGTAACTAGGTAAGGTTTCAACTCTTGTAATAGCTACAAAATGTAGAGATTTTATGTAAATGGTTTGAGGTCTAGTCATTCAATGGCTAGACCTCCATGTTGATGTTGAATCCAAGCTCTCTTTATGAATCTCTATGATTGTTCTTATTTTTCTTCCCATGAGAATTTGTATATTCTAGTTTCTTGCTTTATTTTAACATGTATCCATGACTCTAGAGTGCTTGTATGAGTTTTGATGGTGTGTTTTTGGAGTAAAAAGCATGAAAAGTAACTTTGTTCTTACAAGTATACAATCTGTCCACTTGCAAATCTCATGCTTCCATCCATGTTTCCATTCATGTCTTATGCTATTTAAAGGGTCTAACATCTTAATAACATGTTAAACTAAGTCTAAGTCAAGTTTCATTCCTTGGATCCATGTCTAAGTTGAGTTCTGATGAGGGTATTTCACTTGTTTTACTGCTGTCTGGGAATCCACTGTTTTGACCTTCATGACTTGTTCTTTAATTATCTCTCTCAAAACTAGTCCTGTTTAGATGATTTCGAGTGTATATGAAATCCAACTCATAAATAAAACAGAAAATACTTTTCTTGGATTTTTTGGACCAATGGAAGACCCTCTTTCTATTTTTTCTTTAAAGGCTTTATGTCCAGATTGTCAGAACCCCTGTTTTGAACTTGAAATGTCAGAGGTCATTTGACTCCTTAAAACTCATCCTTAGGACTTGATGTTTTGTGTGATTCTTTATCATCATATTTAATTTAAAAGTCATTTTGGGTGTTTTGTAAAATTACCGTGCTAGAATGCTCTGTAAACATGTTCTTTGTGTACATTGCTCTGTTTTTTGTCATCTGACAGATTTGTAGTTCATGTTGTGGTGATCTGTTTGTCATGTAATATGAGTCTAAAAATCATCATAAAATTCTTGAGGCATGTTTTATGTGTTGAGAATAAATTCCCATTTTTTATTCCAGATTAACCTCTTTTTTGTATGAGATATGCAGGCCCGAGTGGGGCAATAGTCCCGGAAACTGCAAAGAACTCCGTCCCTCTTCTTTTCCTTTTTAATTTAATTCATTTGGGATTTGTCTCCCAATTTGTATACAACCCCCCATGTAATTACTTCCCTCCCCCGATTACATTATTTTCTTCTTTTTTTAGGCTCAAACCATTTTCCAAAACCGAGTGGGGTCCACCCAAACCGACTCCCTTTCGTGTAAATAAACAAAGTATACTTAGACTACAAAGACGTCCTCGTATATAATCACCACTTTTTTTAAGACATAGGCAAGGCAATTAAAACCAATCTAGGATGGCGTGCATGTTAGAGACCGAAAGGGCGAAGAGGGTGCCTATCACCTTCCCTTCTCGTAACTTAGCCCCCGAACCCACTTCTTTTCAAAACAAAGGTTTTATCTTCATTTTTCCTAAAATAAAATGGGGTGGCGACTCTTCTGATTTTCAAAACTCAAAAGGGTAACCATTATGAGAAATCGAGTGCATTCGACGCACATATAGCACGAGGGAAACTCGCTGTTTTCGCATGACGACGGGATTCGTCTCGAGCGCGGGCTCTCACAGGACTGGACTGAAAACAGTCTGAAAAATAGTGACTAAACTGGAAAATAGAAGAAAATGGAATCTGTTTGCAGATGACAATGTCATCCGCGTGGATGACTTTGTAGTGCAAGTTCATCCGCGCGGATAGGGCTGCAGTGTCAATATTTTACAGTTTCTTAATCAGTCACTGTAATTTCCAGAAACTTAACTAGATTTACAGGACTTGACTGGAATTTGTAACTGAAAAAATAGAAAATAAAGGGATGTTTGGATTTTTGGCATCCATGCTTGTCCTCTCTTTCCCTAGACTTTGATTAGTGGTCATTAGTGATGAATCCATTTAATCAAGCCATCCCGGTGGTACATTAGGACTTTGCAAGCATTTCATTTTCTAAGGAAAAGGGGGATTTTGACATGGAAAGTAAATTAATAAGAAAATTAAGTCAAGATGTATCAACTTTAGAGGAAAATCTCTAAGGTGGTCACAAGAAGGACCATCCTTGAGACCTATACTAAAGTGTATCTCATACATCTTGTGTGACCTAAATATGCAAGTCTTAAGGATGTTCATCCCTGGAAATGGTTCCAAGGTGAACATCTTAGACTATGGGGGGAGGGACATTTACAAGAAAGTAAAGACTATGGACCCCTTGGAGTGATCATCTATAGAGATGGACTCCAAGATGACCACATCCTAGGTCAAGTAAACAAGTATAAGCTAGGAATGTAAGGGGGACAAGGGAAATACATAATAAAAATGTGAACCCTTATAGAGAATCATCCATGGAGATGAACTCCATGGAGATCCTCTTGGATCCTTGGAACAAAGAGGGAAGGGAGGTAAACAACAAGTAAACCAACTATTCTACATCATTTATGTTATGAAATGTATGTATGAATGAAGGAGATTTGAGAAGGGAGAGCAAGGTTTTATCAATGTTTCCTTGGGTTTGCGTTTAGGGTTTGAAGATTTCAAGGTTTAGGAGTGGTTTTGGAGTGGATTTGTGTTTGGTTTTGGTGTTAGATTTGTGGAGGATGAGTGTTAAGGGCTGTTTTGAGAGTGAATTTTGACAGAGTAATAGTAGGAATTTTTGACCTCATTAAACTGAGGGGAATGGCTGTATTTATAGGTTGGCTGGGGTGCAATCTCATCCGCGTGGATGACTTTGTAGCTACAATCTCATCCGCGCGGATGGGATCATCAGCGTGCCTGTTTTTTGCAGAAAGTTGTTTTGTCTATTTCTATTTAGTCAATATTCCTTTTTTTATTGGAAATGACAAATTCTAGCGAGGTCCTATGCCATTTTCTTCTTCCTCATTCAAATTGTCTAAATAATGTCCAAAATGCCCCTAAATGATTATAAATCATTAATTTGGGATGACAGAACATTAACGACCCAGATTGGGTCAGTTACAGTAGTCCCTCGGTGACGGTACTTCCAGGGGAAGTGGGGTCATCGACAAAAGTGAGGATCCTAATCTGGCGAGCATTTATCTAGATGGGCGAGGAGGTGACCGAGGTGGTCGGATGGCTGGACCCTTTTAAAGGATTCCTATGTATTTCAGGTGGTAATCAAGCCGGTCGTAGTTCAGATCTTGCAGGGGAAAGGAGTGACCAGGGTGGTAAGATGAATGGTCCTCTCCACAGCATTTTCGTTGCCGAAGATAGACTCGACTAACGAGGGTGTTACCGAAGGTAGACTCGACTAACGAGGGTGTTGCCGAAGATAGACTCGACTAATGAAGATGTTGCCGAAGATAGACTCGACTAACGATGGTGTTGCCGAAGTTAGACTCGACTAACGAAGATGTTACCGAAGGTAGACTCGACTGACGAGGGTATTGCCGAAGATAGACTCCACTAACGAGGGTGTTGCCGAAGATAGACTCGACTAACGAAGATGTTGCCGAAGATAGACTCGACTAACGATGGTGTATTTTAACACCGAAGACTTGCTTTGTTGCTTAGCTAGGGAAAATTCAAGCTTACGATGACTGTCGGGGTTTATCTGTCGGGGATATATATTCTCTGTACGGGCTTACAACGATTGCCGGAGAAAAGAATTCAGGGTTACGATGACGGTCGGGAAGAGGATTCAGGCTTACGATGACAGCCGAAGTTGAAAATACAAAAGGAAATGGACTTTCGTTAAGAAAATTGGGCTTACTTTGGAGGCCGAAGTTGAAAATGCGGAAGGAAATGGACTTCCGCTAAGAAAATCGGGCTTACTTTGGAAGTTAAAAATACGAAAGGAAATGGACTTCCGTTAAGAAAATCGGGCTTAATTTGGAGGCCGAAGTTGAGAATGCAGAAGGAAATGGACTTCCATTAAAAATCGGGCTTACTTTGGAGGCCGAAGTTGAGAATTCGGAAGGAAATGGACTTCCGTTAAAAAATCGGGCTTACTTTGGAGGCCAAAGTTAAAAATGCGGAAGGAAATGGACTTCCGTTAAGAAAATCAGGATTACTTTGGAGGCCAAAGTTAAAAATGCGGAAGGAAATGGACTTTTGTTAAGTTAATCAGGCTTACTTTGGAGGCCAAAGTTGGAAATGCGGAAGGAAATGGACTTCCCTTAAGAAAATCGGGCTTACCTTGGAGGCCGAAGTTGGAAATACGGAAGGAAATGGACTTCCGTTAAGAAAATCGGGCTTACTTTGAAGGCCGAAGTTGGAAATACGGAAGAAAATGGACTTCTGTTGAGAAAATCGGGCTTACTTTGGAGGCCGAAGTTGAGAATGCAGAAGGAAATGGACTTCCGTTAAGAAAATGGGGCTTACTTTGGAGGCTGAAGATGGAAATACGAAAGGAGATGAACTTCCGTTAAAAAAATCGGACTTACTTTGAAGGTCGAAGTTGGAAATATGGAAGGAAATGGACTTCCGTTAAGAAAATCGGACTTACTTTGGAGACCGGAGTTGAAAATACGGAAGGAAATGGACTTTCGTTAAGTTCCATTGAAGAAGTTAACTCATGTTAAGTTTCTGTCAGACCAGGGATCTGGATGCTGAGTGCCAGGAATTAAAAGGGCAAAGTAGGTTTTTTTTTTACCTTACAATCTTATCCGCGCGGACAAGGACAGCAGGGCGACGGGTTCCAAGAGCAGACAGGCGCCGTTGTCTTCCTCATTGTTTTCAAACATCAGCCAGCCGAGAGAAAGAGAGAGAAAAGTGAGAAAATCTTCCATTGTTGTCCAAATTCTCTGCCGAGACCTTCGATTTTGAGGCCATGGAGCAAGGGGAAGGAGTTAATGCAAGCTTTCGAGGTAGGGTGAGCAGAGAAGCTGCAGAGAGGCGGCTTGAGTTGGTGAGGATGAATCGCCATTACACGATCTCTCAATCGGTAAACGACGAAGTTTACCCGGACATGTGGCAACATTGGGCCATGGATGACGACCTTCGCATGGTATGACACTCAATTTTGTTGATTTTATTGTCAAAATTGGTTCATGCTAGCGTTAGGGCTTAAATGTCAAAATTTGGGGCTTTTGTTGATTTTCCCTTGTAATGTGAAATTGACAATGCATGTGTTTAATTGAAAGCATGGGTAGTATGAATATGCAATTTGTTTGTAAAAAAAATGAGTAATTTGCATAAGGTGAAAAATAAAGTGGGTACAAATTTACCGAATTTGAGACGGACTCTTGCATGTGAGATTTTTGTGATGAAAACTTGTTCTTGTGCATGCATGTGTGATAACACAATCACTGAACGTGAGAAAGAATACATGCATGCTAGATTTATGCATGGAAAAAATGTGTCCAAAATGGGGCGAAGTTTGTTTTCTCTTTTATGTTTGTGTTCGTGCCATGTTTGCAAAGTAGTATGCAGTTTTATTGATATGCTTGTGCTGTGTTTACCTGCAGGGGAGAGCAGACGTCATCCAGAACAAGTTGGACAAACTGAAGACTCGGAGCTCCGTGGCGCTTGTTAAGCTTTGGGATACTTTGCCTACAGCAGGTAGGGAGGGTTATAGGAGTCCTCGACAGCTTGTGGTTGCCTCTAATCTTTACGGTTTCGTTGAGTGCTTGAGGGGGCTAGTGGGATTGCATAAGAGCAAGGGGATCTATCTGGCTTTGAATGAGAATTGGTGGGATGTTACCCACACATTTCACTTCTGTTGGGGGGAGGCTACCGTGACCCCCACTGACTACGCTGCAATTATCGGCCTGTCCTTCAAGGGGCTCAGCTTAGAGTGGCATGACAGGTATACTGACAGGGAGCTGATGGATCTGTTGGGGATCGTTCCCGTGTCGAGGAAGGGAATGGGCATGGAGTACGCCGTGATTGTTGGGAAGCTGACCGAGAGCATAGCTCGGTATAAGAGAGGGGATCAGACCATATCCGGTGAGTAGATTGCCCGCTGCTTCTGTGGTTTGCCCTTTCCAGCACTTTATTTGGGCATGCTGAGGGCACAGCTGTGTTTGCCTTGTTGGGGCCTAGGTATGTGCTGATCACATTCTGATTACTTAGATTTTGTACATCTTACACCATTCCTTCGACTGTTTCTGATACTTTCATTTTTTTTTGTGCAGTACTCGACCCGGGATGTCGATCAGCTTTTGCGCCAGGTCATTGGGACCAAGAGGTTCATCCGCATCATTGTGACATGGGGGAATGCTCGGGGCTTCGAGAGGACATCACGGCTAGTGCCCAGTGCCTCTGCGCGAGAGAGGTACCCTATTCCGGCCAGCGGGCCTATGCCAGGCAGGCGGTCTATGGAGACTACCCGCACCCAGTCCAAAGAGTCGACTCCTCTCCGGCAGTCGGCAGACATCCCTCTTTCTCCTTACATGGATGGAGCGTTGAGATCTCTCGGGATCACATCATCTTCGGGGGTATGGAGGGACCGAGCTAGGTACAGGGCGGAGCCGGTGAGGCCTCTTCTTCGCACCAAGGAGGTTATGGCACCTTTCAGCCACAGGGGGATTAAGGGACTCCCTTGCAGACCCAGGGGACGTATGGCCAGGGCTCTGACACCTTCTCTTTTATATACGTCTTCTTCGTTGATATCGGGGTACCGTATCGCGGCGTGCCTGCTGATCCTGAGGACACCTATTCTGACACTGAAAAGGATGACGTGGACCCGAGGATGGC
Organism: Adenophora triphylla var. japonica; assembly: GCA_022495995.1. Lineage (NCBI taxonomy): Eukaryota > Viridiplantae > Streptophyta > Magnoliopsida > Asterales > Campanulaceae > Adenophora > Adenophora triphylla. The sequence continues at coordinate 511,054 of JAFEMH010000562.1, forward strand.
TTTTCCAGAGGCAGCTGCTAAGGGACCGAGCACGACTTGGAGAAGAGTTCGGAGGCGCGACAAGGAGATCGCCAGGGAGGATGATCCCGTTTCTGATTCGGATAGTGACTCCGACTGACGGTGAGTGCCTGTTTCTGTTAGGGCAGGAAGAGAGAGAAAACAAATACATTTTATGCACATTATTTCTACTTCTATTTTTTTTTGGACTGTAATAACTAGATTACTACATTATTGTTTTTTTTGTATGTTTTGTTAATTATGCGTTGAATGCAAGTTTCATGAGCCCGGTTTTGTGTTTTATATGGGCATGTATGTGATTTTTGTTGGGATTTTGGATGAAAAATGAGGAATGGGCAGGTTTTGTTTCTGTTTGTCTGACAATGTCATCCACGTGGATGAGTTTGAGGCTGCAATCTCATCCGTGCCGATCAGGTTGGCATCCGACAGGGTTATTTAATTTTCACCTCAGATCTAGTTTACCTCTTCCTCTTCAATTCAAACATTTTCTTCTCCATTTTCATTTTGCTGAAGCTTCGGGCAAAACCACAAATATCCATGGAAAACATGAAGAATTCACCTAAATTGCCAAAGGAGTTGCAAATGATCTTCTTCAACAAGTTCAAGGAGTGGTCCCGAGAAATTATGCATGGAAACAAGGTGTTTTTTTTGAAGAAAGATATAAAATCAAATCCTTGTGGTCTCTTAAGGAGCTTGTCTCGGATTATGACTTGATGAGAGCTTCCGCCGCATTTTGGGACACTCGGAGGCACATGTTTTGCTTCTCTGACAACGAGATGGTTCCCACCCTTGAAGATTTTAGGGATTTACTCGGAGTGCCCGAGGTGGAAGAGGTTGCACTTCCCTTGCCTGGAGGGATGTCTTTTGTCAACAAATTATCTAGCCTTCTTCAAATCTCCCAGGAAGAAGCCCGAGGTATGATTCGAGGACTCGATTACTTTGACATTTCTGATCTCCTGGATAGATTTAGGAGCTTGGGTATGGTTGGTGATTGCTATTGGGATGTGCCACCGGTCTCTGTTGAACGTTGTCGTATACTGCCGATCAGGTCGGGATATTGTTCCCTTGATATTGGGAGAGACCTTTCACGCTATCGACCTGTTGGATACCAGGAAATGGTACATGCACGGGGGAAGCTCGTTTATGCTGTCGATGTGGCTGATGGAGAGGCCGGGAGTCCTGCGGGAGGCTCCACATACATCCAGGCCATGGACTTTTGCCAGGATTATTGTCGAGATTGAGGATCAGGCCTCGTGGGAGCGCTGGATGGCTCAGCGTCGTACCCAAGATATCCGATGGTGGGTCCCGTATTGGCAGATAGAGACTCGGAGGACACTCCAGGATGGATCTCAGGTAGTCATGCTTCCGGGGCTTTGTCAGTCTACCTTCTACATTTCGGCTTTAGCTCTTCGACAGTTCGGGATGGAGCAGATTCCTTTGGAGGGCTGCGATGACAATTCTACCAGGGTGGTATTTTCCATTTCTATGGATGACCCATCTGCCTTTTCCTTCTTTTCCCGGGTATGGAGGTATCAAGTTTTTCCTCCTGTGGTCCTTCTCAGGCGTCCGGAGCGCATTCTTCTGACCACTTGGTACTTGGATTGGTACGAGGGACACATGGAGGAGACTCAGATGGCTCTTATGAGGAGGCATGAAGCCATTGTGGGACCAGAGGATATCCCTATTTCAGCGTTTAGGAGAGCCGAGGCGAGGGCTAGTCCTTATGATAGGAGCGGAGACGACATGTTGGATTATGAGGTGAGATTGGAACGCTAGAGAAACAGGGTTCCTATGGCACCGCCCAGGAGGCAGGAGATTAGGGACGAAGCCCAGGCGACTAGAGCTCTGATAGAGGCGGGCTTGATGGACCCAGCCCCCATGCCGGAGCTAGGGAGGAGGAGGACGGACATCATTCCCATGCCCAAGAAGAACACGAGGCACGGTGGGAGAAGACGGAAGATGAAGAGGAAGGAAGGGGATGTGAGCACTAGTGGCTAGAGCTCCGAGTATCCACTGATCGTCCTTGCATGCACATTAGTTCTTAGTTATTTTATTATCTTTTTTTTTCTTTTAGCTTAGTTGTGAGTTTAAGAGTAGACCGGACTTGAACTCATCAAAAAGTGTTTAACTGTAATGAATATATGGATTGCATTGGAGTTTTTCGAGATGCAGTTATGACTTGATCATCGTGTTGATGACAAAATATGATATTTTTTTATTTTTTTAGACCGAACCGTTTTCGGCTGCCTACGTTCCCCTTTTACAAGAGGACTAAGGGGCTCAGGTCTCCGTAGTTCGACTCTATGAGTTGTTCTCTTTTTTTTTTAGAGGGGATAGGTAGAGAGAGGGACGAGAGAAGTGTAACCCTGTTTTTTACCTAGGCCGCCCTTTCAGGTTTTCAACCTAGTTGGGTATTACTCTTTTAGCACTTTTGAGAGGGAAATGACTCGGTCTTCAGGCATAGTATCTACGGAGCTTGTCTCTATTTACTGGATGCACAAAAGGATTTCCATGTAAGTCTGCGAGTTGCATGGCTCCTCTAGAGAAGATCTTCTGAACTACATAGGGTCCGATCCAGACGGGCTCCTATTTGCCAAATGGATTGATGTGGGTTGGAGGCTTCTCTTTTAGCACGAGGTTTCCTTCTCAGATGTCCCGATGTTTCACTTTCTTGTCAAAGGCCCTGGCCATTCTTGCCTGGTAAGCCCGGGTGTGTTCCATGGCTTTTAAATGACGTTCATCTAATAGTGCCAACTCACCATGGCGACTCTGGAGCCATTCAACTTCGTTGATCTGATTTTCCAACAACACACGGAGTGTGGGGATTTCCAATTCGATTAGGAGCATGGCCTCCATCCCGTAAGTGAGGGCAAACAGCGTTTCTCCTGTGGCAATTCTGACGGATGTTCTGTATCCCAGAGGGCAAGGTGGAGCTTGTCTGGCCAGTCTCTACCTTGGACAGCCATCTTCTTGATGATGTTTTCTAGAGTCTTGTTTGCTGCTTCAACGGCACCGTTGGTTTGGGGACGATAAGGGGATGACTTGTGACTAGTTATCTTGAACTCTGTCAACAATCTGTCGCATTCTCCTTCAAAATGGGAGCCGTTATCAGAAATTACTTCAGCTGGCAACCCGTATCTGCACATGATGTTTTCTTTGATAAAAAGGGTCACCTTCTTTGAATTAAGGACCTTGTAAGACTTGGCCTCGACCCACTTGGTGAAATAATCTATGGCTACCAGGACGAATTCGTGACCATTGCTTCCTGGCTGTGTAACTTTGCCGATGATGTCGATTCTGCAGGTAACGAAAGGCCAAGGGGTTATCATGCAGTAGAGATCATGTAGAGGCAGATGGTTGAGATTTGAATAGCGCTGACATTTGTCGCAGCTTCTCACGAACTGTATACAATCCGTCTCTATAGTGATCCAAAAATAACCCATTCTCAGGATGACTTGCATTAAGGCCCGAGCATTCATGTGGGAGCCACAGGTACCACCATGTACTTCATTCATTAGCTCAGCGGCCTTTTGTTTGCTGATGCAGCGTAAGAGGGGACCTCGATAGCACTTTTTATATAGCGTATCTCCCAAAAGGACGTAGTGGGAAGCCAGTCGTTTCAGAGCTATCATGCTTCTTGCCTTGATTCCCTCTTTATATTCCCCATCTTTATTTTTGAAAGGCACTTCACCGCTTTTCAAGTACTGGTAGTTCTGAGCATACCACGGGTCATTCACTGGTTCATTTGCTGCTTCAATTTCAAAACAGTAAGCTGGGTTTTCTCTTCTCCCAACCCTGAATGGCTTGACTGATTTCCCTTCGGGTATTTCGACAAGAGAGGCTAGTGTCGCTAGGGCATCTGTGAATCTATTGCGATCTCTGGGCAGATAGTGGAAGCTGACCTCTTTAAACTGGGTCACGAGGTCTTCCATATAGGCATGGTACTTTTGCAGACCTGGATCAATTGTCTTCCACTTTTTGGACACTTGGTTGATGATGAGAGCAGAGTCACCGTACACTTCCAACTCCTTGATGTTCATTTCTAAAGAGGCCTCCAATCCGGCTATGTAGGCTTCATACTCGGCGACATTGTTAGTGACCTCAAAATTTAGCTTTACGGCTATGGGAGTATGTTCGTCAATGGGATCGAATAGGAGCATTCCTATTCCATTCCCCTGTCTATCGCTGCCCCATCGAAGAAGAGCTGCCAGCAATTTTCTCCTTCTAGTACAAAAATTCCATCATTGAGAAATTGAGGTTCAGGTCCTTGGGATTCATCACTCTAGAAGTCGCCCAGTTGTTCTGCCATTATTCGCCCTTTCACGGATTTTCTTGTCACATAAGTGATGTCGTATTCAGCAAAAAAGAATGACCATTTTGCTAATCTCATGGAGAGGGAGGGCTTGTCGAACAGGTACTTGATGGGGTCCAGCCTCAAGACCAAGTGCACTGAGTGAGACTTCAAATAATGCTTCATCTTTCCCACTACCCATACTAGACCTGCACAGGTTTTCTCACAAGATGAGTAGTTGAGTTCAATGCCTTGTAATTTTCTGCTCACAAAGTAGATGGCGCTTTCAACTTTGGAATCTTTCTTCTCCTGTGCCAGCATAGCCCCAATTGTTGTATCTGTGATAGTCAGGTATAGCAATAGTGGCTTTTACCAATGTGGTGGGCAAAGGATTGGGGGATTTACAAGGTATGCCTTGATCTTCTCAAAAGCAAACTGGCATTCTGGGGTCCATTCAGTCCATGTGCTCTTAGCTTAAAGATAGGCTCGCAGATGGAGGTTAGTTGATTCACAAAGCGGTTTATGTACTGTAGCCTTCCCATGAAAGATTTGACTTCCATCAGTGTTCGAGGCGGTTTCATCTCAACTATCGCTTTGATCTTTTGAGGGTCTACTTCAACTCCCCGTTCAGTTACCATGTATCCCAACACCTTACCTCACTTTACGCCGAAGGAGCATTTAGCTGGGTTCAGCCTCATGGAATGTTCTCTGAGACGATTGAAGAATTTTCTCAAGTCAATGAAGTGCTAGCCATCGGATCCTTTTGAGTAGACTATCATGTCATCCACGTAGACCTCAATTTCTTTATGAATTGTGTCATGGAATAAGGTTGTGGCTGCCCTCTGATAGGTAGCCCCAACGTTCTTCAGACTAAAAGGCATGAATGTATAGCAGTATGTCCCCCATGGAGTAGTGAAAGCCATCTTGGCTTGGTCTTCTTCGGCCATTTTAATCTGGTTGTAGCTGGCAAAACTGTCGATGAAGGACTTGACTTCGTAATTGGATGTGGTGTCTACCAAAATGTCGATATTGGGCAGAGGTAAGTCATCCTTTGGACTGGCTTTGTTGAGATCCCTAAAATTAATGCAGCATCGGACTTTTCCGTTAGCCTTGTTGACTGTTATGATGTTGGAGAGCCAGGTTGGATACTCGATGACCTGGATAAACCCGCTTTGAGCAGCTTCTCAATTTCTTCCTTTACTTGTAACGACCATTCGGGCTTGATCTTTCTCAGCTTTTGCATAATTGGCTTGACTTCTGGGTCTAACGATATCCGATTTTCCACTATGGAGGGATCGAGACCGGGCATGTCCTTGTAAGACCATGCGAAAATGTCCCCAAATTCTCTGAGTAGTTCGATCAGGGTTTCTTGTTCGGCACCATTGAAAAAACTGCCAAATTGCGTCTCTTTAGGCTCCTCTGCAGTCCCTAGATTCACACGAGTCAAAACCTCCTCGGCAGCTTGGGCTCGGTTTTCCTCTTTCTCGACAACCTGCTTAAAGATTTCTTTAATGTATTGTTCGTTTAGTGTGTCTGCATCTTTATCTAGTGAATCATTATTAACCTTTTTTAAGTTATTAGTTAATTTATCATTAGTTAAAGTGGCAATCAGAGGATACTCGGAAAGGTCGATCATTTCATTCAGAGCAAAAGGAAGTACATCATTGGCTACAATTTCATAGTCTTCTTGCATAAGGCCATCAGACGACTCTAGGGACTCGAATTCAATGATAAGAGACTAAGAGGACTTGAGATAGGTGGACACAAGGGGGGACGAGGGACCAATCTAAGCTTCGTGATCATCTCTTCTTTGCTCGCGGATGGATCGGAGAGAGTCTCCCAATTCTTCAGGGGCATTGTAGACTGCATGACCAAGGCTCGGGGATATGACGATTTGTGTCCTTCCGCTTCAATTACCGCAATCATTTCTTTCACTGAACCCAGGTCGATCAAATCTGGAATTTGTACTTCTTCCCCAAACATCTGCTACAGGACGGGACAATCCCACTCATCTAGAGAGAATTCTGGAGCCTTGGTCTTTGGTACAAGCAGTTCAAACTTAGACTTTGTAGCCTCTTCGACAGTCAGGATGACCTCATTGAGCTTCTCAAACTGTTTCACCAGCTCCGACATTCCCTTGAAAGTATACTCACTTTTCATGGTGGTAGTAGCCCCAGTTATTTTGGGTAAATCGAGAAACATTCTTTGGACAGGGTTAGCTTTGGTTCCCCTGAACTTGCTAAGATTCTCTTGTAATATCAACCAGCCTTCCATAAGAGTGGGTTCTTTGACTGCGGCGTTGACCACCTGCGGAGTTCCCTTTACGAAGTAGTGAGCCATGTCAAGACTGAAAGGGAGAGGTTTAGGACAACCATAAGGGATCTTTTTTGCAACAGCATCCCTCCTCTTCCGAGCTTTTTCCTTTTCTTTCACAATCTCTTTTGAGGTTGGCTCATACCCCAGGCCGTGGCGAGTTTTTTGTTCCTTCACCTCACTGACCTTGTGAGTCCCTTGTAGGCATTTCCCGAGACCCAGGCCAGGCAGGTAGTTCATCTTTCTCTTCATCCTCATGGCTGGAAAAATTTTGTCCCGGGTGACAGTCATATCCACATTGCAAACTTGGGCTTTAGGAGATTCGACTGTGAAGCCAGTTAGCATGAAGCCATCTTCATCGTGCTTGATCTCCAGAATGGGTATTCCACCCGTGTCAGTGCCCTCCAGAGTAACTAGGTCTCCATAAATGGTTGTTAGAGCCCCATCTGAAATGAACTTTACACACTGATGAAGGCTTGAAGCGACTCCATTAACTTGGTGCAGCCAAGGTCTTCCCAAAAGAGCATTAAAGGTGATTGGGATGTCAATGACCTGGAATTCTACAGGTATCATTTTCTTGCAAAACCACAAGTTCAAAGTAGCAGCCCCAAGCACTGTACGAGATGTTGAGTCGTAGGCCTTGACAGTAAGGGAGGAAGGCTTCAAGTCAGTGGGCTTGATGCCGAGCAGTCTCATGATCTTTACTGGGAGGATGTTCATTCCAGACCCATTGTTGACTAGGACCCGAGGGAGGCGTCGTTCATCTAGCTGGACCATGATGAAGAGAGGTTCATTATGATCGGCTCCAAACTGGGGGAGATCGAGGTCTGTGAAGGTGACTATGTTTTCGTAATGGATGTTCCCGATCAGTTGTACCACGTCGTCAGGGGTGGCATTAATAGGAACCAGTGTGCGGGCCAGACTTTCCTCCAACTTCAACTTGTGGGGATAAGATGAGGTGAGTAAGGACGAGAGAGAGATGTTGGCTTGAGTCTACTTCAACTGAGTCAGCACATGATCTTCTTTTTTGGGGTCTGGAGTTTTGGCTGTCTTGGCATAAGGATTACAGTTCACCTTTGGTGCCTAATCTGCTGACTTCTTTTCTGTTTTGGGATTTCCCTGGTGGATTTGCCCGGACCTGGTCAACAAATTCACTTCTTCCTTTGGTTTATCTGTTCCTTCCTTACAGGATTCTTTCAATGTTGCTAGGGTCAACGAAGGAGCTTGCTTGGCAACTGGCCACCGACTCTAGCTAATCTTGTTACAAGTTTCTCGGAGCTTGGCAATAGTGAGGGACTGAGCTTGGGGATAGTGAGTATCACTGGCTTCTGACTGGGCAGCCTTCTGGATCGCTTCCCAAGTTACGGGTTTCTAAACCAAGGAATGTGTTGTCATTTCTTGAATGGCCCATAGGTCTAGGGCTTCTTCCGATTCATCCTCATCCTTGTTATCATGGTTTATATTGTCCAAGGCTTGTTTGAGCTTGCCCATAGTTAACATGCAGCAGGAACTATTACCTCCAGGGCTTGGTGGCCTCTCCCCTTCTTCTCCGGCTTTATACAGCAGTCTTGGCTGCCTTTTATAATACTCAGCACTAGAGATTACTATGGCGTTCGGTACGGGAGGGGCATCTGGTATCATGCCGGCGTCCAGGACCTCTCTCAGAGCTACGATACACTCGAGAAAAGTGACTTCTTCCCTGGTAATCCTAACGAGGATTGTTACCTTGCCTCCGGGTGGGCTTGATCTGACAATGGTTACTTTTTCATTGGGGAGGATAGGGGCCAGTCTTCCTTTCTCTAGCAGATTTTCAACTATCTTCTTAGATCGAATGCTCGAGAATCCTTTCCCCAAAGCATGATAAGTTGTGTTAAACTCCACGACATCTACATATTCAGCCTCGAGAAAATCCATGGCTTTCATATCTTCGGTCACATTGTCATCCCCCTTTTCCGCTGAAATTTCTTCAGTCTTCGGGCTATCAGATATTCCAAATGATACTTTCTCATCAGCTTCTATCTCATCGTACACCTTCTTCCTTTCGTATTTGCAAACAGGGCAACCACAAGTGAAGGATTGACAGTGCTCGTTCATATGGCCCAACATAGCGGCTCTCGACACCTGAGTCCAAATGAGGGGTTCTCGGGGTCCGTTTCCGGATATCGGGGCTATCAAGAAGGCGTTATGCTGGTCTGTAGGTATGAAGGCAACCGGAGTGGCTTCTAGTTCCATGACCCTTTTGAGCGATTCCAGGCACTCATCGCATCCTAGAGGTTCAGTAGTGACTCTCAAGACCGTGATGCCATCGGTTAGAGGGGAGGAAGAGAAGGATCCAATGATGTTTACCCACTCATTGTCTGTCGGAGGCTTGATGTTTCCTCTTTCTTCCAGTTATTTAATGAAGCTTCTCCACTCACTTACCAGTTTTCCGTAGGGAACATTGTGCTCTAGGATCTCGGATTCATATTCTTCTTCAAACGGGTTGGGCTGCTCCTCATCGTCCGATGTATTCCAAGTTGGGCATTGACCACAATCGCATCTTGAGAGGGGCTCAGCTTCGAGATCAGTTTCCATCGATTCATCATTCGTATTTTCGGGCAGACCTTCGTTGTCACTGGTTGGCAACCACCCATTTTTTCTGGCATTCACGCTGTCATTTTCGGCGTGGTCATTCCTCACTGATTCTGGGTCTTGAGCCTCGGTTGATTCTTTGCTTTCGCCGCTATCACTGGAGTCATCGCCCCATGTTACATGAATTTCGGCTAAGATAGAACGCCGATCATTGCTATCAGGGGAGGATAGGTATGTGCAACCACATAAATCATCATAGGCTCCCAATGCTGGAAACGGCAATTGCGACCTGGCCTCTCCTCCTAGGAACTGAGGGGGAACAATGGAAGGTGGTGGTACACATTTGACTTCCGGCAGGATATAGAAGCAATTATCCTCATCTGATCCTTCACCTTTGCTGTTATCAGGACAGTATTCGGCTTCCCCCAGAACCATTTTGCAGAAGTGTATTAGTTCGAGGTGTGCTTTAGCCTCTTTACTGATATGCCCCAATACACGTGTCCGCCTGAAGCTCTCTTGCTCATTCTTCTTTGAGTGCTCTAGCCACCTTGTGTAAATGGTTTTCTCATAGTTGGATCTGAATAGTCCCAGTTCTTCAGCATCAGCTATTTCTCTCTCTGAGAAGTAGCGAGCTTTATATTCCTGCAAGAAGCTGTTAACATGGAACCAGGGAGGATTAGTTTGTTCATCATCCTCGAAACAGGGAGGAGGTTCAAATTCATGCTCTTCGACAAAGTTAATCGTGGGCACTTGGGAGTCCTCTCTTGCTTCCTCAGTTGGCTCTTCTGGGCACGTCTCCTGAATAGCATCCAAATTTTCCCTGGCGTGAGAGGGTTCTCCAATTTCAATCATGTTCACCCTATTGTTGTTTCTAGGAAATGGGTTGTTGAATGTATTGGGCCCTTCAGGTACCTCCAGCTTACCCTTTTGAATTAATCCTCGTATGGCCCTCTTCAAAGTTATACAATCGTCAGTAAGGTGCCCGTGGTACCGGTGAAAAACACAGTGCTTAGTAGTGTCCAAAGGGGCGTTGGGATCCTTAGGTTGATAATTGTCCAAAGGACGAATCAAGCCCTCTTTGACCAGTCCCCTGAAAACTTCGCTCAAAGGCATCCCGAAGTTACTGAACTTTATATTCTGAGGTTTGGACATCTCAACTTTCCTTGGCATGAAAAGAGTGGTATTGTTGCAATTCTGGCCCACAAAGTTAATTGCTTCTTTGCCCTTGGGCTGGACAGGAGCAGGATTAGAGGTAGTGGCTTGGTACCGGAAAGTAAGGGCACCAGCTTGTTGCTGATTGTAAGCCTTCTCAAATTTAGCCCCAGAGTTGACCATGGCACGCAGATCTGGATAAAGGAAATTTTTGAGGGATGTTCTTAAGTGAGGCTTCAAGCATGACTGAAAAATGTTCAACTGTTCTTCATCAGAAGGAGGAATGGCCATTTCGCTCAACTTAAGGTTCCAACGTTTGTAAAAATCACCGATGTTCTCGTCAGGGTATTGCATAGTTGTTTGCAAGTCTACCCGGTTTGTCTCCCATTCCAGGTTGACTTTGTATTTTTCGGTGAAGGCGTTGGTGATTTGTTCCCAAGTGGCCCTGGACTCGGGTTTCAACCGAAAGAACCACTTTAGAGCCCCCAGCATTAAGGAGAGGCTGAAGTAATCAGCCAACTGCTGATTTGTGCACCCTTTGGCTTTTATGGCTAGGGTGTGGGTGTCAAGGTAGGTTTTGGGGCAGGCATTTCCATCAAACAGTTCCAAACTAGACATCATGAACTTGTGAGGTAGAGGCACAATAGAATCGGGATCTGTGGGCCGGAGGGCAGCCTTTTTTCCTGTCAGTTCGGCGATATGCGCTTTCATTTCCTTATGCTGTTACATTAACCAAGCCAGATGAGGGTCAAGTGGCGGAGCCGAAGTGTTCAAACTAGTGACCGAGCTCGAGAGAGGAGTTACCATTGGCGGCACACTGGTGGAAGGGATGGCAGGGCCTGGGGCATAGGTGTAAACCTGCCCTTGGCCTAAATTACCCTGGGGAACGTAAGTAGGAGCCTGGGCATAAGGATAGAACCCAGTGGCCTGTTGCTGATTCCCAATGGGCAAGGAAGGTGAAGGCAGACCAGAAGTGGCTGGGTAGCTCGGGTTCCCGGGGTGAGACTCATAGGGAAACTTAAATGCAGGTCGTGGACCTTGGTTGTTGAACTGCATGCATGGCTGGGGTGATAGTATATAACCGGGAGGATACTGTGGTCCCGGTGATTCTGATGAGACGGGGATGGGGCTTGCTGGCCTATAGGGCCTTGAGTGAGGAACGGGTTTGTGGAAGCTGGTGAGGCGATGGGAGCTGCTGGATCGGTATCATTCTGAGGAGGGACACCTGTCTGCGGTCCTAAACCAAACTACAGCGGCGACATTCCAAACTGTTGTTGCGGCACTCTGAACTGTTGCTGTGAAGGCCCGAACTGATCAGTGCCAGACTGCGGAGGGACCCCAACTTGCTGCGGCATTCCAAGGTGCCCCAAACCATGAGAAGACATTCCATACTGACTTTGTCCCCACTGAGGGACTACAAACTGGCTTATCCCGCCGGACTGTATGGGACGAATGGACTACGGCTGAGGAGTCGGCTGACCCATAGGTCGAGAAGCATGGGCTCTAGAAGTGGTACCATAGGAGGCGGGAGGTGGCATTCTGGTGTAGTCTGGGCGACTGAGAGTGAGATTAGGGTCCTTTTCCTCCTCTACGGTGAAAGTGCCATCAAGATGGAGAATGGCGGCCAAGTCGTTACTCCTAATGGCCTCCAGAAGGCTGTTCATCTGAGCTTCTTGTCGCAATCTCATCTGTTCTGCCAACTTATTCCACTCCTGTTCTGTCTGAGGATTCTCGGAAGGCGGAGTGGTATTTTCCCCATTGTTACCACCTGATGCAGACATTCTGAAAGCGGGAGGAAGATATAAGGGAGGTTCAGATTTTGGGAGTTGAAAAGGGGTAGGTGTTTGGGCTCACGGCTCATGCAACAAGCAGTTATTTGTTTAAATTTACTTAAATCGCGTTTTCTTAAACCCTATGTGGTTGGGAAAGATTGCTCTTTTTTTTACTACTCTAAGTCTTGGGTCAGTGGGACCCATCACTACGCCTACAGACCCTCAACCTGTAACCTCAAACAAGGGTTCCATAGGGAAAGCGAGGCCCACCGACCGAAAAGGAAAACGGACCTAAGGTCTGGCGGATCATGAAGCCTTAACGCGCATTCGATGCAAATTACGGGCAAAACCAACGTCGAGGGTCAAGATTGAGTCAAAGTTGCCTGACGTAGAGTCGGCATGACCTTGACTAATAAGCGTCCACAAAGGATCTTGATCTTGACTCGTTATTGGTTAAGCGGTAATTAAACATGGGTAGGGCATTAATCCTTGATGACTCGGTGTCACACCGGGAGCCGGCACATAAGCCCTGCGGGTCAAAGTCAAAGTTCGAGCCCCGATCAAGATCGAGTCAAAGTTCATGATGGAAAACCGGCATGACCTCGATTGATTTAGGTCCACGGAGGTTCCTGACTCGGCACGTTGACTAGGGTTTGACCGACACGAGGTATACACTAACGCGGCCTGACACAAACCAGACCAAAAACCAACCAAGTCTCGGACAAAATGTGTGTCATGGACAAGTGCAAGGTAGACACGAGGGTAAACCAATGGCTATTTGGATCGTCCCATGCTCGCACCGAGAGGCGTAGTAAGACCTCCCGGGCTACTACTGAGATTTCCCGGGTTAAGGACGTAGTGTGCAATGTACGGTCAACGTGCGCGTAGTGTGCGGCAGTCGAAATTCTTTTTGAGTAAAAACAGAGATTTTCAAATGTGTCTTAAAGGCATGATGCATGCGAAAAAAAAAATTTGAAAAGAATTTTTTTTATAACATTTCGAAAATATATTTTTTGAAAGCATGTAAGCACATAAGCACATAAAATTTGAACAGTTAAAGGCATTGATCCAATAGTCAAAATTTGACTTTTCCCGGTACTTTCAAATCGATAACATCACATCACATCATGGGAAGGCAAATATACACAACCATACACACACACACACACACAAAAGTTTCAAGTGTTGTGACGGAAGCTTGACCCACGAAAGCTTTTTTTTTTTTTTAAGACAAGTTTTATTATTATTTTTTTTTGAAAACAAGTTTTTTTTTTTTTTTAAAAAAAAGCTTATTAGACCCCAGCGGAGTCGCCACTGTGATGTACCCGATTTTTCTTTGGCGCCCGACAAAACCTTTTGGGAAAAGTTTTAAGGTGAAAAGATTTTTCTTTGAATGGGTTTAATCTTTATCGGACTTTGAAAAAACAACGGAGTCGCCACGCCATTTTAGTTTAAGGGCCAAAACTTTGAAAATGCCCAAAATTAGAGAAATGAGTCTGTAGGTCATGTTACATTTCAAGAAAACGTTTGGCGTTCACCCGGAATTCCTCGTATGACGAGTCTTCCATACTCGAAACTTTGTGCGTGTGTGTGTGTGTGTTTTGAAAAAGATTTTTGATTAAAAGGGCTTTTTGGAAATAAAAGAAGTCTAAGGGACTGGACTGGAAAATCGTCTGAAAAACAGTGACTAAACTGGAAAATAGCAGAAAATGGAATCTGTTTGCAGATGACAATGTCATCCGCGTGGATGACTTTGTAGTGCAAGTTCATCCGCGCGGATAGGGCTGCAGTGTCAATATTTTACAGTTTCTTAATCAGTCACTGTAATTTCCAGAAACTTAAGTGGATTTACAGGACTTGACTGGAAACTGTAACTGAAAAAATAGAAAATAAAGGGATGTTTGGATTTTTGGCATCCATGCTTGTCCTCTCTTTTCCTAGACTTTGATTAGTGGTCATTAGTGATGAATCCACTTAATCAAGCCATCCCGGGGGTACATTAGGACTTTGCAAGCATTTCATTTGCTAAGAAAAAGGGGGATTTTGACATGGAAAGTAAATTAAAAAGAAAATTAGGTCAAGATATGTCAACTTTAGAGGAAGATCTCTAAGGTGGTCACAAGAAGGACCATCCTTGAGACCTATACTCAAGTGTATCTCATACATCTTGTGTGACCTAAATATGCAAGTCTTAAGGATGTTCATCCATGGAAATGGTTCCAAGGTGAACATCTTAGACTATGGGGGGGAGGACATTTACAAGAAAGTAAAGACTATGGACCCCTTGGAGTGATCATCTATGGAGATGGACTCCAAGACGACCACATCCTAGGTCAAGTAAATAAGTATAAGCTAGGAATGTAAGGGGGACAAGGGAAATACATAATAAAAATGTGAACCCTTATAGAGAATCATCCATGGAGATGAACTCCATGGAGATCCTCCTGGATCCTTGGGACAAATGGGGAAGGGAGGTAAAAAACAAGTAAACCAAATAATCTACATCATTTATGTTATGAAATGTATGTATGAATGAAGGAGATTTGAGAAGGGAGAACATGGGTTTACCAATGTTTCCTTGGATTTGTGTTTAGGGTTTGAAGATTTCAAGGTTTAGGAGTGGTTTTGGAGTGGATTTTTGTTTGGTTTTGGTGTTAGATTTGTGGAGGATGAATGTTGAGGGCTGTTTTGAGAGTGAATTTTGACAGAGTAACAGTAGGATTTAGGAATTTTCGACCTCTTTAAACTGAGGGGGAAGGGCTGTATTTATAGGTTGGCTGGGGTGTAATCTCATCCGCGTGGATGAATTTGTAGCTACAATCTCATCCGCGCGGATAGGATCAGCCACGTGCCTATTTTTTGCAGAAAGTTATTTTGGCTTGAAGAATGCTGACGAATCTTCGATTGGAGATAGGGGGTTTATGTGCCCGCATCATGGCGACGCTCAGTGTTTCTTTCCAATCTACCTCCAAATGTTGGAAACGACAGTTGAACTTGATGTATCGGACTGCTTCAGGGTCTGCCTGCTCGAGTACGTTGACATAGTTAGCATCTCTGGACTCTGAGGGATTCTGATGAGATTTGCCCCGGTAGTCCCTTGGTTGATTTGAAGGAGGTAGCCCCAGTGCCTGGCTGGGGGCACGCTTGGCTGTTGTCTAAGCTTCGTTTCCTATGAGAAATCTGTCCCCTATGATGACTTCAAGATCTCCCTGGCGGTTAATAAACTTGACGCATTGATGGAGAGTGGAGGCTATGGCTTTCATGTGATGTAGCCAAGGGCGTCCTAACAGAGCTGTGAATTCGGATGGAATGTCCATCACGTGGAATTTTGCTGGCACCATTTGGGTTTCAAACCAGAGCTCCAGAGTCACCGTCCCCAGGATGGGACGAGACGTGCTGTCGTAGGCCTTGATAGTCCGGGTTGACGGAATCAAGTGGCTTTCGTTGATACGGAGGGCTCGCATCATGCTGAGAGGGAGAACGTTAACGGCTGACCCGTTGTCTACCAATACTCCGGGGAGTGTTATGGTGTTGAGCTTGAGAGTGATGTACAGAGCTTCGTTGTGCCCCGAGGCATCTATCGGGAGGTCTTCATCACAGAAAGTGATCATACTACTGTACAATCGGGAATCGTAGATCTGATCTCTATCCGGAGAAGGAGAGTCATCAAGCCATCCGTTTCCTGTCTTCCTCTTGTGAGGTAAAGCCTTTGCTGGAGCCTCGAGATTGCGTTGAGGCTGTTTGTGGCGGTTGCCGCCCTTGGTTAGCACGTTGATCGAGTGCGAGTGCCAACCTGACTTTGATCTTCCTTTGCCGATCCGTGCTCGGAAGCTGGTCAAATTGAACCTTGGTTGATCCCGCGGGGGGTCAGGCTTCTGACTGGCAGTAAGATTACCAAGATCGGAGGTATTCCGGTGTCCCAAGGTCTGAGCTTTGATGTCAGTAGGACTTTTTGGCTTTCCCACCCCTGTTTGCTCTAAAGCTGCATGGCCTAGAGGAAGGGAGGACTGGCTGGAGTAGAGTACGTAGTAGTCAAACCTCCCGGATGGCTCTCTGAGTGTACCCACACTGGTGTCTCCAGCTTCGTATCTTTCTCTCAGTTTCTATTGAGAGGACTTCTTCTTCTGTTTTCTCGGAGGATTGCTCCGGACCATGTCTTGGGACTCGTACTCCAGGCATGCGGAGCAGTCATAAACATCGTAGCTGATGTGGACATTTGATGAGGACCCGGCTGGAAGAGGCGGAGGAACTGGCTCTGCGGCAATCTTCTTGGGCACCCATTCAATGGAATTTACACTGTTGCTGTTTGGGAAAGGATTTCCGACTGTATTGGGTCCACGGTGGCGCTCCAATTTTCCTTCCTCTATCAAGTTCTGAATTTCGTATCGTAACCCCAAACAGTTGTCGGTGGTATGGCCGTGATACTGAAGGAAGGCGCAGTACTTGCTCTTGTCAGCATTGACTACGAGATTCTTGGGTTTGTAATTTGCAACGGGTTTAAGGAGACCTTCCTTGATTAACCCTTCCAGTATCTTGCTCAGTGGCATGTCAAACTTGTCGAAGTGCACGGCAGGCTGCTTCTGAGTAGAATTGTTGCTTTGTGGGACTGGGTTTCTGTTGCCTGACTGCTGTCCCTGATGGAGGTAGTTGACAGACGTATCTTTCCCTTTGCCGGGGGCCGGTGCGGGATTGAATGCAACTGCCGATCGGTATCTGTATGGCTGTGCAGTAGCCAACTTTTCCTTGAGATCCTTCTCGAACTGTGAGCCGACATTGACCATGGCCCGGAGATCTAGGAAGAAATGATGACTGATGAGAGTTCTGATGGACGGTCTTAAGCAGGACTTGAAGATCCGCATATGTTCATCCTTGGAGAGTGGCTCCATGATTTCAGAGAGTTTCCAACTCCACCTTTTGTAGAATTCTCCGACGCTTTCATCCGCTTTCTGCTTAGTGGTGATTAAGTCCTCACGACTTGTTTCCCACTCTAAGTTGGATCTATACCGTTCCAGGAAGATGCTACTGATCTGATCCCAGGTGTGGCGATCCGCAGGCTTGACCCTCAGAAACCATCGTAACGCTGAACTTTTGAGTGTATGCTGGAAGTGGTCGGCCATTTGCTAGAGGGTTGCTCATTTCGCTCTCATGCCGAGAACGTAGGTGTCAACATGCGTTTGAGGACATTCGGTTCCGTCGAATCGGTCCATGTTCGGCATTCTGAACTTGGTAGGGAGAGGCATGACCATTCCCGGATCCGTGGACTTGAGTGTTTCCTGCTTTGAGCTGCTCGTGGTGGCTTTCAGGTCTTTCATCTGTTCGACCATCCAGGCCAAGGTTGGGTCCAGTGGTGGACTAAGAGGCTCGGCGCCGGATGCTACCACGTGAGCGGTAGTGATTGGAGGTGGAAGGCTTGATATATGAGAATATATGGGGGCCTTTTCTGAACTGTATCGGGGTTTGTCCCCGGTGTTTTGGGGTTCGTGTATAGGCAATGGGATGAACCCGGGAGGGTATTGAAGGATATTGGCATCTTTCTGAGATGGTCCAGCGGTGCGCTGGTGGTATTGAGTGATGGGAGTAGCACTGGCTTGGCCAAATATGACAGGGTTGCCCTGAAGAAGTGGCAACGTGGAGCCTAGGTCGGCTGTTTCCTTGGTTCGAAGGAATCCCGTAAGTTGACGGGGGAGGAACCTGGTTGAAGGTTTGGGGAACTGGTTTCAGGGAATCGTCATCCTCGACCAGGACGAAGGTACCATCTGACTGGGGGATAGCTGCTATACCTCACTCATTCAGAAGCTGTACCACGAAATTCTGTTGATCTTCTTTCTGCCTCTTGTGAACCTCACAAGCCCGGATGGCTTCTTCCAAAGTCATATCTGTTACCGGTGGCGGGGGTCCGTCCCCGTCACGATTTCTCGGTGAGCTAGACATGTTGGATATTCTGGCTGAGGGAACTGAGGAAACCGAAGAACTGTCTGACGCTGCCGTGACTGTAATTCTGGCGAGGCGCTGACCCGAAAATCTGAACCACTTTCTGCTCGTTGCAGGGAACGAAAGGCAGGGTTTAGGATTCGGAAAGGGGTATTTGGCTCAAGGTTTCGGGCTTGTGCAATGTGCAGTTACCGATTAATGTTTACTTAAAACATGTTTTCTCAGAGTCCTAATCGGTTGGAAAAGAGTGTGTCTTCTTTTTCGCAACTAATCCTAGAGCTCTAATCAGTGGATCTCGTCACTACGCTTATAAGCCCCTCGTTTCCATTTGTAGATCATCTTTCTCGTGATGGACTATCCCGAGCGAGGTCCTATAAGGCAAGCGAGTTCCACCGACAAACAAAAAAGTGAACTTAAGGCTAGCTGATCACGCAAACTTCCAACGTATGTGACGCACGGGCCACAGTCGAAGTCAACGTCCTTAAGTTAAGGCGGGGATCGTGCCAAAATTTCGGCATGACCTCTCCTAACTCGCTTGTGCGAGAGACCTTAGCTTTTGGGGTTGGCCAAGTTGTGGTTGGCACTTTGCATACGGTGAGGTTTGGTGACACGGTGTCACATTGAACCTTCGGGTATATTTTTTGGCAGAGCTCCGCGTCAAAGTCAAGGCTGAAAAGCTCAAGACTTCGAGTCGGGAATGACCTTCGGTCTCAACCTCTCGAGCTTGACTCGGGGCGGAACCCGGCGTAAAAAATATACACTTAGGCTTTATTACACGAACTAAGCCAAAAACCAACCGGGGTCTTGGACAAAGTGTGACACAAAGAGTGCATGGCTTACACGCGCTAGGATGGGCTGTTTGGGACGACCCCGTGCGCCCTCGAAAGGTGTCTGGCAGACCAACCGAGGTGTAACTGATAAGGCCATCCCGGGTTACGGGTCGTAGTGTGCAGTGTACCGAGGCAGCAAGTGCACGTGAAGTGCGGTGTACGGAGGTAGCAAGTGCGAGTAGTGTGCGGTCACTAAAATTCTTTTTTCTGAGTAAAACAGAGATTTTTCAGAATGTGTCTTAAAGAATTTTGATGCGCAGTTCAAAAGATAGCATGAAAATCAAACATGAATGGGGATGCACAAACATGATATGATTTTGAAAAGACAACATTGTAATGCCTTTGAAAAAACCGTTCGAGGTTTAAAGTAACACATGCACACGAAAACGAGGAAGGGTAAACGAAAGTTTGACCCACGGAAGGCTTTTTTGAAAACAACGACAGTTTTGAAAAAAGTATCCAAGTCCCCAGCGGAGTCGCCAACTGAAATTACCCGGGGCTTTTCGCGCGGACGCGGAAAACGCGGTTGTCTTTCGCGGAGGGTTGGTGTCTGAGACCTCGCTTTTCGGGAAGGAATGAGGAGTCGCCACGCGGTTTTTGTATTTTGAGCCCAAACGTTGAGAAACGGCTATAGTGAAAAAGGTGTCATTTTTATTGGTAGCAAAAACTTAGGAAAAGGCTTTGAAAACAGGAGGTCATTTTTATTGGTAGCAAAAACGAGTAAAAAGCTTTTTTTTTAGTACCAGAGATTGTTAGGTTCGGATGTCACATTACGTTTCGGGAAGAGTATTACGAGATCACCCGAAATGCCTCGTATGACGAGTCTTTCTACCTTTCTCGAAAACGTGTGCGTGTGTGTGTGTTTGCATTTTGAAATGGGGGCTTGAATGACAAGCTTAATCTTGGTTTGAATGGTAAACGTTGATTAGGTGACTTTGTTTGAAAAGACGAGCGTTTGAATGACAAACGTCGGTTTTGAGTTTTGAAAGAGAGTTCGAAGGTCGAACTCCGGTTTTTGAACCGGGCGAATCATTGTTAACGATTTTTACGGGAAAAACGTATTAAATGATTTTGAATGTCAAAAGTCGGCTTTTAGTTTGAAGATGAGCGTTCGGATGCCAAACGTCATTTCGCGCGTTTTGAAAGAGAGTTCGAAGGTCGAACTCCGGTTTTGAACCGGGCATTGCATTGTTAACGATTTTTACGGGAAAAAAGTGTATTAAATGATTTTGCAATCAACGAATCGGGTTGCGACTCGGACTTTGAAAAGTAAATACTATCACGATCCAAACGGGTCGGACTTCATAAATGATAGTATTTAAAGCGGTATCAACGGAATCAAATGATCCGGAATCGTAAATGACGATCGACGAGCCAAACGGCTCGAAATTGTAAATGACGATCGACGAGCCAAAATGGCTCGGAGCTGTAAATGACGTTCAATGGATCAAACGGTCCGGAATGGTAAATGACAGGAATTTAAATGACGATCGACGGATCGATCGATCCGATATTGTAAATGACAGAAATTTAAACGGAACGGGGTCGAAATGCCGTTTTAACCCGTGATTACTTCTCTTACGGGAAGAGAAGAGGATCGAGGGGCTAAAACGTATCGGACCCCGTTAGACGGAGGCGTCTACATTTCAACGGTGTTCGTCCGAAACGGTTGTAGCGACTGACGCGTAAACCGAGACGGAACGAAAGATTAGAGAGAGGGAGTTATACCTATGGCTAGGGTCGACTCCTTTGGTTCGGGGGGTGTATACGGGATACGAAAAGTGGTTTGGAACGGTGTTTCAAGGTGTTTTGGTTCATGTTTGGTTGAAATGCAGAGTTTTCACACAAATCGAGGCAAAACGGGAGCTCGGGAGAGGGAGGATTTGGTTTGGGCCGTGGCTGTGGTGATTTTGGAGAGTAAATTTGTTTTTGTAAATGGCTTTGACAGCCCTTCTATTTATAGGTGAAATTTCAGCATGAGTCCGGCCGGACTTAGCCTGAAATCCAGGGGGTTTTGTGAAACTTTGGAAATTTGAGGGACTTGCTGGCAATTTCTAAGAGTCTGCAAAGGAGTCCGGCCGGACTTGGACTGCATACCAGGGGTATTTTAGTCTTTTCACTCTAAAATTGATTGAAAGGTGACTAAAGGGAGGTGTCATGCAAGCCACATGTCCCAATGAGTCACCAGCCATGTGGGAGTTCGTTCCCGGGTCCCAGTTTTGTCCGTTTTTTAAATAACAGTCCGGAAAATGTCCGAAATGCCCCCGGAAAGTGCCGGAAAGTGCGTTTTTCAGGGAAAGTCGTACTTTCACGTGCGATGACGTGTGTTAAGTACGTTTCGACGTCGGGATGCACGGGGCAGTCCCGGGACGTCTCATTGGCATGGCAACAAGGAGCTTAACGGGTTCCGGTTAACCTGGAGCGGCCCAGTTAACGGATTCCGGTTAACTTTCTAATAGATTTTTGACGATCCGGATTTGGGTACTTACAAGACCCGCTGAGGTGGCGGTGAATTTGTGGGATAGGATGCCCAACTTCGAAAGGATGGGGTGAATCATAAGCAGCTGGTAATGGCTATCGGGCTCGATTCTTTCATTGAGGCCATTGGTAGAGGCATTCACGTGACCTCTAAGAGTAAGGGGCTGGTCCAGGCCCTCTCGGAGTTCTGGTGGGACACCACCTTGTGCTTTCACCTTAGCTGGGGGAGATTACGGTGACGCCTGCCGATTTCACTGCTATCATTGGCTTACAGTTCACTGGGAGGTCTGTGACTTGGAGGGACCACATCACGTCAGAGGAATTTAGGGCTCTGGTTGGGTTTGACCTCTGTCCTAAGGGGCTCGGGATGGAGACGAGGTACGTGGAGGTGGCGGTCCAGAATTGCATGCAGGGGTTTGCCGCCAATAAGGTGACCGCCCACCAGCTCGCGAGAGCTTTCTTGTGGTTGATGCTGTCGGTCACCATATTTGCCAACTCTGGGACACTGGTTATGGTTTGTTTGCTTGATTCTTTGGAGAATCTGGACGAGGTTGGGGCGATCTCTTGGGGTGAGGCCGGATTGGCGGAGCTTTATTTCTCCTTGGACATGTACAGCCGGAACAAGGCTGCCTCTATGGACTGCTTATCTTTTGCGCTTGAGGTAGTCTCACTTTCTTTTCTTTCTTTTACTTTCTGTCTTGAGACCTTTTTTTATGAGAGAAAATGACCCTTTTGTTTTTGAACATGCAGGTCTGGTTTTGTGAGGTGATTGGGTTCTTTCCGTGGAACCAGCAGAGTGATCCGGAGATCTTCCCGGCCATGATCCGTTGGAGGGGAGATGCTAGAGACAAGTTCACCGGGAAGACCCGTATCACTTTTGACTACAAGATGGTTAGACCGGTCATCAACAGGGACGGACATGATGGAGTTGACTTCTACCCTTGGGGGAGGTATCTGGAGGTTCTGCTAGGAGATACCGTGGAGGCAACTAGGCAGAGGAGGTGGCTTACGAGCCTGACATGTGATGTCATTTACTTGGGAGACCGTTTTTCTAGGCATCCCTCCATTGGATGCCATCACTCCTCACGATCCTCCAGCACGGATGCTGCAGTCCAGGGACTGGTCAGAGGATGATATTGCTAGATACCAGGCTGGCGTGGCGGTCGTGGAGTATTTTGACTTGGCTACCCCGTATGCCACCTTCGTGGAGCAGCGGTAGAGGATGCCACAAAAGCTAGTAAAGCTGGCTGTCACTCAGGGGTACGGGGAAGCTGAGCCTACTGACCCGCCGATGCCTCCTGCTCACCTCTCCTATGTGTTCTACGGGGTACCGAGGAGGTTTATGGTTCCTGTCCCTGACACGAGGGAGCCCCGGTATACTCTGCCGCCTGACAGCACTGTGAGTACACTTTAGGGTCTTTTCCCTTTTTCGGATTTCTTTGCTTTTTGCAATTCTAAGATTTTCCTGAGATTTTCTGAGTTTTCTTTCTCTTTTTCTCATGTTCCTGCCCATTCCTATGACGGCTTGGTCAGGCAGAACAGGGGCTGGAAGGATGTGTGTCGGTCCCTTCTGAGGAAGTTGGCATGCGCTTCCAGGGCTGGGGCTAATGTGAAGGAGCTCGTGCGCAAAAGAAGGCACATCGGGAGCACGGCATCTACCTCCTCAGCCTCAGAGTATTCCTCTAATGCCATGCCTCGGGGACAAGGACCCAATACCAGCATCCTGGAGCAGTTAGCCGAGTACGAGCACGTGAATGTGAACCTATCGGACGTGAGTGACACGGAGGACTTGATGAGGGATCCTAGCTTCTATGACCTGAGCAGCGACGACGAGGAGTCGGAGGCTTAGGATTCCTTAGAATTGACCTAGGAGGCAGGGAACAAACAATGAACACTTTTTTATGCACATTTTATTTGTTTTTTCATTTTATTTGGGCGCCGATGGGGCGAAGACAATGTATTACTCTTTTATTTGCTTTTCTAATTTATGCTTTATGAATTTGCATATTATTTGAGACTCGGGGCAGTTTTTTGCTTGGAATTGGGGTTAAAAATGGGCCAAAATGGTTTGTGATGACATATAACTGTATGGTTGGTGCTTGGACATGTTTTTGTACAGGTTTCATTGTGAAAGTGGGGTTAGAACTCCGCTTGGGAAGAAACTTTTTGATTGCTGCAGATTTTTTTTTCTGCAGATGGCAAATGAGGCCGTCCGGCCTGGACTTGGGGAAAATGAAGCCATGCAGCTGGAAGTTCTGTCTAAACTGGTTTTTTTTCAGAATAAAACCAAGGCTTGGACCTTTCATTTCATTTTCACCCTAGACTTGTCCCAACTGATCCCAGAGCATATTTTTGACCAAAAGATACCAACTTTGATCGCCTTGCAATGGAGAAACCCGTTAAATTGCAAAAGGGGGAAAAGAGACCGTTTTCTATCCGATCTTCAATCTTGGATGAGGCATAACTTTCAATCCAACAAGAGGCTGTTTGATACCACCTTCAAGATCAAGTCTTTATGGCATTTGAAGGATCTCCCGCCCGATTGGGACATTTTGAGAGCCCCGGCAAGGTTTAGGGACGTCCGGAGACATGTTTACTACTTTTCTTACAACGAGCTTATCCCAACCTATGAAGACTTTCGAGCCTTGATTGGGGGTCCGAAAATTGAGGCCATATCGATTCCTCTGATCGACGACGTGCCGGTAGCGGTAAAGTTGGCATCTTTTCTGCAAATCTCTCTGGGAGAGGCTGAGGGGATGATGGTAGCCCCTGATAGGATTGACCTTTCATATATCCCGAGTAGGTTTGGGTTCCCAGATACGGCTACGACCAATGTGGATATGGATGCCTTTATCTTTTGCGTGTTCTCATCTCTGTTCATGGCCGAGTCTGTGGGGATTTGTCAGGGTGGCCTCTTGGACATGGTTAGGGATTGCAGGGCTGGGAAGGACATCGTCCCCTTGGTTTTGGGTGAGACCCTTCATGGCATTGATAAGATGGCTAGGGGAGACCATTTCATGAGGTCTAGGAGCCCAGCTGTATGGACTTTGTGGCTGCAGGAGAGGCTCGGGGCTTTGCCAGGGGCTTTGCCGACTCAGTGCCCTTGGGTGATTTCTCAGAGGGGTGCACCTAGACAGCAGGACCAGGGTGACTAGGAGCTGATGATGGCTAGGTTATCCACTTCGGATATTCACTGGTGGGTACCTCACTGGAGGCTGCAGACTCGGAGGACATTTCAAGAGTCCTATGTGGTGAGGGTTCCAGGGTTTTCTTGGTCATCCTTCTACATACCATGCTTGGTATCCAGGCAATTCGGGGCCTTACAGGAGCCATTGGGCGATTGGGAGGACATCCGTACCATGGAGGTGGTGCCTTTAGACATGAGGGATCCAACCAGCTTCTCATTCTTCTCGAGGGCATGGACACATATTGCTTTCCCACCCAGGGCCATTCTCAAGAGTAGGAAGAGTACCATCTTGACCACAACCTACTTGGACTGGTATGAGAGGGAGATGGGAGCGACTCGGGTCATTTTGGGAGAGAGACGTCAGGCTTTATTGGGGCCTGACTATGACTCGAGTAGGACTCTGAGGGATACTGAAGCCAAGGCGAGTCGCCATAACCAGTCGGGTGACCTTATCAGAGACATGGAGGCTCGTTACGAGAGGCTTGCTGAAGTCGCTCCCTTGACTGAGGCTCAGAGGGAGGAAGTGCGGACTCGTGCTCAGATTGAGAGGGCACTTATTGACACAGGTTTGATGGAGGCTCCAGTGACGATACCTGAGATTGGGATGAGGGAGACCGACATCATAGAGAAGAAGAGGAAGAATACTCGACGAGGTTGAGGTAACGGGAAGAAGACCAAAGAAGACTCAGTGAATGACAACTGATAGGTCTTTACTTAGGATTCCCTTATTGCCATTTGCAAACACAGTAGTTTATTAGGCATTTTATTGTAGTTTAGATCTTTGTAGCAGGTTAGCAGAGTCAAGAGTAGACCGTGCTTGAACTCATCAAGAAGTTTTTAACTTTTAATGAACAAGAGATATTATCTTAGAAATTATAAGACACATTTCATGGAAACTTTTACTGTCTTATTTATTGTTTAGACCGAACCATTGTTGGCTGCCTACGTTCCCCTTTTACAAGAAAGACTAAGGGGCTCAGGTCATCGTAGTTCATTCTGGTGAACTATCGGGATTTTTGTTCTTTTGGTCTTTTTTTTTATGTGCAGCCCTATTTTTTGCCTAGACCGCCCTTTTTGGATTTTCAGCCTAGCTGGGCATTACTCTTTTTGCACTAAGATTTTTTTTTATGTGCAACCCTGTCTTTTGCCTAGACCGCCCTTTTTTGGGTTTTTCAGCCTAGCTGGGCATTACTCTTTTTGCACTAAGATTTTTTTCTTTTTTTTTTCTTATTTTTTTTAGACATAGTACCTACGGAGCTTATCGTCGTTGACTGGGTGGACAAAAGGATTGCCGTCCAGGTCTGCAAGCTTCATGGCTCCTCCCGATAGTATCTTCTGCACCACATACGGGCTGATCCAAATGGGTTCCCATTTTCCGAGGGGGTTGTCTCTGGTAGGGGGCTTCACTTTCAACACTAAGTCACCCTCTTTGATGTCCCTGGCCTTGACTTTCTTGTCGAATGCCCTGGCCATTCTCCTTTGGTAGGCTCGGGTGTGGACAAAAGGAGTCGTCATGCAGTATAGGTCATGAGGTGGGAGATGGTTGAGATTGGCAAACCGTTGGCATTTGTTACACGCTCGGACATGCTGGACACAGTCTGTTTCCATAGAGATCCAGTAGTAACCCATTTCGAGGATCACTTGCATCAATGCTCTGGCATTCATATGAGGACCACAGGGACCATTGTGGACTTCGGTCATCAACTCTCTAGCCCTTTCTTGGGTGACACATAGGAGGAGTGGTCCTTGGTACCGTTTCTTGTACAGGTCGCCCCCTAGAATGACATAATAGGAGGCCAACCTTTTCAGGGCTTGCAAGCTCTTGGCTTTGATGCCTTCTTTTGGTCTACCTTCTTCATCTCGGAAAGCTGACTCTCCATCTTTGAGGAACTGGTAAATTTGATTGTACCAGGGTTCCTTGACAGGCTCGGGTCCCAAGTCTGCTTCACAACAGAAAGCCGGGGCTTCTCTTCTACCCACTCTGAAGGGTTTTATTGCTTTTCCCTCGGGAATCTCTACCAGTGAGGCTAGAGTAGCTAGGGCGTCTGTGAATCTATTCTTTTCCCTTGGCAGGTAATGGAAGGTCACCTCTCTGAACTGCTCACTCAACTCCTCCATGTAGGCATGATACCTCTGAAGATTAGGGTCTACAGTCTTCCACTTGTTGGAGACATGGTTGATGATCAGGGCTGAGTCTCTATAAACCTCGAGCTCCTTGACATTTCTTTCTAAAGCAACCTCTAAACCAGTAATGCAAGCTTCGTACTCGGCGACATTGTTCGTGGCAGGGAAGTTTAACTTGAGGGCTATGGGCGTGTGATCATCTTTCGGATCGACCAGTAGCATCCCTACGCCATTTCCTCTTTTGTTAGCAGCTCCGTCAAAGAATAGCTGCCATCAATTTTCAGGCTCAACTACGAAGATCCCTTCATCTGGGAACTGGGGTTCAGGCCCACAGTCCTCATTACTAGGGAAGTTTGCCAGATGATCTGACAATGCTTGACCCTTGATAGCCTTCCTTGTCACATAGTTTATGTCATACTCAGCCAAGAAGAAGGACCACTTTGCTAGATGCATCGAGAGGGAAGGCTTGTCGAAGATGTACTTGATGGGGTCCATTTTCGAGACCAAGTTCACAGGGTGGGCTTGCATGTAGTGCTTCAGCTTACCGACTACCCAGACCAGTCCTGCACAAGTCTTTTCACATGATGAGTAATTAAGCTCACTTCTCTGTAGCTTCCGACTGACAAAGTAAATGGCATTCTCTACCCGAGAGTCTTTCTTCTCCTGAGCAAGCATGGCCCCAACTGCCGTATCAGTGACAGTGAGATAGAGCAGAAGAGGTTTCTATCTATGTGGGGGGCAAAGCACCGAAGGATGTACTAAGTATGCCTTGATTTGATCAAAGGCATCCTAGCATTCCTCGGTCCATTCTGTGTCTACATTCTTCTTCATGAGCTTGAAGATGGGCTCGCACATGGTAGTCAACTGGTTGACAAAACGGCTGATGTACTGCAATTTGCCCATAAAGCTTTTGACCTCTGTCTGAGTTCGAAGTGGCCTCATATCCATAATGGCCTTGATCTTTCGGGGGTCGACTTCGATACCTCGCTCTGTGACCATATACCCAAGCACTTTTCCCCTTGTCACTCCGAAGGTACATTTGGCAGGGTTTAGTCTCATGGAATGCTGTCTCAGCCTCTCGAAGAACTTTCGTAGGTCAACAAAGTGTTGTCCATCCTCGCCTTTGGAGTGGATTATCATGTCATCGACGTAGACCTCAATCTCCTTGTGGATCATGTCATGAAAGAGTGCGGTCGCTGCCCTCTGATAAGTAGCCCCGGCATTCTTAAGCCCAAATGGCATCACTGTATAGCAGTATGTTCCCCACGGTGTGGTGAAGGCTGTCTTTTCTTGGTCCTCCTCGGCCATCTTGATCTGGTTGTAGCCTGCAAAGCCATCAACGAAGGATTTGACTTCGTAGTTAGCAGTGGAATCCACCAGAATGTCTATGTTTGGCAAGGGATAATCGTCTTTGGGGCTGGCTTTGTTCAGATCCCGGAAATCTACACAGCAGCGCACTTTCCCATTGGCCTTAGTTACAGTCACAATGTTGGTTAACCATGTCGGATATTCGATGACTCTGATGAATCCTACCCGCAGTAGCTTCTCAATCTCTTCTTTGACTTGTAAAGACCACTCTGGTTTGATCTTTCTCAGCTTTTGCTTTACTGATTTAGCATCTGGTGCTAGAGGGATTCTGTGCTCCACTATCGAACTGTCTAGTCCCGGCATATCCTTGTATGACCATGCAAAGACGTCCATGTATTCTCTGAGCAGATTGACCAGTCTATCCCATTCAACCCCCTGGAAGAAGTTTCCAATCTGTGTCTCTTTAGGTTCCTCGACAGTACCCAAGTTAACACTTGTTAAAACCTCCTCAGCAGCTTGGGCCCGGTTTTCCTCTTTGTCTATAACCTGCTTAAAGATTTCTTTAATGTATTGTTCGTTTAGTGTGTTTGCATCTTGTTCAAATGATTCATTATTAACTGTTGTTAAGTTTTGAGTTAATTTATCATTTGTTAAGTTGGCAATAAGGGGATACTCAGAAAGATCTGTCATTTCATTCAAAGCAAGAGGAAAGATGACATTGGTTACATATTCATAATCCTCAGGCGTGAGGCCTTCAGAGAGACTTTCATCATCATAGCTTGGCTTACTTCAACCTCACAATCTTCATAGGTGAGCCTTTCTTCTGTAATCTTGACTATGGTCACTGGTTCGATATCACAAAAGAGAGGTCGGGCCTTGACAATATTAACGAAATTGGTTCCTATTATGGGTCCAGATTGTCCTTCCATGTCGGAGGCATCAATCAGATCTTTCCACCCTCCTTGCAATTCAGCATAAGGAACATTGAATTTCAGGATGTCTATGATCTTCGGATTCCCAAAACCGGCTGCATTTGTCTCCCCAAACTCAATCATGTTGACTCGATTGTTAGCAGGAAGAGGATTCTTGACCACATTGGGACCTCGAGGCGATTCCAGCTTGCCTTCTTCAATCAGGCAAGAGATCAGGAACTTCAAGTAGGTACAATCATTGGTGTTATGCCCATGATATTTGTGAAAGCGGCAGTTCTTGGTTTCGTCCATCCTGACACTAGGGTTCTTTGGTTTCCAGTTTTCCAAAGGTCTAATGAGTCCTTCAGCTACCAAACCATCGAAGACCTTCTCTAGTGGCATCCCAAAATCTTCAGCAGTATAGGAACGAGGCCTTGGCTTCACAGCGACTTGACCTGAACTTTGTCCAACTTTTTCATTTTGGATATAATTGACAGCGCCAACTGTTTCCTTTCCCTTTATGGTGACGGCTGTGGCATTTGAGACTGGTGCTTTGTAATGGTAGGAGTTGCCTGTTCCTGTGGCCGGAGCCATGTTGAAGGCATTCTCAAACTTGGTGCCGGCATTTACCATTGCCCGAAGGTCAGGATAATAGTAATTGCCAATCTGGACCCTTAACTGAGGTTTCAAGCAAGACTGGAAGATCTCCATTTGTTCTTCTTCATTCAGCGGGGTCATCATTTCACTAAGCTTCCAATTCCATCTCTTGTAGAATTCACTTACCGGCTCTTCTGGGCGCTGCAGAGTGCCTTCTAGGCCATTCCTGCTGGTTTCCCAATTCAAATTAGCCTTATACTTTTCCAGGAATGCTTCCTTGATCTGATCCCACGTGGCTCAGGCCTCTGGCCTCACATGCAGGAACCACCTAAAAGCTGAACAATTGAAAATGGTCGGCCATCTGCTGATGTGTACAATCTTTGGCTCTCATGGAAAGAAGATAACTTTCAATGTGAGTCCGAGGACAATCGGTGCCATTGAACTTTTCAATCTCAGGCATTCGAAATTTCGGAGGAAGAGGGACAATTTTGCTGGGATCAGTGATCTGGTATGTTGCCTTCTTGGTGCTCAGTTCCCCAAATCTCTCTTGCATGGACTTAACTTGTTCCATCAACCAAGTCATGTTGGGGTCAGGTGACGGTTTAGGATTGTTTGATTCTGAAGCGAGTTTATCGGATTTAGATGGTAGGACAGTGGGTGGCACAGTGGTAGATGGTACCATGGCTTGGGGATCTTTAGAAGGGAAGTAAGTGTAAACTTGACCTGATCCTGTATTTCCGTGAGGCTGGCCGGAGGCATAGGAATTAGGTTCATAGTTACCAGGGTAGGGAAAAGGATACGGAACCTCGTGGGATCCTGTTGGCAAGGTTGGGGGTGGAAGATCTGCTGTGGCAGGGCATAGGTTAAAAAGATCACTGGATTGATTTTGAGGCCTGGAGATTGTCTGGGATGGCCCATAGTGAGGAGGGGGAGTGAATCCCATGGGGTAATGCAGAGGCTGCGTAATTGGGACAGCTGTGGCATTTGCTCTCTGTTGGTAGGGAACAAAGCTGGGCCTTATCTGAGGAGGCGAGGGTGTCGGGACCCTGACGGCCTGGGATGTGGGAAAGGACTGAAAAGGGGTAGTCCTTGGCAAGGGATCATATGTGGATGGAGGAGGGCATTGGTTATAGGCTGGGGGAGCTGAGATGGCTGCTTCTGGAGTCTCATCTTCTACCATAACCAGGGAACCGTTGGACTCAACCACTATCTGGACCCCATGACGACGAAGCGCATCAATGAGCATGGCTTGTTGTTCCTCATGGACCTTATGACCGTTTTCCAAGGCTAAGGATAGTTCTTCTTCCCTAGTCATCTGGTTACCCAAACCACTGCTGTTTTCCGTCTAATCGGCCATTCTGACTCTCTGGACTGACAAAACTGAGGATTCTGGCGAACTGTCTGAGAATTCTGCGCTAACAAGCCGCTGACCCGGTATTCTCACCCACTTCTTTCTTGCTGCGGGAAAGGGATAGGAGAGGTTTAGACTCGGGGTAGGTGTTTAGGCTGAAGGCTCAAGCAAAATGCAAATTAGGAATCTTCCAGTTTACTTAAAACAGTGTCTTTTATTAATTTCTATTTGGTTGGAAAAGGGGTCCTGCCCTTCTTTTTCGCAACTATTCTAGATCCTGGATCAGTGGGCTCCATCACTACGTCTATAAGCCCCTCGTATTCCACCTGTATTTTGACCTCCCAGGGTGGACAGCCCCGGTTGAAGGTCTTATAGGGCACGCGGATCCCACCGACCGAGAGAGAAGAACGCTCCTAACGGGTCTAGCGGGTCATAAGAACTTTTAACGCACGAGCGATGCGGATTATAGTCAAGGCAATGCCGGGAAAGTCTCGTCTTTCAGCCTTAACAAAATTTTGGCAGAGTTTTGCTTGCGCGATTGACGTTTTGACTTTTCGGCAATGTCCGAGAAGATAATAGGCATGGGTCGGGCGATAAAAGCCGGATGACACAGTGTCACATTGAACTTCGCTGCATATGCTGAGCGTGAGTCAAAGTCGAAGTCAATGCCGTGTCAAGATCTTGCCAATTTTTCCTTGTCGGAATTTTGGCAGAGCTTTGCTTGAGCGAAAGATCTTTGGATTTTTGGCACGGACTCGGTCTCGACTCTTACGCATCCCGTGCGGATCAAAGTCAAAGTCAATGCCGGAGTCAAGATTCTGCCCAATTTTCCTTGTCGGAATTTCGGCAGAGTTCCGCTTGTGCAAAAGATCTTGACTTCCGTTATGGACTAAGGTTTGACCTTTACGGGGATATGCAACTGGGCTATATGACACGGACTAGACCAAAAACCAACCAAAAGTCACGGTTTTGAAATGTGTGACACGGACTGTGCATTGGTCAACACTGGCTGCCGGGGGAGTTTGGGATGATTCCGTGCGCGTTGTTGGGGTGTTAACCTAACAGTTTATTTAATATCCGCAAGCGCATAGGCTATTGTAATATAGCGGGTGCAAGTACGGGTCAATCCCACAGGGACAGGGTTTATTTTGGAAATATTTTTGTCTTTAGAACTATAGAAAGGATTGGGGGGAGATAAAGTTTGATTTTGAAAATAAAAAGAACATACACAGAAAATACTTTAATAAAACTCTTATAAAATGAAGCATTCTCGGGATTGGAAATCATACACATAACATTGTTCATCAAATCGTCATTGTCTTAGAAATATAGGTTTTCATTTAAATCAAGGATGGTATGTTAAGCCTACGCTACTTCGGGTTAAGACAATAGCGTTTGTATTCTTCACTAATTATGTCCTAACTGTTTGAGATTTCCGTTTATGTTACCCTCGCCCTGTCACAAACGGGCATTCCGGTTTATCTCTAGCTGACCATAATTAGTAAGAATCCATTAAGAACGAGAGTCAACATACTTTCCATTAAAGGAACATCCCTAGGCCGTTGAACTACTTTTGTGATCAATGGAACCTAGTTTCTTTATATGGTTCCGTCAATCGAGATTCTCCGCTAGGTCCTTCTCTCAATTGACTGAATCATACAAATTGGACGTCTCCAAAATGTAAGGCATTTAGAGTTTGACATAAAGAAATTGTTTAGATGAAGATAGAAGACAAGACTTTTCATTCTTAGATGATGAACATGTATGTTTTTGAGTTTCCAACCCCAAGAATAAGGGGGATTTACTCACTAGCCATCTAGAACATATAAGCAATTAAAAATAGAGAAGAGAGTAAGAGGACTTATGATGAAATAGAAGGCAAATGGCTAGAAATATGCTTCACTTTTATTGCTTTACTCCAAGGTACTTCAAGAACAAATACATGAACTTTGATCTTCAAATATTCTTTGGAAATTGATCTCACAAGTACTATCTTATGGAATATCACTAAAATTCTGTATATAATTCGTCTGTAATGTGTCTAAGACTGATTACAAAGGGTCTTTTTATAAGGGGGAGGGAACTCTTCAAGAAGGTGCTTCCAAAAGGTGCCTTTTAGTCTGCAGTCACCACTTTGCACGGCCGTGTCAAGGGTTTTGCACGGCCGTGCACCCTTGGCGCCAGATTTGAATTTGAATTGGGAAGACTTGCACGGCCGCTCCGAGACTAGCTGCACGGCCGCTCCAATGGTTGACACGGCCAGGCCAGTTTATTGCTCGGCCACTCCATGATTTTGGGGCCAAAAATGGCCTGTCATGGCCTTAAGTGCACGGCCGCTCCATCAATAGCTGCACGGCCGCTCCTCCTGGATTTCAGCTTGTGTGTTTGATTTGCTTTGTTGTTCCTCCATGCTTTTGAACCAAAGTGTCCAAGCATCTTTATTGATCATAAAAAGACTCTAAAACCTGTCTAAAATACATAAAATATACCAAAAGCGTAAAATCTAATAAAATAGAGAAAGTAAGTAAAAAGTACTAAAAATGCTATGAGAAATGATGTTTTATCCATGTAAAAGTATATAAAACTTAGGATAAATGACTATATAATAGTCACTTATCACGCGCCCGGGAGCATCGTAATGCTGTCCGTGACTGCAGCTGAACAACCACCCTGGGTTAAAGGGACGTGCCTGCAAAGTGTACAGGATATATAAGGTGCGCGTAGTGTGCGGCCTCCTAAAAATATTCCTTTTTGAGTTAAAATAGAAATTTTCATAAATGTGTTTTAAAGGAATGATTTTTCGGGATGGGGGAAAATGCAGCAAATAAGCACATAAATTTTCTGGGAGCCCCGGTCAGTCTTGGAACTGAATAGCCCCAAGCTGCCAAGGCTACCAGATTAGCCTCAATTTTTTGTCCTGGTGGAATTGCCAATGAAGCCGCCCGGCCAGAATCCAGGGAGAATTAAGCCGTACGGCTGCATCCAGCAATTTTCCAGGTTCCAATTTCTTTGGTCTGCAGGCTATTTTTCCCGGCCTTTTTGGCACCTTTTCAGCTTCAGAAAGCCTTCCTGTTCAGTTTCAGAATATGCACAATTCCCAAGAAGCAAATGATGCATGCAATGCAATGCAAGAAAATAAGGCAAGTGTAAGAAGCGGTTTCGCGGCGGAAGGCTAACCCTCTCGGAAAAAGCTTTCTTGTTTTTATTTTTCGAAAAGAGATACCGGTACGTGGGATTGTTAGACCACAATTTATCCCAAGCCTCGGGTTAGGAAGCGATACAGGAAGGTTAATGGTTTCCACCTATATACCGGGTATCATTTTTTTAAAAAAATGAAAGCTTTCTCCTTTGGAATTTTCCCCAGCGGAGTCGCCAAACTGTGAATGTGGTGCCCAAGATAAGCGGCTCCATTTTTTGTTTTATTTTATTTGGAACCACTTTTTTGTGTAAGGGGAATCACCGCCTCACATCAGTTTGGAAACGTCCGGTTTAAATTGAAAAACGGAGTCGCCACGCCATTTTGATTTCCTCAAAACTTTGAAAAAAAGGATTTGCGTCCGGAGGTTAAGTTACCCTTTGGGATGAACGGATCGTCGTTCACCCAAAGAGCCTTGCCGAAGCAAGTCTTCCAAGATCCGCTTTTCATACTTGCCTTAGTGTTTTCGTGTGTGGGATGTGTGTTTTGAAAAGGAGGGAATGTACCAAGTGGTCTTCCGGACGTATACACCATGAGTTGGTTATCGCTCGAGATTCCTTGGATATTTATGTATTAGGGAGTTTTGTCCCGTTCTCATCTTGGACTTATGATCATCATGATGAGACCTTGGGTCACATGTGATCGGAAAAGGGACACCGTTTTAGAGTCCAAGGATGAGACTCTTTAGAAAGGAGTGACCTTTGCCTATCAATCCTACATCTTGAGACGATTTGGAATTTTTCGAGACATTTATGCTCGTCTCAAGTGATGATCGGAGATATGTGGCTAGGGTTCATCCTTTTCTAAAGGAGAATCCGTCTATGGCATCTTTCGATGGAAGAAACGATGTAAAGATAGGACCTTTACACCATCTCGTTCCAAGAGATGCTCCAAGTACCAAGGGACTAGGGGAGGGGTATAAAGATTGGATCTTTATGCTCATCCTATGCCCTTTTGGGCCTTAAGAAGGTCACTAGGCAATCCTAGGAGAGAGATCCAACCATGAGGGACATGGGGGATGCATGTTTAAGCTAAAGATGACACTTTTAATGAAAAAGATGACATTTAAAGTGCAAAGGATGCTACTTGGTTGCAAAGGATGCTTCTTTGATGCAAAGAATGATTTTTAATGCAAAGGTTGCAACTTTATGTGGAAAAATGGCATTTTATGGGCAAAGGATGCATAAAGATGTCATTTTGAGAACAAAGGATGCAACTTTGATGTAAAGATAACACTTTTTAATGCAAAGGATGCAACTTTAGTACAAAAATGGCACTTTAAGAGCAAAGGATGTTACTTTAATGCAAAGAATACATTTTTAATGCAAATGATGCAACTTTATATGTAAAGATGGCATTTTATGAGCAAAGGATGCTTAAAGATATCATTTTTAAGAGTAAAGGATGCTACTTTGATGCAAAGGATGCAAAAGGAGGGGGATACGATTTACATGCCTAAAGATAGGATCTTTAATGACAATATACCAAGTCCCAAGAAAGTATATAGCAATATGTAAAGCAAGGAGCAAATATATCACATAAATACAAGTATAATGCAAGGTAAAGGGGAGGAGAGGTTACCAATGGTGGTGTCCTCTTTCTTCTTGAAGTTTGCCTAAGGAAGGGGCCAACTTTTGGAGGTTTTAATGAGGAGGGAGGTGGTTTTTATCACTCTCAACTCTCTGGAATTTTGTGGTGGTATTTTGGCAGCATAACAATACTCAAAAATCTCCCCCCTAAAATGAATAGAGGAGGTCTCTATTTATAGGCAGTCTGGCAGTAGCTAATGAAGTCGTGCGGCTGTAACACCATGGCAAATGAGGTCGTGCGGTTTTATCCTGAAATGACTCAGCTCATTTCTAGAACCATGCAAGGTGGCCTTCTAGAAGAGCTTTTCCATTGAAGGACTACGTGGAATTTTAATTCCTAGCAAGTCCTTCGCCCCTCAAAAGGTTCGGAAAAGTTCCCGAATTGCCCCTGAACTTTAGGAAAGTCCGGGGAATTGCCGGGAAACTTAACCGGAAGGCATGAGCCAGATTTGGGTACTTACACTAAGTCGACCTTGTTCTAAATAGGTCCGACTGAAGACTTGGATCAGTCTCGTTCCTTAAACAGACTTGACTAATGTCCTATGTCGACCTCATTCCATACAGGTCCGACTGAAGACTTAGGTCAGTCTCGTTCCTTAAATAGACTCGACTAATGTCCTAAGTCGACCTCGTTCTAAACAGGTCCGACTGAAGACTTGGGCAGTCTCGTTCCTTAAACAGACTCGACTAATGTCCTAAGTCGACCTCGTTCGAAACATGTCCGACTGAAGACTTGGGTCAGTCTCGTTCCTTAAACAGACTCGACTAATGTCCTAAGTTGACCTCGTTCTAAACAGGTCCGACTGAAGACTTAGGTCAGTCTCGTTCCTTAAACAGACTCGACTAATGTCCTAAGTCGACATTGTTCTTAAACAGGTCCGACCGAAGACTACTGTCAGTCTCGTTCTTAAACAAGCTCGACTAAAACCTTGGTCAGTTTTGTTGATCAACCAACTGTTCCAACCAAGACTTTGGCCGATCTTCTACCTAATTTAGTTTGATATACAAATACAAGTATGGATCAAGGCAAAATGGTTCAGAAAATTCAACTATATTAATGAGCAAGTCCCCCAAAGCGGGCTAGAACTTGTGCAAATAAAATCTACGAATGTATATGTTAAATGCCTCTCAAACCGGGCCAAGGCATTGATTACAGAAATAAAGTGACAAATTATGGTGGAACTTATTCAATTACAGAAAAAAAGGAAGAATCAGTTGTCCTGATGCTCGGCTTGATCCTGCCTTTTCTCTTGCTGCTGTTGCTGTTGCTCGCCATGTTCATCTTCGATAAAGATTTGATCCTGAGTTACCTTATCTCCTTCATCTTCTTCCATCTCATCTGCTTCCTCGAGCTCCTGGAGAATTGAGTTGAAGTTGACCGGATTGGTGGGAAGAGCGACCCAAGGTTCAGCACCATCCTCTTCATCCTCCTGGGCGATGGCGGCCAAGTCACTTGCATTATAAGGCACAAGGGAATGACCGTTGCGGGCTACCGCATCATACTGATCTTCAGAGGCCCATTTGGCCAACTATTCAAGTGAGAGGTCGACGGAAGGATCTACTATAATATGGCGGGCCATATGTCGTAGCCCAACATCATAAAAAGTCTGAGCTCGACTCATTATGACGTTAAAGCACTCATCGCTTTTCTTATATGCATCCATTGCTGCCCTCCCAGCGGCTTCCACAGCGGCCTTCACCCTTGCCTGGGCCTCTTCCTCCCATTCAGCTTGATCAAAAACTCATTGCGATCTTGGAACATCTTCCTTATTATCTCAAGCTCAACCTCCACCTTCTCCTTCCCTAGACGGGCAACAGCACTCTCCGACTTTTCTTTTTCGAGTTCAGTTCTGGCAGCTTCAAGGTCGACCAATGCCTCATCCTTGGCCTTTACCGCATCATCCTTGACAAGCTTGAGGGCATCATAAGAATAATCCAGGTCCACCAGCTTCTCCCTCAGCTCAGTTACCTCAGTTGATTTGCGAGCGTACTGAGAAGTGGCTATCTTCTCTCTCTCTTCAGCAGCCCTCCAGCTACTTTCTGCTAGCTCAACCAGAGTGAGAGACTACATAAGTAAAGATAAAAAGGTCAGATAAATAGACTAACTAGAATAAGTGCGACCAAGAAATAAGATGACCAAAACAAGAAAGTAGAAAAGCATGAAAAGTTTAAAGGAATACCTCGGAGTGAACCAAGTCGGACCTATCACTGAATTCTTCAGCGGTCAGTCCCTTTTTAGTTAATTTGGCCAACAGATTGCTATCTGCAGCCCTCCTCACAATGACTTGGCCAAATCCCAGCTCGGGATACTGGCGGCACGAGCTATCAATCCCAGTGAGGGAAGGGACCTCACTAAGCCTGGCCACTTCGGCCCGCATGAACTCTGTGCTAGAAACGTGAGGAGTTTGAGGTGGAGGTTGATCAAAGGAAGAGCCCGATGCTCATGACGTATCGGCTCCCCCAGGTCCTTGATCGAACCTCGATCTCTTTTTTGGATTTATTAGGGGGAGGGTGTCCACCTCTTCCTCCTCTTCTAGACCGACAATGTTGACATCAGTAGTATGCTGGGGGGCTGCCCCAGTGGGCTCAAGCACTGGACCGGAGTCCGAGCTTGGTTTTGTCGAAGTGTCGACCTCATCGCCTTCTACCCCAGCTGCTTGAACTTGGGGGCACTGACACGCCCTGAATCGGGGACCTACTTGGCCCCACGTCCGAGACACGCTCTGAAGACGTCATAATTCCTTTAAAGATTTCGAAAT
Organism: Adenophora triphylla var. japonica; assembly: GCA_022495995.1. Taxonomy (NCBI): domain Eukaryota; kingdom Viridiplantae; phylum Streptophyta; class Magnoliopsida; order Asterales; family Campanulaceae; genus Adenophora; species Adenophora triphylla. The sequence continues at coordinate 549,432 of JAFEMH010000562.1, forward strand.
GTCCTTTCTTAAATTTTTAATATACAAAACCTGCTTCAATTTAAAAACTTTTCTGTACTAATTGAAAACAGCCATATCAAGCTTAAAATCCACACACCACATTTACAAACCATTTACAAACTTAGGGAACATAGTTCCAAACTTACTCTCCTTACTTATCATATTTACAGTCACTAGCATTACCCAATTTAATGACATACAGTCTAAATCTCAGTTATACTACCCCATTGGTAATACATTTACATAATGCAACCAATACACTATACTTTCCCAAGTTACATACCCAACTCGACGTCCTCTTCGTGCCCAACGTAGCATATTACTTGGCTCGCCCTGGACTAAGGAAAACAATAAAAGGACGGGGTGAGATAAAATCTCAGCAAGCTATTATATATGAAGCAATATGATATGCAATCACAACAGGAAAGCATATAACAACATCTCATCATATATATATATCACATTCTTGTCAACACAAATAAAGATATAAATATATAACACATAATTGCAATAATGTAACACTTAGAAGGATACTGAGCCAAGGTTTCATCCTCAAAAGGATATCACGATCTGAGCAGCAACAGCAGCAGAAAAAGTGGTTCCGGAACCCAATCACAGTAACAACAAGCGGGACTATGACACAAAGTCATACCCAAATGTGCAACTAGTCCTCCCCTCCCATGGGGGAGCTAGTCAACCTACCCAAACCATGGCCAATGGAAGGGGAAAACAATGGGAAACCAGTGTATGGATCATAATGAACTCGGCTCGGGTGCCATTATAATCCCATATCACTGCCCGAACAAACAAGTACCAGCTGGACTTTCAAATATAAGCACAGTAATCACTACTTGCTTAAACAACAAATGGATGATTCCAAAGTAGGGAACCATACCAATATAGCATATCAAAATGATATCAACATGATAACAAGTATCAATAAACAGTAGCACAATGGCTAAATCATCCTTGAATCAATTCAATTAAACTTAGGATTTCAAAGTAGGGAACCCTAATCAAGCCCATCATAAAGATATCAAACACAAGTAAAAGGTACAACACATAAGGTCTACACATTTACTATAAACATTCAAGGATGTATCATTGACCATATAAAGATATATAACAATTTAGAGTTCATGAACATCAAGTGTTCCAAGCTACTTTGACCAAGTATTTAACTATCTTCCAAATCTCACAATTGGTAAATAAGGACATCCTTTTGTTGTTCATATGTTGTACTTTAATCATAGTGTTCAATTGGTTGAAATCTAGGTTATCTAGTTGAACCTACATTGTTTGGAAATCAATTCAATAAAACTGGCCAGGGCACGACTCATGACCCGTAACCCTACCTCCTGATACAGTCGTCCACATTAAGGCACGACTGGGCATGACTGAATGGCACGACTCATGCCAGAGGGCACGACTCGTGCCTTATGCTGAAACTCAGAATCAAAGCTGAAACATCAGCAACTACTTTGAAATATTCACTTATCCCTTTGTCCACTTTAACCACAATCACAACAATAACCTAACTTCAGTATATCCCTACCAAAGTTACCTCAAACCAATTCAATCAAGCCAAAGACCATTTCCACTATTACCCACTCACCAACATACTTCCACAATAGTATCATTAACATCAAATGAACTAAATATCCTTCATTATCTCAATTGGAAATAATTTATACTTTTATTTACTTCTTAACCCAACCTTATAATCACTATAAGAATATCAATACTAAAAATCCATAAGAGTATAAGTAATAGCTTTAAAACGCTCACGCTTGTACCTTTAGCTTACGCCGACGCCGACGCCGACGTGGCAGTTCTTATTCTAGGTTTAGGAATCATTTGCATTTATGGGCCATCTCTCTACAACTTGAGCTTTTAGGTAAATTGGTAACTCAGCAATTATACCCACCAACAAGAATTTCCAAGTGACAGAATTATGAGCATCTCAATGAGCATCCAGTTTCAATGGGAGCTAGTAGTTCAAAACTAGTTAAATCACAGTCTTACAAAAATACACACATAGAGACACACACATATATATTCCCATAAAATTTAACATATAGAAAGATGGGCCTATCTAACTTCATTTAATCAACTTGTCAAGAGGTTCCATTTTCCGCTCAAAAACATTAAGGTTCATTGCCTGCTTAATTGTATGAATGCTATTAGTCATATAGGGAACAAAGCAAGATGGTTTGGAACAGAATAAAATGCAAACTAATAATGGTTATCGGGTATCACCAACAATTTCCACTTTAGATGAAACATGAAAACATCTAGTTGTGCCAAATTCATGCACCTCTGTAACACATAATTTCATACTTTTAAACACTAATGAGCATACTTGGAAAGAAAAATACTTGGAAAAAAAAATAATAACTTACTAAAATACTTCAAAATTAAGAAGAACTTTAATCGGCTAGATGTGATCCCCTCGGCTTCCCGAACATTTTGGTGAAAACGGATCGAAGAACGGAAAAGAATTGGATTTATTATGAATTTTGAAAGGAAGAAATAAACTTAGTATTTTTCTAATTTCCATGGAAGAAGAACTGAGCTTGGTTGAGATTTTTATTTTTAAATAACACGGTTCCCCTCTTACTGAACACACAAAGAGATAAACATGGCAACAATTTTCACCTAGGCTCCTCATACTTTAAATATTCTCCAATTAAATTTCTCAAGTTATAAATCATACACCTAAGCACCTCTTTGGTTTTATAAGATATAATAAATTTTCCAAATGCTATTATTTATCTACACCACTCCTAATATTTCCAATTTAGACATTAAATAATTATCTTTACTTTATTAACATATTTAAATATTATATAAATTATTAAAATGCCAAACTAAAACATAATTGCCACAATTAAAATGCGAAACACTAATTAATATAAATTGTGCGCCAAATACACGTGCTCAACAAGTGATTAAACTAGTGCCTAGGGTTCGGATCATTACAGGCATCACTCTCAATGGGTTAATCCAACCTATATTCCTCAATGGGGACCATCCCCATCCCTTTCTTAGGCAGCAGCTTATTCCTCTCCTCTGCCTTTTTCTGTCAGCTGGCCCGGGCATTGGCGGTGCCGTGAGCTTTAGTGCTCTTCTTTCGTTGGTTGGTGCTCATGATACGCTCCATGTTGGCTGCTTGTTCTGGGGTAAGAACTGTTGGGTTTTATGGGTCCATGCGCAGCGGAATTAAGCATCTAGTTAACACAAAACCCAAGAGCCTAGGATCCGTTCTATACAATTAAATTGAAAACTATGAGATGGAAATAACCAACCTTGAACGCTTTCCGTTCTTGAGCTATCGAACGATTTGATTATGTGATTTCGAATCACAAACTTCGTTCTTCAGATTGCTTGAACTCTAGGCCTTGATCTATGAACGAGCGAAGACCCTCTTTCGGTATCCACACCTTTGAATGAACCAAGAAAAGCTTCTTGAAGATTGGTAGATCTCTTAAACCTATGAAGAATATTGAGAGTATATTTTGTGAATTTCTTTTCAGAATTTTGGCTAGCTTTTTAGGGCTGACAGAGTGTTATATTTATACTAATTTAGCATCAATATTTGTTTCCTAATCAAATTATCAATTTAAAATAGACCTAAAGTGAGTGATTTATCAATAGGTAATGTTGCACCAATACCCAACCAAAGGGCCACTGCAGTACCAATCAAAAAGACGGTTGTCGCTACTGGACGACGAAATGGGTTTTGGAATTTAGTTGTCAAAGAAAGAAGGAATGATGGACAATATATTAGGAAACCAGTCCGAAAATACCTCTGTGGTCTTAGAGTGTCGCACGACCAGACGAGTCCCATGGACTAGTTCTGTCGCGCGATACAATAAGTCACATCAGGTTTCTCTCAATCATTCTTCTTCTGGTTTACTCAATTCAATCTAGTTGTGTGTGACCCAATAGGATTACATTATGTTGGCAATGAGTCCGATCATATCGTCCCTCATAAGACATAAGCGGACTCTAGCAAGCCATTATGTCTACACAAATAATGTAACGTAAGAGTTCACGTTTCCAATGGTACACTTCCATTTCTCCCTTTGTCTCAGGATGTTATATTGAACACAAGTCATGGTCCTCGTCAACTTGTCTTTGTTCAATGCTTTCTCGATTCTGAGTATAATGATAATCCAATCGCATTGGGGTATGGCCATACACTTTCATCATTATCACTCATCGAGGGGCCCAAGCAAAACATCTCTCTTTTGAGGGACAAATTCCATCTTGACTTATCATCCTTCCCATCATGAATTCGATCATGCAAAAATTAGCCTTTATAAATATCGTGTTAAGATATCATTTGACTAAAATCAAACATGACTTTCATCATATGTAAGGTCATGATAATCTCAGGTCTAGGGACTAAATGAAGTAACCTTATGAGATTTAATTATGACATTTGACCATGACATAAATCTCATACGGGTCAAGTCCAGTCACTTGTTCTCTAACAAGTGCCCATAAATTTAATGTGCATCTCTATGCATATAATCATCATATGATTATCCATTAACATTTATACTAATTATTCTCTTAATAATTAGGGACGGAGATTATTATAAAAAAATATACAAAACATATAATAATCAAATGATAAACATCTCATATAATAATAAATAATGTTAACACATAAGTCTATCAATCATGGGCCTAGGGTATAACACTAACAGTCTCCCACTTGCACTAGGCCCAATCTTCCATGTATCGAATACCCATGGACCTAACATGACCATCATGCTTAGCTTGCGGGAGAGCCTTAGTTAATGGGTCCGCCACGTTGTCATCAATGTCTACTCTGCATATCTTTACGTCTTCCCTTTCACATATCTCTCAGATAATGTGGAAACGTCGAAGTATGTGTTTGGATCTCTGGTGTGACCTTGGTTCCTTTGCTTGTGCAATGGCACCATTGTTGTCAAAGTAAAGTTTAATAGGATCTTTGATGCTTGGAACGACTTCCAAATCACTAATGAACTTTTTGATCCAAACGGCTTCCATAGCTGCATCAGATGCCGCTATGTACTCAACTTCGGCTGTAGAATCAGCGACGATACTTTGCTTGGAACTTTTCCAACTCACAGTGCCTCCATTCAGCGTAAACAAAAATCCAGACTGCGACCTGAAATCATCCTTGTCGGTTTGGAAGCTAGCATCTGTGTAGCCTTTCACTACAAGATCTTCTTCCATTCCTCCAAAGACCAAGAATACATTCTTAGTTCATCATAAGTACTTGAGGATATTCTTGACTGCTATCCAATGTGGTTCGTCGGGATCCGATTGGTACCTACTCGTCATGCTTAGAGCACACGAGACATCGAGTCTAGTACATAACATAGCATACATGATAGACCTAATAGTCGAAGCATATGGAATACCATTCATTCTCTTTCGCTCATCATTAGTCTTAGGACTTTGATTCTTGCTAAGAGATATACCATGCAACATTGGCAAGTTTCCTCTTTTAGAATTTTCCATTTGGAATCTTCTAAGAACCTTGTCAATGTAAGTACTTTGACTTAAACCAATCATCCTCTTGGATCTATCTCTATAGATCTTGATACCAAGGATATATGTAGCTTCGCCTATATCTTTCATCGAAAAACACTTTTCCAACCAAGACTTGACAGTCTGTAGTGCAGGAATGTCGTTTCCAATGAGTAAGATATCGTCGACATACAACACTAAAATTAGTGCTACGCTCCCACTAATTTTCTTGTATACACAAGGTTCATCTTCGTTCTTGATAAATCCAAACTCCTTGATTGCTTCATCAAAACGTAGATTCCAACTCCTAGAAGCTTGCTTCAATCCATAAATGGATTTGCAACTTACACACCTTGTTAGAATTTTCTGGACTAACAAAACCTTCAGGTTGTATCATGTATACATCCTCAAGTAATTTCCCATTAAGGAAAGCTGTCTTGACATCCATTTGCCATATCTCATAGTCATAATATGTAGCTATGGCAATTAAAATTCTAATAGACTTAAGCATGGCTACAGGCGAAAAGGTTTCATCATAGTCGATGCCATGAATCTGCCTATATCCCTTAGCTACAAGCCTAGTCTTATAGGTGTGCACCTTCCCATTCATGTCGGTCTTCTTCTTGAAGACCCATTTGCACCCTATGGTTTTTACACCTTTGGGTGGATCAATCAAGTTTCAAACTTGATTATCAACCATGGATTGTAATTCGAACTTCATGGCCTCTTGCCATTTTTCCGAATCAGGAGCGGACATCGCCTCTTGATAGCAAGTAGGTTCATCGTTTTCGATTAACTCCACTTCATCACTTTCCGTAACGAGAAATCCATATATCTTGGGTTCGGATCGTGACCTACCACTTCAATTCGGCGAAGAACTTGTGCATCTTGAACCAGTTCCACAACTACTTGTGAACTTGGTTCAGTCTCTACCATAGGTTCAATGTTGTTTTCGGGTTCTCGAATTTCTTCGAGATCTATTTTACTCCCACTGGTTCCTTTGCGAAGAAACTCCTTTTCTAAGAAAGTACCATTTCGAGCAACAAACACTTTGTTCTCGTTTCGGTTGTAGAAATAGTATCCTTTGGTTTCCTTAGGATAACCCACGAAAACACATTTATCAGACTTAGGTGCTAGCTTGTCAGAAGTTAACTTCTTGACATATGCATCGCAACCCCAAATCTTCATGAAAGACACACTAGGTTTTCTTCCATGCCACATCTCATATGGGGTATTTTGAACCGATTTGGTAGGAACTCTGTTTATAGTAAAAGTAGCAGTTTCTAGTGCATGTCCCCAAAAGGATAAAGGAAGCTCAACTTGACTCATCATAGAACGAACCATGTCTAACAAAGTTCTATTCCTCCTTTCAGACATACCATTCCATTGTGGTGTTCCGGGTGGAGAGAGTTCTGAAACGATTCCACAACTCTTAAGATGACTGTCAAATTCTTGGCTCAAATATTCACCACCTCGATCGGATCGAAGTACTTTAATAGTTTTGCCAAGTTGGTTTTGTACCTCATTTTGAAATATTAGAAATATCTCAAACGATTCACTCTTATGTTTCATTAGATAAACATATCCAAATCTACTATAATCATCAGTGAATGTTATGAAGTATCGAAATCCTCCCCTAGTATCACTACTCATAGGTCCACACACATCGGTATGTATGAGGTCTAATAAGTCGCCCGCCCTTTCACCATTTTTGGTAAATGGGTCCTTGGTCATCTTGCCAAGTAAACAAGATTCGCATGTCTTATAAGATTCATAATCATGTGAGTCTAAAAATCCATCTTTGTGGAGTTTAGAAATGCGTTTCTCATTTATATGGCCAAGACGACAATGCCATAAGTAAGTGTGGTTTACATCATTGGTTTAGATCTCTTGTTAATGTTATAGATATCATTATCACGATTTTCAACATCAAGGATATAAAGGCCATTGAATGAAATAGCAGTACAATAATGCATATCACTCTTGTAAATGGAAAACTTCTTATCACATATAAGAAAATTAAATCCTTCATTATCCAAACATGAAATCGAAATAATATTCCTACTTAAAGCTGGAACATAATAACAATTGTTCAAAACAAGTATTAGTCCACTAGGCAAAGTAACTTCATAAGTTCCTACGGCTAATGCAGCAACTTTTGCTCCATTCCCCACACGTAAGTCCACTTCACCTTCCTTAAGCATCCTTCTGTTATTTAGACCCTGCACATTTAGACAAATGTGAGTTCCATATCTGAAATTACCCGGATCCGAGAGGCAGCGCGATCGCGCCCCGGCATCTGGCATTTTTTTTCCCCCCCGCTTTGCAGCGGGTTTTTTCCGAGTTGGAGGTGTCTCGCCGTTTGTTTTCGCATTTGTAGAGTCGCCACGCCGTTTTTATTAAGCCCAAAACATTGAAAAAGGGCATCAGTTTAAAGATAATTTTAAACTGTTTTTGTGTGATGAGATTTTGAGTTCGGAGGTCAGATGACTCCTCGGGAAGAGAATATTAGAATATTAGAGCTCACCCGAGTCGCCTCGTAAAACGAGTCTTTCGGATACCCCTAATATCCTTTAAAATGTTGTGTGTGTGCTTTTAAAAATGCATGCTATGTCGGATGTCTACATTGTACACTACGTATTGAAATGTATTGAAATAGTAATGGAAGGAAGCCTTACCAATGTTGGTTCGTGTCTGTCTTCCGCTGGGGAATAGTGTTTGAGGAGGGAATAGTGTTCCGGCACGGATCGGGATTGCTTCGGGAGGGGCCGGTTGTCTGCGGACAGAGTTTCGGCGTGAGTTGAGGTTGCAGGCTGCGTTCGGGTAGAGGTTCGGCGTGCGTGGGGATCGTCGGGATCACTTGGGCAGAGGTTCGGCGTGCGTTGGGATCGCCGGGATCACTCGGGCAGAGTTTCGGCGTGGTTTGGGATCGCCGGTTTGACTCGGAAAGAGCCGGGACACCGTGGAAAGTCCAGGCAAGGCCTCGGAGTACCACGAGGGGCCTCAGAGTACCTCGAGAGTGCCTCGGGGCAGCGCGGGAGCGTCGCGGGAGCGCTCGGGGAGGCTTCGGAGCACCACAAGGGAGCTCGGAAGGCCTCGAAAGGATCCGAAAGGGGCCGGGAGTGCCTCGAGAGGACTTAGGAGGGAAGCCAGAAGGCCTAGGGAGGAAGAGAGAAGTGGGAGGTGTGTAAAAATGAAGAGGGGGAGCCCTCTATTTATAGTGCCAGATTTGGTGCAAGAAGGTCCGTACGGACCTCCCTGGTAATCCAGACTTTTGGTTTTCCTCGATTTGAGGGAATCTGTGATGATGGTGAATATTCTGCAATTATGATGTTCCCTGAGCAATAAGGTCCGTACGGACCAAATTGACATGCAAAGAGGTCCGTACGAACCAACTCTGCAGGAGGGTAATCATTTTTCCCGGGATTTGAGGGAATATTGTGGACTTTAAGAGGATTCAGTAATTATTAAAGTAAAGACGTCCGTATGGACCATGTATGCTTTTCCAATTTCCTGAAAATTCCCAAAAGGTCCTTTTGTCCCTTTTTGTCCCAGAAAGGCCCCTCCCTTGGTTTGGCTGGGGGTTTTGAGAGGGTTTTGAGTGCCAGAGGTCGTCGAGACTGCGTTGATGAGTCTGCGGTGTTTCCCGTGTGCTTGAAGGAGAGTGATCCAGATTGGGGTACTTACAGAAGCCCCTCAACGACGTCACTTATGAAAGAAGTGGGGTCGCCGATAAGGTAAGGGTCCTAATCTGGATCGCATGCTGGGAGATAAAGTGATCGGGGAGGTCAGTGTGAGGACGTGGTGGTGTCCTATTGTGTGACCGTTTAGGCCGCAGGGCCGGACCCCGTGATAGGATTCCTACGTATCCCTCGGCGGGAATCAAGCCTCGGTCGTAGTTCGGCGTGGGGTGAGTGTTTTGTGAATGCGGGCGTGGTGGTGCCCTGAAGTGTCGTGTGACCGCCGAGGTCAGTGGTAAGGACGTGGTAGTGTCCTGGGTGACCGCTGAAATTACCCGGATCCGAGAGGCAGCGCGATCGCGCCCCGGCATCTGGCATCTTTCGCGTTGGAGGTTGTCTCGCCGTTTGTTTTCGCATTTGTAGAGTCGCCACGCCATTTTTATTAAGCCCAAAACATTGAAAAAGGGCATCAGTTTAAAGATAATTTTAAACTGTTTTTGTGTGATGAGATTTTGAGTTCGGAGGTCAGATGACTCCTCGGGAAGAGAATATTAGAATATTAGAGCTCACCCGAGTCGCCTCGTAAAACGAGTCTTTTGGATACCCCTAATATCCTTTAAATGTTGTGTGTGTGTGTGTGTGTGCTTTTTTTAAAAATGCATGCTCTGTCGGATGTCTACATTGTACACTATGTATTGAAATGTATTGAAATAGTAATGGAAGGAAGCCTTACCAATGTTGGTTCGTGTCTGTCTTCCGCTGAGGAATAGTGTTTGAGGTCGGAGTAGCGTTCCTGCATGAATCGGGATTGCTTCGGGAGGGGCCGGTTGTCCGGACGAGTTTCGGCGTGAGTTGATGTTGCGAGCTGCGTTCGGGGCGAGGTTCGGCGTGCGTGGGGATCGCCGGGATCACTCGGGGCGCAGGTTCTGGCGTGCGTTGGGGTGGCGAGAGTCACTCGGCAGAGTTTCGCGTGGTTTGGGATCGCCGGTTTGACTCGGAAAGAGCCGGACACCGTAGAAAGACTGTGCAAGGCCTCTGAGTACCACGAGGGGCCTCAGAGTACCTCGAGAGTGCCTCGGGCAGCGTGGGAGCATCGCGGAGCGCTCGGGAGGCTTCTGAGCACCACAAGGGAGCTCGGAAGGCCTCGGAAGGATCCGAAAGGGGCCGGAGTGCCTCGAGAGGACTTAGAGGGGAAGCCGAAGGCCTAGGGAGGAAGAGAGAAGTGGGAGGTGTGTGAAAATGAGGAGGGGGAGCCCTCTATTTATAGTGCCGTATTTGGTGCAAGAAGGTCCGTACGGACCTCCCCGGTAATCCGCACTTTTGGTTTTCCTTGATTTGAGGGAATCGTGATGATGGTGAATATTCTGCAATTATGATGTTCCCTCAGTGCAATAAGGTCCGTACGGACCAAGTTGACATGCAAAGAGGTCCGTACGGACCAACTCGCAGAGGGTAATCATTTTCCCCAGGATTTGAGGGAATATTGTGGACTTTAAGAGGATTCAGTAATTATTAAAGCAAAGAGGTCCGTACGGACCATGTATGCTTCTCCAATTTCCTGAAAATTCCCAAAAGGTCCTTTTGTCCCTTTTTGTCCTGCAAAGGCCCCTCCCTTGGTTTGGCTGGGGGTTTTGAGAGGGTTTTGAGTGCCGAGGTCGTCGAGACTAGCGTTGATGAGTCTCGCGGTGTTTCCCGTGTGCTTGAAAGGGGGGGATCCAGATTGGGGTACTTACAAGCCCTCGACGACGTCACTTATGAAAGAAGTGGGGTCGCCGATAAGATAAGTGGTCCTAATCTGGATCGCGTGCCGGGAGATAAAGTGACCGGGAGGTCGGTGTGAGGACGTGGTGGTGTCCTTTTGTGTGACCGTTTAGGCCGCAGGGCCGGACCCTCGTGATAGGATTCCTACGTATCCCCGGCGGGAATCAAGCCTCGGTCGTAGTTCGGGTGTGGGGTGAGTCTTTTGTGAATGCGGGTGTGGTGGTGCCTTGAAGTGTTGTGTGACCGCCGAGGTCAGTTGTGAGGACGTGGTGGTGTCCCGGGTGACCGCATAGGTCGACGGCCGGACCCCGTGATAGGATTCCTACGTATCCCGGCGGGAATCAAGCCCGGTCGTAGTTCGGCGCAAGTGAGTGTTTTGTGAATGCGGGCGTGGTGGTGCCCTCGAAGTGTTGTGTGACCGCCGAGGTCGGGCCGCAGGATGTGGTGGTGTCCCGGGTGACCGCATAGGTCGATGGCCGGACCCCGTGATAGGATTCCTACGTATCCTCGGCGGGAATCAAGCCCGGTCGTAGTTCGCAGGTCGCGAAATTGTGAGTGCGGGCGTGGTGGTGCCCCCGGGCGTTGTGTGACCGCCGAGGTCAATTGTGAGGACGTGGTGGTGTCCTAAAATGTGGTGACCGCCGAGGTCAATTGTGAGGACGTGGTGGTGTCCTGGGGTGGAAATTTTATGATTTTCCTAATCGGGTGGTTTAAGGCCTTCCGGGCCGGGAATAATGATTTGGGAGGTTTATACGGTCTTCCGGACCGAGTGGTTTAAAGCCTTCCGTGCTGGTGATAGTATGAGGACTTGAATCGTCTTCTGATTGCGGTTGCGCCATGCATGAGGACTTTGAATCGTCTTCTGGCTGCGGTTTGCCATGTGTGAGGACTTTGAATCGTCTTCCGTCTGCGGCTTGCCATGTGTGAGGACTTTGAATCGTCTTCCTCGCTGCGGTTTGCCATGCGTGAGGACTTTCAATCGTCTTTCCGGCCGTTTGCCGCTGCGTGTGAGGACTTTCAATCGTCTTCCGGCTGCGGTTTGCCACGCGTGAGGACTTTGAATCGTCTTTCCTGCGGTTGGTGCCACGCGGGAGGACTTTGAATCGTCTTCGGGCGGCGTTGGTGCCACGCGGGAGGACTTTGAATCGTCTTCTCGGGCGGCGGTTGGTGCCACGCGGAGGACTTTGAATCGTCTTCGATGGCGGTTGGTGCCACGCGGAGGACTTTGAATCATCTTCTGGCGGCGGTTGGTGCCACGCGGGAGGACTTTGAATCGTCTTCTGATGGCGGTTGGTGCCACGCGGGAGGACTTTGAATCGTCTTCTGGCGGCGCTGGTGCCACGCGGAGGACTTTGAATCGTCTTGGCGGCGGTTGGTGCCATGCGGGAGGACTTTGAATCGTCTTCGCGGTGATTGGTGCCACGCGGGAGGACTTTTAATCGTCTTCCGGGTCGCGGCTGGTGCCACGCGGGAGGACTTTGAATCGTCTTCGGCGGCGGTTGTAGAGGCATGATCGCCTTGAGCTTTGATTGCGAGAGGCCTAGCCGCTCGTGCTTCGTCGCCTTGATGGCCGGTGCTTGCGTTGCCTTTGGAGTGGGCGAGGATGATGGCCGGCGATTGCTTCACCATTTGGCGTTTTGGAGGCGTTTCGTGCCTCGGGATTTATACTGAGGTGTCAGCTCCTTCTTGCGCTTGTTTTTCCGTTGAGTGGGCGAAGTTCGGGCTTACATTGACGGCCGACGTCTTTGGGATATGCAGCCTTGTACGAATTCCCTTGACTTGTTCGGGAGGAGCTCGGGCTTACTTTGATGGCCGGTGCTTGAATTGCCGGGCATGCGTGACCTTGTAGGGGCCTTTTTCTGCTGGGAAAGTGTCTTCGGACCTGTTTTGAGGGTCGGTGCTTGAGTTGCCGTTGAGCGTTTTGGAGGCGTCTTGTGCCTTGATATTCGTGCTGGGAGGTGTTGGCTCCTTCTTGAATTGCCGTTGAGTGGGCGAGGACCGGTCTTACTTTGATGGCCGGTGCTGAATTGCCGTTGAGTGGGCGAGGACCGGTCTTACACTGACGGCCGGTGGTTGAATTGCCGTTGGAGTGGGCGAGGTTCGGGCTTACACTGACTGCCGGTGGTTGAATTGCCGTTGAAGTGGGCGAGGTTCGGGCTTACACTGACTGCCGGTGGTTGAATTGCCGTTGAAGTGGGCGAGGTTCGGGCTTACACTGACTGCCGGTGGTTGAATTACTGTTGAAGTGGGCGAGGAACGGTCTTACATTGACGGCCGGTGGTTGCGTTTGAAGGGTTAGGGACCATTCTGCACTTGGATTTGCTGAAAAAGGCCTTAGGACAGCCAGGGGCAAAGATTATAAGGGCAGGAAAGTAATTTGGCCCTCCCTTGCAATAAGGTCCGTACGGACCAACCTGGGGTGCAAAGAGGTCCGTACGGACCACTTTGATTTTTTACAGTTCCTAGGTTTTGACCAGGTTAAAAAGCCAAGCCCTTCCCCATTCCTTCTTCTTCAGTGCGTGAAACCGAGAGAGAGAGGGAGAGAAAAACCTCCATTGTTAACCAAAATCCTCCATTTTTGCTTTGAATTGCTTGCCATGGCGGAAGGATCTCGAAGGAATCGCCGACAACGTAGTCAAGAAGTGGTCGAGCAACGGATGGAGCTCCAAAGAAATTGGATCTCGTTTGTTCCATCTTCAAAGAATCCGGATGTCTTGTATCCAAATCCGGAGGTGCACAATCGTCGTTCTAGGAACATCGGGGAGGTAAGAAATCCGTTCCGTTTTGATTCCCTGCTCGAATTTTTTTGAATGCTAGAACTAGGTTTTAGTTTTTCACATTTTTTGAATTTTTGTTAATTTTTTATGCCTTTTGTGAAATTCTTGATGAATTGTTGAAAATGGACATGTAGAAATTGTGGGTATGTGCATTTTGTGCAGAAATGTGTAGATTAGTTTTTATTTGTGAAAATAAAATGCCTCTCTAATGAAATGCATGCTTTGGTGTTTTGTACCTAATGCTATTTATGTATGTACATTATGAGAAAAGTTTGTCGTGTAGTGACAAATTTTGTGAAAAAAATGTGACATGTGCCGTGTTTTGTGACGGGTTTTGTCTGAAAGTGTGTGCCGTGTAGGGACGGATTTTTTTTTTTTTGAAAATGTGTTATGCAGTGTGTGCCGTGTTTTTGGGTGACGGACTTTGTGAGGAAAATATGTGCAATATGTGCCGTGTTTTTGTGACAGGTTATATGTGCTTTTGCCGTGTTGGGACGGATTTTTTTTTGAAAATGTGTCGTGTAGTGCTTGATCCCTCTGTTGAGAAAATCTGTACAGTGTGTGCCGTGTTTTTGTGACGGACTGCATGGGAAAAATTATATGTATAATGTATGTGAAAATTATGTGTAACATGTGCCGTGTTTTGTGACGGGATATATGTGAAAATATTATGTATAATGCATGTCAAAAGGTATGTGCAATGTGTGCCGTGTTTCGTGACGGGTTATATGTATGCTTTGATTTTCTTTTGCATTAAGTACTGCGAATGACGTACCTTTGCTGTGTTTACCTGCAGGATGAGGGGCTCATGGCCGGGAAGGCCAAGAGGATGAAGACTCGGGGATCGCTCGAGGCTGTTGTTGAGTTGTGGCAGCGGATGCCTGATATTTCTGTGGATGGTAGGCCGAGTCCCAGGAGGCTGGTCTACGCTTCTGGCCTGGGCGTGTTCGTAGAGAATTTGGTCGGGGTTTCTGACACGAGGAAGAACAAGAGCGTCTTCCTTGGCCTTTCTGAGTATTGGTGGGATACCACCCACACCTTCCATCTGAGCTGGGGAGAGGTGACAGTGACGCCTACCGACTTTGCTGCGATTACCGGGCTTTCCTTCAAAGGAGGGCCGGTGCGGTGGCGAGATATGATTGCCGATGATGTGTTGACCGAGCTGCTGGGCTTTGAGCCTCGTCCTCGCAGGGGCTTGGGGATGCTGTATAGCGATGTGGAGCTGAGGATCACGGCCAGTATCGGGGCCTATGTTCGGGGTACCGGCCAGGTGTCGGCGGAGCAGCTGGCGCGCTCCTTTTTGTGGTTTGCACTGTCCGAGACTTTGTTCTCGAACCACGCGATCGCGGCTCCCTTTGCTCGTTGGAGAGCTTGATTGATCCGGGAGAGGGTTTGTGATATCGCTTGGGGCGAGGCGGTGCTTAGCCGAGCTCTACTTTTCTTTGGACCGGTTTAGCTGGGCGTGGCGCCCATTGGCCTGTTTTGACTTCGCTTTGGAGGTATGAGTTTATTGCTGTTTTTTTTTTTTTGATTTAGCAACTTGTCGTTTCTCCATCTTCTTTTGCACCGAGCCTTTTCTCGTTTTTGTCACAGTGTGGTTTTACGAGATTTTTCAAAGGCTTCCCGTGGATAGAGATCCGGGCCGTAGCCGCGCGTATCCCGCTACGCCGGGCCGGGCTCGTACGGCGAGGAAGAGGAGGACCAGCAGAGGGAAGCTCACCATCGCCTACGGGGATGTGCAGAGCGTCTTGAGAGGGGTAGCCCTGAGGGGTTTATTTTGTTCCCGTGGGCTCGGTATGAGGCCGATGAGTTCGAGGGGGCTCCCGAGGTGACAAAGCCAGCCGAAGATGCCGCGGGCCCGACTTGCGACGTCATGTACCCTGGGAGCGGGTCTTCCGGGCAAAGATGGCCTGGTGTGCTTCCCGTGGCTCCGAGGGACCCTCCTTTTGGGATGCTTGATTCCCGGGACATGGATGTGCTTGATTTTGAGAGGTACCTTGGCGGTGTGGGTGCCGAGGAGTTTATTTTGTATGGAGAGGAGTACGGGGCCTTCGTGAGGAGGAAGCTGAGGACGTCGCAGGTACTGGCGAGGGAGAGAGAGGCTGGCCGATGCCAGGGCCGGATTTCACGTAT
Organism: Adenophora triphylla var. japonica; assembly: GCA_022495995.1. Taxonomy (NCBI): domain Eukaryota; kingdom Viridiplantae; phylum Streptophyta; class Magnoliopsida; order Asterales; family Campanulaceae; genus Adenophora; species Adenophora triphylla. Next base: position 565,315 of record JAFEMH010000562.1, read on the forward strand.
GTCCGTGGGGACGGGTCGAGGCAGAGGGTGTCTGTACCCGTTCGAGCAGTGCTCCGCCGCATACCGAGTGGATCCCGATAGATCGGTGAGTGTGCCGACTCTTTTCCATCTTGGCATCCTTTTCGTATTTTTCTCTTTTTGTTGTTGAGTATAACCGTATTGCCGAGCGTTTCCTTGGCTGCTTGCTTGTGCAGTCCCGGGAGAGCCTATGATATGCCGACTCGCCGTTATGTGGCGATGAGGTCGTTTGCGAAGAAGATGGCGTCGAAGCTGTCTTGCCGGTCTTCCCGACGCGTGCCGGCGTACGAGCCTATGCCTTCGAGGCATTCCGTAGACGTTCCTCCACCGAGAGCCGAGCCGGAGCCACAGCAGAGGGACCTTCGAGGGGGCGGCATAGCATGGATGCCGGACATCTTCTGGAGCTCCGAGGCAAAGAACCCTTTTATCGCTCTTCCCTCCGCAGGATGCACAGGCGAGGGTTCGTCGAGCCTTCTTTCTTTGATCCTTTCGCCGGATTTGATCCTTCGAGTACTTTGAGTACCAGCCTCCGAGGGGGCTCCGGTACTCCGATGACGAGGACGTGACGGGCGAGTTCACCGGATGCCCGACTTCTCTCTGGATGATCTTGGCGAGGATGATGATGCCGAGGAGTCCGATTAGTATTCATTTGCTTTCCTCTTTTCATATCTTCTCTTTTTTTTTGTTTAGCAAATGCACATTTGATGGGTACCGTAATAAAACACTTGTATTTGCATGGCAAACAAAGATTTTATTTTAAGATGTAATGTCATTTTTGTGATTCCAGGAATTGTCCTAGAAATTGTTGCTAGTATTTTTTTATTTTGTGCATGCCACGTGAGCCGAGAGTGCGTTTGTGGGTAGTGTATGTTTGCCGGGAATGGCTTTGGCCGTTGTTTGGGCGCTTTGGAGCAAGGTCCCGCCGAGGACAAATGGTTGTTGTACCGTTTGTCGGGAAATGGGTCATGGTTGCAAGGAGGTCCGTACGGACATACTTAGCATGCAAAGAGGTCCGTACGGACCAACCTTGCTTTGGGAAGGAGATAAATGCTTTCCAAAGATCTCGGTTCTTCCCCATTTCCCCATTTGCAGCCATTTTCGAGCTTTCTTCCCCATTTTCTCTAGGAACCTCCATTTTTGCCATGGATTCTTCGTACGTTCCTAGAATTTTGCCGAGGCTTTCGCAGAGAGGCAAGCACACTTCCTCGAGCAACCGAAAACGTGGATGCGGCGCCGTATGAGGCATCGTAGACGGGCTTTCGAGGTAAGGTTTCGTCTTTGCTCGATTTGGTCTTTTAAGGAGTTGGTTCCCGATTGGGATTTGTTGCGGGCCGCCGCGAAGTTCTGGGATGTTAGGAGGCATGTGTATTGTTTCTCCTACAATGAAATGGTGCCCACTTTTGAGGATTTTCGGGCTTTGATGGGGGACCGGAGGTGGAGGCCATCTCGCTTCCTTTGATGGGTGGTGCCGCGGCGAGCGTGAAGCTTGCGTGCTTTCTTCGTACTTCGTTGGAAGAAGTGCAGGCATGATCCTTGATTCGGGTCATATTGACATTTCGAGCCGCCTGAGCGGTTCATGGTCGATGATGAGAGTGATGTCTCTTGGGACGCATTTGCCTTGTGCGTGATGGCGACGCTTTTCCCGGTCGCCTCCTTGGCATTTGCGATGGCGCTTTGCTAGATGTGGTAGGGCACCGCAGAGCCGGAGAGGATATTGTCCCGTTGGTGCCGGGGGAGACTCTTCATGGTATCGACCGTCCGGCGACCGGGGATCGTTTCATGAGAGGGGGAAGCCCCGCTTGCTCACCTTGTGGCCGCGAGAGAGACTTCGTGCCATGCCCGAGGCTCCGACGTCGTTTAGCCCGTGGTCATTTGCTCGCCGACCTCTTGTGTTGGATATGGATCACCCGCCCGGGAGAGATGGATGGCACAGCCTTGGTACGCATCGATCCGCCGGTGGGTTCCGCACCGGAGGATTGAGACTAGGAGGGTCTTTCAGAAGGGTCCTACGTTGTCGTAGTTCCGTGTTTGTCTTGGTCCTCCTTCTATATTCCGTCGCTTGTTTCCTGGCAGCTTGGGATGAAGCAGAGCCTTTGTTGGCCGGGATGACCTTGCTACTGCGGAGATAGTTCCTCTTTGTATGGCGCCTTCAGTGCCTTCTTGTATTTTCCGAGGGTATGGAAGTATTCCGCTTTCCCTCCCGCGGTACTCCTTAGACGTCGGGAGAGTGTTGTATTGACGACTCGCACTGGCCCGGTATGAGCAACGTGTCAAGGGCCCCAAGTGGTCTTGGAGAGCAAAGGCGTGTAGCGATTCTGGGACCCGGCTGCCGTAGTAGCTATTGCCTTAGGAGTGCCGAAGCCCGGTCCGACCCTTTCGATGTGACGGGAGACACTTTGTTTGACTACGAGACTAGAGTTGACCGACCGACAGGAGAGGTCCTCTTTGCAGACTCGCAGGGAGGAGATCCGAGCCGAAGCACGGGCGAATGAAGCGCTGAGAGCTACTGGATTGTTTGACTCTACGGGAGGACCCCGATCTCTGACCGAGAGACGCAGAGTTGGTTCACGTGGAGCGAAAGAAGACTCGCCGGGGACGAGGGAAGAAAGGAAAGAATGGCGAGGACAAGCGCAGATGGCGCGGAATGACCTCCTAGGTATCCATTCATTGCATTTGCAAACACATTATTTGTTAAATGTATTAAGCTGTCTTTTAGCATGTTGTGAACTTGAGAGTAGACCGTGCTTGAACTCATCAAGAAATGTTGTAACCGTTAGTGATTTGTGATTTACTTTTAAAGCTTTGTCGAGACGCAAGATCTCTTGTTTGCCTTTGTGTCTTTTGTGAACCTTGTCGGCGTCCATCTTTGGACTTTTCTGTTGCATTTGCGGACTGAAGCAGTCTGGGCCATGACGGCAATCCCCTTTGCTTAGGCTTTCAGGCTTGGCCGAGAGGTTGAATGATCCCCGACAAGTCGTTTTGACGGTCTTTTTCGCAGCCTTCCTTGCCTCTTGTTGGCATCGGGCTCTTGACCTCTTTGCAGCTTCGCTGAGCTTCTTTTATTTTTTGTTTTTTTTTGTGAGCCCTTGCTCGAGCCCTTTATTTTTTTTTTTTTGTGAGCCCTTGCTCGAGCTCTCTTTTTTTGGGAGCCCTTGCTCGAGCTCCTTTTTTTTTTGAAGCGCGTGAAGGCAAAGACAAGCCCCTGGCTTGGAAGCGCATATGAGTCGCTGCTTGATGCTGAGTGACCCTCGGATGTCCTTTGATGTTGCCGCCGTCGTTTGACTTGGTCAAGGTGACTGTTGGGGCGTGTTCTTGAAAAGTGCGTAGCTTGATGGAGGTCTTGATTGACATTCAAACTTTTGACTTTTTGTGTATTTTTAGACCGGACCAATTAAGATTGCCTACGTTCTCCTGACTAGAGGGCTCAGTCTGCGTAGTTCGACACTACATGGAGTGCCAAGAGATGCACATTTGTTCTTCTTCGTGCGAAGTATCTCGCGAAGTTTGCTTCCGTTGACCGGATTCATGAAGGGATTGCCGTCTAGGTCCTGCTGCCTTCATGGCACCTCCGGAGAAGATCTTTTGAACCACGAAAGGGCCAATCCATGTGGGTTCCCATTTTCCCAATGGGTTGGTTCGAGTGGGAGGCTTTTCTTTGAGTACAAGGTCGCCTTCCCTGATGTCTCGGGATTTGACTTTCTTGTCGAAAGCTCTGGCCATCCTGCTTTGATAGGCACGGACGTGTTCCATGGCCTTTAGTCGTCGCTCGTCTAGCAGAGCCAATTCGTCGTGTCGGCTTCGGAGCCATTCGACTTCATTGATGTCATTTTCCAAAGAAGACTGGAGTGAGGGAATTTCCAATTCAACGGGAAGGACTCGCTTCCATCCCGTATGTCGTGGCGAATGGGGTTTCTCCCGTGGTCGTTCGACCGATGTGCGGTAGCCCCAAAGTGCAAGGTGCAGCTTCTCGGGCCAATCTCGTCCTCGGGTGGTCATTTTTCGGATGATCCGTTCGAGGGTTTTGTTTGCTGCTTCCACGGCGCCGTTTGTTTGTGGCCGGTAGGGAGAAGATTTGTGGCGTGTGATCTTGAATTCAGCCAGCTAGCCGTCGATTCCCTTCGAAGTGTGAACCATTGTCCGATATGACCTCATTTGGGATGCCGTATCGGCATGATGTTTTCCTTGAGGAAGTGCGCGACCTGCTTGGAGGTGAGTACCTTGTAGGACTGGGCTTCGACCCATTTGGTGAAGTAGTCGATGGCTACTAAGATGAACTCGTGACCGTTGTCGCCCGGCGGAGCAATTTTCCCGATGACGTCAATTCCCAAGTGGCAAATGGCCGTGGTGTAGTCATGCAAGAGAGATCGTGGGGAGGTAGATGATTGAGGTTGGAGAACCGCTGGCACTTGTCGCAGCTCTTCGGACAAAGTGGATGCAATCCGCCTCCACGGAGATCCAAGAGTAGCCCATCCCGAGAATGATTTGCATCGTGGCTCGCGTTCATGTGGGGACCGCAAGCCCCATTGTGGACTTCGTTCATGAACTTGTTTGCTTCTTCTTGGCCGATGCAGTCGTAGGAGTGGCCCATGGTAGCGTTTCTTGTATAGCATGTCCCCGAGGATGACGAAGTGAGAGGCGAGGCGTTTTAGGGCCATGATGCTCTTGGTTTTGACCCCTTCGTGTGGGTCTTCCTTGTTCATGAAGGTGGTTTCCGTTCTTGAGGTATTGGAAGATCCGGTTTGTGCCGGAAATGGCGTCGAACTTGCGTCTCTTTGGCTCTTCAAAGAATCTTGCAAATCGTTGTGATTAAAACCTTCTCAGCCTTGGGCCCGGTTTTTCTCTCGTTTGGCAACATGCTTAAATGTTTGCTTGATGCATTTATTTAATTAATGTGTTTGCCTTTTGTATAGATGAATTGTTATTAATCTGTTTTGATTAGTTAATATCATCATTTGTTAAAGATGCAATGAAATGATTTTTTAGGAAGGTCGGACCTTTTATTGAAAGCGTGAAGACCGTACATTGTTGATCAAAGACTCACAATCGTTGGGCGTAAAGCCGTCAAAAGACTCAAAAGATGTGAATACACGTACAACAAGACTCGAAGCTAGACTATAGGCGACGAGGATTGGACCAGGCTTCATTACTCCTGATGGCCGTAGCTCTAGAGGGAGTGGTGCCGGTTCAGTGGCCAATCTTCCCTTGGCATGAGTCCCGGAAAGTAGCTTGCATGCGGTTCGATTTCAAACCGTATCGCGGAGGTTTTTGGCCGCTCCCCCGATGATGTCCCTCCATTAGTGTTGCCACCACCCTGGGGGTTTTTGATGATAGAAGTCGCCGAGGGCTACTTCTAAGAGGGCGAAGCATTCGCCGATTCGGAGTTGATTCTTGCCGATGTTGATCACTTTCATAGAATCCGCCTCTTTATCCGGGATCTTTGCTTGGACGACATTTACAATGTCTCGATTCGAGGGGGCATGCTATATCTCCTTCCCCGATTAAGCCTTGGAGGAGGTTGCGCCACTGCTCATCCAGTGCCTGACACCGAATGTTGAATTGAACTAAGCCGTGATGGCTGTCCCCGTAAGATCCGAGAGTGTCGGCTAGAGGGTTGTCTTGTACCGGGGATCGGTGATGAGCCGCTTGCAAGAGGGTTTTCGGCGAAGTAAGGGTCTACTCCTCGATCAATCTCCATTAGGGCATCCATCTCTTGATCCTCTCTCAAGCATTCTTCATAGTCGCATATATCGTAGTTGTCATCCCGACCCATGAGTTCTTCGATTTCCACTGTCGCGGCTTAGAGCGTGGATGTAAGGATCCACTTCGTAGCGGGACAGGGTAGGAGAATTATCTGGGAAGAGTATTCGGTCATGTCGGGACCTTCTTCCGGGTCATAGCTTGCCGGCCAAGCACTTGCCATTGCACCGCTTCCGCGGATCACTTCGATCGCTCCATTGGCATTGATGAATTTCACGCATTGGTAAAGAGTAGATGATACTGCTTTCATCTGATGTATCCAAGGTCGTCCCAACAAAGCAGAGAAGGTTGGTTTGATTTCCACGACTTGGAACTCTACCGACTCCAGCTGTACGTCGAATTGGATCCTCAAATTGATGACTCCTACGATTGGTCGTGCGGTGGAATCGTAGGCTCGGATTACCCGAGGTGAAGGCCTTATCGTGGAGCGGTCGATGCGGAGTCGCTTCAATGTGCTCAAAGCGATGATGTTGATCGCGGAGCCGTTATCAATCAAGACGTTCGGGAGGAAGAACATCTCTATTTTTATGAGGATGAGGAGGGCTTCGTTGTGCCGATTCTCACATATTGGCAAGTCATCGTCTCGAAGGCTAAACCGCTTCCCGTGCTACCGTTTGACTCCGCCCCTTCTCGGGGAACGTTCGATCCATCCATTTGTATGCCTTGGTTGGGGCAAAGATCGTAGGGAGACAGCTGCCCTTGGGCGTTCTTGTCGAATTCCCGGTCACGAGACCTTTGACTCCGGTTTCACGCTCCCAAATAGCGGGACAAAGATGCCGACGGTTTCGGAAATTGCAGGGGGTCCGCTCTCGCTTGGAGTTTCACAAAGGCTATTGAGTTTACCCCGTCATTCCTGGGGAATGGATTTCCGATGGTATTGGGACCACGAGGGCGTTCCAATTTTCCCTCCTCAATGAGCCCCCGGACCACCCGCTGAGCACGAAGCAATTGTCGGTGGTGTGGCGGGGTAGTTGTGGAAGGCGCAAAGGCTTGCTCATATCCATGTTGGGTTTGGGAGTCTTTGGTTGGAAATTCTCGAGCGGTTTGAGAAGATTTCGTTTCACCAAAGCTTCAAATACTTGACCCAAGGGCATTTCAAGGTTGTCTAAATGCCGGAACCGTGGGAAGCGAGGGGATTGTTATTCTTTGGGGCCGCTTGATCGCGGTTTACTTGAGTCTCCGTTCGAATGTAGTGTATCGTTCCCGCCGCTTCTTTTCCTTTGGTCAGCAGGAGTTGAAGTTGCCAGGTTTGTTCGATAGCGGTAAGATGAGGCAGGGTTGCCGTTGCTCTTTGAAGACTCGTAGTCTTTTCAAACTTTGTCCCTGCGTTGACCATGGCACGGAGATCCGGATAGAAATGGTGGCCGATCAAGGTCCTCAAAGATGGCTTGAGGCAGAATGGAAGATGTCCATCTCGCTTCTTCTTTGGAAAGTGGATCCATTATCTCGCTTAGCTTCCGGGGCCCATATTTTGTAGAACTCGCCCACCGGTTCGTCATCCTTTGTTCGGTGGCTTGCAAGTCATGGCGGTTTGTCTCCCATTCAAGGTTGGCGCGGTACTTCTCCAGAAGATTTCACCGATTTGATCCCACGTGGAGCGGTTTTCTCGCCTTCACATTGAGGAACCACCTTAGTGCCGTGGATTTGAGGGAATGCCGAAAGTGATCTCGCCATCCGTTGAGGGGTTGCCCCTTTGGCTCTCATACCCGTGACGTAGGTGTCGATGTGGGTTTTTGGGCATTCTGTCCCGTCAAACTTTTCCATTTCCGGCATCCCGAACTTTGGAGGGAGAGGGACCACTTTGTTCGGATCGCAGGCGGTGAGGGAGTCCTTCCGAGAACTAGCTAGCTTGCCTTGCATGTCTTTCATTTGTTCGATCGCCCAAGCCATGTGAGGATCACTGTTCGAGGTGGGTTACCATTTTCGTGGACGGAAACCGAAGATGGGGGTGGATTGGCCGATGGGATTGCCATTCGGGAGTCTTGGGAAGGTAGTTGAGTGTATACCAACCCATACCCCGGGGTGTTGAAGTTGAGGGCGTGATTGCCAGTCCGCTAAGGGTTGTGTTTGGGAACCGGGGAAATGATTCGTTAGCCCCAATCGCGTACTAGCAGTGGCAAACTTGAGATGTCTGGATATCCGCTCGGGATGCCCGTCCCCGGTAAGCATGGGGACTTTTGATTGTGATTGCGAGGCTCGTATAGAGGCAAAGGATTGAATCCCGGGGGATACCGAGATGCATTGGGATCTCGACGAGCAGCACGTATGTGCCGTTGGTACCGAGCTTGATGTGCGAGCCGGGAAACCGACCGTGCCGAGGCGGGCATGCCTGAGCCGCTTGACCGACGCCCGAGGGAGCTTTGAGCGAGAGCCGCCTTGCGTTGCCGGGATCTCGTAGCCTTGGCGGAGGCGGGACCCGCCGATAGCTTTCAGAAACCTGGGAGCCGGTATGTTCGTCCTCTATGAGAACAAAGGTTCCATCAGTTGGGAACCGCAATCTGTTCCTCGAAGACGCAAGGTGTCTACGATCCAGCTTGCCGTTCTTCTTGGCGCTTCTTGATGGTTTCGAAGGCTCGCAGCACCTCCTCCATTGTCCTGGAGGTTCCTTAGTGGCGGGGTTCCGTTTCCCTCACCGTTATCCGTTGATCCCGTCATGGAGAGTAGCGGACGGTGCACCGTTGAACCGGAAGGGCTATCGGACCTTGTGACCTCGAGCATCAAAAGGCGGCTTCCAGTATTCTCAACCACTCTCGGTTCGCCGGAGGGGGTGATGGGCAAGGTTTAGACACAGAATGGCCTAACGGGATAAAAGGGGGAAAGCTCACGTGGCATGCGGTTTCCGTTTCTTTTATTTATGATTTTTTTTTGTTGTTTTAATTTACTTAAAACATGTTTTCTCGTAATCCTAGGTAGGTTGGAAAAGATTGCTCTTCTTTTCGCAACTATGCTAGATCCCGGGTCGCCGGAGACCATCTCGTGCGGCTATAAGCCCCTCGTTTTGCACCCGTATTTCGACATCCCAGGTGGACACTGTGCGAGGGTCCTATAGTGCAAGCGGTTTCCACCGGCCTAAAAGAAAAATCGAACCTAAGGACCGAGCCTGTCATGTTCGTTTTGATGCATTAGCCATGTGAATAGTGGATCGAGCCGGCCACGAAGTCAAGATCAGGTCAAGAGTTCGGCATGACCTTCTCTTGCCTTGCTTGCGCAAGGGATCCGTGACGTTAGGCGTTGGCCGGGTCATATTGTCATGGCCGACGTATCAAAGGCGTGATGACATGGTGTCATGTGAGCATGGATGTATATCCGGACGGAACATCGTCCTGGGTGTAGCTTCTGAAATCAAGATCGTGTCAAGATTTTAGCATGACCTTTCATCGCTTTACTTGCGCAAGGGATCTTGAGTTCCGAGCCTTGACTCGAAAAATGGCCGGCATGGTATATGTATCCAGCCGTATGACACGGACCGGGTAAAACCAACCGAGTCCGGACAGAGTGTGACTCAAGACTCAAACGTGCGTGGTTGACGCTTGGCTAGGATGGGATGTTTGGAATGATCCCGTGCGCGTCCAAGAGGCCTAGGAAGACCAAACGGATCGCAACCGAGACCACTCCGGCCGAGGGTTGTAGTGTGCGGTGTATCCGAGGCAAAGAAGGCGCGTAGCGTGCGGTGTAACCGAGGCAAGAAGCAGTGAGTAGGTGCGGTGTAACCGAGGCAAAGAAGGCGCGTAGTGTGCGGTCTCTAAAATTCTTTTTCCGAGTAAAACAAGTTTTTGAAGAATTTTAAATGTATGCACGTATGTATATTGATGCATTTTTTTGTATTTTTATTTTTTTTTTGTAAAATAAAAGTAAAGCACGTGCACACACACACAATGCTTAAAGGAAGGGGTAAAATGAAAGTTTGACCCTCATCATTGTTTTAAAAAAATCTTTTGTTTTGTTTAAAAAGATTTTAAAACAAAAAGTCCCCAGCGGAGTCGCCAACTGAAATAGCCCGGATCCGAGAGGCAGCGCATTCGCGCCCCGGCATCTGGCATTTCCCGCTTTGCAGCGTTTTCGAGTTGGAGGTGTCTCGCCGTTTGTTTTCGCATTTGTAGAGTCGCCACGCCGTTTTTATTAAGCCCAAAACATTGAAAAGGGCATCGCTTAAAGATAATTTTAAACCGTTTTTGTGTGATGAGATTTTGAGTTCGGAGGTCGATGACTCCTCGGGAAGAGAATATTAGAATATTAGAGCTCACTCCGAGTCGCCTCGTAAAACGAGTCTTTCTGATACCCCTAATATCCTTTAAATGTTGTGTGTGTGTGTGTGCTTTTAAAAATGCATGTTGTATCGGATGTCTATATTGTATGCTATGTATGGAAATGTATTGAAATAGTAATGGAAGGAAGCCTTACCAATGTTGGTTCGTGTCCGTCTTCCGCCGAGGAATAGTGTTTGAGGTCGGAGTAGCGTTCCGCACGGATCGGGATTGCTTCGGGAGATGCCGGTTGTCCGCGGACGTAGTTTCGCGTGAGTTGAGGTTGCAGGCCGCGTTCGGGCCGAGGTTCGGCGTGCGTGGGGATCGTCGGGATCACTCGGCGCAGGTTCGGCGTGCGTTGAGGTGGCGTGAGTCACTCGGGCGCAGTTTCGGCGTGGTTTGGGATCGCCGATTTGACTCGGAAAGAGCCGGGACACCGTGGAAAGACTGTGCAAGGCCTCGGAGTACCACGAGGGGCCTCAGAGTACCTCGAGAGTGCCTCGGGCACGCGGGAGCGTCGCGGGAGCGCTGGGAGGCTTCTGAGCACCACAAGGGGGCTCGGAAGGCCTCGGAAGGATCCGAAAGGGGCCGGGAATGCCTCGGAAGGACTTAGAGGGGAAGCCAGAAGGCCTAGGGAGGAAGAGAGAAGTGGGAGGTGTGTGGAAATGAGGAGGGGGAGGCCTCTATTTATAGTGCCAGATTTGGTGCAAAGAGGTCCGTACGGACCTCCCTGGTAATCCAGACTTTTGGTTTTCCTCGATTTGAGGGAATCTGTGATGATGGGGAATATTTTGCAATTATGATGTTCCCTGTGCAATAAGGTCCGTACGGACCAAGTTGACATGCAAAGAGGTCCGTACGGACCAACTCTGCAGGAGGGTAATCATTTTCCCCGGGATTTGAGGGAATATTGTGGACTTTAAGAGGATTCAGTAATTATTAAAGCAAAGAGATCCGTACGGACCATTATTGCTTTTCCAATTTCCTGAAAATTCCCAAAAGGTCCTTTTGTCCCTTTTTATCCCAGAAAGGCTCCTCCCTTGGTTTGGCTGGGGGATTTGAGAGGGTTTTGAGTGCCAGAGGTCTTCGAGACTGCGTTGATGAGTCTGCGGTGTTTCCCGTGTGTTTGAAAGGGGGTGATCCAGATTGGGGTACTTACACATGATGCTCTTGGCTTTGACTCCTTCTTTGCGTTGACCTTCCTCGTTCATGAAGGCGGTTTCCCCGTTTTTGAGGTATTGGAAGATCTGATCGACATGCAATGCTGATGAGGAGGCTCTCGATTTGCGTCTCTTTGGCTCTTCAGTAGTTCTCCAAATCTATCATGATTAAAACCTTCTCGGCAGCTTGGGCCCGATTTTTCTTTCGTTTGACAACATGCTTAAAGGTTTGTTTAATGCATTCGTTCAATTAATGTGTCTGCTTCTTTGTCAGATGAATTGTTATTAACTGTTTTGATTAGTTAACTCATCATTCGTTAAAGATGCAATGAAAGGAGATTTTAGAAAGGTCGGACCTTTTATTGAAAATGTAGAGAAGATACATTGTTGATCATGGACTCACAATCTTCGGGCGTAAAGCCGTCAAATGACTCAAAAGACGTGAATTCCTAGACAACATGACTCGAAGCTAGACTCTAGGCGACGAGGGATTGGACCAGGCTTCATTACTCTTTGCGGGCTGTAGGTCAAGAGAGGGCGGCGATGGCTTCGGTGGCCACTCTTCAGTTGACACGGATCCCGAAGGATAGCTTGCATGTGGTTCTACTTCAAACCAGATCGCGGAGGTTTTTGGTTGCTCCCCTGATGATGTCCCTCCATTAGTGTTGCTGCCAAACCTTGGGGGACCTTGATGATAGAAGTCGCTGAGAGCAACTTCCAGAAGGGCGAAGCATTCGCTGATTCGGAGTTGATTCTTGCTGATGTTGATCATTTTCATAGAATCTGCCTCCTTATCTGGGATCTTTGCTTGGACGACATTTACGATGTCTGAACGAGGGGGCATGCTATCTCTCCTTCTCTGATTAGGCTTTGGAGGAGGTTGCACCATTGTTCGTCTAGGTCAGACACCGGGATGTTGAATTGGACTATGCTGTGATGGCTGTCTCCGTGAGATCCGAGCCTGTCGGCCAGAGGGTTGTCCTGCACCAGTGGGTCAGTGATGACCCAGTTTTCAAGAGGGTTTTCGGCGAAGTATGGGTCTACTCCTCGGTCAATCTCCATCTGGGCATCTATCTCTTGATCCTCTTTCAAGCATTCTTCGCAGTCGCATAATTCGGAGTTGTCGTCTTGGCACATGAGCTCTTCAATCTCTAGCTCATCGCGGCTTAGAGCGTGGATGTAGGGATCCACTTCGTAGCGTGACAGGGCTGGAGATTCGCCTGCGGAGGAGTATTCGGTCATGTCGGGACCTTCTTCTGGGTCATAGCTTGCTGGCCAAGCGCTTGCCATCGTGCTGCTTCCGCGGATCACCTCGAGGTTTCCCTTGGCGTTGACGAATTTCACGCATTGGTGAAGAGTAGATGATACTGCTTTCATCTGGTGCAGCCAAGGTCGTCCCAGCAGGGCAGAGAAGGTTGGTTTGATATCCAAAACTTGGAATTCCACCGACTCCAATTGCGCGTCGAATTGGATCCTTAGATTGATGACTCCTACGACAGGGCGTGGAGTGGAGTCGTAAGCTCGGATTATCCGGGGCGAAGGTCTCATCAGGGAGCGGTCGACGCGGAGTCACTTCAGTGTACTCAGGGCAATGATGTTGACCTACGGAGCCGTTATCGATCAAGACGTTCGGGAGGTAGAACATCTCTATCTTTATGAGGATTAGGAGGGCCTCGTTGTGTCTATTTTCACATATCGGCAAGTCTTCGTCTGTGAAGGCTAGACTGCTTCTGGTGCTGCCGTTCGATTCACTCTCCTCCGGGGAGCGTTCGATCCATCCATTGGTGTGTCTTTATCGTGGTAGACATCGTAGGGAGACACTTTCCCTTGGGCATTCTTGTCTGGATTCCCAGTCACGGGACCATTTGACTCTGGTTTCGCGTTCCCAATCGTAGCGGGATAGCATGTTGACGGTTTCGGAGACTGCGGGAGGCCTACTCTCACTTGGAATTTCGTCGAAGGATATCATGTTCACCCTCTCATTTCGGGGGAATAGATTTCCAATGGTGTTGGGGCCACGGGGGTGTTCCAACTTTCCCTCTTCGATTAGCCCCTGGACCACTTGCTTTAGCACGAAGCAATTGTCGGTGGTGTGACCGGGGTAGTTGTGGAAGGCGCAGTGCTTGCTCATATCCATGTTGTGCTTGAGAGTCTTTGGTTGGAAATTCTCGAGACGCTTGAGGAGATTTCGCTTCACCAATGCTTCGAATACTTGGCCTAGAGGCATTTCGAGGTTGTCGAAATGCTGGAACTGTGGGATGCGAGGGGGATTGTTGTTCCTCGGGGGTGCCTGATCACGGTTTACTTGATCTTCGTTTTGGATGTAGTGTACCATTACATTTGCTTCTTTTCCTTTGTTCGGGACAGTCTTTGGATTTGACAGGTTTGTCCGATAGCGGTAAGACGAAGCAGGGGTTGTTGTTGTCTTCTGAAGGCTCAGGGTCTTTTCGAACTTGGTTCCGGCGTTGACCATGGCTCGAAGATCTGGATAGATGTGATGGCTGATCAAGGTTCTCAGAGATGGTTTGAGGCAAGAATGGAAGATGTCCATTTGTTCTTCCTTGGAAAGCGGATCCATTATCTCGCTTAGCTTCCAATTCCATCTTTTATAGAAATCACTCACAGTATCGTCGTCCTTTTGTTCGGTGGCTTGCAGATCGTAGCGGTTTGTCTCCCACTCAAGGTTGGCGCGGTACTTCTCCAGGAAGATCTCGCTGATTTGGTCCCACGTGGAGCGGTTTTCTACCTTTACATTGAGGAACCACCTTAGCGCTGTGGATTTGAGAGAATGCTGGAAGTGGTCCGCCATTTGTTGAGGGGTTGCCCCTTTGGCTCTCATTCCCAAGACATAGGTGTCGATGTGGGTTTTTGGGCATTCTGTCTCGTCAAACTTTTCCATTTCCGGCATCCTGAATTTCGGAGGAAGCGGGACCGCCTTGTTTGGATCAGTGGGCATGAGGGAGTCCTTTCGAGAACTGGCTAGTTTGCCTTGCATGTCCTTCATTTGCTCGATCAACCAAGCCATGTGGGGATCGGCAGGCTGAGGCGGGTTGCCGTTTTCGGGGATGGATACCGAAGATGGAAGTGGATTGGCTGATGGGATTGCCATTCGGGAGTATTGGGGAGGTAGGTGAGTGTATACCATCCCGTACCCTGGAGTGTTGAAATTAAGGGAGTGATTGCCCGGGCCGCTAAGGGTTGTGTTTGGGAATTGGGAAAATGTTTCATTAGCCCCAAGTGGCAGACCAGCGGGTGGCAGGTTTGAGATGTCGGGATATCCGCTTGGGATGCCTGTCCCGGTTAAGCATGGGGATTTTTGGTTATGGCTACGGGGCTCGAATAGAGGCAGAGGATTGAATCCTGGGGGGTACCGAGATGCACTGGGATCTGGTGGAGCAGGCCCGTATGTGTGCTGTTGATACTGAGCTTGGGGCGCAGGGCCGGGAAATTGACTGTGCTGAGGCGGGCATGTCGGAGCTGCTTGACTGATGCCTGAGTGGAGCTTTGAGCGAGAGCTGCCTTGCGTTGCTGGGATCTCGTAGCTTGGCGAAGGTGGGACCTGCTGATAGCTTTGAGGACCCGAGGGAGCTGGTATTTCTTCTTCTTCTATGAGAACGAAGGTCCCATCAGGTTGGGGAACAGCAACGGTTCCTTGAAGGCGCAGGGTGTCTACGATCCAGGCTTGCTGCTCCTCTTGGCGCTTCTTGAGAGTTTAGAAGGCTCGCAGCACCTCCTCCATTGTCTGAAGGTTTCTTAGTGGCGGGTTCCATTTCCCTCACTGTTATCTGTTGATCCCGCCATAGGGGAGTAGCGGACTGTGCGGACCGCTGAACCGGAAGGGCTGTCGGACCTTGTGACCTCGATACTGAAAAGGCGGCTCCCGGGTATTCTCAACCACTCTCGGTTCGCTGGAGGGGGTGACGGGTAAGGTTTAGACATGGGAAGGCCTTTTGGGAGCCTCTTTACAAAAGGTCTCGTAAGCGTCCTCGTCCATAGCCCTCTGAATGGGAGCACGACCCAATCTTACCAAGGGTCCCTCCCTTGCCAACAGAGGAAGTCCCTTGAGACGGGGAACATTGAGGGACATGCTCTTGGCCAGCTCGTCGGCCTCCTCAACGGTTTTGATAGTTTGAATGGTTAAGGGAGGGGGAGCCTCAACATTGGGGGCCCCACTAACACTTGCCCGTTTAGCCGCAGGTTCCTCGGCGCTAACGGTTGGCGTTCTCTTGGAGCCTGACCTCCTTTGGACGAGGGTAGTTTCCTCGGTCGCCTCTTCCTCGGCATCAACATGGAGGCTATGCCCCTCTGCAGTTGATGGATTGGTGTGTTCGTCAGTCGCCGCTTCCTCGGCATTTACTTCCCCATGTAATGAAAGGGGAAGGGGTTGGTCACCCTGGACGTTGAGGACGAGATTACGGGCATTAGCCTCTTCCCTCCTTTCTACCAAGGCAGACTTCTTGCTCTGCCTCCTCTTCCTCTTCACTAGCTCTTGGGGACTTAGTCTCTCCATGGCTATAACTTCTTCTTCCTCGGCGGTTAGATCTGCAAGGACGAGGGAAAAGAGTTAAATACGAGCAGAGGTAACAAGAATTCAAAAAGTACCAAGTAAAAAAGAAACATTTACGTCCAACTATGTCGATGGCTTTCAAACATTGGTCCCGGGGACGTTCAGTCTTGCACGTAATGCAATCCTCATGGAACACCAAGCCGGGGTGAATTGTCCAGTCATTGAAGTGTCTCCCCCTTTTTACGGTGACAAGGGGAGACACCCCATCCTTCTTCCCCGGCATCAAACCCGCCTGTATATAATAATGGTCCGAGGACTCAACCACTGACCAATCAAGGACTCCCACCTCGGCAAATTCTTCTAGGCGTTTGATCAAGTCCTGAGTCCATTCATATTGTTGGACGGGAAAGGATGAAGTGGGACCTTTACAAGGAGACTGGAACTCCCATCCTTGGCGGCTCTCAACCCTTATAACATGGTTATCCCAGCCGGCAACTTTGCTAGACATAGGGAGGAGCAGCTTCGGTTTCTTGGACGCACTCTTAATGACGAGGAGCCAACTCTCCTTGACAAATTGAACATGGTAGAAATATCTGAAAGCTCCCATGGTCGGCTCGTACCCTAAGCTACGGCAAAGGACAATGAAGCTGACAAGAACCCGGGTACCATTAGCTCCTAGCATGGCCGGCACTGCCCTCACATCGTCTAAAAATTCGCAGATGAAAGGATCCAGGGGAAGACGAAGTCCTTGTTGGAATTGTTTGAAGTGGAAGTGGACAAAGTCTTGGTTATAGTAAAAATTGTCCTCTTCCTTCTTTGTCCTCAGCTCCATATGGCCCATATAAGTTAGCCTGTACTCAGCTTTGTCTACCCCGTACTTGGAGTACAGCTTTTCCAGCATGGGATCCCCGGCTCTTGGGGTCCTCTCTTGTCTTTGTCCTAATCCTTGGCCTCCTCGTCCTCGGCCTCCTCTTCTTCGGGCCAAGCGGCCATCAGTTTGTGCTTCTTCCATGAAAGCATCAACTATTTGAGTAGACGAGGAGGGTTCTCCTTCTCTTCCCGTCATATCTGCATAAAGACGAGGAGACAAAATTAGTGACCTCGTCCATGGCTGATTTAGGACGGGGAAAGGAGATTCCCCTCCTCGTCATTTAATAAGGCCGAGGAGGGAGCCGTACCTCTCAGGCGCTCACGCATTTCGCGATCAGAGGCCGGGTAGAACAGCTCGATGTGCTCCATCATCTCAGCCCTATCCTCAAAAACTATAATGTTGGGTGAACCAGACTCAATCCTATCTATTCTTGTGGAGTCAGGGTATTGGAGGAATAGACGAGTTCGACCATAACCTCTTAACTGCTTGCTTACATCATCCAGAGTGAGCATCAACCATGGACCTCTCTCTCTACGATAGACCCTCAAATTTCCAGTATGATATCCATAACGGAATCGGGGAGAATGGTCCCAAGAACGAGCCATTTCTAAGGGGAATCAAAAATGAAAGGGGGAGTTCATTCAATATTCAAGAAAGTCCATATAAAATACAATGAAAATCAAAGGTTTGAAGTTTTTTTTAATTGATGAAGAAAAGCTTCATTCTTTAACAATGGTGGTTTGCCTGTTCTTGGTATGTTCAAGATTCTTCCCAACAAACCCTAAGAAGATGGAAATCAGATTCAAAATGCACAAAAGGGGAGAAATTTCATACCTGAGTTTGAAGAGACTGATGGAATCACAACAGAAAGCTAGTTCGCCGGAAACTGGGTTCGAACAAGATCAAGGTCGCCGGAATTATTGTCGCCTGAACCTTGGCAATCGCTCTCGAATATATGGGGTTTGTAAAGAGTAAAATGAGAAGGATTTAGCTTTTTATAACCCCTCAATCGGGTTAAACCCATGGGTAAAGTAACATTCCGGGTCTGGCGCCCCAAAAAATTAAATGCAAATTGACGGTTTCGAGGCGTGACAAGACTGGGGGGCCCCAAAATGGCAACCGTCAGTTATATGAAGCGACGCCGAGGACACGTGTCAAACCCGTTCGTATTCCATATTACGGGGACGAGATGACTTTCTACTCGTCCTAATCCGAGATAGAAAGTCGGGGGCCACTGAACAGTATAAACCGAGATACGAATATGGGCTTGCTCAAGCTGGGCCTAATTAAATTGGGCCATGAATATTATCTAAATAACCAAGTATCAGGGCCGAGTAAGGTCTTCCTTATATGACGAGGAACGTTTATCTCAGCCTTATGTCAACATGTTTGGGCCGTTATGCAGCAAGAGACGAGGAAACTAAAGTTCTTACCTCGGCATTTCACCACCATGACGAGGAAACAAAATCATTTACCTCGGCATATCTCCGTACCGTCCAATCTCCAAATGACGAGGAAGCAGAATCATTTACCTCGGTCTATTTGTTAAGGCCGAGGTAAAACATTTGTGTTCCTCGGCGTTCTGGTTAGCAGAACATACAATCCTTATACAACAAGGATTACACATTCATGATTCAATCCAGATTGTAATCAACTACACCAATCCAAGTCAAACAATGACTCCTTAACAGATGTAATTCTCTTAGGATTACATCTTATCTCTTTACAAGTTCACTTCAACATGGATTCTATCAATCCATCCCTATAAATACAAGCCCCATGGCTCATTATTAGGTACGTGACTATTTACATTGGGAAAACTCTGTCCATTTGTTTTCTCATATACAAACCGTGAACTTATTCTCACGCCGGAGGGCCTTTAGCCGGATCCGCCCCGGCTTAGTTTACGTGTTTTCTCTTATTTTCAGGCCTTGCAATCACCGGAGCAATCATCGCTTGGATTTGGGCTGTTTTGACGATTTTGGCATCATCAAGGGGTATGTTCGAAAAGAAATTTGTTCCGACCATTCCATATCAACCAATAACTGAGAATCATCCTGCCTACTGAATCTGGAGTTGCGTGAAAGGAACCCTGGATCCTTAAAATGTGGATGAATAAGTTTGGGGATAGCATAGGTTGTATATCACATGTCCATGTTATGGGTATAATGGAAGGGCAGTTGTTTATAAGATGTAAACGTGTTTCCTCATTCTAATGACATAGCGGGCATAAAGGAGAAAAAATGATACATCGCTCTGCTAGCTTAGACGCGGTTGGGAGTGCATCGTGAGATGCCAGCCAGACAAAATGCTTTAGGCGAAAAGTGCATGTAGGGCTGGCAAAATTTTTAAATTCTTACCAACCAACTTGTATACCAACCGTACCAATTATAATTGGTACGTGAAAATCGGTATACCGATATGTTGGTGCGGTAGTACCGTACCAATTCTGTATAATTGGTTGGTACACGGTACATAGATGTAATGTTGGTTGGTATACCAATTATCAATTATAGTTTTTAAAAATATTAATTTTCATATAAATATTAAATATGTATGCATATATAATAAAATTTTCTTCCATCCCTAATATTAATAAAATTTCCTTCTATCCCTAATTTGACTGCTGACTCTATTCTCATTTCTCAAAAGTCTCTCTCTCTATCTCTCTCCCTCCCGCGATTTGCCTCTATCCCACCGGTCTTGATTTTCGCCTGAAACAAGGTACGTGCTTCGCTCTCTCAATTTCCTTCTTTCTAATGAATCTAACCAAAGTTGTCTTCAATTGAATCTTGTTCTTTACTGATTACATCTAGGGTTTGAGGTTTCTTTCTTGTCTTTACATTTCCTCTTTCTAAAATGTATTTGCTCTTTATTTTCCTCAATTTTGATTCAGTAGTGTCACCATCTTCACGTGGGTAGTAATTCACTTTATTTGTTCCCAATTCAAGCAAAATATCTTTATTGGGTCGGATTGTAAGTGGGTTATGGTTTGTTTTGAAAATAATGTAATCTTTTTAGATTTTGATTCTGCATATTTTTATGTACTAAGTTAAACTTGATTGGTACATGATATAAGCGAAATACAATCAGTATATCTGCCAAGCCAACCCTAAGTACATGGAAGTTTCCATAGTTTATGACAAGGGATGGAAGCACATTGACTGACAGGGGCAGATTTGGCGATGAGCCAGTTGTAAGCTAAACGAACTGAGAAAGCCCTCCTTTGTATGGGATCCATGAAGGAACATCTGGAGATGGAGATAAAGGCCAAGGGAAATCCTGTAGCAATTGGGTAATATTGGTTGGTAGAAAGGTCTTGAGAATGCCTAATTTCCATCCCACGCTATCTCGGTAACAGGAAACAGATTTGGAGAGCCAAGAGGAAGGTATCAGAAACTTAGCCATAGTGAACAATGGATTTGCTTTAGAAGGTTCTTCCATATCCAAGAGGAATTTGCCTGAGAAGTGGCATGTAATAAATCAGAGTCGTGACAATACTTACAATTGATGATCTTAGCCCAAAGAGTGGTGGGCTGTTGAAAAAGATGCCAGAACAACATTAACATGAGGGCTTTATTCAGAGTAAACAAATTTTCAACCCAAGGCCACCTTCATTAAGGGGTGTACAGAGCTTGTCCCAAGAAACCAAATGTAGGCCACGTGAGGAGGTGGAAGAAGACCAGTAGAACTATCTCATTGATGCTGTATATTTTTGTAGAAGTGTTTTTGGAATTGGGAAGGAAGACATAAGATACACGACAAATATTGAGTCATATCCTTTAGAAGAGTAAGCCGTCCCGCTTTAGCTAGAGTTTTTGCCTACCAAGATGATATTCTGGACTGAAGTTTGGTGAGAATATTTTGAAATAAAACTTTTGTTACTCTACCTGTAATTAGAGGCAGTCATAAGTATTTATCATGAGACATATGCGAGCGAATGCCTAAAGCCATTTTG
This sequence comes from Adenophora triphylla var. japonica, assembly GCA_022495995.1. NCBI lineage: Eukaryota > Viridiplantae > Streptophyta > Magnoliopsida > Asterales > Campanulaceae > Adenophora > Adenophora triphylla. The sequence continues at coordinate 585,830 of JAFEMH010000562.1, forward strand.
GTAGCATGCTTAGTGGAGGATGATGCTTTGGAAGAGAACATGATGGAGGATTTGTCAATGTTAAGCATTTGCCTAGAAGCTTGACAGAACGATGCTAGTGTGTAAGCAAGCAGTTGTGCATTTTGGGTGTGTTTTGAAGGAAGAAAATGCAGTCATCAGCATAAGTTAGAGATAGAACCGGGGGGCTATTGCACCCAACGTTAATTAGATGTAGTTGTTTTGTAGTTGTTAAATTGTGTAATTGCCGAAGAAGCGGGTCCAAAACTATAAGAAATAAATGAGGGGATAAGGGATCCCCTTGCCTTAGGCCTCGAGAAGAATTGAATGTGGTGCCAAGGAGACCATTGATACTAGTTTGGAAGGAAGCTGTTGACACACATTCCATAATCCAGTTGACCCAAGTGATGGGAAACTTATGGTCAAGGAGAGTGGATTTTAGAAACTTCCAATCGACTCGATCGTAAGCCTTGGAAAGGTCCACCTTAACTACCATGTCCCCAAAGTACTCTTATGTTTACGCATGGAGTGTAAAATGTCATGATCAATTAGAGTATTATCCTGAATATGACGATTTGGGATAAAAGCATTTTGGTAAGGGGGGAAATAATTTTGGAAATGATTGGGCACATGCGATTGACCATGATGACAGTAATCAGCTTATAACTGACATTGCAGAGACTTATGGGTCTGTAATGGTTGATTTCAGTAGGATGATCGATCTTTGGTGAAAAATTAGAATAGTTTGATTAAGAGCAGGAGGGAGTTTTTGTTGGTAGAAAAATGATCGCACCTGGTGACAGACTGTGTGGCCGATGGGATGCCAGTGGGATTTATTGAAATGGGCAGAGAAACCATCCGAACACGGAGCTTTATTAGAAGCATGTGAGTTAAAGTGTGATAAATTTCAATGTCGGAGATACGAGCAAGGAGAGCGTGCGTATCAATATCCATTAAGACGGATGGGTTTGCAGACCTGAAAGACAATGGATGAACAATAGATGCTTGGAATAAAGATTTATAATGGTCATCAAATTTGTATTGAATATCCAAAATGTTTGTAATCCATTCCGAGGTGATGTGGAAAAGAGATTTGATGGCATTACGCCTCCTACAACCAAGCACGACAACGTGAAAGAATTTAGTGCTACAATCGCTAAATTGTAACCAATTGTCACGATATTTTTCTTTCCAATAGGCAAGCTCTTGCAACTCCGTTTGGTATAGATTGTCATGGAGCTCAGCTTCCCGTTGCAACAGGGGAGGAGAAGGATTAGCTGAGATTTGGCCGGATATCTCTACTAAGGCCATCTGCAACTGATTGAGTTTGGTATGACTGTTTCCCAAAAAATTATTTTTCCAACATATTGATTCTTTAGCTAACAAATTAAGTTTAAGAGTAAATTGAAGAGACCAAGTTCCGTGGAACTCTTTAGCCCAAATCGAGGACACCAAATGATGGGAACTTTTAAAAGAGGAGCATTGGGCCTCATAAATAAATCGCTTAGGCCCGAAAGGTGACAATGGTTTTAAATCCAATAGAATTGGACGATGGTCTGATTGGTAATATGGGAGGTGATGAACTTGGGATTGTATATATACTAGTACTCAAAAGCCCGTGTCAATGGCACGGATCAGTACAAAAAAATAAGCAGTGAAAAAAATAATAAGTAGAATAAAACAGTATTCATGTCATCCAACCCCAAGTGAATGTTCAGTTGCATATTAAGAAATATTTTTAACAAACACTAATAATTTAGGACATACTCTGCGATTGAGAGATTGAAAATATTATATTGCAATTGGGGAGAGAGAGAGAGAGAGAGAGAGAGAGAGAGAGAGATAGATAACTACTGCAATTACCTCCTAGTATACATGTCCGTGTCCGAGGACACGCGGTCTTTTTTTTTAATTAGCATAAACATTATAGTTACAAAATGATAATTAATTTATGATACACAATAAAAGTTGTTTACAAAAAGATAAGACATAAATTAACATCTAATTAACATATAGATTTTTAACCAGTTGAAGTAAAGATGTTGTCTCAATCGAAACAGACATTGGCCGGTACGTTTACGTAAAAGCACCTGAAATAAATAAAAAATGAAATCAATATATTTTTATTAAATTAACAATATAATAATTAAAAAATAATAATACCTTATTATGCCCATTCCAAGTCCTTGTCGTAGGTTTGTGCAAGCGTCTATATTCTTTCACGCACTCATCCCATGACTACAAATATATGATTCAAATATTTTAGAATGATGATAGAATAATTATTGAAGTGGTAAGTAACTTGACATAATTTGATAGAATTATAATAAATTAAATTAAATTACATGCATCTATATCAAATTATAAATATAAATAAACAATAATAAATATTTAAACTGAAATTATAAATAAACAATACTAAATATTTAAACTGAAATGAATTAAATATCAGTGGGGGCAATGCAACTGTCGGTAGGTTGGTTAGTCGATTTTGAGCCTAATAATGAATTCTAAATATTAGTCAAAAAATCTATATATATTCGTTAATTAATGTAAATAAAAAAAAGAAATAAAAACTTAATTTAATATCAAATGTTTACCCTTATCATTTCATCGTGTTCAAAAGGTTCTCGCATGACAATCGAGACATTGTTTCTTCGCAAAATGTCAATCTAAAAATCACATTATTATCACAATCACATATCACATATGATAAAAACAAATATTTAAAATAAAATAGTATTAGTAAAATAGTAACTTACTGTTTCACGTAGAGCCGAATCACCATATCCATAAATATTCAATGTTCCTTGATCGTTCATTTTTTTTAAACCTATAAAATTAAACACAACTTGTAAATCTATAGTATAAAACATTATCTAAATCAACATTTAAACAAAAAATAAACAATATCTATTTTGAAAGTCTTCAATTATAAAATTAAAAAACACAACATAAAATTAAACACAATATTTAAATAATAATCAGTTATATATATATACTCCCTCCGTCCCACCGTAGTGTAGACTTTTGGTCAAATTGACCAAACTTTGACCAATAATTTTAGCACAAAATAATTATCCTAACAAAAATCTAAAAATGGTTATTGTATCACAATTAAGATTATTTTCGATTTCAAGTTTTAGATTTTCATTAGGATAATTATTTTGGGCTAAAATTATTGGTCAAAGTTTGGTCAATTTGACCAAAAGTCTACACTACGGTGGGACGGAGGGAGTATATTTTTAGAGTAATTGTCTTTTATAATAAAAGATAAAATTAATTATTACATATAATCATACCCCTAAAATATTAAAGGGTAGCTCTAAAACAAAATACTACGTATAAAGAGTATTTTCATGAAAAAAACATGTATTCTTCTACAAACTTGCCACACTGGATTAGTTAAATTGAAGAAGGGAAATTAAAAAAAAAAAAAAGAAGGGATAGTTGAAAAATTTTATTGCATCCAGCTCTGGGTCAATAATGGCATCAATATTGTTAGTCAAATATATGCTTTGGCTTAGAATTGCTTAATCCCAATCATAACAAGCATTAATGAGGACCCCTAATTTAGTTAGATCAAAATAGAATTTTTCTATGTACCATAGGATCCCTTAGTGCTAGTGCCAAGTGTTTTTGCTATGTATTTTTCTCAAGATTTGAAGACTTGAAGACCTGAGAATTTCCATCAGTAATGTGTGAGTTACCGGTTGGAGTCGATTCTGGTCCAAAGCTCCTCTTACCGGTTGAGCTATCTTACCTGTTGAGTTACCGGGCCGGCACCTCTGTTACCGGCCATGTTACTTTACCGGTTAAGGCTTACTCTTCAAGCTTCCTCTGGTTAGCAGCTTGCCGGTGCATTAATTACTCCCAACCTCCAAGCCATCAACTTTAGCTAAAGTTGGTAAAGCAAGCATGCTGACATGACATCTCTCGCAAAGAAATCGGCACCTTCTTTGAGAATGTCAAGTAACCGGCACTCACGAGCCCCATCTATCTCTGGAAATCCTCTCTATCCAAATCTCGAGGCATTTAATGCAAGGATCTTCCCATTTAATGCCCTGCCAGTCAAGTTATCATTGCAACCTCTTCAAAGACAACGGCTCCTTTTCAAAGTTCACTATAAATAGCTTTCCTGGAGCATTGAAGAAGGTTGGTGCATTTATGATTCTTGAGAGTGAGTTGCTTTGAACTACCAACCTGCACATTCTCTAGTTCAAGGCATTCAAAGCAAGTCCCTTTATTCACTAGACATCTCTGTTAGGACTTATACAATGGCACCTCAATCAATTCTGTAGTGTTCCTCCATTAGACTACTTATGGAACACATTGATTGATTCACACACAACACCCTAGAGAAATCAGCTCAGCTCGTGAGCACATCTCTAGAAAACACCAGGTCTTTATTGTAGCACGACCCATTAGTGGTCACCTCTAGTTTGGCAGCCTTTCAATCATTGGCTTGCAACTTGTAATAGGTAGAATCCATTAATAAAGTAGTGCACCTTCACAAATCCAAGTTCTGACCAAACTTGGTAGAGGACGTAGCAGTTATTTAACACTGTGAACCTCTTCAAACAATCTTCAAACAATGTGTCATTTATTGCTTTGCTTGTTTTCTGTTGTGTAGTTGTAATCAGTTGATAATCTCTCAACTGGTCACAACCTATTGACTTCACTTACTGCTCACTTTGTTTGTCTTACTTGGAAATAATTTTTGTCTTGTCTTGCATGATATTTTGTCTTACCGGTTTGCCTTTTTCTCTAAACTGAAAACTTAATTTCCGCTGTGCAAAATCACTTACCAGTGAGCTAAAGTTTTTCAAAAGAAGTTTTTAGCAAAAGGTTTTAACAGGCTATTCACCCCCCCCCTCTAGCCTGATTCCTACCATTTGGGACCTAACAAATATCCATGGAATCGTCACCAGATTGTTCATTCTGAAATTTAAAAGGCTCTTGATTAATGGAGTATCATAAAGAATACTAATGGCCGAATTAAGCGAATGAATCCAGATTCCAAAACCCAAGAACATTTAAATGTAAGAAAAGAATTAAATCACACACGGAATGATTGTATTGAAAAGGAAAGGTGAATCATAGCAACCTAAGCCAAAACATAGAATCCAACCCTCATCCAACAAACATCCATTTTCTTTCAAGACAGTCGTTGAATATAAAAAGTACTGCAAATATCAAGGGAGACCACATTTAAATATGAAGGTTAGAAACGTGACTTATTTGGGAGAATAAGAATACCTGCGGTACGACTCTTTATTTGTGATGAAGGAAGTTATGCGTTTAAACTATATATGAGTTTGTTTAGTTATAACATTGGAATTCCTTTTATCTAGTCCAGTCCTGAAATTAGCGAAGTAACCCTGAAGATTAGAACTTGAGCAGTTCAGAATTGTTCACGACTCTAGTGCAAATGAAGTATTCAGAAGAATGGTCTATCCTTTGCCAGGGTAAGCTTTTTCTTCTACCGTTGTCACAATCTTACCGTACCACAATGGGTTTCCTGCTATTGGTCATACTAAGTAGATACTATGAAAAACTTTCACAAGCTAGCACAATATGTATGTACATATTAAAACAAACACAGGATTCAGATAATAATTTAATTAAGAGTACACACAGCTTCGGGCAATGAAAATCCTGGTGGAACGGAAAAACAGCGGTGTAAACAATACTTCTCCCACATAGTCAATCGCTTGGCAAGAGCAGATTGAATTACATTCCGAACGTAGTTAATTATCATGTGAAGATAGTTCAGTTGCAATATAACAAACACAGTGTAAAAGTTTCACTACCTGAATTTGCTTTTTCTCATTCTAAGGTCACTAAATCAATTCAAAGCATTCCTTAACAAATACTAAACCCAAATGCTAAAATAAATGCGCACATGGTTTGTAAATAAAGAACAAAAGAAATCCAAAATAACTTGAACTTTTATACGTATACCACAGGATTATTTTCTCAAAAGTAATCTAAACCACAAAAAAAAAATGAAAAAAACTTTTGTACTCAGTTTCAGCATGCAACCAGTTTCTGTACTCAGTTTCAGCCAACAATTTTCATCTCTAAAAATCTCCATCTTAAAGTGATTTCTGGGCTTAGGCCAAAACATGAAAGTTTCTCCTTATGTATTAAAGTTCATTCTCGTCAAGTTTCATGTTCATATTACATGTTTAGCTTAGGTGATGATGCATAAAATTGAGTTACAGATGTGATGTCCTGATTATTCATCTTTGTACCATGTTCTGTTCTCATTCCTGAAACTTAGGTTAAAATTGATTTTTGGACCAAAGTCAAAACATAAACTTTGTTCCCAAAAGACTCATGCAAATGAACATATTCTTATAATAATTTTTTGACTCCAGAAAGTATCATTTTTTCCCCTTTATTTAAGCCTTCAAAATCCAGATTTCATATTCCCAGTCTCTGACATTGAAATGTCAGAGACCTTTTGAAACACTTAAACATGCTTTCTGGGATCCAAATTCTGGGAACTTCATATTTAGTGTGTGTTCTTAGGCCAATGGAGATGAACCCCACAGAGAGATTTGCAAAACTTAGACAGCGCCTTGCAGAGTGGTGATGGAATTTTTTGGCTCAAGTCTCATTAAACACACCTAATATTCCCAAACAAAATAAAAATTCAAATCCCAACTACAGTCACAACACACAAAATTGGATGCAGAATTTAACATGTGATTTTGTGGGTAACTATTCAGAAGTAAGGAAGCATAAAACAGGGACGGATAACAAAATAAAAACTCAAATCCCAACTACAGTCACAACACACAAAATTTACACACTTCATTATTAATCTAGTTGGGTTAGGCATTCAATCAAACAACTTATGTGCACACAAAAGCAGTGAACAAAGAAGGATCGCAGCCATTGAGGACAATGATTTACAATAGAGAGAGAGAGAGAGAGAGAGAGAGAGAGAGAGAAAGAGGTAAAGAGAAAGCGTACCTAAGCGATCCTTCCGTGATTTCAATTCAATGTCGAAAACAAATCGATGATTCCCGGATTTCAACAATCAAAAACCAAAATAATTTAGAAGAGAAAGACACCAAGCAATTTTCGATCACTTTCAATCGATGATTCCCGGATTTCAACAATCAAAAACCAAAGTAATTTAGAAGAGAAAGACACCAAGCAATTTTCGATCACTTTCATTCGATTGAATTGGAGAGAACAACGAAATTTATTACTCAAATGGAAGATCAGAGTAAGACCCGAATTCTAGAGATTACCTTGATCTCCGGTCAATCCCTCAAGCCGCCGTCTGCTAAACTCCGCCTACTGCAAACCTACGCACTCGTTTAGGTCGATTCTTCCGCTGAGGGAGAGAGACACATTGTTTTGTTTGCAGAATTGCTGATGGGAGATTTTGACGATTGATTGCATTGGGTTAGAGCAAAAAAAACTGTATCTTGCGGTTTTGAGATGAAAGGGGTGGGAAGTTAAAAGACGGTTGAGGGAAGGAAAGATAATTTTTAGCCGTTGGATATGTTTTTTGAGGATTAATCTCAGCCACCACTTAAGGGAGGATAAGAGGCAACTATTTGTCCCTTGTATTGTATATTAGATTGAGGCCCATATTTCGTATTAGCTAAAAAACGATCTAGACATTCTCGAATTACAAAATTACCCCCCTTCTTCTTTTCCAAGTGAAAATATTACCAATAAACCGAGATCAGTAAGTTTAGCGTCATGCATGCAGGAACGAAAAGTATTACATTGATGATAATTGAAATCTGCCCCCCCCCCATTTCTCAATCGGGCTAAGCATAGCATTCCAGTCGCCATAAACAAGCCAAGGGACATGGGGATGAGCTAACGCAAAGTCAAGTAAGTTTTGCCATACCTGAGACTGTCGGCTAAATTGCGGCACACTATACACCGCTGAAAGCATGAATGGCGTATTTGCAGGGAGGAATCTGACCTGTAAATGAACTATACGAGGATCCGTTGAAAGCGCGTGGACAGTAAGGGCATCACCATTACACAGAACCTAAATACCTCCAGACCATCCCATGGAGGGAGTGACCACTTTGTAAATGAATGGGAGTGTGGCCATTTCACGATGAGATTGCTCGACCAAAGCTCTGGTGTCAAGGATTATGAGAATGTAAGGGTTATGATGGTTTAATTCTGTGTGTAAGCCCAAATTGTCATCTAGAATGGCAAACACATTTTAAAGAGGGATGCCATGAGGAATTGTTTTATTTGGATTTTTGTCCTCTTCGTCAAGACCCATTGTATGAATATGATTGTGGGGCCCGATTTGGTCAGGAATATTGACTGACGTGGGTTGAAACTTCTTGTCTTCCGGGTTGACTTTCCTCCACACTACTTTTGACAAACCTGGTGTTTGGCTTGTCAAAATTCTCCCCCCGTCAGAGCCAGTTTGTCGTGTTCTTCCAATCTAAATTAGATGGACTTTCCTCCTATCATCATGCCAAACTTAATAAGCAAGTTTGATTTTCTTTTTACAATAACTACTTCAACACTTTGCAATATTTCTTTGAATTACTTGCATTTATTACTAAAACATTGATGAAATAGTTTGATTTTTATTTTACAATAACTACTTCAACACTATTGCAATATTTCTTTAATACTTGCATACTCCCTCCGTTTCGCTAAGGTTGCAACATTTTACCATTTTCGGCATTTCACTTAAGTTGCAACATTACCAAAAAAGGAAACTTTTTATTATTTTTATAATTCTCCACTCATTCTCTCTCTTCCTCACAACCACTCATTATTCTCCACTCATTCTCTCTCTTCCTCACAACCACTCATTATTCTCCACTCATTCTCTCTCTTCCTCACAACCACTCATTATTCCCCTTTCTTAATTTACGTGTTTCAACATGAATGTAACAACCTTAGCGGAACGGAGGGAGTATATTACTAAAACATTGGTGAAATAGTTTGATTTTCATTTTACAATAACTACTTCAACACTATTGCAATATTTCTTTAATACTTGCATATATTACTAAAGCATTGGTGAAATATTTCTTTAAATCATTTGCAATTATTACTAAATTTTATTACATTTTTTCCTTTTTTTTTTTTAATCCCAATCAATCTAAATACCAAACGCAATTGTCCAACTTCAAAACTCAATGTTAATATTAATAAAAATCTCCAAGCCTCGGAAAATAACATTGCACTAGACACGTGGGCTAAGTTTAAGCCTCAACCAAATAATTTTTCTAGGACCCAAAATTGCCGTGCATGCTTGCATGAGATATAGCGATGAAGAGTGAAAGTTTCGTGTAGCTAGGAAACTTAATCACACAACAGGCACGGATGTGAGTACATATGTGTCTCACAACTGTCCACACATCCACAGATAATGCAGCGGAATAAAATAAATTAAAAGCAATAACTCAAGAGTTATATACGCTTACTGATCAATGTGATCAGCAAACTAGGCTTACGCCCAAAAACCTTTCACTATAAAAACTTTTGTTTCTTACAAAAACAAATAAGTGAAAAACTAAAATATGAAAATACTAAACAAGTTCTAATCACCTTCTACGATATGAACAACTCCCCTTTCCCAAGTAGGACTTATTCAATCAGAAGTAAAACAAGAGAACTTTATAAAAACCTAGATGTGAGTTACGGATGTAAGCTCACAACCTAAAATCAACAAGGTCTAATGCAATGAAGTATGTGTATTTTTCTCTCTAAAAATCGTAGCTTCTCTTTGTGCTGAATGCCTTGTATTTATAGTGCACCATTGAGAAGATCTTCATGCAATCGACCTCTTCCATTGTGAGAATCCTTTTCATATATGAAAACATAAAACACACTCACAAGGAAATCAAATATTTAGTAGGTTAGTCCTAATATAAAACTATGTACATAAATAAAAGATATTTACTATATTTACAATTCCTAGTCAAAGTAGAATACTTATAAATCTCCATGAAAGTTCCAAAATCTTCTTACCATATAGAAGTCTTTTAAAATAAGGTGAAGGAAAACACATAAGTTATCTACGAGTTCTCGGAATACCTTATAGATTAAATCCGAAGCTCGTTGTGCGGAAGATTTCGCTTGTGCTACGAACCACGATCGTCTTGACTCTGCAATCACCACCTCTTCTCGTCCGATTCAATATCACAAAATGGATATTGAATGTTGTTCCACTCTCAAATCCCAGGCACTTGATGGTTGCCAGAGATAGTATTTCTCAGTCTGAGGAGTATATGGAATATTACGTGTTTTCTATGTTGGTTCCCATAGAGACCTGATTTATAGAATACTGGTTGGACTAAGTCATAGAGTCTCAATCACATAAGAGTCTCTATTTGACTTATCCTCCAAATTCCCCTTATCCCAGTTTGAACGTATCAGTTAGTTAGGGATAATAAATCAAGTGTCTAACATCTCCCACTCGGTCAAATGGGATATGCCATATACATTCTCAAGACTCGTTGAATACTCATCTCTTCATACAGGAAGTGAGGCGTGTGACCAGACGAGAAAAGTATAAAAGGGTAGGAGTGCTATATCAAATACCATCTACCAACATAGCACGTCCTCATTAGTCAAAAACTCGTCTATGCCCCAGACATTGTGATTACATCAATTTAAACATCTTTAACCCCTCATAAACGATGTTTAAACCCCAATCCGTTACGTGCTCAAGATCAACCTTTTGAACCGCGTGTTCAATATGATCGTCCGGACATTGAGTCACTAAACAGAGATGTATATCATAATTGTCTTCCTTAGACCCTCATGCCAAATATCTTTAGATTAACAGCTTTCCCAACAATGCTCATGCGAAATTTGTTGTAAGTGCAAAGCCACTTAGGTCGGCATGTCAAAGTAGCATCATTAATCTTTGGATTCTCGACATAGTTCTAAGTCACATAGGGCATAATGTGATCACATATTGATCACTAGAACTCACACAAAGTGATGAAGCAGGATCGTTCAATCACTTTCTGAGGTCGAATTATAGTCACATACAGTATGAAATGTATGCTACGATGGAACTCCCACTCGAATTGGGCATGTCATACTCTAACATCGTATGAATCTTAGTCTAGTTGCCCTCATGGCATCTAACCTGAGTCCTCAAAAGCAGTCACTCTCATAGTGCCTCTTTAAGGTCTCACATTCGGACTTTCACAAGGACATTCGAAGTTATGAACCAAATACTTCGAATTGATCTATATAAAATAGGTCTCATCTTAACCGTATGTTAAGGCGATATATTATAACGTCATTTGCCACCCCCTTTAAGTGTCAAATACATTATTATCTCATCTTGCTCGCTCATATAACAACAAGGCAAATTACCCGTGTGAGAGGGCCAATTCTAGTCCTTCAGACATCTTTTTAATTAAAATGTATACCACATAATTTTCAATCAATAAACATCCCATAAACTCAACAAGGAATGAAAATGAAAAATATGTATTAAATTCAAAACAATAATGAATATAATAATGTCTCGCAAGGTGTTCAAAAATAACTAATCAAATCCTACGAAGCCACTAAACACGTCATATGTTTCGAAAAGTCTCTCTCGGTCGGAGGCTTAGTCGTAGGGTCGCCTAACATGCTCTCGGTAGGAATATACTTAAGAACCACCTTTCCTTACGTAATCATGTCTCTAGTGAAATGGTACTTAATGTCAATGTGTTTGGTCCTACTATGGTACTTAGGGTCCTTGGCAAACCACTAAAGCGGCCATGCTATCACGGTTAATAAGTACAAGACCATTCACATTAGGTGTGACATCAAGATGTTGTAAGAACCTCCTTAACCAAACAGCTTCCCGAGCATTCTTGAGCAAGCAATGTATTCTCGACTCCATCGTGGAAAGGGATATGCTTTCCTGTTTCTTGCTACTCCAAGAAATAGCTCCACCACTAAGCGAAATGCATAACCCGAAGTAGATTTACGTTCATCTACATCTCGGCCCAATCCGCATCGGTGTACCCTTTTAGGCTCAAGTCCCCACCTCGATAACAAAGAACCATATTTGCTGATCCGCTCAAATAGCGAAGAACCCTCTTGACCGCCGCCAATGTGCGGGGCCGGGGTTGCTTTGGAATCTACTTAAAATTCCAAGCTAGCGTGACAAAGGTCGGGACGGGTGCATAACATCGCATACATCAAGCACCCAACCGCCACGCATAAGGGGTGTTAGTCATTCTTCTCTTCTCTTCTTCATTCTTAGGGCATTGGCTTGTACTAAGGATACAACCTTTTTCCATTGGAGTGACAACGGATTTTGAGTTAGTCATACCAAAACGTTCTAAAACTCTCTTTATGTAAGTCTCTTGAGACAAACCAAGAAGTTTCTTTGAACGATCCCTAATGACCTTAACTCCAAGCACATAATTTGCTTCACCCAAGTCTTTCATCTCGAATGATGAAGATAACCACTCTTTAGTGGCATTTATCATCTCCATGTCATTCCCGGCAAGTAGTATATCATCAACGTATAATGATAAGATTAAGATCTTTCCCTTGGCCCGTTTAACGTACACACAATGGTCCTCCTCAATTATCACAAAGTCAATTGAGGTTATTGCTTGGTGAAAGCGAATATACCACTGTCTAGATGATTGCTTGAGTCTATATATGGAACGTTTGAGGCGACACACTTTGCGTTCATGTTCCTTGACTTCAAAACCCTCTGTTTGAGTCATATAGATCTCTTCACCTAGTTCCCCATTGAGAAATGCAGTTTTAACATCCATTTGGAAAAGTTCTAAATCCATATGTGCTACTATAGCGAGAATAAGGCGAACTGAAGAAAATCTCACCACCGGGGAGAATGTCTCTTCATAGTCTAGACCCTCCTTTTGGGTATAGCCTTTCGCCACAAGGCGTGCCTTATACTTGTCAATTGATCCGTCTGCCTTGCGCTTGACCTTGAAAACCCACTTGTTTCCAACTGCCTTACGCCTGGGCGGAAGATCAACCAACTCCCAAACCCGATTCTTGTACATAGAGGAAATTTCATCTTTCATAGCGAGATGTCCATTCATCACTCTTAGGTGAAGAAATTGCTTCTTTGAATGAAGTAGGTTCACAAGCGTCTAAAGCTTCACATATAAAAGCTTCCCCTTCGATCTCAAATCGACGACGAGGAATTTTTCCACGTTGACTTCTTCGCTCACGGTGGAAGACTCCCACTGGAATCAACATTCCTACTTGGATGATCATCTTGACTCTCATTGGCGACCACAGGCTCAACCGTATGTTGATCCATTTGATCATTAGGTTGAGACAATTCCCCACCTACGCCAAGAGATGTCAAATGTTCTTCCTCCATCTCAAAGAGTTCGAATTCCTTTCTGACTTCACCGATTTGTGGGAAATCATTCTCAATGAAATCGATATCACGAGACTCTATTTCGGTCATCCCAACTTCGGGTTTTCCACCGTACATTACATAACCCTTAGAGGTATCAGAATACCTTATGAAAACACACTTGTTTCCTCTAGGGCCAAGTTTTCCAAACTTATTGGAAGTACCGTGGACATAACTCCGCACAACCCCAAGGGTGTAGATGCCCCAAATTAGGCTTCTCACCTTTCCACAATTGGTAGGGGTTGTAGAGACCGATTTAGAAGGCACTCGGTTAAGGATATACGTGGCGATCATAAGCGCATCACCCCAAAACGAAATCGGGAGATTTGCTTGTGCCATCATCGACCTAACCATCTCTAACAAGGTACGATTCCTTCATTCTGCAACACCATTTTGTTGCGGAGTTCCAGAATCGTTAAGCGCCTTACTATCCCCTTTTTCTCACACAATCCCTTAAATTGATCGACAAGTACTCGCGGCCCCGGTCGGTTCTTAAAGTTTTTAAGCTTTTATCCTTCGATTCTCTACCTACGCGAAGCGCTCAAAACAATTAAGTGCTTCATGACGGTGAGAAATAAGGTAAACATAACCATATCGCGTGTAGTCATCGATAAAAGTGAGAAAATAGGAAGCACCATGGCGTGCTTTTACATTCATAGGTCCGCAAATATCTGAATGGACTAACTCTAATGGTGTGTGGCCCTTTTAGCCTTACCAAAAGGCTTTCGGCGAGCTTTTCCCGCCAAACAAGGCTCACACACAGGTAAATTAACTTTTGGGAGAGAACCCAATAGTCCTTCTCTAGCCAATCTACTCATTCTGTCCTTTCCTATATGTCCAAGTCTAGCATGCCACAACTCGAATTAGAAGTATCATATACCACACAAGAAGTAGCATTAACGAGAAGATAAAGAATCCAATAAATCTAATTTAAAGAAATTGTCGACAAAAAACCATGTCCCAAAACCATATTGTCAAAGCAAATATCCAATCGACTACCGCTAAAATTAAAAGAATATCCTATTTCTAGCAATTTTACTACGAAAGTAGATTATAGCGAACTCCAGTGCGTAAAGTACTTCATGCAAAGTCAAATCTGCGTCCATTCCGCAAAAGGAGCTGGTATGAGCCAACCCCTTTGACTTCCACGGTTGAGCTATTTCCCATGAAAATGCTTCGCGTACCACTGGAATCTTCCTATAATCTACAAATCCCGCACGATCCCACGTCACATGTTTTGTGGAGCACGAGTCTACAATCAATTCGGGAGAGAGTCGGCTAACAAAACATGAGAGCAAACACAAAGTTGCATAGATCTAGGATTTAGAGGTACCTTCTTGGGCTCGGGACAAGTCCGAGCAAAATGACCCAAGGTTCCAGTTGTAGCACTTTTGCTTAGCAATATTCTTCTTGCCTCTGCGTTTAGCAATCTTGCCGATTTTGGCCCCGCTTTGAGCCTTCTTGCCTTTATTACCACGATTCTTACGCTGCCCATTTGGCTTGCGCCGATCATCAAGAGTAACAAGAGCAAGGTCACGAGTCGCAAAGACTCATCGCGCGACTTGCCTCACGGCGCTACGCCTCAAGCTCAACATGACGGGAAACATCTCGCAAAGTCTCGAGATGGAGTCTGTATGAGTCGGGATCTCGCCTCAAATTACTCCACGAGTCCGGTAGTGAACGAATCACAGGCTGGACTTGCTTTGCTCATCGACAAGATACTACCAAAGAAGACGAAGCTCACGAATCATACCAGACAACTCACGTAGCTGATCAGGAATGGATCGTTTCGGTCAATCTTATACGATTCAAACTTGTATGTTAAGGTACGAAGCCTTGTTGCGGATGTGTTACCAAATGCGGCCTTAATTTGGTCCCACATGTCCTTAGCAGAGAGCGCTTCAACCGCCCAATCGTGTCGTTGTGCATGCCGCTCAACATAGTAAAGCGAGCACAACGGTCCTTCTTGACCCATGACCGAAAAGCCCGCATGTTACGACGGTGCTTTGGGCGACGGTATTGCTACCCATCTCTCGGCTCAAGCATCACAAAGTGTCAAGGTTCTCAAGAACCTCTTGCTCGGTTAGCAAGTATGTGATCTTCCTTTGCCAAACACTATAATTTTTGCCATCCAATTTCTCACCCTTATTCAAATCAGTATTACGTTCTTTGATGCCATTTCACTATAACATATTACAATACAGATATTAAGCATACAATTTTAATTCACTTTTATCATAAAAACTCAACAATAAATATACTTGTATCATACATGAAAAGGAGAGAAAATCCGCGAGGCTCGTAATCATAACCTTAAGCATGCATAATAAAAATATACTCATAATTGATTTTTAAATAAAAGAAGATATAGTGATAGAACAAATCCACCAATTAAAGCTCATTAAAATAATTTCAGCAATTCCAGAAAATTTGTATGAGACTCGTATAGTCTCAAATTTGTTTTTCATGCAAATTTATTTGTGAAAATACATCATAAAATGACATTTAAGGCACATAAATAATTCAGATTACTCAAAAAATCTGAAAAAATTCAGAACAGTGCATTATCATGTAACTATATCACAGAAAATTTTTTATAATTTTCTGATTAATATTTTCCACTCTGATAAATAAAATTTAAACAAAAACACATACAAAAATACATAAAACAGATTACTGCTCATCAAAAAATTATGGAAAAATATACTGATCTGAATAACATTATTCTAAACATACAGAAAAAATTTCATATTTTTCTGGACAGTAAAACTATTTTTCCCGAATTAATCATGCAGCAGAATACTCAATAATTCATAAAATATATTCTGATCATAAACAAATTATGAAAAATATCTCAGCATGTTTTCACAGCATATTAAACATACAGTAAAATTTACATAATTTTCTGGAAAATATAATTATTTTTAATGATTTTAATACACATGAAAAAATACAGAAAACTTATTTCTGTTACACTAAAAATTACGAAATAATTTTATACAGTGCATAACACTATTATATGCATATGATAAAAGTTTCATAATTTTCTGAGCTATTAAAATATTTTTTGATGAAATAACATGATTAAAATAAATTCATAAAATACTCAAATTAAATGGATAATATTGAAAAAACCCATGAAACAGACACAATACACATACATCAAAACAAACGCTTTGCAAGCTTGAGTTTTTCAACCCCGGTACTGTTCATCGTCTTTCTAATTAATAAATTAGGATTTTTGATAAAATCTTATTTCGCCGACCCATCTTTATAACACCATAACTCTCTTGATTTAAGTCCAAATTAAACAATTAAAGTGGCTATAGAAAGATCTCACAGCGTAGAACAAAACTTATGTTAACACTTTTTATCAGATCTGAATTTAACATCATCAAAAACAGCCATGAACATTACGAAAAAAAACATAATATCCGAAAATTAAAACTGCAATTACTCAAAATTTACATGGCCGAATTCGATGAAATTTTAGTATGTTATTCTACACATTATTATCTACGCATGGATATCAAAAACGCAGAAAACGGACAAGATTTGAATTTCGAAATCATCAAACCCAGTTGGTGAAAAAGTAGATCCGAAAAATTCAAAAAACCATGCAATCAAGACAACAATGGTGAGCACCAAGCTTTGAGGCTCTGATACCAATGAAGGAAAACACATAAGTTATCTACGAGTTCTCGGAATACCTTATAGATTAAATCCGAAGCTCGTTGTGCGGAAGATTTCGCTTGTGCTACGAACCACGATCGTCTTGACTCTGCAATCACCACCTCTTCTCGTCCGATTCAATATCACAAAATGGATATTGAATGTTGTTCCACTCTCAAATCCCAGGCACTTGATGGTTGCCAGAGATAGTATTTCTCAGTCTGAGGAGTATATGGAATATTACGTGTTTTCTATGTTGGTTCCCATAGAGACCTGATTTATAGAATACTGGTTGGACTAAGTCATAGAGTCTCAATCACATAAGAGTCTCTATTTGACTTATCCTCCAAATTCCCCTTATCCCAGTTTGAACGTATCAGTTAGTTAGGGATAATAAATCACGTGTCTAACATAAGGAAACAAGAATTGGTTTCCTAAAAAGCTCACGCTTTCAATCTCCCCCTATTTTGGACTTTCTGGTCAAAACCAAAGATTTATAACAATCACATTATTATGACCACAGAATATAGAAAAAAACATAACTACCCCTGAATGGATGTGTGTCCAGATGTGTATACACATCCACACATAAAAACTGCAAAACAAGAATTAGAACAGAATACCAGCAGTTCATTAAGCAAAAGCAAAAACCATTCAGCCATGTCCTACTTAAACTATTACAAACCATTGTTTAGAAACTAACAAACTAAAATAGAGAATTAAAAATTGTCTTTAACAACCATTATAGCAAAACAACCAAAAACTTTTCTCCCCCTAAATCAAAGATCAAAATGTCTCCACTTAAAACCAGCCACAGCTTTAGCAGCATCCCACTTTTCATTTTCAGATCCATCTCCCCCTTTTTGACTAGAAAGTTTTGCATGCCATCGAATGAGATTATCCCTAAGTGCTTTCAAATTGTTGGCATGGGCAATGGAGGCTTGAGCTTGAGCTTCTGCAGCTATAATTGCAGCATCCAGAACCTTCATCTGAGCAACAAAATTTTCTTCAGATGTGGCTTCAGATGTATCCACATCTTCCATACCAAGCTCAGGAACTGTACCCAAAGGAAGATCCACATGCCTTTGTTTAGGGTCAAGCAGGGTCTTGGATTCCTTAAAGAGGGCAAAATTTTCAACAATTTCTTCTCCTTTTTCAGGTTTAACTCCATTGGCAATGAGGATTTGGGAAATTAAGGAAGGATAGGGTAAAGACCATTTCTTTGATGGAGACTCTCCATAATCACAAATCTTTCTAAAGATAAAGTCACCAAAATTAATGTGCCTCTTAATCCCCAATCTATAAAGAAGCAAGGCTTGCACCCTAGTAACTGAGGTTTTGTTATTGGAGGGGCAAAGATTGGCAACTAGAATGGAGTGAAGAAAACAGTAAAGGGAAGATAAAGATCCACTCCCTAAATCCTTAGGCTTCACAGGCCAAGAGGTTACCTTGCCATGAGTAATGGCAGACACAAGTTCATCATCCTCAATTGAAACCAATTCATCCAAATAATCATTCAATCCAAGCAAATCATTGATGACAGAAGGGGTAAAAGGGACAAACACTCCTCTAACATAGACAGTGGGAGGAGAGGAATAGTTTTTATCTAATCCCTTAGGCAAATTTGCATAAAACTCATAAATCATTTTAGGATAGAAAGGAAGGGGATGGTCAACAGTTAAGAATAATCCTCTTTCCTCAAAGAATTTGTCCATCTCAAGCTTAGCAAAAGTTTCCCTATCCCTTTTCATTTCTACAACAAAGGCCTTGGAAGAAATTAAGGCAAACCTATCAGATGCCTTTTTGGTTAAAAACTTCTTGGAAAAGGGTTTAGGGGTAGAGACAACAGAAATAGTAGAAGACATACCCTTTTCAACTTTCTTCCTTGTAGATGTGCGTCTGGATGTGGGCACATCCTCAGACACATCCTTTGAAGGGAATGGGACTTGGATGGATTCTATCTCAGTGTCATCAGCAGCAGAGGAGTCTAACTCTTGGTCTTCTTTTTCTTGATCAAACTCTTCTCTCCCTAACTTGTAGTTCTCATCAGATGCAGTGTCATCACTATCATAACTAGAATCAGTCTCATCATCAATTGGCTCTAAATCGCAGTTGGACCACCTTTTTTACCCTTTAAATCCATTAAGATTTTAGCTAAGGGCTCTTCATCACTAAAGGATATAAGGTCCTCAACAGGACTAGAGACCAAGGGAACAGAGGGCTCAACAACAGGAGCAGACATATTATCCTCAGAAGGTGAAACAATAATGGGGATAATGGGGTCAGATGGTATTATGGGAGAAGATGGAGCAATAGGATCAACATGAGAAACAGAGTCAACATGGGAAGCATCCTCAACAGGAGTAATGGGATCAACATGGGGAATATTATCAGAAGGGGGAATTGCAGGGACAGGGTCAACAACCAAGGGAGGAATAATTGGGGGTTGAGACTTAGTCCTAATCAGAGGAGGAATTACCTCTTCTTCTTCTTCATCTTCTTCAAGAGCAATAGCAGTAGAGGGTTTCCCGCCAGGTTTTTGTAGATTCTTGGCCTTGTCAGCTTCTGACAATTTGCGAACCCTTCCAGAACGACGAAGATTTCGACGGGGCACTGGAGGAGCAGCAGGCTTTGGGGGTTTAGCTTGGGAAAGCTTCCTCTTCTTGGTTGAAGAAGGTTCCACAGAGGTTGAGACAGGGGCGACATTCGATGGTGGAATCACCGGAGAGGATGGAGCCTTAGGGTTTTCAGCAATCGGTTCCAATGTGGGGGATTTTGGAGGAGCAGCTTCCATTACAGGATCAGACGAAGGCGATGGGGAAGAAAATTCCGCAAGAAATTTGGAAATTACAGGGTTTAAGACAACAGAACCCTCGCCTTTAGCTATTGAGATGGGAGCAATGTCAAGAACGTCTTCCTCTCTGATGTTTGAATGATCGGCCATTTGATTTAACAAATTGGGTTAGGTGGAGCAGTTAATGAAGAGATTAAAGCAATTTTTGTGAAATTGTGTGCAAGGAGAAAGGAAGAACAAAGGGTTTTATCAAGGTTTATGGGGGATGGGACGGATGTGAGGTCTCATAAATACTCACAGCTCCCCCTTTCCTAATAGAATTAGGAAACCTTCTCCAAAAAGGTTTAACACAGCACAAAATCCTTAAGAGATCTCCAACGGCTAGAAACCTTTGAGGTTACCATACACAATCACCTTCCAAGAAAATAGGGGATAAAAATAAACCAAGATTTTGTTAGATTTTTATGGAAACAAAAAAAATGTCTCGGCCAAATTTTTAATTTAAAAACAGAATCCCAATAGAATTTTCCAACCTTTTCAAACAAGGATTGATACACACCTTTTTCTTTCATGAAAGATATTGGAGATCAAAAACCTATATAATCAAAGAATGAACTAGGAAAGAAAATTAATTAACTAGCATATTTACAAAGCTCCTATATGTCCTAAAAAAAATGCAATATGCCTAGCATGATGCAAACATACAGGTGATGGAAATATTCTCAGCTTATGGATGTGGCATAGGATGTGAGTCACATTTTGGGACACATTTAGATCACAAAAAGTCAATGAGCAATAATCCAATCTGCACAGCCTCTAGGATGCATCCACCAATTTTTTGTTGTGAATTTTTGCAATGTGAGTAGCTTTCACTTTACTTGATCCCAAAGATAGCCCTTTTTCCCAATGATCTTATCAAATATGACTTCAAGTTTTCTTATGAAAATCACTTGATCACAATGGTATGGCTTCATACTAAGGGTGAAGCAGCTGTTTCTCACTATATTATATTATTATTATTTTTTTATTTTTTATTTTTTTATAGCACCCACTGTGAGATACCTAGGAAGGTTATATCAAGTCACCAAAAGGTAACATGAACAGGAAGTGCTCACAATTAAGTGATCAAAAATAATGTCAAGATGAGGACTCACAAGTGACCACACTGAGAAATTTCGTGCTAATGCATGATATTTTTTGGATTTTTCTTTTTATGATTTTTTTTTTTTCAGTTAAACTAGTCTACAGATGTGTTAGAGGATGTGAGACACATCTGGTCTCACAACCTTAGATATCACACAAGCCAAGAGACTTCCTCAAGGAGGAAAATCTCTCCAAATCTAAAGCCTTTGTAAATATATCAACCAATTGATTTTCAGTCCCAACAAATTCCAGACACACAGTTTTTTGTTCTACAAGATCTCTAATGAAATGATGTCTAATATCAATGTGCTTTGTTCTAGAATGTTGGACAGGATTTTTAGATATGTCCAAGGCACTTTTGTTATCACAAAAAGCTGTCAAAACTTTGCTATTCAATCCATAATCTTTTAGCATTTGATTCATCCAAAGTAATTGTGTGCAGCAACTCCCAAGGGCAACATATTCAAATTTCAAGTGGATAAAGACACACAATTTTGCTTTCTACTATACCAAGACACAAGGGTATTTCCTAGATAGAAACATCCACCAGTGGTACTTTTTCTATCATCACTATTTCCACCCAATCGAATCAGTGTACCCAACCAAATTGGTGTTTGTTTCTTTAGAGTAATGCAGACCTAGGTTCACAGTCCCACTCACATACCTAATGATTCTTTTCAGGGCTTTAAGATGGGACACTTTAGGGTTGGCTTGGTATCTTGCACAGAGACACACACTATACATAATATCAGGTCTACTTGCAGTGAGGTAAAGCAGACTTCCTATCATACTTCTATAAAGGGTTTGATCAACACTCTCACCATCAGAATCATGACTTAGCTTTTGGGAAGATCCCATTGGGGTTCTTTGATGTGAAGAGTGTTCAAGCTCAAACTTTTTCACAAGATTCTTGGCATACTTAGACTGTGAAATGAACATGCCATCTTTGAATTGCTTAATCTGTAAGCCTAAGAAAAAGTTCAACTCACCTACCATACTCATCTCAAATGTGGAAGTCATGCTATCCACAAATTCAGCTAGCATTGGATCAAAATTTGATCCAAACACAATATCATCTACATAGATTTGTGCCACAAGAATCTCCTTCTTATTTCTCCTCACAAACAAGGTTTTGTCAACCTCACCTCTCTTGAATCCTAGTTGAAGCAAATGGTCAGTCAACCTACCATACCAAGCTCTAGGGGCTTGTTTTAGCCCATACAGAGCTTTCTTCAGCTTATACACATAATTAGGATATTTGGAGTCCACAAAGCCTTTAGGTTGTTCAACATAGGCTTCCTCATTTAATATCCCATTTAGAAAAGCACTCTTAACATCCATTTGATGAAGAGTAATCTTGAGGTAACAAGCAATGGCTAACAGAAGCCTAATGGACTCAATTCTTGCAACAGGAGCAAATGTCTCCTCAAAATCAATTCCCTCAATTTGAGTATAACCTTGAGCAACTAACCTAGCTTTATTTCTAGTTATCACACCTTGCTCATCAGTTTTGTTCTTGAAAATCCATTTGGTTCCTATGACATTACCATGTGAGGGTCTAGGAACAAGAGTCCACACTTCATTCTTTTCAAATTGAATTAATTCATCTTGCATAGCCATAATCCAGTCAGCATCTTTCAATGCTTCAGCAACATTCTTAGGTTCAATCTTAGAAACAAAGCAACAGAAGCTTACCTGGGAGTATGCTGAGGAGCAACTCCATAAACCAGCCATCTTTCTATAATCAACTTTGTCCTTTTGTCTAGTTCTCACTTGAGCATGCACATCTCCCACAACTTGTGAAGTGGGGTGGTTTTTCTGGATTTTAGAAGGGATATCCTTTGACCTATCCACACACCCATTCACATTACCTTCTGGAGCATCATCCTGATCAGAATCAGAGGAACTGTCCTCGCCACGGGAGTTTGAGTGGATGTGGGTGCAGATGTGGGTTCAGATGTGGAGGCGCATGTGTCCACATCCTTGGTTACATCCTTATCAGTTCAACATTTTTATCAAGATCGAAGCTTCTTTTGACTTTTCAAAGACTGTTTCTTCATCCTTCCGATCCAAAGAAGCAACCCGAAACATCATCCTCATAGCCTTGAGGTTAAGATCAAGTGAGTCATCAAATTTAACATTAGCAGATTCCATAATGGTCTTAGTTTTGAGATTGAAAACTCTGTAAGCTCTACTATTAGTGGAATAGCCCATGAAAATTGCTTTGTCACTTTTTGAATCAAATTTGGACAGGTATTCTCTATCATTGAGAATATAACAAACACATCCAAACACATGAAAATATTTCACAGTTGGTTTCTTTCCAAGGAGGATTTGATATGGGGTGACAGTGCTACCAATCCTTAGGAACACCCTATTGTCAATGTGGCAAGCAGTGTTTAAAGCTTCTGCCCAAAATTTCTTGGACAAGTTCTTTGAACTTAGCATGACCCTAGCCATTTCTTACAAGGTTCTATTCTTTCTTTCAGCAATTCCATTTTGCTGTGGGGTGATTGGTGCAGAAAACTCATGAGTGATTCCCTTAGAATTGCAAAAATTGGTGAACATTTGATTCTCATATTCATCATGGTCGAGACCTAATCCTCACAAATCTTAAGACCATAAAGATTTCTAACTCTTTTGTACCAATTCTTGAATTCTCCAATTGTTTCTGACTTTTCTCTTAAGAACATTATCCAAGTGTACCTAGAATAATCATCAACACACACAAAGGCATACTTTTTCCTACCAAAGCTTTCTACTTCAATAGGTCCCATTAAATCGTGTGAATCATCTCCAAGCATCTAGTTGTGGAGCATTGTTGGACCTTTTTATGTGATGCTTTTGTTTGTTTTCCTTTTGACATGAACCACGTACATCGTGGTTCTTAAAGTTCAGTTTAGGAAGGTCTTTAATAGCTTCAAACCTTTGAAGTTCTTCCGAGTTCTACAGCTAGCATGCCCTAATTTTTGGTGCCACAGATTGACATCATTAGCTTTTGAGCTTAGGCAAGAAAGATTGTCACCAAATTGGTAACAATTGTCACGAGATCTAGGACCAAGTAAACACACATTTATTATCCTTATCAAACACTTCACACAAGTGCTTATCAAACTTCACAAATAGGTCATCATCACACAGTTGACTGATGCTTATTAGGTTGGCTTTCAAGCCTTCCACATGGTACACATTGTGCAATTTTGGGAGACCCTTAACATCCAGGGTTCCTTTTCCAACAATCTTTCCTTGAGCACCTCCACCAAAATTTACTTTCCCTCCATTTATCACTTCATAATCAAGAAGGACTGCTTGGTTTCCAGTCATGTGCCTAGAGCACCCACTATCAAAATACCAAGAGCCAGAGACAGTACTCTTGAGGGAAGAGTAAACAACATTGCAGGTGGTAATTGGTTTGGCCACCCACTGTTTAACGCTTTTCTTTTGGGTTGCAGAGGTCTCAGATTGACTGGATGTGTGTTAGGATGTGCATACATCTTCTCACACATCTGAGGCTGTTTGAAATTACCAGATTTTTTATCAGCCTTGAGTTTGTAACAGAAGGGCCTAATGTGACCAGGAGCTAGGAAGTAATGGCAAATGTAATGCCTCTTCCTTGGTTTCTTCTCACTCATAATGACTTTTTCTTTAAAAACTTGTTTTCTCACACTTTTTGAGGTAGAAGCCTCACATCCCTCCTTTACAAAATTATTTTCAAAACCTATACCAATTTTGTCACGTTGACCCATAGAAAAAGCTTCTTCCATTTTCATTTTACTTTTGTTTAACTTAGTAAAAGTATTTTCAGCTTTTTCACATTCATTCTTGAATTTTTCAAGGTCAACTTCTCTTTTGGTCACAAGGACTTCTAGTCTTGCAATGGTATCCTTTTGAGCATCATTTTCTTTTGAAAGTACAAATTTTTCATCTTCAAGCAAGCCAATTTATCGTAAAGAGATTTGTTTACCTTAACAAGTACCTCAATTTTGTCCAATCTTTTCATCCAATCGTATGCGGCTCCTTGTATGTGGCAAAGAGTTCCTCATAGGGAATGTCCCTTTCTTCATCTTCATCATCTCGAATCTCCTTTTACAGAAACGATTCAGCACTGGTTCGAGATGTGACACCAGATGTGTACACAACTGAGCCCACATCCAAGGGATTTTCAGGAGTATATTCTTCTATATCTGCAGAAAAAGCATTAAACACAGAGTGGCAGTTTAAGATAGACATATTAGCCACTTCTTCTTCCGCATCCTCACTGTCACTAAGGGTAGCAGTTAAGCTCATTCCCTTCTTTTTAAGTGTGTTAGCACACTCATTGGCATAATGACCAAAGCCACGACATGCCCTACATTGGACAGATTCAGATGATTTATTTTCAAAACTTGGTTTCTTGAATCCAGTGTCAGTGCTAGGTTTTGGCTTTTCAGGATCTTGGAAGTAGGTCTATTGGGGAATTTGCTTATCCTTCTATTTTTCAGTATAGAACTGAATTTCTTTGAAATAAAAGCTACATCCTCATCTTCAAGATTAGACTTGTCAATTTCAGAGGATAATTCCACAAGCTCTTTTGGTAAAGCAGCAGCACTTTTAAGGGCAAGGCTGTGTGTTTTGTTCTTCTTCTGAGCCTCAAGGTTAAGCTCAAACACAGTCAAGATTCCTATGATAGTGTCAAGACCTACAGTGTTTGTGTCCTTTGTTTCTTCAATCACAACTACTTTAATGTTAAACCTCTCAGGCAAGGTCCTTAGAATTTTACTAACAAGTCTTGCATTGGAGATAGATTCTCCTAGACTTGTGCATTCATTTGAAATCTCATGAATCTTAGCAGCATATGACACAATATCCTCAGTTTCTTCCATTCGAAGTAACTCAAACTTATCCATTAAAATTCTAAGCTTCAAAGTAGCCTTCACACTTGGTGCTCCCTCACATTGAGTTTGCAAAATATCCCAAGCAGTTTTGGCTATACTCTCATTTGTTATAAGCTTGTACATATTCCCAGAAACATGGCTGGAAATAGCACCCATGGCTTTTGAATTGTAATTTGCAGCTTGTATTTCATCAAGAGTCCATTGTTCTTCAGGTTTTCTTTCGAAAAAGGACTCACCAACACTAGAAGATGGCTTTTTCTCCACAGTAGGAGGTTGCCATGCAACAAGAATGCACATCTAAGCTCTTTCATCAATACTTTTGATGTAATTTCGCATCTTAGACTTCCAAAGAGAGTAATTTGTGCCATCCAAGACAGGAGGCCTATTTTGGTGATTTTGGCATTCCATAATGACTACACTTTCTGGATCAACACTCAGTAATATTTCGAGAGTTGGCTCTGATACCAATTGAAAGTTTCGTGTAGCTAGGAAACTTAATCACACAACAGGCACGGATGTGAGTACAGATGTGTCTCACAACTGTCCACACATCCACAGATAATGCAGCGGAATAAAATAAATTAAAAGCAATAACTCAAGAGTTATATACGCTTACTGATCAATGTGATCAGCAAACTAGGCTTACGCCCAAAAACCTTTCACTATAAAAACTTTTGTTTCTTACAAAAACAAATAAGTGAAAAACTAAAATATGAAAATACTAAACAAGTTCTAATCACCTTCTACGATATGAACAACTCCCCTTTCCCAAGTAGGACTTATTCAATCAGAAGTAAAACAAGAGAACTTTATAAAAACCTAGATGTGAGTTACGGATGTAAGCTCACAACCTAAAATCAACAAGGTCTAATGCAATGAAGTATGTGTATTTTTCTCTCTAAAAACAGTAGCTTCTCTTTGTGCTGAATGCCTTGTATTTATAGTGCACCATTGAGAAGATCTTCATGCAATCGACCTCTTCCATTGTGAGAATCCTTTTCCTATATGAAAACATAAAACACACTCACAAGGAAATCAAATATTTAGTAGGTTAGTCCTAATATAAAACTATGTACATAAATAAAAGATATTTACTATATTTACAATTCCTAGTCAAAGTAGAATACTTATAAATCTCCATGAAAGTTCCAAAATCTTCTTACCATATAGAAGTCTTTTAAAATAAGGAAACAAGAATTGGTTTCCTAAAAAGCTCACGCTTTCAAAGAGAGGAGTTCCCGTGCGTGAGATAGGGAAAGATATGATGTATTCCTTAGGTTGTGTCTTTTTCCTGAAAATTGTATGTATCATCTATAATCCTAGTTTATAATTAGTTTTATTAACTGCCACGAGTCACAAAAATTAACTTCCAACTTCTTTGAGTTTTGTGTCGGTCAATTGGAGCGTATCTATCATACATTTATCAAATTCCAAATTTCACATAGAGTAGACTGTTTAAGCCTATATAACGACTTTTTAAGCTCTAGGCTGATTCATGTAAATCTTTTCATCAATTCACTCATTCTTGTTAGCAGAATTTATAGCTTCATTACACTACAAGGAAAAACGATTTTAGCTACGGCAAATTCCGTAGCTAAAATGAAGATTTCGTAGCTAAATCGTGTTTAGAGACGGATTTGTTCCGTAGCTATTCCGTGGATGCAGGTTCGTCGCTAAATTGGGCGTCGCTGTTTTGTAGTTGTTTTAGAGACGGATATGTCCGTCTCTAAATTAGAGACAGATATGTCCGTCTCTAATTTAGAGACAGATATGTACGTCGACGGATTAGCGACGGATTTTTCGTCTTTATTTAATTTGTCATTTTATTTTCGAACCATTTTAGCGACGGATACTTCCGTCGCTAAATTGACATTTTAAAAAAAAAAATTATATATATATTTAAAAATATATATATTAATATATACTCCCTCCGTCCCAGTCCAGTGTAAATTTTTGGTCAACTTTGACCAACTTTGACAAATAATTTAAGGCTATAATAATGATCCTAATAAAAATTTAAAAATTTGTTATTGTATCACGCTTAATAATATTAACAATAACATTTTTTGGATTTTTATTAGGATCATTGTTATGGCCTTAAACTATTGGTCAAAGTTGGTCAAAGTTGACCAAAAGTTTACACTGGGTTGGGACGGAGGGAGTATATATACTCCCTCCGTCCCACGTGATTGCAAACTAACTTTTTGGGTGTGAGAATTAAGGAAAAGTGATGTAAGAAAGAGAAAAAGTTAAATGTTGTGAGTATGAAAAATTAAATAGGAGAGAGAATGAGTGGGAGGAATAGTGAGGAGGGAGAATGTTGTGAGTGTAAAAGTGAAGTAGGAGAGAGAATGAGTGGGTGGAATAGTGAATATTCTTTGCCATTTTGGGAAGTTTGCATTTACGTGGGACGGACCAAAATAGAAATAAATTTGCATTCACGTGGGACGGAGGGAGTATATATATATATATATATTAATATATATTTTTAAATATATATTAAATCAGTCCCTTAAATTTTCTTATTCTCAAATCAGTCCCTTAATTTTTATTAATCTTAAATCAGTCCTTGATATTTCATAGTTACACTTTGCTCCCCTAAACTTCTTTTATACTCAAATCAATCCTCACAAACTTCCACCATTAAATAAACTAACACGAGTTAAATATTTAACGAAATGTTCAATAAACCCCACTTCCAATTTCATACTTCCACCACCACCAACCACCTTACCACCGTCTCAATCACCGGCGTCACCATCACCAAATTCACCACCATCACTAACAACACCACCAAAAAACCAAACCCAACAATGGAAAACAAATCGAAAAACAGATCAAACAAAGAAACAAATCGAAAAACAGATCAATCAAATCGAAAATCGAAAAACAGAGACTAAAATTTTTGAATTAATTTCTCTCTCAAACAAATTCATTTTCAGATCTCGAATCTCATATACAGAGAGATAACAATGGCGTCTTCTACCTTCGTTGTTGTGTTAAAGTTTGCTTTAGTCGCCGGATCTGCCGCTGCTTCTCCACCTGCTCCTCGATTGGCTCCTACCGAGGTCCGACAGAGACTAAAAATGGAGAAAGAGAGAGAGTGATGGAGGGCGGAGGGTGACGGTGGCGAGAGGTGACGGTAGTGGTGGCAGAATGGGGAGGCTGTTTGTGTTTGTTGAAGGGAGGGAAATAGAGAGAGTGACGGAGGGCGAAGGTGTCTGTAGCTATGGTGGCGCCGGAGGGCGACGGCAGAGGCTGAAGGAGACGGTGAGGGAGCTGAGGGAAATGAGAGAGAGAGAAAATGGTGGTAGGCTCTGTAATTTGAAAATGAAGAGAGAGAGAGAGAAAGAGAGAGAAATGAGGAGAGAAATAGGGAGAGGGAGTAATTGGTTTTGTTTGGAATATTATGGGCCATTTGATTGAATGTATTGAATGGTCAGATCTTGCTTTGGCCCATAATCCGCGTGAAATTTTGAAATCCAATCAAACAATGCCACATCACATACTTATATTTGTTTTACACTATACTATACGCAAACTAAAATATTTATGCCTAATATCAAGAATAATAATAATTATTATCAATAATATTTATTAATAAATTATTAATTATATAATTGATTAATTAATTAATATTAATTATATAAACAGTAATAATATTAATAATAGTACTAATAATAACTAGTAATTTTTATTATTTTTTATTGACTAGGAAAAAATATTTTAGATTTTTTTTATTACTGAAATTTACAAAAAGTTATCTAAAATATTTATATACTTTTATTTGATTTACCCAAAATTTTAGTTAAAGTGGTATGCCTAATATCAAGAATAATAACATTATCGTATAATTAGTAATAATACTTAATAATAGGACTAATAATGATGTAATTGTTAATTATTCAATTATATAATTGAATATATTAATAATTATTATTATATAATTAATAATAATATTAATAATAACTAGTAATAATACATAATATCAAAAATAATAATGTTATTAGTTAATAATAATACTCATTAATTTAATTATTTAAAATTTATTAATAATAATTTAATAATTTAAACTTCTAAGAAATATTAATATACCTAAGTAATAATTGATAGTAATAAATTATAAAAAAAATACTTATTAACAATAACAATAATTTAATCTTTAAAGGAAATAGTAATTAGTAAAAATAGTTTATAATAATAATAATTTAAAATATAAAATAATATTATATCAACACATAAAAAAAGTTAAGAAATTTTAAATAAAAAGATAGGGTTTATGGTATGTGATATGGATTTTAGGGTTTAGGGTTTAGGGTTTAGAGTGAGGTTTAGAGGTTTAGAGTGAGATATATTTATTTTTTTATTTTTTTTAATTTTGTATTAACTAGAAAATACTATTTTAGAATTTGGTTAGTAATGATATTTTTTAGAAAAAGTTATATAAAAAAAAGATAGGGTTTAGAATAGAGGTTTTGACCAAATAGTCCCCCAATCAAATAAAAACTACCTTTAAGGACTAATATTATCAAAACCCCCAAAAAAGTCCCTGAATATTTTCTGGACCAAATTGCCCTTGCACCCACCCACTCACGCGCCCACTGCTCACACGCACACTTTTCTCTCTCTCTCTCTTCTTTTCTTTTTTTTTTACGTTTTCTTCTTATTTCTTTTCTCTTTTCCTTTTTTTTTTTTTACTTTACTTTTCTCTCTATCTTCCTTTTTTTTCTCTTAAATTTTTAAAATGCAATATCTCAAAATCTAAAAGTCGAAAAAATAATTCGAAACCACTGTTTTAATCACATCGCCAAGACGAATCAAACAAGTTTACTCATCATATATTTCAAAATTTATAAATAAAATAATTATTTTTCACTTGTAAAAATCTGAGAAAATCATTTATTATTTGTTCACACATGAGTATAACTGTATAATGGTTTTCATATTTATAAACTAAGAAGTCTATTTCACAGTTTTGATGAAAATAACTGTATAAATAAATGTGAAAGTGACCTCACAATCATAACTGAGAAATTGACCTCACAGTTGTGCACAAACAATCATCAACAACTGATAAATAACGGGTAAATCACAAATACTAAGTAGCAAAATAACTGTGAAATTGACCTCACAGTTCTCAATTTAGAAAGGTCAAAAACCAAACCATTACACGTTCATAAATAAATGTGAAACTGACCTCACAGTTTTAGAATTGTGAAAAACATTTCACACTTATTCACATCACAACCAACAACTGTAAAATAGACCTCACAGTTGTTCTATGAACGAATGACATAAAAACAGTGAAATCTATCACACAGTTATGCACAATAACTAAGAAAGTGACCTCACAATCATAACTGATAAATTGACCTCACAGTTGTGCACAAACATTCATTAATAACAGATAAATAACGGGCAAACCACATATACTAAGTAGCAAAATAACTGTGAAATTGACCTCACAATTCTCAGTTTAGAAAGGTCAAAAACCAAACCATTTCACATTCATAAATAACTGTAAAACAGAGCTCTCAGTTTTAGAAGTGTGAAAAACATTTCACAGTTATTCACATCTAAACCAACAAATGTGAAATAGATTTCACAGTTATTCTATAAAACAATGACATAAAAACAGTAAATTTTATCACAGTTATGCACGATAACTGAGAAAGAGACCTCACAATCATAACTGAGAAATTGACCTCACAGTTGTGCACAAACATTCATGAATAACAGATAAATAACAGGTAAACTAAGAAGTCTATTTCACATTTATAAACTGAGAAGTCTATTTCACAGTTTTGATATAAAATAACTGTACAATGGTTTTCACATTTATAAACTAAGAAGTCTATTTCACAGTTTTGATGTAAAATAACTGTACAATGGTTTTCACATTTATAAACTGAGAAGTCTATTTCACAGTTTTAGTTTTGATGTAAAATAACTGTACAATGGTTTTCACATTTAAAACTGAGAAGTCTATTTCACAGTTTTGATGTAAAATAACTGTACAATAGTTTTCACATTTAAAAACTGAGAAGTCTATTTCACAGTTTTGATGTAAAATAAATGCACAATGATTTTCACATTTGTAAAATAATGAAAATGCTTCCAGTTATTATTGGAATTAAAGGTACCAACCATTTTATTAATGAATAAGGTGAGAGACCAGTTAATAAAATATTACAGTCAATAATTAGATTGTTCCTTGGTATTTAAGGGAATTTTGAGTAGCTGTCTAAACAGTAAAGCAGGTTAAACATAATTGTAGTATTCAATTGTCCCTTAGGACCAACAATTATTAAGTAATCATTTGAGCAATAAGGGATGATATTAACTACCATTTGAAAAGTTAAAAATTTTCCAGTCCCATTGCTCTGAAGAAAACAAATGTTCCCGCATAGTAAATATGAAAAATTTCATTCAAAAGGTTGGATGAAGAGACAAAGACACTATAGTGGTACAGGGGGAGTTTACAAGTCTGAATGGAGTTTTACAGCATTCCTATCTGCAACAGCAACTTGTTCTTATACTTTACAATACTTGTCAACATAGCCCTGCAGATCACAACAATGAAAATGCTTCCAGTTTTGAGCAGAAGTCATCAAGGACTCCCATACTTCAGCTGTGGGCTCGAGTGGCATGTTCTCAATAAATTCCAAGCCTTCATTCAAATGCCCAGAAATTCCCATAACATTGACAATACCCAAATAATGTTCAAGGACTGGAGTGATTTTATTCTCGTTTTCTATCCGCTTAAACGGTGTTAAAGCTTCTTCGACTGCTTCTGCACTTGCACAAGCTGATAAAACTGCAACAAACGTTTCCCCATTGGGACTGATTTGCAGCTGCCTCATTTGTTCAAAGAGCAATAACCCATCACTTATTTACAAACCTTACACCAAGAGAGATAAAATATGACTTGGAACCTATTGGCAATCTCAGATTTACAATTTACGCTTCGGACAGATAATTGTGTAGGCTATATTACTTTGACAACCCTTCAATCTCTTGAAAAAAAAAACTAGCAGAAAGAGGCGCAAACGGCGAGCTCCTCACCTTTTTAGCATTCATTCAGCAACACCAAAAGAAAGAGAACAAACAATGTTTAGCAGAAGAGATCAACGTCGTACACAACCAGTTACTGATGCATTGGACAAGGAAACAAACAAGGTTTAATTTAGCAAGCACAAGCAGTCAATGGCCCTTGGCATGCAATCTAACTCGTGAGTCCAGACCCTGTAATAAAGAACCCAAGTTAGATTTCTTGACACGTTAGTGCGCTGCCATACAACACAACCGATGATTCCTCAATTGATTTCGCGTTTGGTTGATGGAGTATGGAAATGCCACGAACCTAAATCCCGATCACGCATTTTGTCAAACACCCTACGTGCATCTCTCATACTACCACATTTTACATACATTTCAATCAACTTAGAGTTTAATTCCAAAATAATTGAAATCAGTAGCATTTCCATACTTTATCAACCAAACGCGAAATCAATTGAGGATACAATCAATATAGAATTTCTGGCTCAAAAGCTCACCAGCGTTGAAATCGACGGTGATTCGTCGGTGAAACACTACCGGCAAGTTCACGGACAGTAATGGCGCATCAGAGAATTCATTAAGCGAACTAAATACAGAGAGGACGCTAGAAGTCACTTCAGCTTGATTTCACGGACAGTAATGGCGCATCCGAGAATTTGTCGGTGAGTCGAATTCTCCATTTCTGAGTCCGAATTGATGCAGACGATGGGGAGTTTTTCCTCTGCACCGACGCCTTCGTATTCGTATGGAGCCGGACCATTGCCCGCGATCGCCATGGAAGCTCGTGATTCCGAAATTGCGTATAGAGAGAGAATGAATTGCGTGTATAGAGAGAGAATGAGAGGGGTAGTTTGGCCATTTAAATGGGCTGTGAAATATTTTAAAAGTAGCCAGGGGTTTATTGGTAAAATAGATTTCAAACTATGGACCCTAAGGTAGAATATGAAATGTGGTGTTTTTTTTATAAATTCCACCTTTTAATAGGGGCTTATTGGTAAAAATCCCTTTAGAATAAATGATATAGGGTTTAGGGTATAGAGTGAGGTTTAGACTTTATAGTGAGGTATATTTATTTTTTATTTTATTTTAATCTTTTATTGACTAGAAAATAATATTGTAGACTTTGTTAATTAGTAATTTTTTTTTACAATAAGGTATATAAAAAAAGATAGAAAAAAACTAAATCATATACATATATCTTAAACCCTATACTCTAAACCTTATACCTTATACCTTAAACCCTAAGTCGTATACCTATACATTATATACCTTATACCCTAAACTATATATACCCTAAACCCTATACCCTAACCCTTATACCTTATACCCTAAACTCTAAGTCGTATACCTATACCTTATACCCTATACCCTAAACCCTAAGTCATATACCTATACCTTATCCCTTATACCCTAAACTCTATACCCTAAACCCTAAGTTGTATACATATACATTATATACCTTATACCCTAAACCCTATACCCTAACCCTTATACATTATACCATAAACCCTATACCCTGACCAAGGGGCATCAGTTCAGTTGGTAAGAGTGTGTGGCTTCCTCCGGGAGTTCCATAGTTCGAACCCTGCAGAATTCAACTAGGTTGAAAATTTAATAGTGGGCAAAAAAAACCCTCCCCTTTGTTGGGAGTTAAATTTTACCAAGGGGCATCAGTTCAGTTGGTAAGAGTGTGTGGCTTCCTCCGGGAGGTCCAGAGTTCGAACCCTGCAGAATGCAACTAGGTTAAAAAATTTAATAGTGGGCAAAAAAAACCCCTCCCCTTTGTTGAGAATTAAATTTTTTACCAAGGGGCATCAGTTCAGTTGGCAAGAGTGTGTGGCTTCCTCCGGGAGGTCCAGAGTTCGAACCCTGCAGAATGCAACTAGGTTGAAAAATTTAATAGTGGGCAAAAAAACCCTCCCCTTTGTTGGGAGTTAAATTTTTTGATGGGGATAATGCTAATAATGTTATGGATGACCAAGGGGCATCAGTTTAGTTGGTAAGAGTGTGTGGCTTCCTCCGGGAGGTCCAGAGTTCGAACCCTGCAGAATGCAACTAGGTTGAAAAATTTAATAGTGGGCCAAAAAAACCCCTCCCCTTTGTTGGGAGTTAAATTTTTAGTTGGTAAGAGTGTGTGGCTTTCTCCGGGAGGTCCAGAGTTCGAACCCTGCAGAATGCAACTAGGTTGAAAAATTTAATAGTGGGCAAAAAAAAACCCCTCCCCTTTGTTGGGAGTTAAATTTTAACCAAGGGGTATCAGTTCAGTTGGTAAGAGTGTATGGCTTCCTCTGGGAGGTCCAGAGTTCGAACCCCTGCAGAATGCAAATAGGTTGAAAAATTTAATAGTGGGAAAAAAAACCCCTCCTTGGGAGTTAAATTAAACCCTCCCATTTGTTGGGAGTTAAATTTTGAAATTTTTGATTAGAAAAAATTTTAAATTTTTGAGGGGCGCCTGGGAGGAAAAAATAGGCGATCAAGAGTTTTTCTGGGCGAGGGTTTTTTCGGCCGTTTTGGCCTGTTTTCTTGGCCGGCGAGCTGCATGCCGGCGACGGATCTTCAGGGGGGGAATCCTCCTGCGTTGGGGGATGGAGGGTCTCAATTGTTACATCAGAATCAGAAGTTTTTAGGGCAGCCTTCTGCCGTTTTGAATGTTCATCAACCGCATGCACAAGGGGTGCAATCTAGGGT
Organism: Adenophora triphylla var. japonica; assembly: GCA_022495995.1. Lineage (NCBI taxonomy): Eukaryota > Viridiplantae > Streptophyta > Magnoliopsida > Asterales > Campanulaceae > Adenophora > Adenophora triphylla. Next base: position 621,435 of record JAFEMH010000562.1, read on the forward strand.
GGCGGATGGTCTTGGGGGCAATAACCATGGAAGGGATTCTATTAGGGAGGAGGTATTACAAGCTAATGAGGGGGAGAGGCGATCGATTACTGCTGTTCTATAGAGGTCTGTTCCGAATCTGCATGGGGGTGGGGGCGAAATCACTGGAGCTCCCATGAACTTTGCGGCTGCTGTGAAGGGTGATAGAGGGGTTGATGGAACTTTCATTAACCCCTTTGCAGGTTTAAAGGTTCCTCCACGATCAGTTGCAAAGATTGATGGAGCCCCGACTGTAATTCTTACGGAGAGAGAGGTTCAAGCTGTTGCGGACAGACTGAAATTCACTTTGGTTTTGAAATTCACGGCTGGACGACCTCAATTAAAGGTAATTTATGATCATATTTACCAAGTTTGGGGGCTGAAAAACAAGTTTAATATTTTTACTTGATCCACGGCACGTTCTTGTCTATCTTACAAGTGAGGAGGATTTCACTAGAGCTTTGGCCAGGGATTATAACGTGATTGCAAACATCAATTTCCGGTGTTTTAGGTGGACACCTGAATTTGACTTCACCGTAGACAATCCTTGTATTGCGATATGGATTCGATTGCCAAATTTACCTTTGCACTGGTATGCCTTTTTGGAAAATATTGGGAACTTAATGGGGACTTTTGTAAAGGTGGATGATCGAACGACTGGATTTACTTATCATGGTTATGCTCGGTTATGTGTGGAGATTGATGTTTCTAAACCATTACCCAGTTATGTGAATTTGCGTACGTCGAAAGAGACTTTTTTCGAACAGGAAGTGGAATTTGAAGGAAATATTGCCTTTTGTGATGGCTGTGGGTTATTGGGTCATACAAAGGGTGACTGTAGGAAGGGTAAGATACGTCCAAGGATTAATCGGGTAAGACAAAGAATTACTCAGACGGATATGGGGCATAAAACAGAAATCAAGGCTGTGGATAATGGTGATGGGCAGCGGAAAAAACAGAAGGAATGGCAAGTAAAGGGTAAAGGGGAAAGGGAAGGAAGTAGTGGTTCAAAAGCAAAATGGTGGAAAAGGTTCGAAAGGAGGATGTTGGTCCTTCCACTGCTAAAGTTGCTGCCAAAGTTAGTTCTAAAACTTTGACTTTTGGTGGGGTAACTATATTAAAGAATGGGGATAATGCTGATAATGTTATGGATGCCAATAAGTGTTGGATTTGGGGTTACAAATGCAGCGGAAGATTTAATTTTAACAACAAAACCCTAGCCCTATGATCCGTCTAACATGAAGAGTTAAAACCATGAAATAGAATTTACATACCTTAATGCGATTATGTTGATCTTTCAAAATGGATCTTGGATTCAAATCTTATTTGAATCAATGAACAACCTTCGAGACTTTGAATCGTTAATGAAGCTTGGATCTTCTCCTTCCTTGTTCTACCTTGGTGAGAAATCAGCAATGGAGTTTTCAAGCTTTAGGAAGTAAAGCAACCTCCCTCTAATGGTGATCCATACGCGAACGAACTAAGAACTCTTCTTGTTGGATTGCTAGATGATCCTCTTGATTATTGAAACACTTTTCAATAATCTATGGCTGATTATGGAATTGAACCTAGGGTGTTTTGATCTTTGATTCTCAATCAGAATCAAGGAATTTGTGTTTCCAAAGGCCCTAAATTCGTATGTGACTGTAGGGGAAAAAGGACCTATTTATACTTTGTAAATAGCCCTAAAATTTAGGGAGAAAATTCCTTTTTCGAAGCAGAAACGTATTGCTGAAACGGGACGTGGGCGGTCGCCCACCTTGGGCTGGGCGGTTGCCCACCTATACAGCGTTTGATATCCTATTCGAAAATCGACATGGGCGGTCGCCCACCTGGGGCTGGGCGGTCGCCCACCTGTACAGACCTTTGTACACTATTTTTCGAAATTACACATGAGCGGTCGCCCTTATTCACTTGGGCGGTCGCCCAAGTCAACGGTTGACTTGTGGGCGGTCGCCCATGGTGAACCTCGACGGTCGCCCATGTGTCCAGAAACCATAATTTCAGCCAGAATCAAATTCGTTCTTTGTGTGTGACCCAAAAGGAATTATATTATGTTGATAGTGGATCGAAACATCGACCTCACAAGATATAAGTGGTTTCTAGCAAACCATTATATCCACCCAATTAATATAACATCAAAGCTTGATTCCTCGATATATCCAATGTCACAATCCCTTTGTCCATGATGTCCAATTAAACATGAGTCATGGTCTATGTCAACTCATTCCGTTCAATGCTTTCTCGATTTCGAATATGTTGATAATCCAAATGCATTTGATCTCTATCAAATCACTTGAGTATAGCCATACATTTCATCAACATCATTCATCGAGGGGCCCAAGCAAACATCTCTCTTCATAAGAGGGACAAATCCCATCTTTACTTATCATTCTTCCCTACAAGAATCCAATCATGCTAACATAGCCCTTATTGCCATCCGACTAAAGATAGTGTTAGACTACATTAAACATAGCGTTCATCATGTGGAAGACGATGATAATCTCAGGTACGAAGGATTCTAATGACATGACTATCATGAGATTTAATCATGACAACAGACCATGTCATAAATCTCATAAGTAGGTCAAGTCCAGTACTCGTTCTCTAGCAAGTACCCGTAAGTGTAATGTGCATCTCCATGCATATAATCATCTCAACGATTATCCATTACCAACTTATACTAGTTGTTCACAACAACTAGGAACGCAGTTCAATATAATAAACATGTAAACATATAATGAACCACATAAACTTTCCCTATAATAAACGATAAAGATGATACATAACGGTTTTAAGTTAAACATAACTAAAGCCTAGGGCATTACACCAACAATCTCCCACTTGCACTAGGCTCCATCTATGTATCGAATACCCATAGACCTAACATGACCATCATCCTTCTGCCTGTGCGAGGGTCTTTGTAAGTGAATCCCCAATGTCATCATCGGTTGATACTTTGCATATCTTAACGTCTTCTCATTCTTATGAATTCTCGAAAAACGTCTAAGTATGTGTTTGAATCGCTGTTGTGACCTTGGTTCCATTGCTTGCACAAATGACACCACAATTATCACAACAAAGTTCCACCGATTAGTGATACTTGGAACATTTCCAAAATACTAAATGAACTTTTGATCCAAACTGCCTCTTTTAGCTACATCATATGTTGCTAAAATTCGACCTTAGTAGTAGAATTGGCTACGATTTTCTGCTTGGAACTCTTCCAACAAAACCGCACCTCCAATAAGCATAAACACAAATCCTAATTGCGATTTTAAATTAACTTTGTCAGTTTGAAAGCGAGCATCTATGTAACCCTTACAATAAGATTAACTTCCAACCTTCCGAATATCAAGAACGTGTCCTTAGTTCTTCTTAAGTACTTAAGGATTGTCTCAACTGCCATCCAATGGTTCACATCAGGATCAGATTGGTATCGACTTGTCATGCTCATAGCATATGAGACGTTGGGTCTAGTACAAATTATGGCATACATGACAGATCCAAATGCCGGAGCATATGGAACTTCATTCATTCCCTTTTGCTCATCAGTTGTCATAAGACAATGAGTATTGCTAAAAGAAATACCATGACCCATTGACAAGTTACTTTTCTTAGACTCTTCTAAGAACCTTGTCAATGTGAGTATTTTGACTCAAACCAATTTATCCTTTTAGATCTATCTCTATAGATCTTGATGCCAAGGATGTAAGTGGCTTCACCCATAGAAATAATATTATGCTCCCACTGAATTTCATGCATACACAAGGTTCATCTTCGCACTTGATGAAATCAAACTCTTTGACTGATTCATCAAAATGAAGATTCCAATTCCTTGAAGCTTGCTTCAACCCATAACATGGATCTTTGCAACATGCATACTTTATTAGAATTTCTTGGATCGATAAAACTTCGGGTTGTGTACTATACACATTCTTAAGAATCTTTCCATTTTAAGAAAGTCGTTTGACATCCATTTGTCATATCACATAGTCACAATATGCGATTATGGCAATTGAAACTCTAATAATCAAGTTCCAAACTTGATTATCAAACATGGATTGTAATTCGGATTCCATGGTTCCTAACCATTTATCCGAATTAGGAGTGGACATCGCCTCAAGATAGGAAGTAGGATTGTCATTCTCAATGACTTCCACCTTATTACTTTTCGATACGAGAAATCAATATTTCTTGAGTTCAGATCGTAACCTATCCGATCTACGATGGACTTGTGCATCTTGAACCGGTTCCACAACTCCTTGTGAACTTGGTTTCATCTCTACTCTTGGTTCCATGTCATTTTCAGGTTCTTGAACTTCTTCAAGATTAATTTTACTCCCACTAAATTCTTTATTGAGAAACTATTTCTCAAGAAACGAATCATGCAGAGCAACGAACATTTTGTTCTCTTTGCGGTTGTAAAATTAATGTCCGAAAATAACCTTGTCAGATTTGGCGCTAACTTATCAGAGACAAGTTTCTTCATATAAGTTTTGCAACCCCAAATCTTCATGAAAGACAAACTAAGTTTTCTTTCATGCCACATCTCATGTGGGCCCTTAGGAACCGATTTAGTAAGGACTCGATTCAGTGTAACCGCATTATTTCTAATGCATATCCTCAAAAGGTGTTAGGAAAGTCAACTTGACACATCATCGAATGAACCATGTCCCACAAGGTTCAATTCCTCCTTTCAGATACACCATACAATGTGGTGTTCCGGGTGGAGTCAACTCTGAAACGATTTCACAATTTTGAGATGATTGTCAAACTCTTAGCTCAAATATTCACCACCTCGATCTAATCAAAGTACTTTAATAGTCTTGCCAAGATTATTTTGTACTTCATCTTGAAATGTTCGAAACTTCTCAAACGATTCACCTTTGGACTTCATCAGATAGACATAGCCATATCTAGATAAGTCATCAATGAATGTGATGAAATACCGAAATCTTCCCCTAGCAATGTTACTTAATAGTCCACATACATCTCATGTATAAGGGCCAATAAGTCACTAGCCCTCCCACTACTCTTAGTGTAGGGTGATTTGGTCAATAATCCCAATAAATAAGATCCACATTCCTCAAATGATTCATAGTCATTTGAGTCTAAAAGTCCATGTTAATGAAGTTTAGATATATGTTTCTTATTTATCTGACAAAATCAGCAATGCCATATGAACGTGTTGTTCACATTATTCGGTTTAGATTTCTCACTTATATTATAGATATCTTCAATATTATTTTGTTTCTCATCATCCAGGATATGAAGACCATTCAATAACATATGCAATACAATAAGGCATATCATTAAATGAATATAAAACTTCTTATTCTCAATAAGAAAATTATATCCTTCATCATCCATATGAGAAACGGAAATAATACTCCTACTCAAATCCGGAACGTAGTCACACTTGTTCAAAACAAGTACTAGTCCACAAGGTAAAGTGACTTCATAAGTCCCTATGGTTAATGTAGCAACTCTTGCTCCATTCTCACGCATAGGTTTAATTCACCTTCTTTGAGTAGATTTCTATTCTTTGTTTCTTGCACATTTAAACAAATGTGGGATCCAATCCGGTATCATATACCCAAGAACAAGAAGTCAAAAGAAAAATATATATCATATAGATAGTTAAAGTAGTAGCAATCATATTGCCCTTCTTCACCCTTTAGACCTTCCTAATAAGCCTTGCAACTTTGCTTCCAATGACCAATCTCATTACAATGGTAGCAAACTGCATCCTTTTGAGACACTTTGGGTTTAGCCTCTTCGGCTTTGGCAACTTTTGCCCTAGGTTTAGCAACCTTTGCTTTACCTTCTTTGTCTTTCCTTTTAAACCCCTTTCTTGAGCTAACCATTAACACAACAAATCTCTCTTGTCTAGCTTGCACTTGAAACTTTTCTTTTATGCGTTGTGCTAGAACAAAAGTATCTTCCATGTGTTCAAGGTTCTTCATAAGAGCCTTTAAGCATGGTGGCAAGTATAAGGCAAGCAATATCATTACAATCATCACATGTTTCTAATGTTGCTCCTTATTTGCCCTTTGCAACATTTGCAGTGGGTTCAACAGGAATGGATTCGTCAAGAACGTACAATTTTGCTTAAGAACACTTCTTGAGCATCTGATCAAATCAGAATAACTTGTACCGTTCTTTTCGAACTTTGTCCTTCTCAAGGACGAATCGCAATTTATTATGTAATGCTATTTCTACAACAAAATATGCAAACCATATGAACACATATCAATATCAACACATTTACCATCTAAGAGCAAATAATTAATTTCACAAATACTCCCACTAAATTATACACCTTCTAATACAAGCATGTATCATATAATTGTAGTGGGTTAAGATCCATATATCACTTAATTTCGGTTTAACTGAGCTAATGCCCGAAATCAAGCTATTTAGGTAGAAACATCAATCATATCTCTATATGACTCTTAGATCTTTTATGAGATTTCCTTAGACATCATATGTCAAAAACATGTTTTAAATCTCATCTATGCCTTGGGTCAAATCTCATTTGAAAGCACCAATTAAGTCAAAACCTTTTTCAAACGTATGAGACATGAAACGATGCACCTGACTATGGCCAAAACTACATCAACCATAATCTCATCTTGCTCACAAATTAAGATATAAGATGCACCCAACTTTGACTGAAACTACATCAAATACCCTAAAATTTCACAAGTGTTCTAATCAAGGAATGGCATAAGACTTAAATATTTAGAAGGTTTTACACATAACAAACATCGCATGGTTGTATATGAAACTTATGTGTACAACATCATGAACATGGGATTTCACATAAAATCCTACTTTAGGATCATACCAATAATCATATAATGAATAACAATTATTAACTACATAATTATTCCATTCTCAAAATATACAGATTCAAATAATCATGTTAATCATATTAAAACGAACATCAAATCCTAAACAAACAATTTGTTTCAATTTTGAGAATTTGCCAATCTACTTTAATAACATTAAATAGACCAATATCCCATGTAAAAGATTAATCATATTAATCAATTATTAATCATAATAGTGGTATATCATATATACTTGTTTTCTCAAAACAACACACATAAAATCATAGATCTATTTCACATATAGCATGTAAAGCATTTAATCACATTAAATCTAGCATGCCAATTTTAACCTAATCATGATAAGACGCGGCTCTGATACCACTGTTGGATTTGGGGTTACAAACACAGCGGAAGATTTAATTTTAACAACAAAACCCTAGCCCTATGATCCGTCTAACATGAAGAGTTAAAACCATGAAATAGAATTTATATACCTTAATGCGATTATGTTGATCTTTCAAAATGGATCTTGGATTCAAATCTTATTTGAATCAATGAACAACCTTCGAGACTTTGAATCGTTGATGAAGCTTGGATCTTCTCCTTCCTTGTTCTACCTTGGTGAGAAATCAGCAATGGAGTTTTCAAGCTTTAGAAAGTAAAGCAACCTCCCTCTAATGGTTATCCATACGCGAACGAACCAAGAACTCTTCTTGTTGGATTGCTAGATGATCCTCTTGATTATTGAAACACTTTTCAATAATCTATGGCTGATTATGGAATTGAACCTAGGGTATTTTGATCTTTGATTCTCAATCAAAATTAAGGAATTTGTGTTTCCAAAGGCCCTAAATTCGTATGTGACTGCAGGGGGAAAAGGACCTATTTATACTTTGTAAATAGCCCTAACAATTAGGGAGAAAAGTCCTTTTTCGAAGCAGAAAGGTATTGCTGAAACGGGATGTGGGCGGTCGCCCACCTTGGGCTGGGCGGTTGCCCACCTGTACAGCGTTTGATATCCTATTCGAAAATTGACATGGGTGGTCACCCAACTGGGGCTGGGCGGTCGCCCACCTGTACAGACCTTTGTACACTATTTTTCGAAATTACACATGAGCGGTCGCCCTTATTCACTTGGGCGGTCGCCCAAGTCAACGGTTGACTTGTGGGCGGTCGCCCATGGTGAACCTCGACGGTCGCCTATGTGTCCAGAAATCATAATTTCAGCCAGAATCAAATTCGTTCTTTGTGTCTGACCCAAAAGGAATTATATTATGTTGGTAGTAGATCGAAACATCGACCTCACAAGATATAAGTGGTTTCTAGCAAACCATTATATCCACCCAATTAATATAACATCAAAGCTTGATTCCTCGATATATCCAATGTCATAATCCCTTTGTCCATGATGACCAATTGAACATGAGTCATGGTCTATGTCAACTCATTCCGTTCAATGCTTTCTCGATTCCGAATATGTTGATAATTCAAATGCATTTGATCTCTATCAACTCACTTGAGTAAGGCCATACATTTCATCAACATCATTCATCGAGGGGCCCAAGCAAACATCTCTCTTCATAAGAGGGACAAATCCCATCTTGACTTATCATTCTTCCCTACAAGAATCCAATCATGCTAACATAGCCTTTATTGCCATCCGACTAAAGATAGTGTTAGACTACATTAAACATAACGTTCATCATGTGGAAGACGATGATAATCTCAGGTACGAAGGATTCTAATGACATGACTATCATGATATTTAATCATGACAACAGACCATGTCATAAATCTCATAAGTAGGTCAAGTCCAGTACTCGTTCTCTAGCAAGTACCCATAAGTGTAATGTGCATCTCCATGCATATAATCATCTCAATGATTATCCATTACCAACTTATACTAGTTGTTCACAACAACTAGGGACGCAGTTCAATATAATAAACATGTAAACATATAATGAACCAAATAAACTTTCTCTATAATAAACGATAAAGATGATGCATAACGGTTTTAAGTTAAACATAACTAAAGCCTAGGGCATTACACCAACAATAAGGTCCATACTTCGAATGCATTTTCAACATTAAATGATTTACTTGAGGAGGATGAGGGAGATAAAGGTGGAACAAATGGGGAAGTCTGTCAATTAAATAAGGAGGCATCCTTGACTTCCAGTATGGAGAAGGGTTCTCCGAACTCGATTTCTAAGGATGATGAGGTGAGTAAGGGAGATAATAATGGAGGATCGAATAAGTCGATGGGGGATATCATATTGGTAGAGGATGGTGAGCTTAAAGAGTCGGAGAAAACCCAATTATCACCTTTGATTGGGGCAGCCAGTGAGGTAATATATGCCGAACAGGGGGAAAAAACAGGGGAGATGAAGGAGTCAGTGGAGGATATAGGTTTTTGTTATTTGGGAGGTGTTGATCTTTCCAATGATCCTGTAGAGGGGGAAGGAAAGGGTATTGTTGGTATTACTTCAGGGGATACTAGTTCGGAGGAGGAATCCTATTCGCAGGAATCTTCATTTGGTGAGGAGATTGCAGGATTTGAGGGCAATAAAGACGTGCAGCAACAGGTTTCTCCGTGGAGGAGCCGAAGTAAGCGTAAAGGGGAATCTTCTAATTCCAAAGTTTCCAAATGACAGTCTTAATATGGAATGCGAGGGGGGTAGGGAATGTAGGAAAAATGGATGCGTTAAGCTTTTGGTGTCTCAGAATAAGCCGTGGTGTTTAGCAATTTTAGAACCCAAAATTTCAGGGGATAGACTTGCTAAGATCGCTAGGCAGTTGGGTTTTGGGAATTATTTACATGGGAACCCTATTAATACTCATATATGGATCATGTGGAGTTCGGGTTTCGATATGAGTTTGGTTTCTTGTTCGAATCAACAGATTACTGTTCGGGTAACGTCTGGTGGAGAAGTTTGTGGTTTATTCTCTTTTATATATGCCAGTTGCGATTCCCCACCAAGGTTAGCAGTTTCTGGTGGAGATTAATGAATAACGGGCTTCCGGTGGATGCTCGTTTGAAGGAGAGGGGTTTCTTTATTCCTTCGAGATGCGTTTGTTGTCCTTCGGGTAGTAACAGAGAGACTTTAGAGCATTTGTTTCTCCATTCTGTGATGGCTCAGTCTTTGTGGCAGCATTGGGCTTTGTTTTTTGGGATTGGTTATCACTACTCAGACCTTCATCAGCTTTGGGATATTTGGTGCGGGGGACAATCTCGGAGGTCTCAAATTGGTTTGGTGCGTATGGGGACTATGTTGTTTGTTTGCTGGGGTTTGTGGAAGGCAAGATGAAAGATGGTCTTCTAAGGTAAACAGATGGAGTTTAGGGCCCTATACCCTAACCCTTATACCTTATACCCTAAACCCTAAGTCGTATACCTATACCTTATACCCTATACCCTAAACCCTAAGTCATATACCTATACCTTATCCCTTATACCCTAAACTCTATACCCTAAACCCTAAGTCGTATACCTATATATTATATACCTTATACCCTAAACCCTATACTCTGTACCCTAACCCTTATACCTTATACCCTAAACCCTATGTCGTATACCTATACCTTATACCCTATACCCTAAACCCTAAGTTGTATACCTATATACTATATACCTTATACCCTATATCATAAACCCTATACCATGTACCCTAACCCTTATACCTTATACCCTAAACCCTAAGTCGTATACCTATACCTTATACCCTAAGTCGTATACCTATACCTTATACCCTATACCCTAAACCCTAAATCGTATACCTATACCTTATCCCTTATACCCTAAACTCTATACCCTAAACCCTAAGTCGTATACCTATACATTATATATCTTATACCCTATACCATAAACCCTAAGTCATATACCTATACCTTATCCCTTATAGAAGAAAAGTCAAAAGAGGGACGGACTACCCTATATTTATTTTTTATTTTTTAAAATTTTTTATTGACTAGAAAATAATATTTTAGCTTTTGTTAATTAGTGGTTTTGTTTTAGAAAAAGTTATTTAAAAAAAGATAGAAAAAAAATAAACAATGAAAGTATATAGAAGAAAAGTCAAAAGAGGGACGGACTACCCTTATAGTAATTTTTTTTTTTTTGTATTTTTTATTGACTATAAAATAATATTTTAGCCTTTATTAATTAGTGGTTTTTTTTAGAAAAAGTTATATAAAAAAAGATAGAAAAAATCTAAACAAATGAAAGTATATAGAAGAAAAGTCAAAATAAGGACGGACTACCCTATATTTATTTTTTATTTTTTTAAAAAAAAAATTATTAACTAAAAAATAATATTTTATCCTTTGTTAATTAGTGGTTTTTTAAAAAAAAAATTAAATAAAAAAGATAGAAAAAAAACTAAACAAATGAAAGTATATAGAAGAAAAGTCAAAAGAGGGACAAACTACCCTATATTTATTTTTTATTTTTTTTTAATTTTTTATTGACTATAAAATAATATTTTAGACTTTGTTAATTAGTGGTTTTTTTTATAAAAAGTTATATAAAAAAAGATAGAAATAAACTAAACAAATAAAAGTATATAGAAGAAAAGTCAAAAGAGGGACAGACTGCCCTATATTTATTTTTATTTTTTTTTAATTTTTTATTGACTAGAAAATAATATTTTAGCCCTTGTTAATTAGTGTTTTTTTTATAAAAAGTTATATAAAAAAATATAGAAAAAAATTAAACAGATGAAAGTATATAGAAGAAAAGTCAAAAGAGGGACGGACTACCCTATATTTATTTTTTTATTTTTTTAAAATTTTTTATTGACTAAAAAATAATATTTTAGCCTTTGTTAATTAGTGGTTTTTTTTATAAAAAGTTATATAAAAAAACATAGAAAAAAAACTAAACAAATGAAAGTATATAGAAGAAAAGTCAAAAGAGGGACGGACTACCCTATATTTATTTTTTATTTTTTTAAAAATTTTTTATTGACTAGAAAATAATATTTTAGCCTTTGTTAATTAGTGATTTTTTATTAGAAAAAGTTATATAAAAAAAGATAAAAAAAACTAAACAAATGAAAGTATATAGAAGAAAAGTCAAATTTAGAGACAGATACTAAATTTGTCTCTAAATTTTAGAGACAGATGTTGAATCTGTCACTAAGTTATAGACAGATTCAAAAATATTTCTCTAAATTAGAGACGGATTAAAATCTGTCTCTAATTTTGAGACAGATTCAACATTTGTCTCTAAAGTTTAGAGACAGATTTTGTATATGTCTCTAATTTAGAGACGGATTCTGAATTTGTCTCTAATTTAGAGACAAATATAAAACCCGTCTCTAAAATTTAGAGACGGATGTTGAATCTGTCTCTAATTTAGAGACGGATTCTGAATCCGTCTCTAATTTTTGGATCTGTCTCTAATCTGTCTCCAAATTAGCTACAGACTCCGTCCATCTCTAATTTTTCGTCTCTATTTTCGGTTTTTCTTGTAGTGTTATAGGTTTTAGGCTCAGTTATTAATAAATTCAAACACACTAACACACAAATGAAGTCATATCAAAATCATGAAAATGTGCGGGTTGCCTAGGTATGCGTCTAGGTCTTTCACGACTGAGTTAGTACTCAGTCAAATCAGGCAACTCATTTTGATCATTTTCAATATCTTCATTTTCAACATCAACATTTTGCTCATTCACAACAATAGGATCATCAATAGGAGGAGTCTCATTTTCAGTTGGTGCAACATGCTCATTAACAATAGCAGAAATAGGCACATAAGAGTGCTCCACCGTCTTTGGAGCAGGGGGAGGGGGAGGCACATTATTCAAGTAAGGAAATTTAGTTTCATTAAACACAATATCACGTCTAATGTATGATCACTTTGAAACCCGGTTCCTACCTTACCCATAATCTATACCCCCTTAACACCCTCCGGGTTAGGGATGGCCAAACCGGACCGGAATCGGAAAACCGGACCGAAATCGGAAAAGCCCGAAACCGCCACGAAAACCGGAACCGGGATAACCGGAACCGTTTTGGATAAGGTCCGATTAAGGTTCACATAAATGGTGAATCGGACCGGAATCGGACCGAAAATTCCTTGTTTTTCAATAATTTTTAGCTTCTTTATTCATTATTGACCGGAACCGCATCGGAACCGCACCGGAACCGAAACCGTACCGGAACCGGATTGTGCCAACCGGAACCGGATTCGGGGTTAGGCCGGACCGGTTAAGGGTCATCCATTTGCCAAACCGGAACCGGGCTCGAAACCGGTTTTGGCCATCCCTACTCCGGGTATCCCAAGAAAATGCACCTCACAGTCCGAAGTTCAAGTTTATCATTTTTTCTATGGGTATACGCAGCACAATCAAAAATTCTCAAATTATTATAATCAACAGATTTTTCAAAAAAAAAAGGCTTCAGGACATCTATCATTTAATGGAACAGAGGGCGACCTATTTATAAGATAGGCGACAGTCATTATTGCCTCACCCCAAAACGTTTGGACAAATCAGAAGTAGCAAGCATGGTTCTAACTCTTTCTAAAATAGTTCTATTCATACGTTCAGCAACACCATTTTGTTGCGGTGTATAAGGCACAGTCTTATGCCTTTTAATCCCATTATCAAGGTAAAAGTTATCAAACTAATGATTGCAAAATTCAAGTCCATTATCAGTGTTAAGCACTTTAATTTTTCTACCTGTTTGATTTTCAATCACGACTTTCCAAGTTTTGAAATTATCAAAATCATCAGATTTGTGTTTCATTAAAAATACCCATGTTTTTTTTTTTGAAAAATCATCAATTATAAATAAGAAATATCTATTACCACCTTGAGTGGCCTCACTAGCAGGGCCCCACACATCAGGATGCAAATTCTCAAGAATTTATTTATTAGTGGAATGATTCGGATTAGGAGAATTAGGAAAAGACACTTTATGTTGTTTATCCATCACACAAAAGTCACAGAAAGACAAAAAAAACTTTATCTCTACCCAAAACACCATTTTTGTTTAAGATATCTAAGCCTTTACTACTCATGTGTGCTAGTCGTTTATGCCGTAAATAAGTTTTATCTTCCTTAGCAATAATAGCATAATCAGACATAGGGTTAGCAGTACAAACATACAAGTTTCTAATCTTTTCAACTTTGAAAATCAATAAATATCCTTTTAAGATTTTCATACATCCACTACCCCATTTACCCTCAAATCCATCGTTTTCCAAGGATGCACATGATATGAGATTGTTAGCTAAATGAGACACATGTCGTACATCTTTTAGAGTTAAGCAAAACTCGGAATCAAATTTGAGACAAATGTCTCCAAAACCAGCAATTTGACACCTTTTATCATTTAGCTAAAGAAACAGATCAAGTTTTCATTTCAGTATGTGTATGACACATATTTTTATCAGGTGTCATGTGAAACATGCATGCAGAATCTAACAACCATTCATTTTTGACATAATGAACATAATTCACCACAGTTTCATTGACCATAAAAACAACATGATCTTCTTCACCAGAAGCAAAGTTACAGTCAATTTGCAGATTGTTTTGGTAGAAAAAACAATGGAGTTGAATCTTGACTTTGACAAGTGTGTGGATTTAAATACTAAGGAGGGGACTGTGGAATTCGAATAAATGGAACAATGACATGAAAAGAATGAATGACACCACGATTTGTTAACGAGGAAAACCTTGGAGGTGACAACCTCTTCGGAAAAAACCCCGGGAGTTAGGTCTCCAACCTTAAAAGTTTCACTATGATAATTGAGTTACAACTTCGGAAGAGGATGGAGAGGATTACAATTAACTTGTGCGTAGAGTGTGTGTATATAAGAATGCGTGTGCATTTCCGTCTCCACCTACCCTTAAATATAAGAAAGGGTAAGAGTTTGTTCCTACAATCCCGGAGATGATCTTTATCCTTTTCAACGTCCATGAGACCAAGTCATTCTTTGCCGTTGAAACTGTATTTGAACGTGCTAGGAAAATATCCCGTATTCTTCTCTCTTAATTACTGGAAAATAAGAATAAAGATATTAGGAAATATCAAATAAGTAAATATTAAAACGATACTTACAATGGAATAACATCTTGACATGCAGGATCAACTGAAGATGTCACCATGCTGAAAAATACCCACAACACAGATCATGATTCATTGACCTTTTTTTAGGATTAGGACATTATTTCCGATAATGACTTGTTTCCCCACAGTTATAACATTTTCTGTTACTTTTATCAGATCTAGACTTGCTTCTTTTTCTCTCATTATTCTTGCTTGATTCAGCCTTATCATGTTGCTTATTCTGATTATTAGTCATTTGAGTCGGTCGTCCTCTCACCATATTAACCTCACCAACAGTTGATTTACCCTTATTAACTATTAATTCCAACTCTTTGCTTTTAATTCCGTTAATCACAGTATCAAGCACAATATCATTCCTACCATATTTAATAGCAGATCTAACATCAACATAAGATTCGGGTATATCATTCAAGAGCACAATAGGAGTGTATTCATCAAATTTTTTATCACCAGTTTGCTTAATATCTTGTACAAGTTTAGTAAATCGACCAATGTTATCATCCATGTCTTTGTTCAAGTCTAATTTAAACTAAAAGAACTTCTTAAGCAAATACATCTTACTAGGTAACGATGTTTCAACATATACTTCTTTCAGTTTATCCCAAATAGCTTTAGAACTATAATGTTTACGAATTTTTCTAATAACAGCAGCAGATAAGTTCAAAATAATCGAAGAATAAGCACATTCATCCATTTTAATTCTTAATTCTTGTTTATCCGATTAAACATATTGTTGAGTTACAGTTTTAAAAACTTTTTCTTTAATCAAAATGTCTTTCATCATTTGTTGCCAAATCGAAAAATCACCTTTGCCATTGAATGGCTCCATCATATAAGCATTCATATTAGCAGCCATACAAAACAATGAGTTTCAATTCCCAAAAATAGACAGAATATCTAAAACGAAACAAGTATCAAAGCACCAAAACACAACTGAAAAAAAAACAAGAATTAAAAATTAAACTCAAGAAGGAAAAAATAAATGTGTTTTTATTTTTCTTACCCAAGAAACCTTGTACTAGGTTTCTTAT
Source organism: Adenophora triphylla var. japonica (assembly GCA_022495995.1). Taxonomy (NCBI): domain Eukaryota; kingdom Viridiplantae; phylum Streptophyta; class Magnoliopsida; order Asterales; family Campanulaceae; genus Adenophora; species Adenophora triphylla. The sequence continues at coordinate 637,405 of JAFEMH010000562.1, forward strand.
TTGTCGTTCACTGTTCACGAATCAACCTGGCTCTGATACCACTGTTGAGCAACCTTACCAATATGCAACAGATCCACGAACTCAGAAGAGGCAAATGTACTCAATTTTTTTTTTTGCAAAAAGTCAGTAACACTGATGAATAAATTTTGAACTGAAAACTAATGTAAATGACTGAATATTAATTAGTAAGAGAGATAAAAAAATTTGGCTCATGACCAACGTATTCCGTCAGATTCCAGTCACAAACACAACACTATATTTTCAGATGGAGGGGAAAGAAATAACTAATCAATAGCCACACTCCAGCTACTCCGACCTAAGAAAAACCAGCTCCTACACCCCTCTATATACTGCCACTCCAAAACAACACACTCACACACTCAACACTGATCAAAACTTAACCGAGGGAGAGCTATCCTAAAAACAAAATAGAAAAGCACAATTCACCAAGAAAGCAAACCACAAGACTAATTTACTGTCAAACTCTCTCACTCTCTCTCTAAACCAAAAGAGAAAACCCCAAAAGCTGTGTATGATTCGTATGTGTTGTTGGCTGCGAAGAAGGGGAAGAGGGGTTTAAATAGGGGCTGAAACAGATGAGGATAAGGGAGAAACTGGAGAAGATCAGGAAAAAAAAGGATTAAACTAATCGAAAAATCCGACAATAGCGCAGCTCGTAAGCAACAAACCGGAAGAAAGCGACGAGAGTAAAGAAGAACTCGTCAAACACACGTTTGTCAATAATGGTAAGAGGGCTGAGAATTGGGCCTTATTTTCCCTGGCATAAGTGGGCTGCCCATTTGGGCCTCCTATACACTTACACACAACATAGCAAAAAGGCATAACGTTGGTACATTAGCTCGGAGGCCACCGCCTTCGGCGTCACTGAACTCATCCTAGTCGGCCGCCGCGACTTTAACTCTTTCGGCAGCCACGGGTCTACCTCTCACGTCCGCTTCCGCCATTTCCATTCTCTCTCCGATGCCCGCACATTCCTTAAGGTCCCAACCTCTAACTCTCTCTTTATTGCTGACTGCAAATTCGATTTCAAATATGAGCAATTTTACTGACATTTATTCATTATTTGGGCGAATTGGGTGCATTTTGTTTCTGTTTCTCAGGAGAGAGATTGTGATATATGCGGAGTTGAGATCACTGATAATGCTGTTTCTGTAAATCAACATCCCTTCAAGAAAAGTACCGCCTTTCTTCTTGGTAATGAGGTAATTATGTTATTATATACTCCCTCCGTCTCCGTCCTTTAATAAATACTCCCTTCGTCCCACGTGAATGAGTACCAAAACTTTGGACACAATAATTAAGGAAAATTAATAAAATAGAGAAAAGTAGAGATATTAGAGGTGGTGTTGTGAGTATGAAAACTTAAATAGATGAGAGAATGAATGGAAATATTCGTAAGTGGATTGTTGTTGTGAGTACAACAAGTGGTTTCATTAAATTTAAAATAACGAAAACTTAGTCATTTTGGGAAATACACACTAACGTGGGACGGACTAAAAAGGAAATAAGTACACACTCACCGACTCACGTGGGACTGAGGGAGTATTTTTTAGACTTGTCAACATTTTAAGAAATGTGCTTTATTTATTTGTTCATTGTTGCTTGGACATTGATAAAATTGCACTATGACTATTACTATTTAGAAACACACGGAGGAGGGAGTTAAATGGAATAATTATAGAGAAGGCAGTTTTAAGAACTAAATTAGGTATCAGAATTTCTAGCTAGGTGGCACATCCGAAATAAGTACATCTCATGTTTCTAATTTAAAGGTGTGTATATGGCCTTTGAAAATATCAAGACTTGAACAAATTCCATATAAAGTTCCGATATGTTAAATTCTATTCTGGCTGTTCAAAGTTTTTTTTCTCGGCATAATATACCAAGTAAAGTAAGTTAGGTACTCATTTGTTTGAGAGTTCTGGAAGCCTTAAATCACAATGAGCTGCATCATTCTATAGTGTCTTTTGTGTGTATAGATGGGATACAATGTTTGTGTATAATCAGTCTTGAACTCATCCAAATCATCATTAGGGAGCAGATTGAGTTTTTTTTTAGTGTTGAGATTTTGCTTATCTATTTGGTGTTTGAATGCTGGCATCGTCTCAAGCTGACTCAAAAACTGTTTTCTTATTGTTGTAATTATCGATTTCATGTTGTATCATGTGTTTAGTGTTATATGGAATGTTTTTTGTAGGGTACTGGGTTGTCTGCTAAAGAATGAAAGATGTGTGATTTTTTCGTCTATATTCCTCAATACGGTTGTGGTACTGCTTCACTGAATGTCACTGTCGCAGCTTCCATCGTCTTACATCATTTTGGAGGCAATCCCACAGCCACTAACAACCAATCTTTATTGCCATCTGCTTTCGCTAAAGCACTAATATCATGATGTATGGGTGTATCAGCCTCAACAGTGATACGATCATCCCTCATAATAACCAAATACCTCCTTCCCTGAGCACAGTCTGTAGTGGAATAGCTAATTTGTTTCTTGATTACATGGTTTGCACACTTGTCAAAAAAATATTGGTTTGCACACTTAGAATCCGAGTTTCCAACAGACGAAGAATGGAATTGTAGGTTGTCAAATCTAGCAATTTTACCCAGATCACAAAGAAAATCATTGATTCTGAAAGGCTCTTCTTGAACCTTGATCACAATGATTTGCTGCTGCCCTGTAAGATCCTGAACTCCCATACGTTCAATATCAGGTGGTGTTCAGTAGAAGCTGAAATTGTATTGGTTTATGACAGGCAGCATAGAGTTAAGAGGGTGGATGGAGCAAGACTTTATTGCTGAGACTTGGCTTCGAAAATCATGGCTAATGGTAAATTTGAGTTCAGAGTCTTGGTAGTAAGGAGGAACATGGGGATCATTATTTCCAGCAAGCTAATGGCATAGTGATTTCCTGTTGAGAACCAGTGCATGAGCCACATATGAATTGTAGAACGAAGTAGCACCATGACTTCAGCTTTTGGGCAGATTCATTTGTTAGTCTTAGATAGGTTAGTGAGAAGAATGAGAATGGAAATAAATTTGAATGTGCGCTTGAGAATCTAGAACTGAAAGATCAGTTTCAGGAGTTGGAAGATACTTTGGTGCAAAAGATTAGTTAGAACATCAGGAAAGATATGATTAGAAGTTCTTAAATTACACAAATAGCGAAATGGACGATGTTATCCTAGGCTGTTATGATGCATTCATCGGGCAGAAATACCAGCGCAAAAGATGGAAAGACAGCAGCCGCAAGACGGAAAGTCAGAAGTCAGGCAAATCAAACATCAATCAAGGATAAGGATAATGTTTTGACTGCTCTTCCAGATTAATTATTATTAATTATGCTATTTAATTTTAAATCTTTGTAAAGCCTATAAAAGGCCAGCTGAATAAGGAAATAGGCATTCAAGTTTGTAAGCAAAGAATACCTCAGGGAGTTTGAGGAATTCTCAGTAAAAAATTCCAACTTCTTTTGCTTGCAAAACCTGATTTCTTTATCTTATTTTCCAGTTCACTTTCAGCCTTAACCATAGCTAAGCCATCCCGTTCTAAGTCTCCTTTTTCAACCATCAGAAGGCCCGTGACGCGTTCTATCACCAAGTCCGCTTGCAACATTGGTTCCATTGCCGGCGTCATGGGCGATTCGTTTGCGTCGAAAGAGGAAGTTTCCGCCATTAAGGAGTCTGTCTCCCGTCTGGAAATGATGATGAGCAATCTGAAGACAAAGGAAAAGGACCTACGGAAGAATCAAGTTCATTCTTTGCCGATCAAGGACTAACACCCAACGGCAAGACGGATTTTCTTTGGGTTTAATAACCAAGGGTCACAAATGGAGTTTCCTCTCTTTTCGAACAGAGGATCCCCTAAGTTGGGCCGTATCGTTGTGAGCTTTACTTCATGAACCGTAACATACCTCCGGCGAGGCGAGTCTCAATGGTCGCATATTATTTGACGGAGAAGCTCGGTTGTGGTATCACCATTTGCGTCAAGACCAGCCTCATCTTCCTTGGGAAGGTTTTCGGGATTATTGCATTCACAGGTTCGCCCCCCCAGGCGGTGCAAATCCATTGGGAGACTTGACCAACCTCAAGCAACAAGGCCGCCAAGTTGAGGAATGCATTAAGGATTTTCAGAATTTGCTATCCCGTGTTCCACCATTGCGTATGGAGTACCAAGTCTCAATTTTCACAAATGCTGGGATGAGGTTTTGAGATTAGATGTCGAGTATCAAAGGCCATTAAATCTGACAATGGCAATTAGTGTCGCAAGACTCTTCGCGAGAAAACTGCAACTATGGACTTCTACTCCGTTCAAACAGCCGCGTCTGCCACCAATAGCCTCAAACTTCCCACCACCAACACCCGTAACTCGACAACCAGCTGCTGCAGGTTCTACTCCATTACACACGGCTTTACCCCCACATGTAAAGCGGCTGTCCAAAGCAGAAGTAGCAGAAAGGAGAGCGAAAGGTCTTTGCTACAATTGTGATGAAACATTTGTCCCTGACCATAAATGTAAAAGGTTATTCTACCTTTCGATGAACGATGAAGACGATGAAGAAGGAGTTGACAGTCAAACTGAGCCTGTTGTTTCCCTCTACGCAATGGCTGGACTTCGTCATCCTAATACACTACAAGTGCACGTGCAAGTGGCAAATACTCCTGTACTAGCTATGATCGATTCGGGAAGCACCCACAATTTTATCAACACAACAACCGCTCTTTCCCTTGGGCTGCCTATAACAACTCGACAGGATTTCCGTGTGATAGTGGCTAATGGCGAAAAGCTTCAGAGCACAGGAGTTTGTGAGCATGTACAACTAAGTAAGGATGGAGCCTCTTTTCTTATAAATCTTTTTGTGTTACCATTATCTGTCTTTGATGTTGTTCTGGGAGTGAAATGGTTGGAGGAATTGGGAGATATTATGTGCAATTTCAGGGAGCAGAGGGTTACTTTTAATCTGCAAGGACGAACCGTGACGTGGACAGGAGAAACTCTGTCAAACACCGTCTTGCTACACTCGGTGCATCCAACATTTTCTAATGAGCAGGCAATGGAGGAAATTTTGTTCTCTTTTGGCTCCATTTTTACAGAACCCACAACGTTGCCTCCCACACGAAAGTGTGATCATCGGATCATTTTAAAAACTGGTGCAGATCCAGTGGTAGTGAGGCCATATCGCTATCCACAGTTGCAAAAAGATGAAATTGAAAAGCAATGTTCAGAGTTGCTCGCAAAGGGGCTGATCCAGCCAAGTAGAAGTCCATTTTCCTCACCGGTACTGTTGGTTACCAAAAGTGACAACTCTTGGCGCTTCTGCGTGGATTATCGGGCACTAAATGCGCAAACTATTAAGGATAAATTTCCTATCCCGATAATTGATGAGCTCTTGGATGAGCTTAATGGGACCCGCTTTTTCTCGAAGCTTGATTTACGCTCGGGATACCACCAGGTGCGAATGAGCCCGGAAGATGTGGAAAAGACGGCATTTCGCACCCACCATGGTCATTTCGAGTTTCTTGTGATGCCATTTGGCCTCTGCAACGCGCCATCAACCTTCCAAGTGCTTATGAATGAGGTATTCGGGCCTTATCTTCGTAAATTTGTATTAGTATTTTTTGATGACATTTTAATTTACAGCCATACATGGGTAGAGCATCTGCAACACATTAGAATTGTGTTTGGGTTACTGTAGCTCCATCAATTATACCTCAAAAGACAGAAGTGTGTTTTTGGTGTGGACGAGGTCTCCTATCTCGGCCATGTGATTAACTCCCAAGGGGTGGCAGCAGATAAATCAAAAATTCAGGCTATTCTTGAATGGCCGGTACCAGCCACGACAACTGCTCTTCGAGGATTCCTTGGACTTGCTGGTTTCTACCGACGATTTATTCGAAATTTTGGAGTATATGCAACACCTTTGACTGCCTTTCTTCGACGAAACTCTTTCTCTTGGTCTAGTGAATCTTAAAGGGCCTTTGACCAGCTGAAGAATGCCTTATCTAGTGCACCTGTGTTGCAATTACCCGACTTCTCAAAACCATTCTTGATTGAGTGTGATGCATCAGGGGTGGGAATTGGCACAGTGCTTCAGCAAGATGGACATCCCATTGCTTTCTTCAGCAAGAAACTTGCGGATCGCCACCTTAAACTCCCGGCATATGAGCGAGAATTAATTGGTCTGGTGCAGGCTATACGGAATTGGAGACATTATCTGTGGGGGCGCGGATTCGTGATACGAACCGATCATTACAGCCTGAAGTATTTGCTGCAACAACGCCTCACCACCTCACCACAACAACATTGGATGAGCAAACTCTTGGGTTTTGATTTTGAAGTTGAATACAAACCCGGGAAATTGAACAAAGCTGCAGATGCTCTGTCCCGACAAGATACCGAGCAAGCAACTCTGATGGCAGTCACTTTAGTTCATGCCCAATTATTGGAGGACTTGAAGCAAGACTATCAACAATCTATTGAAGGACATGATGTTTTCACTAAAGCAACACAAGCTGATAACCCTGATTGGAATGTACGTAATGGACTGGTTTATTACAAATCAAAAATTTATGTGCGACCCAACTCGGATTTTGTTTCTACCATCTTGGCTGCAGTCCACAATGCTACTCATGAAGGGGTCCAGAAAACTTTACATCGGCTGAAACGTGAATTTTATTGGGAAGGTATGACTCCTTCGATTCGCGAATTTGTCATCAATTGTGCTATTTGCCAAAAAAATAAATGGGAAAACTTGCACCCAACGGGTTTGCTGCAGCCCCTGCCAATTCCGGAACACATTTGGACCGACATCTCAATGGATTTTATTTAAGGTCTACCCAAGGTAGGAGGTAAATCAGTGGTCTATGTGGTGGTGGATCGTTTTTCTAAATATGCGCACTTTATGGCGATGTCACATCCTTACACAGCCGCAACAGTCGCTCAATATTTTTTTCTCCAATATTTTTAAACTCCATGGCTTGCCCGAAACAATAGTCAGTGATAGAGATGTTGTTTTCACAAGCGCGTTTTGGAAAGAACTCTTCAAGTTTTGTGTCACACAACTAGCTTTTTCATCATCCTATCACCCGCAAACGGATGGTCAGAGACAGAAGTAGTCAACCGCACACTTGAAATGTATCTCAGATGCATGGTTGGGGATCATCCTCGTAAGTGGGTGGATTGGTTACCATGGGTCGAATTTTGCTACAACACCTCTTTTCACTCAGCTTTAGGTACTACCCCTTTTAAGGTAGTCTATGGACGGGATCCACCAAGACTTGTCTCCTATGAACCAGGTTCATCTAGGATAGATGCAGTAGATGGGGCTTTGAAGGATCGGGATAAAATCTTGAGTGATGCTCGGAGTCACCTCATTCGGGCTCAAGAGAGAATGCATTATGCTTATGATAATCACCATCGGGAGGTTACTTTCGACGAAGGTCAGTGGGTTTGGCTTCGCCTACAACCATACCGCCAATTGACAGTAGCGAAGCGCACTTCAGCTAAGCTGTCCCCAAGATATTTTGGCCCGTTTCAAATCATTAAGAAAATTGGTCCAGTAGCATACAGATTAGATCTCCCGGAAGGAAGCAAAATCCATGATGTTTTTCACATTTCAATGCTCAAGGAATTTAAGGGTGCGCCACCAACAGCAACCCCCACACTACCAACTCTACACGAGGGGAAGCTCTTGCCTCAACCGCAGGAAGTGTTACGAGGACGCCTTAACAGGGGAGTAAAAGAAGTGCTAGTGGTGTGGACAGGTATACATCCGGATAATGCTACTTGGGAGAATTTCGATGAGTTCCGCCTTCACTTTCCTAACTTCAAGCTTGAGGACAAGCTTGATCTCAACGGAGGGAGTAATGATGCATTCATCGGGCAGAAATACCAGCGCAAAAGATGGAAAGACAGCAGCCGCAAGACGGAAAGTCAGAAGTCAGGCAAATCAAACATCAATCAAGGATAAGGATAATGTTTTGACTGCTCTTCCAGATTAATTATTATTAATTATGCTATTTAATTTTAAATCTTTGTAAAGCCTATAAAAGGCCAGCTGAATAAGGAAATAGGCATTCAAGTTTGTAAGCAAAGAATACCTCAGGGAGTTTGAGGAATTCTCAATAAAAAATTCCAACTTCTTTTGCTTGCAAAACTGATCTGTTCTTTATCTTATTTTCCAGTTCACTTTCAGCCTTAACCATAGCTAAGCCATCCCGTTCTAAGTCTCCTTTTTCAACCATCAGAAGGCCCGTGACGCGTTCTATCACCAAGTCCGCTTGCAACATGTTATCTGCGAACCCTTGACACTCTTACAACTTAAAAAAAAAAAAATCTGAGCTTGTTATGGAAAGATCTCATTTTCTTTTGACTATCCAGGTATGTGAACCTCGTTTCAACTTAACAAACTTAACACAAACCCAATTACTTGTCGTTGGCTCCATTTGACTTCATTTCAATGCTTGGTTCTGGTGAAACCGAAGTTCGCTCTAAGCTTCAGATTTATTTTCAAGCTGTCTTTCAGATATAAGTTTCAGATTTATTTTCAAGCTGGTGGCATGGATATAACTAAGAAACCCATCACTTGTTGATATAGGCGGTATGGGACAAATGCAACTCTTCCACAGTACTAGCAGCTTGGAAATGCAACATTTTGCTTTCTGAAAACGTGAAATAATCAAATTCAACATTGTCCGTTCCAATTTTTGTGTTTTTTTTTTTTTTCCTTGTGTTAAGGCGAATGTTGTAGTTGATAACTGTGTTCCTTAATGCTTATAACATCAATTAGCTGATCGCTGACATATATTATCTTTTCAGTATGGGCAGGATTTTCTGAAAGAACTCGAGATGGGAATAAGTTCATTGTAGCAGAAAGGTCAACAAATAGGGCGGGACGGAATTTCTGCACCGAGACAGCAGAATTCATTACCGAGGAGCAGAGGTTAAGAAAAGAATCAAATGGGTTCTTGATACAGTTTTTGGTGATTAATGATAGAAGGGCACTGGATACATAATGTTCACTCGTTAACATGCCCTAGCATCACAATCGTAAAAAAAAGGCAGTGTGGCTTCTTTGTTGCTATGTATAGAAGTCAAACAAATCCCGCGATTGGAAAAGTGGAGGCAATAGTTGAAATGTTAACTAATTAATTAAGAATATTGAGATGAACAAAAAAGAGATTGATTGGAAGTATTAAATCACGTTTAGCATAGAGATCTAACAGTTACAACATCCAATCCATAAATCAAGAGATTTAGATACTAAGAGTCATAAAAGAGAAAGCAAAGAATAAAATTAAAAACATAAAACCTAGATCTTCAATACTTGAAATCCTTGTCTCTAATTGAAAAGAATAATAAAACATATGATACCCTAAAAATCTTACTAGTCTCTTGTATTTATACTAGGAAATAGAATATTTCCTATGTTGGTTCTCTCAATCCTTTTCAAATCTGGAAAAGAAGCCTTCTGACCCGCAAAAAACATATGTTGGTCGCACAAAACATACGAGGGAATAGTGCGATTGCGCAGGAACTATAATGCGTTTACGCTGGGCCTTTGGGTGTGGTCGCACCAATAGGTAGGTGTGATCACACCCTTCATATGGAGACTTTTTTTTTTTGTTGTTGCTCCACTTTGCTCCATCCCGTTTTACTCCTCTTTAAGTTCAATTCAACCCTTCTTCCTCTTGTTCTATGCACTTACACAAACACTAAAAACTACATTAAATCACCCAAGATTGAGCAAATAAGTAAATAAGTAAGTATAAAATTATATTCTTACTTATTTTTATTTTTTTTAAGGCGAAAAGGGCAATGCCCCCTAAATTTTATTTAATTTTTAATAAAATTTAGGAGGCGTTGCCCTTTTCGCCTTAAAAAAAAAAAAAAGTATAAAATTAAATTATTTAAATGGGTAAAAACATATCCATCAATTGAAATATCAATCGTTTCAAACATATAAGCATTAAGTTCACTTGATAATCTTACAAATTTTCACTTAGTATATCAATGATCAATCACAGCAGATATAAAGACAATCATTCTCCTTAGAAATACATCTCATCACACTCTTAAAGTTCACGTGAGAGTAAAAATCAATGTCCGTATTTGATAAGAATTTTCCAGAATAATTTTGACATTCTTGGTACTCGAGAGGTGTGTGTCAAATTAAAAAGAAGAAGAGTGCTTTTCTTAAAAGCAAATTTATATAATATATTAAAAGACAAATATTTAAAGTCCTCGTATTAAGTCATGTCACTATTATGACATGACATTATGTAATTCTTTCATTGGTTAATAGATTAAGACATTTATTAATTAGTAATTAAATATTATTAACTTTAAAAATCATTATGTTTGTCAAATTTTTAGGCTTAATTTGTTGATGAATGATTTTAATTAGTAATTAATTATCATTTACTTTTCAAAATTTACAAAAATTGAATTAACGATCGGATACGAATTTCCAATTTCAATTTTCAGATTTCATTTTAAAAATACAAGTTTATTTTTAAATTATGACCTTATTAATTTATTTTCATATATTCTAGCTAATTCTAAGGTAATGATGTTTGCCGATTTTTTTCCAAAATTTTAGGCTTAATTTGTTGATAAATGATTTTAATTAGTAATTAATTATTATTAAGTTTAAAAAATTTACAAAAATTGAATTTTAGTCGGATATGAATTTCAAATTTTAATTTTTTTTCTCTTCTTTATTTCGGATTTTAATTAGTAATTAATTATTATTAACTTTAAAAAATCAGGATGTTTGCCGAATTTTTAGGCTTAATTTGTTGATGAATGATTTTAATTAGTAATTAATTATTATTTACTTTAAAAAATTTACAAAAATTGAATTAACGGTCGGATATGAATTTCCAATTTCAATTTTCAGATTTCATTTTAAAAATACAAGTTTATTTTTAAATTATGACCTTATTAATTTATTTCCATATATTCTAGCTAATTCTAAGATAATGATGTTTGCCGAAATTTTATGCTTAATTTAATGATAAATGATTTTAATTAGTAATTAATTATTATTAAGTTTAAAAAATTTACAAAAATTGAATTTTAGTCGGATATGAATTTCAAATTTTAATTTTTTCTCTCTTCTTTATTTCGGATTTTAATAAGTAATTAATTATTATTAACTTTAAAAAATCATGATGTTTGCCGAATTTTTAGGCTTAATTTGTTGATGAATGATTTTAATTAGTAATTAATTATTATTTATTTTAAAATTTTACAAAAATTAAATTAACGGTCGGATATGAATTTCCAATTTCAATTTTCAGATTTCATTTTAAAAATACAAGTTTATTTTTAAATTATGACCTTATTAATTTATTTCCATATATTCTTGCTAATCAATCTATCTACTCCCTCCGTCCCATAAAACCTTTCCCGTTTTGAATAGTGCGAAGTCAACCGAGTACAATTTTGACCAAACTTTAATATCAATCTATTCATTCTAATGAAATTTTAATAATTGCTATTGATAAATCATTTGATTATTTTATGGATAACAATTTTTAGATTTTTATTATGATAAGTAAATTGATATTAAAGTTTGGTCAAAGTTGAACTTGGTTGAACTGAGTTCGTAGTAACCGGGTAAGGTTTTATGGGACTGAGGGAGTATATAATATATTAAAAGACAAACATTTAGAGCCCTCACATTAAGCCATGTCACTATTATAACATGGCATTATGTGATTCTCTCATTGGTTAATAGATTAAGACATTCATTAATTAGTAATTAATTATTATTAACTTTAAAAAATCATGATGTTTGTCGAATATTTAGGCTTAATTTGTTGATGAATGATTTTAATTAGTAATTAATTATTATTTACTTTAAAAAATTTACAAAAATTGAATTAACGGTCGGATATTAATTTCCAATTTCAATTTTCAGATTTCATTTTAAAAATACAAGTTTATTTTTAAATTATGACCTTATTAATTTATTTTCATATATTCTACCTAATCTATCTATATAATATATTAAAAGACAAATATTTAGAGCCCTCACATTAAGCCATGTCACTATTATGATATGGCATTATGTAATTCTCCCATTGGTTAATAGTTTAAGACATTTATTAATTAGTAATTAATTATTATTAAATTTAAAAAATCATGATGTTTGTCGAATTTTTAGGCTTAATTTGTTGATGAATGATTTTAATTAGTAATTAATTATTATTTACTTTAAAAATCTATATAACATATTAAAAGACAAACATTTAGAGCCCTCACATTAAGCCATGTCACTATTATGACATGGCATTATGTAATTCTCCCATTGGTTAATAGTTTAAGACATTTATTAATTAGCAATTAATTATTATTAACTTTAAAAAATCATGATGTTTGTCGAATTTTTAGGCTTAATTTGTTGATGAATGATTTTAATTAGTAATTAATTATTATTTACTTTTAAAAAATTACAAAAATTGAATTAACGGTCGAATATGAATTTTCAATTTCAATTTTCAGAATTCATTTTAAAATTACAAGTTTATTTTTAAATTATGACCTTATTAATTTATTTCCATATATACTAGCTAATTCTAAGATAATGATGTTTGCCGATTTTTTTCCGAAATTTTAGGCTTAATTTGTTGATAAATGATTTTAGATAGTAATTAATTATTATTGAGTTTAAAAAATTTACAAAAATTGAATTTTAGTCGGATATGAATTTCAAATTTTATTTTTTTTTCTCTTCTTTATTTTGGATTTTAATTAGTAATTAATTATTATTAACTTTAAAAAATCATGATGTTTGCCTAATTTTTAGGCTTAATTTGTTGATGAATGATTTTAATTAGTAATTAATTATTATTTACTTTTAAAAAATTTACAAAAATTGAATTAACGGTCGGATATGAATTTCCAATTTCATTTAAAAAATACAAGTTTATTTTTAAATTATGACCTTATTAATTTATTTTCATATATTCTAGCTAATTCTAAGATAATGATGTTTCACGAATTTTTTCCGAAATTTTAGGCTTAATTTGTTGATAAATGATTTTAATTAGTAATTAATTATTATTGAGTTTAAAAAAATTACAAAAATTGAATTTTAGTCTGATATGAATTTCAATTTTTAATTTTTTTTCTCTTCTTTATTTTGGATTTTAATTAGTAATTAATTATTATTAACTTTAAAAAATCATGATGTTTGCCGAATTTTTAGGCTTAATTTGTTGATGAATGATTTTAATTAGTAATTAATTATTATTTACTTTAAAAATTTACAAAAATTGAATTAACGGTCGGATATGAATTTCCAATTTCATTTTAAAAATACAAGTTTATTTTTAAATAATGACCTTATTAATTTATTTCCATATATTCTAGCTAATTCTAAGATAATGATGTTTGCCGAATTTTTGCCAAAATTTTAGGCTTAATTTGTTGATAAATGATTTTAATTAGTAATTAATTATTATTAAGTTTTAAAAATTTACAAAAATTGAATTTTAGTCGGATATTAATTTCAAATTTTAATTTTTTTCTCTCTTCTTTATTTCGGATTTTAATTAGTATTTAATTATTATTAACTTTAAAAAATCATGATGTTTTTCGAATTTTTAGGCTTAATTTGTTGATGAATGATTTTAATTAGTAATTAATTATTATTTTTTCCCACTTGTGATACGTAGGAATCCTATTAAAGGGTTCAGCCAACTGACCTAAACGGTCACCTTAGGACACCACCACGTCCTCACAATCGATCTTAGCGGTCACATCACCTTAGGACACCACCACGTCCTCACAGTCGACCTTAGCGGTCACATAACCTCAGGGCACCACCACGCCCGCATACACTCACGATTACACGACTTCTGAACTACGATCAGGCTTGATTTTCACTTGGGATACGTAGGAATCCTACCAAAGGGTCCAACCAACCGACCTAAACGGTCACCTTAGGACACCACCACGTCCTCACAGTCGACCTTAGCGGTCACACAACCTCGGCACCACCACGTCCGCATACACTCACGATTACACGACTTCTGAACTACGATCAGGCTTGATTCCCACTTGGGATACGTAGGAATCCTATCAAAGGGTCCAGCCTAGACATGTCCAAACGGTTTCGGTTCTAGTTCCCGGTTCCCAAATAGCCGAAACTGTATTCGAACCATATTAATCCGGTTCCTGCTCTATCCGCCTGCTCCGATTTCTGCCCAACGGCCCACCCTGCCCATCACCATCTAACTTTTTTTTTTAATCCAAATCTCTTAAGACAGTAAAGACGCTAACTAATCTGTTTTTTTTTTATCCAAACCTCTTAAGACAGTAAAGACACTACACTACAAGTACAAATACTAAATAAATGCTAAATATTACATTTAACTTACCTTGATCAATCGCCGGTTCCCGGTTCCCGGTTTCGAAACCGTCGGTTTCCGATTCCGCCGATTCCTCGGTTCCCAATATGGTGGATTCGTATTCGAACCATTTCAATCCGGTTCCCGGTTACGTTCGGTTCCCGGTTTCGACAATTCCCGGTTCTCGTCGGTTCCCGATTCCGGTTCTACCCACCGATTCCGTCGATTCCCGATTCTATTTGGACACGTCTAGTCCAGCCAACCGACCTAAATGGTCACCCACAGGACACTGGCACGTCCACGCACAGAGTCTCAGTCAGAAGACATAACACGTCCTTAAACACGGCAACGCACTCCCCCCACAGGCGAACTACGATCAGGCTTGATTCCCACTAGGGATACGTAGGAATCCTATCAAAAGGTCCAGCCAGTCGACCCAAGCGGTCACACAGTTGGACATTACCATGTCCTCGCAACCGACCTAAATGGTCACACAGTAGGGCATCACCATGTCCTCACAACCGACCTAAACGGTCACACAGTAGGGCATCACCATGTCCTCACAGCCGACCTTAGCGGTCACATCACAACAGGACACTGCCACGTCCTCACAAACCGACTTACACGGTCACCTCCTCTCCCAGCACGCGATCCAGATCAGGACCCTTATCTTATCGACGACCCTACTTCCTCCGTAAGTGACGTCGTAGAGGGGCTTCTGTAAGTATCCCAATCTGGATCACTCCCTTCCAAACGTACGGGAAACACCGCAGACTCATATAAACGTGATCTCGAACACCCTAGGCTTCAAAAACCCCAAAAAACCACCAACCAAACCAAGGTATGGCCTTTCTGGGATTAAAAAAAAAAGCATAAAAGGACTTTTTAGGAATTTTGAAAAATTTAGAAAAGCAGGACTGGTCCGTGCGGACCACTTTGCTCCCAGGCATAATTATTACAAAATCTTCTTAAAGTTCACAATATTCCCTTAAATCCAGAAAAATCAAAAAAATGGTAATGTCAGCTTGTGTAGTGAGACACACTTAGCCAGAATCTGAACCCTATAAATAGAGGGCTCCCCCTCTCATTTTTCACACACATCCCTCTTCTCCTCTCCTCCCCCAGCCTTCAGGCACCCCTCTAAGACCCTTTGGGGCAATCCCGGTCCCTTTCGATTCCCTCTGGGGCATTCCGAGGCCCCTCGTGGTACTCCGAAGCCCTGTCGAGCGCTCCCGAGCTGCCCCAAGGCACTCTCGAGGCATCCTGAAGCCCTGCTGGTCCATCTCAAAGCCTTGCCGATCCATCCCGAGGCATTTCGAGCCATTCCGAGGTGTCATGTTCCATTCCAAGCACAACCGACGATCCCGACTCACGCCGGAACTCTGCCCGAGCACAACCGACGATCCTGACGCACGCCGAACCTCTGCCCGAGTCCAGTCAACAATCCCGACGATCCCAACGCACGCCGAAACTCTGTCCGAGTACACACCTGACACTCCCGAGGCACGCCGAAGCTCTGTCCGCAGACACCGGTACATCCCCGAAGCAATCCCGGTCCGTCCCGGGAAACTATTCAACACTCAAACACCATTCCCAAGCGGAAGACAGACACGAACCTACATTGGTAAGGCTTCCTTCCATTACTATTTCAATACATCTCAATACATAGCATACGATATAGACATCATATTCAACATGCATTTTTAAAAAGCACATACACACACACACACAACTTTTAAAGAATAAGGGGTACCGAAAGACTCATTTTTACGAGGCGACTCGGGTGAGCTCTGCTATTCTCATCCCGAGGCGTAACCTGACCTCCGAACTCAAAAATCTCATAACACAACAGTTTTTTTAAACTAAGCCTTTTTTCAATGTTTTGGGCTAAATCAAAACGGCGTGGCGACTCTACAAACGAAAACGCAGCGAGACACCTCCCGACCAAGCGATGCGAGATGTCGGGGCCCGCGAGCGAGCCGAATCCTGGTAATTTCACATGGTCTCCAATTTAAGTGACCGTCATGGGATTACTTTACATATCTGGGGTAGCTAGAACATGATCACACAATTTTCAATAACAAGTCAATAGTTTATGAGATATTGGGCTTGGCTTAAGCGGTCAACTTAGGAAAATGGGGATTGTAATGTTGAAAAGGGGCAAGTATCTTTGATGTATTATTTCTTAAAAAACAAAAAAAAAAAAAGAAAAAGAAAGAAAAAAAATTAAAAAAAAGAAAATAAAAGTGTCTTCGTAATGAAGAGTCATGGAATGGTAAGGATCAAAACACAAAGAAATGTCAAGTATTGAATCACGAAATCCTTGGTACTGATTCCTACTCCAAGATTGAGTTAACTTTCTTGTACATACGAAGACACTAGTTTGTGCTTATTTGTTTAACTTGCCCCTTAATATGTCAAAGTTGGAAATGGCCATGAAAGGAAGATTGTGAAGCTACATTTTGAGTGGAAAGCTTACTTGTAGTGAGGTTCTAATGTAAATTAGATAACTTCCTAAGCCATGTCCCCAATATGGATTAAGCGGATTGACAATTGTGTGAAAGTGCTTATGAAAACCTTTTTATGCCTTTTGCATCATCATTCTTGATTTAGGATATTTCTTTAGTGAACCCATAAAGTATCTTACTTTGTTGGCAATGATCCCCCCTCACATCTCTTCACGGTGAAAAGCATCATAATTGGTATGTGTTAGTGCAATGATAAGTTTATGTTTATGATGGCACATGATTGATTGCAATTTTGGAAAAAAGTCTAAAACCGAAGGTGGCAAACTTTTTATATTGTGAATAACACCCAAAAATATTTTTTTGTTTATTTGTTTTGCTTGGTCATTTATTTAGTTTTAGAATTATGGGTTAGTTTTTAGTTATATTTATGTTTTATTTTACTAGGGGACGAGCAAAGATAGGCTTGGGGGTATTTGATGGATATGTTTACATATCCATTTTATACGCTCTAAACTCTATTTATTGCAAAACTCCCGAGTAAAAAGGTAGTTTAATTGTTTTGTTAGTGTTGTTTTATTTTCAGGTTGAAAATGGTGGAAAATGGGTGTTTTAAAGTGAAGAAAAGATGAAAATCTGGAGCGGAGTAAACTTTGGGGACTTCAGAGGCATTTTGGAGCTGAAGGGCTTGTGGGGAATTTCCATGGCAAGGACTCTTAAGGAATTACTGAAAAAAGAAGAATTTGGCCAGCCCAGTCAACAAGAGCGATCGCCCAAGTCATTCGGCCTACTAGTGCAGTCGCCCAAGCCCCTCGGCCAGTCTTCAGCGCCCACCAAGCCACTTGGCCGACCAGTTCCTCCACGCCAAGGCCATTTCCAGCCAACAGCCTTAATGCAAATTGGGCCTCCTTTGTTTGTTTTGGGCCTAATCAGTTTTTGTTCCACTTTAGTATAAATAGTAGGATGATAATAATTTTAGGGTTATGTTTATTTTTCATTAGACAAGAGGGAAACTACTCTCCCTTTTGGGGATTTCTTGATTTTTCTTCATCTTTATAAGTTTTCTATTTTTTTATTTAGTATTTTCTTTTCTATCTTAATGTTTAGGAGTAGCTAATTTAAATAGTTTCATGAGTTGGATTTAACATTATCAATTTAGTCTTTGTCATAATTGTTTTGTATTTCCAAATTTGATATCTCTAGTTCTTTTTAGCAATTTCATGAAAGTGTTAAAGATTACAACTTTTTACTTTGATTTAGTCTTTAATTGCTTTTTAATCAATTGAGTTTGATTTTTCACCATTGAATTGGGGATTTTTCTCACCAAAGACTCATGCTTTAAAGATTAAATTGATTTGCCGCCGTGATAGAAAGCAAATTGATTTAGGTTCTTTATCCTTTTGATCTTAAATCTTTTTCCTAGTTAAATTGCTTGGACTTGATTTGCGAAAAGTGATTAACTTGAAAATAATAGATTAAAATCCAGACGTCTTACCGTCCTTATCTTTGCAATAGTGGTGAACCCTAGATTGAGATTAATTGCCTATGTTATCTACTAAAATAGCATAGATTGATGATTTTGTGAAGTTCAACCTATGAAATTAGTTCTCTTTATTGTTTAATCTCTTATTTGCTTACTTGTTTTATTTAGTCTAAAGTTTTGATATTTTTAGTAGTTATTTTGCTTTCAAAACCAACCCCCCATTTGTTCTTTTATTTACTATTGTTCACCATTTGAATTATTTCAAACAACCTGAGTCCCTGTGGATTCGACCCCTACAATAGTATATTGCTACAAATTGCCACTCGTACTTGCGAGGGTTTTTATTACAAGAAGTGGGTATTAAAAAATATCTCATCATGGCTCATAGGAGAGCGGATCATTTTGAATAGCAACTAAAGCAGACGTTAAAGAATACGGAGGAGTCTCAGCAAGAAGTTCAGATACTGCTTTATAACGGAGAGGAGGAGGAGAGGAAGCTGCAGTGTCGGAGTTCGAACTTTGATGGATTAACTGTATCCGCACCAGAAGAAGAAAAATTATGCACATTATTTGTCCTAGGGGAAACACGAGTATTTAGAGAACCAGATGGGTCTCATATGCACCTGACTGAACAGCAGGGGCTGCTAGTGACAGATTCGGAATCTGCAAGGGCACCGGGCTATTAATGAATAATGGCCTGGATTGAGTTGGAGTTCTGAGCTGACCTGAAGCAGGCCCAGTCGAGTGAAGAGGCCCAAGCGAGTGATGGGGTCCAGGCGAGAGAGATAGACCAGACTGAGAAGCTAGATTCGGTGAAGGCCCAACAATTGGTGCTGCATTAAAATTGGAAGATGGGCCGAATGAGCTTGAAGCAGCTACATTATAGTCCAAGTGAACATAAGGACCAAATTGTGCTCCGTTCTCACCTGTTAACAATTTATTTGTATCGCTGTATTGCCAAGGAAAATTAGAATCATCAAATACCACATGTCTGGATAAATAAACTTTGCCATTAAATAAGTCTAAGCAACGATAACCTTTACGCAAATTATCATAATGATGTAATCTGTTTCAAGTCTCTGGAAGGAGGGAGCGTCGGCTCCCATAGAGAGGGAGCGTCGGCTCCCTATTGATCACATTCCGCCGCAAGTTTGCAGGTGAGGAGCGCCGGCTCCCGAAAGGGGAGCGCCGGCTCCCAATGTCCAAAGAAGACGTTTCAGTTTCCTTCTCAGATTTGATTTCCTTTTGTGTTTCTTTGCTATTTGTTTTAGAATAGGTTTATTTGTTCCTTTTGATTCACTACCTAGATTAGGACTCTTAATAATGGTTGGAACTATAAAAGCTTTTGTAGGATTATTATTTTAGTCAATTTTTGAAGAATAAACAATTTATTTTCTTCAAGGGTTCTTTCTTCTTTTTCTAAGAAGACTAAGTCATTCCTTGGCTTGAAACGTAATCTTATTCGTTTGATTACGAGGGTTACGTCCTTTTGCGAGGAGTAATTCATATCCGTGTTCGTTATTTGATTTTCAAGTTTTGTTGGGTTAAAATTCTGCTGCGTTTGCTTTGTTAGTAGATTTGTTCTACATCACATAACCAAGAAAGATGCAGTGAATTGATTTTGGCATAAGTTTATGAGCATTGGTAGGAACGACACGAGGAAAACAAGACAACCAAAAACTTTTAGAAAACGGTAATCAGGTTTTCGTTTCCATAGTTTTTGATAAGGGGACAGAAATTTATGTTGACGCATTGGAAGTCTGTTTATGAGATGAACAACGGTATTGAATGCTTCAAGCCAAAAGTTAAATGGAACTTTGGCTTTAGCCATAAGACACAACCCCATCTCTACAATACGACGATGTTTACGTTCCACTACACCATTTTGTTCTAGAGTATAGGGACACGTAATTTGGCAATGAATACCAGCTTTTTGGAGAAAGGAGGTAAAAACCCGACTTGTAAATTCATCCCACTTGATTGTATGTATAGCAGAAATACGACGAGATAACTGGTTTTCAATCTGAGTTTTAAAAGTAGTGAAAATATTGGTAACATCAGATTTATGAGTCATATGAAAAAGCCATACAAAACGAGAATAGTCATCAACTATAGAAAGATAATAACGAAAACCATTCATAGATAAAACGGGGGCAGGACCCCAAATATCTAAATGTAGCATAGCAAGGGGATTCAATGCATTAAAAGTTCTAGGAGAAAAAGACAACTTGCTAGACTTTCCTAAGGGACACCAATGGCCCAATGTTGTTCATTAATTTTATGACTCAAAGTTAAACTAAACTGACGACACAAAACTTTGAAAATAGAAGTTGACGAATGACCCAAGCGGGCATGCCAAATATCCTGACTCAAACGTTCGCCAAGGAGTGCAACATGATTATTGTACGACTTGGAATTGAAAGAAAGTTTGTATAAACCGCCAGAATTACTACCAGTAATGAGAGTCTCCTTCGTTCGAATATCATTGACACGAAAACCACACGAGTTAAGTTTAAAAATACAATTATTAACCTTAGAAAATTGACGAATGGATAATAAAGGTTTGTGAATACTTGGAACATATAATATATTACGAAAATCAAAGGAGTGATTATTGACATGAACATAAGAATTACTAATGCTAGAGATTTTTAACTTAGAGCCATTACCAACAGTAACTACATATTTACCTGAGTATGAATAAGATTCGGAGAAGGAGGTTGGATCAGCGGTCATGTGATTTGTAGCACCGAAATCAAGGATGTACGACTCCGAATAGGCTATATATGCAGCATTATCCTGACAATCACGAGCACCATGTCCCATTTGAAAACACCACTAGCACTCAATATTTGGTGGAGGGAGAATACCACGACCATTATTGCCATAATTACCCCACGCCTTGCCGCACTTGGGGACCCACGACCCCAGCCTTCTACGGTTCTACCATTTCCACGATGAGAAAATTACGTCCTAATCCCTCAGGGTCCGTTTGGATACATTGATTTTGAATTCAATAAATATTCAAATTCTATAGAATTTAAATAACTTAAATTTTGCTTTCAAAATCATAGCATTTCCATTGTTTGGATAATGTGTGGAATTCAATTGTAATTATACATTATACATAAAATAAAAATTCAATAATAAGTCAAATATCTAGTTTAGTCTAGTGGTATATGATTGTTAGTTATTATAGCTAACAAGGGTTCAAACCTTGCTAACAACAAAAATATAAAAATTATATATTTTTTAAAATAAATAGTATATAGTGGTGGTGGTTAACGGCGGCGTTAGGTGGCAGCCGACGGAGGTAGTTGGAGGCGGTGATTTTCGGAATCGGCAGTGGTGTCGAAGAGTGGCCAGAGGCGGTTGCCGGCGGCGGTGGGCAGTTTCCGACGGAGGCGGCGATTTTCGGCGGAGGCGGCGGTGGTCGGTTTCCGACGGTGGTCGACGATTTCCGGCTGCGGCGGGAAGTGGCACAAATGGTGGTGATTGAAAGTTGTTGTGGTGGTGGTAAAAAGAATGTGAGTTGTTATTAATTGATCAAAATTTAGAATTTAAATTATTAGGATTTAAGATGGAATTAGTTTTGTGAAATTGAGTAATTTAAAATTCCAACACAATTCCAATTCCAAATTTTAGTTATGTTCCCAAACAATGTAATTGGTTTTGAAGGCCCCAATTCCAATTCCAAGCTATGAAATTGGGGTATCCAAACATACCCTCAATATAATCAAAACTACATCTTAAGACATGAAATTAACAATTCTACCTCCTAATCCTACTTTTAAAATAAATTAACCATATAATCCTTTATTCTATCTATAGCATAAATGAGGGAAGAGGTGCTACAGTACTATGAATAGTGCCAAATGGCGAATTTCCTATTTTGCCCTTATACATTTGTCCCTTTCCCATTTTGCTCTTTAATTTTTTTTTTTAAATTAAAAAACAAAAATTAAAAAAAAAAAATCGTGTCCTTGAACACGGGCATGTACTAGTTTATAATACTCCCTCCGTCCATTTACATGGTTCCTAGTTACTGTTTTCACGTAAATTAAGGAGGAAATATTATATTGAAAGTGTTGTGAGTGTGAAAATAAAATAGGAGAGAGAATGAATGGAGAGAATAGTAAATTATAATGGTGTTGTGAGTATTAAAATAATGTAGGAGAGAGAATGAGTGGAGGGAATAGTAAAGATTCTTTTTCATTTTAGGTAAAAAAATAAGAGTCCATTTTGGGGGAAACTTGTTTCTCCATAAGTTATAAAAAGTCCACTTTGTAATTTTGAGTTTCGAGCGTAAAACATTGAGTTTCGAGCTTAAAACACTGAGTTTAGGCGTTAAAATACCTAGAAGTTAAAACATCGAGTTTAGGCGTTAAAACACCGAGTTAAGGTTAGCAACTAAAACATCGAGTTTATGTCTTAAAACATCGAGTTTTTGTCTTAAAACATCGAGTTTATGTCTTAAAACACTGAGTTTTTGCCTTGAATTTTTTAAAAACAAGACTTTTTATATGTTTGGGGGAAACAGAGTTCCCCCAAAATTTTCTGAAAAAATAAAGTGTGAACCATGTAAATGGACGCCCAAAATAGAAAGTGTGAACCACGTAAATGGACGAAGGGAGCACGTTAGAATGAAAAAAATACACCCCTCCCCTTCCCTTCCCACGTCACACACACTCTCTCACACACTTTCTCTCTCTAATTCCGGCGAACCCCTCCCCTCCTCCACTTCCGGCGAACGTCACCCCCAACTCCGACGACCTTCCACCTCCTCTACTTTGGCGACCGTCCAACTCCTCAACTCCGGTAACCCTCTCCTTACCCCCTCCGGCCATCCCTCTCCTCTGCGATCGAGCTTCCTTCGAGTTATCCACCTCCGACGCCGTCTATCTGCAGATCCGGTCATCCTCTCCCTACGAGATTCACTTTCTCCATCCTTGCAACAGCAGATCTGGTTTCCTTGGGCAAAATCCAGATGAGAATTTAAGGAATTGTAAACGAAATACTAAATCAAAAATCATTTATAATTTTTTGTTAGTTATTCGCAATTTTCTCGGAAATCTGGTCCTGTTTTTGTTTTGATTGCCTGGTTCTCGCATTTTATGGGTTTTTGTACCTTCTGATTGACAGCATTGATCAGGACTGTGCATGTATATCGATCAGAGGAAGGAAAAGAAAATGAAGTGGAGAGAGAATATGTTTTCCATAACGATGGTGATTATGAGGAAATTAGCTTCTGCAAAGTGTTCACATTGCAGACGTTTCATGTGTCTTGCACATTTTGAAGGATTGGTAAATGGTGTATGGCTTTGTATTTATGTATTTGATGCTGACCATTTTTGCCCGTCTTATGTGGACCGCCTTCTAACCATTCTCACAGTTTCTAGGTAATTTTTTTTCTTATAGCTCTTGTATTTATGGTTTATAAGGACATTATTTTCATCTCTCAAGTGCAGTATTGTTTATCGATATTGTGTGTTTTGTGTCTCTTTCAGGAATTATAAATTGGCCTCAATCCCGACATTAGCTAATGACCTTCGGATAATTTATCAGTTGAGTAGTAGAGTAGAAATAAAAACTAGATGTCAAGTTCCATTGAAGGAGGAAAGCAAAGGGACAAGTGATGATGACACTCTTTCAAGAACTCACCAAATGATTAACCTTGATCTTAATTTGCTCTCTTATCCATTATCGGAGAATTAAGGATGTGATCAAAGTATATATCAGGTTGAATCTCATAGCTTTTCATTATTTGTTTAGTTTTCTCACTAGAAGCACAGACATACATTTTTCTTTAGTTACATGAAAATATTGAACATTTTAACGTATATGATGAGTAGAAAGAGTATTTTAGTGAACATGTAATATAGAGATGGTTTATTAGTTACACAATATTTTGGGGGAAACTAGTTTCTTCCTGAGTTATAAAAAGTCCTGTTTTTTTAAACTGCTCTTATATTCGTCAAATATTTGCAAGTTGAAAAAAATTGAACTTTTTATAATTTATGGAGAAACTGATTTCTCTCAAAACTTACTCTATTAGTTATCATTGCTTGCAATAGACTGATACATTGCCTAGAAGTAGTTTAGTGCCTGAGATATACACGGGTTAATGTCGAATATATTCCATATTATAACATTTTTTTGGAAGAGAAGAAAGCATGTTTTTTTTTTGTTTATCGAAGTTTATCAATTGTTCGTTGAATAAAACAACCGAAAAGTTATCAGAAGTTCTCAATTGTTGTTCGTTGAAGTTGGTCGTGTTCTTATTATTTGACGATTGACAATTGACAATTGAGAACTTACTGACAAATTAAATTCTCAGTTGTTTGGTCGCCGGAGTTGGTGGTGTTATTAGTAGTTGACAACTGAGAACTTACTGATAAGTTCTCAGTTGTTTGGTCACCGGAGTTGATCGTGTTCTTAATAGTTTAGCTGACAACTAAGAACTTAATAATAAGTTCTCAGTTGTTTGATCGCCGGAATTGGTGGTCGCCGAAGTTGATCGTGTTCTTAGTAGTTTAGTTGACAACTGAGAACTTACTGATAAATTCTCAGTTGTTTGATAGCCGAAGTTGATCGTGTTTTTAGTGGAGACAACTGAGAACTTACTGATAAGTTAAGTTCTCAGTTGTTTGGATGACGAATTTGATGGTCGTTAGAGTTAATCATGTTCTTAGTAGTTTAGTTGACAGCTGAGAACGAGTTCTCATTTGTTTTGTCACCGGAGAGGTCGCCGGAGTTGATCGTGTTCTTAGTGGACACAACTGAGAACTTACTGATAAGTTAATTTTTTAGTTGTTTGGTATCCGGATTTGGTGGTCGTCAGAGTTAATCGTGTTCTTAGTAGTTTAGTTGACATCTGAGAACTTACTGATAATATAAGTTCTCAGTTGTTTGATCGTCGGAGAGATCGCCGGAATTGGTAATCGCCGGGGAGGTCGCCGGAGTTGATCGTGTTCTTAGTATAGTAGTTAAGTTGACAACTGAGAAGTTACTAACTAATAAGTTAAGTTCTCAGCTGTTAGGTCGCCGGAGTGAGTGGTCACCGGGGAGGTCGCCGGAGTTGGTCGTGTTCTTAGTAGTTTAGTTGACAACTGAGAACTTATTGATAGGTTCTCAGTTCTTTGGTCGCCGGAGTTGATCATGTTATTAGTAGTTTAGTTGACAACTGAGAACTTACTGATACGTTAAGTTCTCAGTTGTTTGGTCGCTGGAGTTGGTGGTCGCCGGAGTTGGTAGTCGCCGGAGTTAATTGTGTTCTTAGTAGTTTAGTTGACAACTGAGAACTCACTGATAAGTTAAGTTCTCAGTTGTTTGGTCGCCGGAGTTGGTAGTCGCCGGAGTTAATTGTGTTCTTAGTAGTTTAGTTGTCAACTGAGAACATACTGATAAGTTAAGTTCTCAGTTGTTTGGTCGCCGGCGTAAAAAAAAAAAAGTCGCCGGAGTTAGACGCCGGAGTTGGTCGCCGGAGTTGATGGTTGCCGGAAGATTGATAAAGATGGTGGACTTAGTAAAATGATAGGAGGGTGAACTTAGTAAAATGATAGGAGGGTGTACTTGTTAAGCTAGAGATTATATGGTTAAGCAAAATATAACTTGTCCTAGGAGGTAGTATTGCTTTGTTAGAGGGATTATATAGTAAATGTCTCTTCCACGATCAACAGAAGAATTGTTGTTGGTATTCCAATTTCCTTGGATGTTGTTCCAATTTCCCCGATTGTTACCACCACCATTTCAATTACCTCTGTTCCTGCCGCGACCTCCACGATTATGTCCACTACTACCATCAGAAGGAACGGATCGAGCTGGTTCATCCGCCTCGAAGTCTGAACCGGTGGAGCTGCTAATTTCTGGAGTAACATCTCCTCCTTAAGTAACAAATCCATCAATATATCCATAGTAAGAGGGTTACGAGCGTGAATTGCAGCAGCAGAGGTGAGGAATTCCTTGTATTCATGACCCAATCCACCACAGATACGCTGAATAAGCTTGGCATCGTCAACTGGGTCACCGGCGGTAGTAAGGGCGTCGGCAATTTGAGATGCACGGAGAAGGTAATTTGAAATTGAGGTGTCAGATGCCTTCTTAAGATCATGCAATTTTTCTTTTAGGGTTTCAATCTGAAGAACATATGTTGTCCCAAATCTCTTGGCCAAGATGGCCCAAGCTTCTGGTGCCGTAACACTCGAATTTAGATAAGGCTGCACGGCGGGTGTTACCTTGCCCTTAATCCATCCACAAACCAGATCAGTGGCACTCTTCCATAAGGCGTTTTGGGGATTAACGGAGCCGTCTGCAAAGGGTTGCTGCTGGTTGGACGGGGTCAATAACGAAGGGAAGGTTATGGGTACGGAGAAGTGTTTTGAACAAGGTGCTCCAATTGACATAGTTTTCTTTTGTCAGATAGGACTGACCCATGATGGCAGTTGGATTATAGAAGACTGGAAGAGAATTGGCCGGGGAATTTTGGTTGGTTGGGCCGGAGCCTGGTGTCATATCCGTGGTATTAGTCATGTTTGGGTAAAGAAAAGAAAAGCAAGAAGAAAGAAGAAGGTATGCCTGATGGATCGACTGGTTAGGCTGATACCATATAGGAATTATGCAGCGGAGAGAAAACAAGGTATTGGAGAAGCATTCCTTGATAAATTACTCAACAGAAGATTACATCAATATATACAAACGTATTGCCTCTATTCATAAGGTATGTAGGAGTCTTTCCTAATCTATAATTGGCTAGTGAATGATAGCCTGAGTATATACAACTCTATCAAATCTTCACAATATTAATCTATATACTCATCTCCTATCTTTCAGTTGTGATCTCAGTCACAGAATATCTCGGCTAATAATAATCGCGGCACTGAGAGTCAAGTTTCACAATTCATGGAGCCATATCGGAGAACCATGACTTTGTTCTCTGTCGTTGTGTGTGTGCATGAGATATAGCGAGGAAAAGAGGAGTTCCCGTGCGTGCGATATGGAAAGATAGAACGTATTCTTTAGGTCGTGTATTTTCCTAAATACCGTATGTCTCATCTTTAAATTTAGTTTATAATATGTTTTATTAACTGCCAGAATACAAAAATGAACTCCTAACCCCTTTTGGTTTAGGGTCGGTCAATTTGACTGGATCAAGCCAAGGCGTGGGCGGACCTGCCAATATTTCTAACAAAATTTATTTTCAAAAATGACAATTCATTTTGGGACTTTTTTTAACTTCCATTGTGGCTGTTCGTGTGAATAGCAAAAGGTATATTTTCTGTCGTTTCACTTTAGTGGCTTGAAAGCTTTTGACAATTGATAATACCGTGAACAACACCTATATTTTTACTGATTATGAAGCATGACAAAGGAATAGACACCTTCTATTGGGACGGAGGCTGTACATAATCAATTTTTTATTGCTTTCTGTAATTTGAAAGCAAGCCATAGAATTTGATCGTAGTTACTTTTCTTAAATTTTGGTCTTTGAAACAAGCAATATAAAAGTAGTACCGTAAATTTCAAATGAGCGCTATGCCCAACAAATCTTTATGTAGTTAGAATCTTTTGTTGCTGGGTAGTTCAGTGTTTAGGGTTTCAGTCTCAGTAATAATGCTATCTTTATACCTGCAGGCTGATCGTGGTTTTGCAAGAAAAGACATACATATATGGCATAATTCTGGATACAATTGATACGGTGACAAACTTGAAAGGTACATATTCCCTTCTTTTATTGAAAATTTTCTATCCTAACTTTCACAATTTTCTCATTTACATTTTTTTGTCAATTCTTTTCATTGTTATCTACTCCCTCCTTACCAAAATAAGTATCCCTATTAATGTTAAACACGTTTTAAGAAAGTACTTGACTTACGTTAATACCCTCTAATTATCATTTACTGGTGTCAAATTCTATGTAACCTATGCCGTTTCTATCTCACAACTAAAAAGGGTATAATAGTATTATTATTATTTTTAGTAATTTTTTTAAAAAGAGACACTTATTTTGAGACACCCAAGGTGAAATAAAGGACACTTATTTTAGGACTTAGTAAATATTATCTTTTGTGAATGTTTATGACTACCCTAGACTCATAAAGTGATTCACCATATCAACATCTAATAGAAATAAGCAGCTTGTGAGTTCATTGTTTTTAGCTGTGACACCTTATTAGCATATTTATGCCCTTATATGATTTTATGGAACTAACATGATTTTTTTCACTTCTGTTGCTTATCATAATGAGCAACAACCCATATTTTAATGCTGAACATCAATGCAGCTGTATTTTTACAGCAAAAATTGCTTTTAAAATTATATTTATAGATATGCAAAATTTGAGTGCACTGCTTTGCAATATTCACCACGAATGCCCTGAATGTTACAATTGTTTAGTTAGATTATCCTATTCCTTAGAGGACTTTGTGCGTTTTCCCCAAATTTGGATGGTTGCTTTTTGGCTCTTCCAGCAATGCGATGGAACTCCGATCCATTCACACTGTGAGGTGATTCATTTGTATCTGTTAGATGATTGAAGTATACTATGAAACCAAACATTCATCCTAGTAAAGATCTTCATGATTTTAACTCTTTTGCAAAATACTCCCTTTGAAAAATTTCATAGCTTTGGGAATAAATTTGCAATTTTAAGAGTGAATCCGTAAAACTAGTTCGTCTTAATGTTAGAAAAAATATTTTTTGATCAATAGAGTTACAATAATTAATCTCCCTCAATTCTCCCACCCGCACGCGACCGACGCATTGGGGACTCACATATATCTCAATTGGCTCTCACATATTTGGCACACTAGCACACAATGGTTCATGGGATGTCACTATGTTTATATAGGAGTACAAGTAGAATCCTAAACCAACACACCAAAGAAATTCGTCCTTAATAAGAACTCTGCACCAAAGTTGGAAAAACTAACTTGCGCACATCCACATGATAGAGATATACCAAATTACAATCATATATTATGTTTCCTTATTGCAATAATTTCCTTATTATTATAATTCCTTATTGTAAAAGTATTCCTTCTCCTTTTGTAATTATATTCATTCAATGTTAATAATAAAACTTGAGTCATTCATATCAATTCTCTCTCTCCCATGTATGAATTGACTTCGTTTGAACCATCTTTTATTCTATTATGGTATCAGAGCATACATCCATAATGAGACTTCTTCGCCAAACCCACCGCCACTCTACCAACTGTTTCTCCCCCTCCTTTTTTTCTTCTTTTTCTTAAACTTTCGGCACCTCTCCTCCCATGGCCGAACTACTAAACCCATAGACCTTTATTCTTCTTTTTGATCCTATCTTCCTAAAGGTACTTCCCTTTCTTCTAGACAAACTTATCTCATCCTCTTCTTCTAATTCTAATACTTCTCTCAAATTATTTTCTCTCTCAAAATATTTTCTCAAATTATTTATCTCAAATTAACTCTCTTTCTCAAATTGGTCGACCACTTCTGTCCTTCTAAATTTTTAAATTTAATATTCTTCCCTTAATACTTCTCATCTCTAACTTTTTCACTTATCTCAATGTCACGTTGAGTACTATTTCTCCCCTTCATAAATTCTCCCTAAATTTTTCACTTATTCTTGCTTCCACAACCGAAACCCTCCCTAAATCCCAGTAAATAATAATAAAAAAGACTGTCATCGCGACGTAAAATCATTGTCATTGCGACGTAAAATCATCATCATCGCGATGTAAAATAGTACTTGTACAATGTTCTTACTCTTACCCCTTGTTACTTCTTCTCCATATATTCTCGTCATTGCGACGTAAAATTCTTGTCATTACGACGTAAAATAAACAACAAAATATCAGCTCGATGATATTTTCACAACGCTGCTTCACCAAGCTCACATTCATGAAAGTATATCCAAGATTGGAATCTCTTATGGGCCGTCCATCTTGCGGGGCCATGATAGAGATATACCAAATCACTATCCTATATTATGTTTCCTTATTGTAATAATATTCCTTCTCCTTTTGTAATTATATATTTCCTTAATTAGTGGTTTCTAGGTTGTATATATATTCATACAATGTTAATAATAAAACTTGAGTCATTCATATGAATTCTCTCTCTCCCATTTATGAATTGACTCGTCTAAACCATCTTTTATTCTATTACCATATGCGCGGGGACTTCTATTTCTCAACATTCCGTTCATCCGTTGAAGACCCTCCGTGAACAACTCCTCCCATGCGCGCACCTCATGTGCGCGGCTGAGATCCTCTTCTCTGTGTTTGGTTCCACTTACTCAACAATCACTTCATGGCATGATCATTACAACTCGAATTCAAAGAAGCAACCATGCCGAGAAGCCGAGAATACTTTTTTTTTCTTAATTCCGGCAAAACCCTCATTAATGGAGCTTACTACGTTAAATATATACTTCACAACAGTTTTCTTTCCGGAGAGAACACCATATTTACACCTAAGCTATAGCGTCGTTAGTTGTAGACATTACACAGCAAAGACCAGCAAGAACCATGGCCAGGCAGTGGAATCGTCCATGGCCATGGTGTTCATGTCTCAATATATTTGATGTGTTTCCTCAAAACTCATCTGATTTGCAACTTCAGTATCCAAAATGTAAAGCACACAAAGATGAAAGTTGGAATATTTGATGCTTAACCGTGTTCCCTATTAATTATGTAAGTGATTAAAGCTAAACCACTTCCCTTCTCTCTCTTTGAAGGTATACGGTTCACAAAATGACCCCTTAGAGGTTATGATATCCCAGTCTTGGGCACCAGCATCGGGCAAAGGGACTCAGTGTGAGTTGATTGTTCAAAAGGTTAGTTGAATCTTCTTGGTACTTCATCTTGGCCTCTCAATTTCTAATACACATCCCAACCGACTTAAAATGAATTCTTAAGGACCACCTTTCTCTGTTTGCCTACCATTAAATAAGTTTTCTAGTTTTGGTAAATTGATACTTCAGTTTTACCTTAATGGAACACTTGACAATCCATTCATACATGTACTTATATATAGGTGTAGATTTTTATGTTTGAATTTGTGTATACATGTCTATGTATATGTATGCAATAGCTTCTTGATTTATACTCCCTCCGTTCCGGCAAAGAGTCTATTATTCCTTTTTGGGATGTTCCACTTTTGAAAATGGATGCCTTAAATTTCCATAATTGTTCATCTATAATCTCCAACTCTGCTTGTTCCTTAATAAGTCAATTAGTTAAACGTGGACTCTTAACATGGAACGGAGGGAGTATTATTTAATGAACATAACTGATTATTGTTCTCATATCCCATAATTTCATAGGCTTCGTACTTCTGAATTACGAATATGTGTTGTTAGTTTGTTTCTATTTAGCTCTCGTTAACATATCTGGCTTATATCAATAATGATAGTCAAGCCAACCCCAACCCCAACTCTTATTCTTTGTTATTCAGTTTGGACTGGTGCACATATCAACAGATCTCCTTCAGGCCAAAGTTTCTTCGGGTACATAAATTGGAAAGAATGCAAAAGAGTAAATGAATTCAGGGTGCTTTGATCCAGATGAACTTCTGACTGATGTATAACATAACTTCAGCAAGGCTCCGTTTGTTTTGAGTTAAACCTTTTCTAGAAAATGTTTTCCTTATTTTCGGATGTTTGATAATGACAATTAAAATGGAGTCAACGAAAACTATTTTCCGGTCAAATGAAAATAAGCCCCGTTTTCCAGGAAATGACTTACCGAGTAGGAGCTCGGTAAATCATTTTACAATCGTCGTTATTCCCTCTCGTTGAAGATGAACGTTCGGGCCGGCCCGGCCCGGCCCGTTTGAAAGAAGCCCGCGGATAACGGATATTGCCCAGCCCGTTTTCTCTCAGCCCGCGGGCCAAGCCCGGCCCGGCCCGCCCGTTTACACGAGGACCGGCCCGCCCCGTTTACCCGTCTGGCTGGGTTGGCGGGTTTAGGCGGGCTTTACCCATTTTTTTTTTTCAAAATATAAATAGGGGAAGGGGGGATTCGAACCTGGGCTGTTTGAGTCAGAAGGAAACAACTTATCCACTCCACCACTGACCTCTCATGTGCTTAAAATCAGAATATTTAATATATATTTTAAAAAAAAAACTGAAATTTTCCATTTGAGCGGGCTTGGCGGTGACGGGCTGGACAGGCCCAATAAGCCCGCTTGGAGTCAACGAAAACTATTTTCCGGTCAAATGAAAATAAGCCCCGTTTTCCAGGAAATGACTTACCGAGTAGGAGCTCGGTAAATCATTTTACAATCGTCGTTATTCCCTCTCGTCTCTGTGCTGACTCCAGCCTCCAGGTAACTCCGGCCTTCAGGTAATGCCTCTCCTTTCCTCTTCTCCTCTGTTCGATTTTCCATGATTTCTTCTTCTCTTTGATTTCCTCTTCTTCTATTCATTTTTTTTCTTTCAGATCTTCCTTCAACTCATTAGGGTTTGAGAAGATTAACAATGCCTCTCTTTAACCCTAACTCAAAAAAATCCATTCCTTCACTCCCAATTCTGATGGAGTAAAGTTCTAGAGAGTATAATAATAGAGGGGTATGTGGTGAATTGGGTGAGGATTTAGATGACAAGTTGGGCTCTTTTTAATAGTGTTCTGTGTCTTTCTGGGACTGATATTTGACTAGTTTGAGGAATGGTATGATGGTGTGTTTGATGTTTGGTTACTTTTCATTTGAAGCTCCCTCCGTCCCAAATTTGAATGACTTTTTTGTCCCAAAATTAATAACATTTTTTTGTCCCAAACTGAATGACTTTTTGAAACTTTTTAGTTAAATTGTCCCAAAATAATATTTTACCAATTTTTGGTCATTCATTTTGGGACGGAAGAAGTAGTTTATACTTGTAAAAAGATGCATATATCATATTCTTGTTAGTGAAGTTACATAAACACTTTAGAAACACCCTTTCTAGATTCAGTGGCCAATTTCAGTTTATATATACATGTATATATATTTGTTCTTAAAATGCCTTTAAAAAATATGATTGAATTTGGAGCTTGTAATTCAAGCAATTGTATTGATTTTAGCTTTTGGAAGTTATTTTTATGAAAATTACCAAACACATGAATATATTTTCCGGAAAATATTTTCCTTCGATTTACTAAACAACTGAAAACAGGTCTATATCATTTTCCGAAAAACATTTTCATTTCTAGAAAACATTTTCCGGAAGTTGTTTTACGCGAAACAAACGGAGCCCAACTTGGGTGGTATTATCCATCTCTTTTCAAATGAATTGGAGATGAATTATCTGTTGTTCTGAGGGGGGAAATTGTAAAAAATAATTTTAATATAAATAATTTTTTTATGAGGGATGGGGTAGGGGTGGTTGATGTGGGGTGTTAACATTTTCCGGAAGATGTTTTACTTAGGAAAAATCCGTAAGTCATTTTACTTAGAAAAGTGGGGAAAACATTTTTCGGAAAATATTTTCTCCATTTTCCGGTGCTTACCAAACACCGAAAATTGAGGAAAACGTTTTCGCCAAAACAAACGGAGCCTAAATGGAATTTCGTTACTCGATTTGTTGGGGTTCCACACCTATCCCACAGTTCAACCTTTTTTGTATACTCATACCAACAAGACAGCACAAAAACCTTAAGGTGTAAGAAACTTTATGTTTTTGGTAATCATCAAAGAGGAACGGATAGAAATAAAAAAATACACTCTTTGAGATGAAAGTAAAACCAACCATAAAATGAACTTACATGTTATTTAAGATCATACCTGTGAACCCTAGTTTGGTGGATAAACGAAGACCGTGTGTGCAGGGGCGGAGCCAGGAATTGCTCGAGGGGGGGGCAAGATTACACGGGGGTTCGGGGGCAGCGCCCCCGAAAAAAAAATTTCGGGTCGGACAAGTAAAAAATGGGTCGGATCCATAAAATACAATGTATTTTAGTTAACAAAAATGATAAAAGTAAATAATTCAAAGAACGATTGAAATAATGTTGAAGTATTTAACGCAAACAATTTATTAAAATATATTACTCTTACAAAAAAGAAATTCAAATTTGCTAATTAAACTTGGGATAATAGGAAGTGAGACCAAAAACAAAAAAAATGGGAAAAGCATAACTAATTAATTAAGATTGAAAAAATGTGAGAAAATTAGGAGAAAGAGAAAAACAAAACTGTTAAGAGAAAGAAATGGAGAGAGAGAATAGCAAAAATGGAGGACAAATAAAATTAATTGAAAATGTAGTTAGCAGGGTTCGAACATGGATTTAAAAGGAAACACCAAAGACTTTAACTTCACCCCTTCTACCACTGAACTGCACCACTCACTGGTGTTAATCTTGAAGTTAATTATATATATACATATATAACAAAAAATATGGGGGGGGGGGCAAAAAAAAAAATTTCCACTGCATTTTCGCCGCCGGTGGGGGCGAGTGCCCCCGCCTGCCCCCGCCTGGATCCGCCCCTGCGTGTGTGACCAGCACTATTGTGGTACATGAATTATAATAAGTTTGTGAATTACTTAAACAAATAATTTGTTGTATGAATATTTTTATATCATTTACAAACTTGAAGATATTTCTCAGCAGAACTTTCAAGGGATTCATCTTTTACAGAGATCTATCCCTTTATACTCAGGTCCCTGATGAAATTTTAATCAACAGATGTGTTGCTAGAAGGCTGGATCCGGAAACTGGGTAGATTTACCATATAAAGAACTTTCCTCCAGAAACTAAAGAAATTAAATTGCGGCTCATAACTCGACCTGATGACAGAGAAGAAAAGGTATGTTTACCATAACGTCTATATTGCATTTCTTTTTCTATCACTCATTTGTTGATAACTCCACCTGAACGTTGTTAAAAATAAAACTATTCTTTGAGAACTCAATCAGAAGTCTAATGCTTGCTCCTCAAATTGAGTGTAAAACAACTTTAAACTTAAGGCATAAATGGTCGTTTCTATATAAATTGTTGAGGCACCCGTGATCTGATTTTGCATGAGGTTAGCAATTTACTATGAACTCGATACCTAACATTAGGTCAAATCACGTCTGCAAATATATAAGCAAAACGTGGATGCAATATCATTCACATATTCTGCCCTTCTGAGAAAGGTGTATTTGTTCATAATTCTGGAATTGAACTCATTACAAATTAGGCAGAGTTGTTTCTTTCTCTTTATGCTAATGCCATCTGTGGGCTTAAAATTACAAATCAGCATGTATGGATGGAAGAGTTGTTTCTTTCTTTTTTAGTTGTTACAGACCATCTTTAACAATTTTGAAAAAAAAAATCGTGAACATTTGAAAGTAATAATAAGAAAGCTGATTATGGAAAGTGTTTTAAAGAATCGTGAACATTTGAACAGCATCTCTTCATGAGGCATGAATAATAGACTGAAAAAGGACAAGAAGTAAACAAAATAAAAGTAGAGAACAGAGAACATGCTTTTAATGTGATTTATGTGCATCAGAATTGTTCAGCTTACACTAAAGGTAAGGCTTACAAAGAAGGGAGCAATTTCCAGAACCCATACTAGTGATTCCTATAAGAAGTATAACTTCAAGTCACCCTAGACAACAAGGGTAAGCATCTTTTAAAGAAACAACAATCATAGAGCAGTAGGTGGCAAAAACCACTAAATGAATGTACTAACTCGCTAAACTTCCAAGGGAGAAAGACCAGCCAGAACAACAATAAGCAGTGTTCAACAATTCAACTACAAGAAAGAAGGTCACAATACAGAGCAACACAAGTAAAATTTATCCTAATTCCTAAAATGAAAGAAATGGAATAAAGAAGGGACTGGAAAGTGTAAAGACACACCTCCAACAATAAAGCGCATCACTCTGTCCACGGAGTAGTAGGGGGGGGGAACGGTAAAAAAAAGAGTTACTTACCCTTCTCCTTTACCATCCTGTGCGAGCATAGCAACTTGCATTGCCTATTGTAAACTTGAAAAGTCATAAATATTTGTATTGATTTCACTTCCGTAGGCACAAACCATAGATTGAAATACAACAAATAACCAAAACAAAACCAGATAACAACATGACAACAGATACAACATTCATTGTAATCTTCTATGCAGCTCGTTTCACTCATTCAGATTATACAAGTACTTTACTAAGTAAAGAATTAGTAATTGAGAGTTGAGTGTTAGATATCAACCATAGAAGAATATGTTTCATACAATATTCAAGGGAAAAGAAATAAACTGGAATCATTTTCAACAATGTGATTACAATGAAACCACATATCATTGCAACCTTGTCCGCATCTGCTTTTTCCATTCGAACTCATCAATTAGTTTTCCCATTCCAATTGCAAATCCTACTATCATGACATTCCCAATGCGATATATGTACTCATAAAAGATTCCTTCATAAGAAAAAATAATAATCCGTTCATATGATGTTCAAATGAAAAAACAAAAAGTTTCATTAAGAAACCAATATTAGAAATAAACCACGTATTACCTATTCATGCATTCACCGAGGGTATGGACTTGAAGGTTTACAAAGAGGGCAGAACAGCAAATGAAGTGTATCAATATTCTTACGATACCATCGAAGAAGGCGATCAAGACAAGTTTGTTTTGCAATAATCTTAGTGGAATCAGCAAACTTTAGATAACAAATCGAGCAAGAATCATGTCCTTTGAACCTTAAAACTGGCTGAACAACAAGACTAGGTGTTAAATCTTTGTTAAAATAGGGAAAAGCACCATCGGAATGCCCATTTGCCCTACATCTAAGAAACTATAACAACTGATCGGATTGTAATACATTCTCGCTCTCATGAAGGCCAAAATCCAACAATGAATATCATCCCCCTCCTTATGGAAGAAGGGGTCATAAGTGGCCACCGGGTGTTTTTCTAAAGGGTTATTGGGAAGAAGAAGCTTAAGATATCGATCTCGCCAGTAAAAAGAGGTATATGGAGGATAAGGCTTGGGGGAATTTGGATTGATGAGTTCAAAAGTTTCTCGATCATGCTCATATTCATGAAAAGGGAGAAGATGCTCAGATTGAGCTAGATCAAGGTCAAAATGAATATCACGAAAACGATATATTTGAAAGTACTTTACAAAGCGGCTATTGTTGACACCATTGAATTCAAGAAGGGAATGATAATTGAAATCAATGATATGTTTCATTTGCCTACTCAAAGAATCAATGGACGAATCAAGAAACAAAGAAGAGTCAATTATATCCGATAGGAAGGTTGGGAGGGTCAAATTGTTTCGATCAACAGTGATCAATTCATGACAAACAGAATTTGAAGACAAATCAATCTTACGAGCTTCAACTTCATGATCCAACAACAATTTCGATGAATAATCAATAAACCCATATCTGCTTAACGGATTGCGCAGGAACACGACCAATCCGTTAAGCAGATATGGGTTTATTGATCATTCATCGAAATTGTTGTTGGATCATGAAGTTGAAGCTCGTAAGATTGATTTGTCTTCAAATTCTGTTTGTCGTGAATTGATCACTGTTGATCGAAACAATTTGACCCTCCCAACCTTCCCTATCGGATATAATTGACCCTTCTTTGTTTCTTGATTCGTCCATTGATTCTTTGAGTAGGCAAATGAAACATATCATTGATTCCAATTATCCGTCCCTTCTTGAATTCAATGGTGTCAACAATAGCCGCTTTGTAATGTACTTTCAAATATATCGTTTTCGTGATATTCATTTTGACCTTGATCTAGCTCAATCTGAGCATCTTCTCCCTTTTCATGAACATGAGCATGATCGAGAAACTTTTGAAACTCATCAATCCAAATTCCCCCAAACCTTATCCTCCATATACCTCTTTTTGTCGGCCAGATCGATATCTTAAGCTTCTTCTTCCCAATAACCCTTTAGAAAAACACCCAGTGACCACTTATGACCCCTTCTTCCATAAGGAGGGGGATGATATTCATTGTTGGATTTTGGCCTTCATGAGAGCGAGAATGTATTCACTATACAACCTTGACAATCCGGATCAGTTGTTACAGTTTCTTAGATGTAGGGCAAATGGGCATTCCGATGGTGCTTTTCCCTTTGTTAACAGAGATTTAACACCTTGTCTTGTTGTTCAGCCAGTTTTAAGATTCAAAGGACATGATTCTTGCTCGATTTGTTATTTAAAGTTTGCTGATACCCCTAAGATTGTTGCAAAACAAACTTGTCTTGATCGCCTTCTTCGATAGTATCGTAAGAATATTGATACACTTCATTTGTTGTTCTGCCCTCTTTGTAAACCTTCAAGTCCACACCCTCGGTGAATGCATGAACAGGTAATACGTTGTTTATTTCTAATATTGGTTTCTTAATGAAACTTTTTGTTTTTTCATTTGAACACCATATGAACTGATTATTATTTTTTCTTATGAAGGAATCTTTTATGAGTACATATATCATATTGGGAATGTCATGATAGTAGGATTTGCAATTGGAATGGGAAAACTAACTGATGAGTTTGAATGGAAAAAGCAGCTGCGGACAAGATTGCAATGATATGTGTTTCTATTGTAATCACATTGTTGAAAATGATTCCAGTTTATTTTTTTTCCCTTGAATATTGTATGCAACATATTCTTCTATGGTTGATATATAACACTCAACTCTCAATTACTAATTCTTTACTTAGTAAAGTACTTGTATAATCTGAATGAGTGAAACAAGCTGCATAGAAGATTACAATGAATGTTGTATCTGTTGTTATCTGATTTTGTTTTGGTTATTTGTTGTTATTCAATCTATGGTTTGTGCCTACGGAAGTGAAATCAATACAAATATTTATGACTCTTCATGTTTACAATAGGCAGGACAAGCTGCTATGCTCGCACAGGATGGTAAAGGAGAAGGGTAAGTAACTCTTTTTTTTTTTACCTTTCCCCCCTACTACTCCGTGGACAGAGTGATGCGCTTTATTGTTGGAGACGTGTCTTTACACTTTCCAGTCCCTTCTTTATTCCATTTCTTTCATTTTAGGAATTAGGATAAATTTTACTTTTGTTGCTCTGTATTGTGACCTTTCTTGTAGTTGAATTGTTGAACACTGCTTATTGTTGTTCTGGCTGGTCTTTCTCCCTTGAAGCTTAGCGAGTTAGTACATTCATTTAGTGGTTTTTGCCACCTTCTGCTCTATGATTGTTGTTTCTTCTTAAGATGTTTACCCTTGTTGTCTAGGGTGACTTGATGTTATACTTCTTATAGGAATCACTAGTATGGGTTCTGGAAATTGCTCACTTCTTTGTTAAGCCTTACCTTTAGTGTAAGCTGAACAATTCTGATGCACATAAATCACATTAAAAGCATGTTCTCTGCTTTTATTTTGTTTACTTCTTGTCCTTTTTCAGTCTATTATTCATGCCTAATGAAGATATCCTGTTCAAATGTTCACGATTCTTTATAACACTTTCCATAATCAACTTTCTTATTATTACTTTCAAATGTTCACGATTTTTTTTTTCAAAATTGTTAAAGATGGTCTGTGGGTTTGTGTAGTTTTTTGTGGACAGTCATCGTCTTTCTCTAGTTAACACACTACTGAATCATCAGGCAGGAAACTGAGATTTAAAGAGAAGCAAGTTTCTTTTTTGATATTGCAAAAGTTGTTGCAGATTATTACCTTAATTAAAATTCATATCCAAGTGTTATACGACTTTTGCTGGGCATGGAATATTAAAGGAAATTTTTAATATTTTAATAGTGTTATGTTTGAAAAGGATTGTGGGTAAGCATTGTGCGTGAGACAAGTGAGGTAGAATTGTCATATTTTTAGTGGGCGAGTGTGAATAAACAAATATTACTCCCTCCGTCCCACTTCAAGGTTCTTACTTTTCTTTTTGGTCCGTCCCACTTCAAGGTTCCCTTCCAAAATGACAAGTTTTGAATATATTTATACCCTTATGATTTAATATATTTACAAAAAAATCATTCATTATACCCTTACAAAGTTAACATATTTACAAAAAAATCAATCATTAACTTACTATTCCTCTCCCTTATTCTCTCTCCTATTAAATATTTTTAACTTTTACATTCTCTCTCCTCTAATCTTCTACCCACTTTAAAAAAAATCAATTATTAACTACTATTCCCTATCCCGCATTTATTTTTTATATTCTCTCTCCTCTAATTTTTACCCACTTTCAAAAAAATTTCTTAAAAAACGTGAAATCCACACCAAGGAACCTTGGTGTGGGACGGAGGGAGTATATAGTTGCCACTTTTGAAAGTTTGGGACACCCGAAATTGAAGTTTGTATAACTCTTATTGGGACTGAGGGTGTGCAAATACTATATCTATTGAATGTTGGATTAGATTTTTGGATTTCTTGCTTATACAATTTATTTATTTTTTAGTTTGTTTTTCTTTTAATTACTACTTCCAATGTCTCAACTCAAAATGAATATCCAATGAATATGATGTTTGTTAAGTTTTCAACAAATATGTTAACATTGTTGACATGTATGATGAAGAGTTCAAATTTTTTGTCATTAGCACTTAGTTTATGAGAAGTATTACGAATTAATTTCACCAAAAAACCATTTACTCTAGGTCGTATTTACCAAAACTAGTCTTGTGAGGTCATGTGGTTAAATTTCGTTAAATTTTAAGTGAATTTGTTAATGGAGTGAGCATATTCAATGAGAACTTTTTGAAAAAAAAAATAGTTCAGTGAGTATATTTTGAAAAATGCTATAGTTCAGTGATAATCAAATTAATAGGGAAATCATAAATTAGATTGAGAATGTCCATAATATCCATTATGTGACCTTCACATCATGACAAATTTTGTTAAATTTTTTATGTTTGTTAGGATCTAGATGGCAAAGTGAGATTATTCAAACATTGGGTATGGCATTGAAAGGAATTTTTATTGAATGTGCAAAATGAAATTAGGTTTATATTTTGGAGGTAACGTATTTTGGCCTTGTGAAATAAAGAAACTCCACCATGGATATTATAAAATGCTATCAGAAATCACAATTTTCGAACGGGTATAATGTCATTCTATGGTTATGACCTTTCTTTTATGCACCTAAAGGAAGACGTCTTAAAGAGCTTCATAAAATGGCAACACTTATATATATTTCGAACGGGTATAATGTCATTCTATGGTTATGACCTTTCTTTTATGCACCTAAAGGAAGACGTCATATGTCATTCTATGGTTATGACCTTTCTTTTATGCACCTATATATATATATATATATATATATATATATATATATATATATATATATATATATATATATATTGAGAGAGTTTGGAGCGGGTGGGGGGGGGGTAGGGAGAGGTCTCCTCATATCGGGAAGGACGCCAATGGACGCCAGTAGGGAAGAAGGAAAGGAAAAAAAAATATGAGGCCCCGTTTGAAAAACACCCCTCAAATTTAGGCACTAAATTGCAATTTGCCCAATTTTAAAACTTCACAAATACATTTCTTTCTTTCTTCCCCTACTGGCGTCTATTGGCGTCCTTCCCGATATAAGGAGACCTCTCCCTACCCCCGTTCCAAACTTATATATATATATATATATAAGACTTTTCAGGAAATTATAGCTTTAAATATGACATACCACAGGTTAATATTAGTCCAGAATATGTAAAATCAGAAGACTTTATATTAGGCCTAAATTTCATTCATATATATATATATTTAACAATAAAAATAATTTGAAAAGGAGAAAGTATATTAAAAATACATTAATATTGTATTGCAACGGGATATATAACAAATATACACATATATATACATATATATACATACATATATACATATATATATATATATATATATACATATATATATATATATATATATATACATATATATATATATATATATATATATACATATATACATATATATATATATATATATATATATATATATACATATATATATATATATATATATATATATATTTCGAACGTATAATGTCATTCTATGGTTATGACCTTTCTTTTATGCACCTAAAGGATATATATATATATATATATATATATATATATATATATATATATATATTGAGAGAGTTTGAAACGAGGGGGAAGGGAGAGGTCTCCTAATACCGGGAAGGACACCGATATGAGGAGACCTGTGGGTTCCCCGACCCGAAGAGTCCATCTAAGAAAGACAACCTGTGATTTTTTTGAAAACTTTTTAACTTAACTTGAAACGAAACTAACTTTAACGTTTAACATTCAAATGCTAACTTGGTCATCTCCACTTGGAGGAAAGGGGATAAAACATTAACTTACTTTCAAACAAACTTATTTACAACACTTACAAAAGTTCACAAATAACATTTTGAAACCAAAGTAATTATATATACAACTCCACTAAGGAGCTAACCAAAATATAACTACAACCCTTCCAACTAAGACATAACATACCCGACAACCCAAAATCCAAGTACAAATTCCGCACCGCCCTCACTGGCTGGGTTCTCCTGTCTCAGGTCGATCTAATACATAAAAGGGAGAAGGGTGAGAATAAATCTCAATAAGTTATTATGAATGCACAATATGCCAAGTAAGATGTAACACATATAAGGTGCATATAACACATTGGAAAAGCCGTAAACACATTCCATTACCTTGGTTTACCTTTTCCCCGTCAAACCAATAAGTCGTACAAAATTGGAAGATGAAACTCCATCAAAACCAATAACATATAACGGAGAGAGCTATTATGATAACTCCTCTCTTGTGAACTGCTTAGGCATATTCACATCTTATAAGACCCGTTTTTCAAGGAACCATATAAGATAGTAGCAACTCTGTAAGGCTTTTGGCTCAATACAGATGCTATAACCTCAATCTGTGGCCACAGAAGGGGACAGTTACAGGTATAACGTAATCCGATCACATTCGGTCACACTTTCCATAATTGATCGTATTCCGTTATACCCCTAAACATCAGCTGATTAACACAAGTTCAAGCACATAATAGATACTTGAAATAAAATCCACCAAAGGGATGAGAATATAACAACATGGTAAAGCAATACTCATGTTCCATCAATACCATAGTGCAACATTCATTTCATACACTAAGTATAGTAATGTCAATGCATATGAACTCAATTAAGGTGGGAAGGTATCATAAACTATCCCTACATAGTCAATATGCAATAATATATAACATCTATAAAGGTTCAACTTCCATTTACCAAGTTGGATTCACTTTGGTTAAGTAACGAATTAAGGTTGCCAAGCATTTTCCAACCAATATTTAAAGTACTTCCACTGTTCTATTTTAACCAAGTAAAACATCATTATGAAGCTAAAGTGTTCTACTTTAATCTAAGTTAAAGAGGGTTCACTTTGGTTCTTGTTTGAATAGGTTTCTAGGCCTTAGAAAATTGTTCAGGGACTGCAGGGTAGGGCACGAGTCGTGCCCCGGGGCACGAGTCGTGCCCCTTATAACCTCCACCAGATACACTCGTCCCTCCTAGGCACGACTTAGGCCAATACCCAGGGGACGACTCGTGCCCGACTCGTGCCCCAGAGCACGAGTCGTGCCAAATGCCCAGAATTCAGAACAGATTTTGTACTACATCAGCAACTACACCAAATTGACCCAACCAAAGCTTACTCTGTTTTTCAAGTGACCAAAATCAATACCAAACCTTAGCAAGATAACTCCAAACTGATTCATACCCATTCCAAGCTAATCCAACACCAAATAACATCATTTTGTTACCAAACTTTGTATCAAATTTCCATGCAATGATCCCTTTTAAAACATTAACACCAAAACATAAGTATTACCCATATTGGTGTTCTTTCACAACCAAACCATACCCATTTCAAATCCCATTTTCCAAACTCAAGATTTTCCAAATAAAAATGTTCCAACCTTCTTACAATTCATGAAAATCATTTTTAAAACATCAATAATCAAAGAATGAACACTTTTTAGAAAGCATCATAATAACTTACCTAAACAGGGAAAATGGAATATTTATTTGAGCGGATGGATACGTTCCCTCCGTCACCACGAACAAGAATCCGCAACCCGTTTTGAAAACGAAGAAGAAACGAAGGCTAGAGAATTTT
This sequence comes from Adenophora triphylla var. japonica, assembly GCA_022495995.1. Lineage (NCBI taxonomy): Eukaryota > Viridiplantae > Streptophyta > Magnoliopsida > Asterales > Campanulaceae > Adenophora > Adenophora triphylla. Next base: position 681,794 of record JAFEMH010000562.1, read on the forward strand.
TTAGAAGCTTAGGCTAGGGTTTAGTCTTTCATGGAGCTTAGAGAGGAAGAAGGTAATGAGGAAATTTTACAAATGAAGTTTTCTTTTCTAAATCCATGGATAAGTATAACATTTTACCTTTAAGCTCCTCTAAAAGCCTAATGAGTGAACTAACAACTTTAACTATTCCACCTTACCACTAAGCACCTCCACCAATATAATTATTTTATTAAAAATTACCAAATATTATAAAAGAATTACACACTTTATAATTTATTTCCTTTAGACCCTTTATCATTAAATTTAATTCCTTCTCACCCTAAATTCACATAAGTTAGTTAAAAACATATTTAAGCATATAAACTTAACATATAGCATAAAAGGCATAAAATGACATATTACCACCCGAACTCCACGTGCTCAACGAGTGATAAAATAGTGCCTAATTTTAGGGTCGTGACACTCACTCCCCCTTAAAGAAAATTCGCCCCGAATTTTAGGTAGACTTACTTGCACTCCCAAACAAAGAAGGATACTTCTCCCTCATCTCCGACTCTAACTCCCACGTAGCCTCTTTAATGGTGTGATTTCTCCATAGCACTTTTACTACCGGAATACTCTTCGTTCTCAACTCTTTCACTTGGAATTCTAATACTCTCAATGGCTCCTCAACATAGGACATATCGGCTTGAATCTCTTCGGGAGGTGAACTCAAAATGTGAGAAGGATCGTGACAATATTTTCTCAGCATCGACACATGGAAAACATCGTGAAGTAAGGAGAAAGATGGAGGCAACGCCAATCGGTAAGCTAGTTCCCCAATCTTCTCTATGATCTCAAATGGTCCCACGAACCTTGGAGCTAACTTTCCTTTGTTCCCAAACCTTTTAATCCCGGTCATCGGAGAAATCTTCAAGAAAACCAAGTCGTCAACTTGGAAAGATAAATCCCGTCTTCTGTTGTCGGCGTAGCTTTTCTGCCTACTCTGAGCTGTTTTCAGACGATCTCGGATAACCTTGATTTTCTCCGTCGAATCTCGAACCAAATCCGAACCCCATAACTTGGCTTCACCCACTTCATCCCAATACATAGGAGATCTACACCTTCTACCATACAACGCTTCATAAGGAGCCATCTCAATGCTAGATTGATAACTATTGTTGTAGGCGAGCTCAACCAACGGAAGATGATCCTCCCACGACAACTGAAAGTCCATCACACAAGCTCTAAGCATATCCTCAAGTATCTGAATAGTTCGTTCCGTCTGCCTATCTGTCTGAGGATGAAACGCCAAGCTGAAACATAACTTGGATCCTAAAGCTTCATGTAACGCCCTCCAAAATCTCGAAGTGAACCTCGGGTCTCTCTCTGAAACAATACTAACTGGAACCCCATGAAGTCTCACAATTTCTTTCATATACAACTGAGCCAATCTCTCCATCGAAAACTTAGTTGACACGGGAAGAAAGTGAGCTGATTTCGTCAATCTATCCATGATAATCCAAATGGCATCCATCTTCTTCGCGGTAAGAGGCAAACCCGTTACAAAATCCATTGAAATCCCTTCCCATTTCCACTCCGGAATGTCTAATGGTTGAAGTAGCCCCGCCGGTCTTTGATGCTCGGCCTTAACTTGTTGACATGTTAAATACTTGGACACGAAATTCGCTATCTCTCTCTTCATCCCATTCCACCAATATCCTCGTTTCAAATCTTGGTACATCTTCGTGCTATCCGGATGAACGGCGAACTTAGACTTATGACCATCCTCTAGAACACGTCTCTCGATCTCCGGTGATGAAGGAACACAAATACGGTCTCGGAAAGTTAGGAGTCCATCTCTATTCAACGCAAAATCCCCGGCTTTACCCTCTTGAACTTGTCCCAAAATTTTCTTCAACTCCGGATCAATAGATTGAGATTCCCTCAATTCTCCATATAAAGTTGGAACTGCTCGAACATTCGCAAAAATCAATTCATGCCTTGACTCTCGGGAACTCAAAGTTTACAAGTAAGCCTTTCGGCTAATCGCATCTGCAGCAACATTGGCCTTCCCCGGATGATAGGAAATCACGCAATCAAAGTCTTTCAAGAACTCCAACCATCTTCGTTGTCTATTGTTCTAACTCCTTTTGGGTAAATATATACTTCAAGCTCTTATGGTTCGTGAAGATCTCAAATCTCGCCCCATAAAGATAATGCTTCCACTTGTGCAACGCAAAGATAATCGCAGCTAATTCCATGTCATGGGTAGGATAGTTCTGTTCAGCTGGTGACAACTTCCGAGAAGCACAAGCAATCACTTTTCCACCTTGCATTAACACACATCCCAAGCCCTCCTTCGAGGCATCATTGAAAATGACGAAGTTCTCGCAACCGTCTAGAAGGGTAAGAACGGGAGCTGATGTCAACCTTTTTTTCAACTCTTCAAAACTAGCTTCACACCTGGAATCCCATATAAATGGTACATCTTTCCGAGTCAATCGAGTTAACGGAGTTGCAATACGAGAAAACCCTTCAATAAACCTTCTGTAGTACCCAAGAAAGCTACGAACTTCTGTCACAGTTGAAGGCTGCTTCCAATTGACAACGGTTTCAATCTTGGAAGGATCAACGGATATCCCCGATCTAGAAACCACATGCCCCAAGAAAGATATCTGCTCGAGCCAAAACTCACACTTACTGAACTTGGCAAACAATTGCTTTTCACGAAGAAGAGAACACAATCCTCAAATGAGTTTCATGCTCCTCCCGGGACTTAGAATATACAAGAATGTCGTCGATGAAAACCACGAAGAAGCTATCAAGGTTTGGCTTGAAGATACGGTTCATCATATCCATAAATACGGTCGGAGCGTTAGTTAACCCAAAAGGCATAACTACGAACTCATAATGACCATATCTAGTTATGAAAGCTGTCTTGGAGATGTCGTCAGGTCTAATCTTCAACTGATGGTATCCGCTTCTCAAATCAAGCTTTGAGTAGATAACGGAACCTTGAAGCTGATCAAACAAGTCATCAATGTGCGGGAGAGGATATTTATTCTTGATGGTTGCTTGGTTCAACAGACGGTAATCTATACACAATCTCAAGGTGCAATCTTTCCTGCGGACAAACAAAACAGGAGCCCCCCACGGTGACACACTAGGACGGATAAACCCCCGGTCTAACAACTCTTGCAATTGAGTCTTTAACTCTTTCAATTCAGTAGGAGCCATTCTATAAGGCGCCTTAGAAATAGGTGAAGTACCGGGCACTAGATCAATGCAAAACTCTACCTCACGATCAGGAGGCATAGAGTACTCGGTAGAAAACACATCACCAAATTCATTTACTACGGGAACATGAGCTAAATCAGGGGACTTCTTACTTGAATCTACCACGTAAGCCAAATACCCCGCACACCCCTTAGAAAGCATTTTTCTAACCTTTATAGCAGAAATAACATGAATACCAAACATAAAAGAAGGCATATCAGGTATATCAAATAAGACCTTCTTCCTATGACAATCAACCATGGCATGGTAATGACTCAACCAATCCATACCAAGAATAACATCAAAATCCCGGATTTGTAACTCTACTAATAACCACAAATAACCGCATCACAACCATTGTATATCAAAGAAGTGAGGCACTCTCCCATAGGAGTCGACACCTCTAGCACATAAGGCATAAAATCAGGTAATTTATGCAATGCGAATGCAAAATGAGACGCAACAAACGAATGGGAAGACCCGGGATCTATGAGAATGCGGGCCTTAAATCCTGAGACAGGGACAATACCTCTAATGACTGCATTAGGATCAACCCCCCCTCTTCCTAAAGCAAACACTCGACCCTGAACTTTATCTTTAGGCTTTCCTTCAATATCTCTTTTAATTCCTCCTCTCGGTCCGCCTTGTCCACTACCAGATGCTTGACCTCGTAACTTGGGACAGTTCTTCCTAAAGTGACCATCTCCTCCGCATTCCAAACACTTACCCAACTTGCTCCAGCATCTATCTTCTGAGTGACCCAGCTTCTTACAAAAACCACACACCGTCCCGGACTGTCTTGAAGGAGTACGAGCTACTGGAGTCCCACAATTCCGCTTCCTGCTACACCCGGATTTGAAAACCTTGGTTGTCCCCTACCTTGTCCCGAACCTTGTCCTTGGAACCGTTGCTTGTTTCCACTTCCACCTTCCGACTTGCCCTTGTGCTCTTCAATATCATTCTCTATCCGATAGGCTCGGTTCACCGCCGCTTGGAAATTCGTGAAGTCATGTGTCAACAACTGTTTCCTAAATTCCAGCCTTAGTCCCTTCACAAATCGGTATACCCGTCTCTCTTCCTCCGGCACCAAATGTGGGCAATAGCGAGCTAGCTCCGTAAACTTGGCTGAGTATTGTGCCACTGTCATAGTCCCTTGCTCCAATCGAAGAAACTCGACCTCCTTCCTATCTCTTGTCACCATCGGAATGAAATGGTCTCTGAATTTGCGCGTGAAGTTATCCCATGTCTGCGGTGTATGATCTCGGTCCCAACTGTCTTTGACTATATGCCACCAATGCTCTGCCGCTCCCTCCAACTTGAAGACTGCGCACCTAACCTTTTCATCATCCGGGCTCTCCATTGCCGCGAAAATTTTGTTCATTGCCTCAAGCCACCTCTCTGCCTTTACCGGATCCGGATCACCATTGAAACTTGGAGGTGTCATCTTCACAAACTTCTCAAGTCCGTGCCCTTGCCTACCTTTCGGTTGTTGTTGTGCTCTTCCTTGGTTGGCCATATTCTGTAAGAAGACCCTAAACATGTCCATCATCTCCGCATTCGGATTACCATTTCCCCCTTCATTACCAACATTCCCCTGTGCTCGATGCTGATCATCCTCATTCCCGACCATTGTAACAAACACCTGCATCAACACTCGTCGTCAGTGATCACACACTCCCCCTTAAACTAGACATCTACCCTTAACCTCTAGACGAGGCTCTGATACCAACTCTGGGTTCCCTGACCCGGAGAGTCCATCTAAGAAAGACAACCTGTGATTTTTTTGAAAACTTTTTAACTTAACTTGAAACGAAACTAACTTTAACGTTTAACATTCAAATGCAAACTTGGTCATCTCCACTTGGAGGAAAGGGGATAAAACATTAACTTACTTTCAAACAAACTTATTTACAACACTTACAAAAGTTCACAAATAACATTTTGAAACCAAAGTAATTATATACTCCCTCCGTCCCACCTCACTTGACACCCAAGAGGTGGGCACAAGAACTAAGAAAAAAGAATAAAATAAAAAAAAATGTGTGGTAGAAAATGAAGAGAGAGAATGTGGGGTAAATAGTAGTGTTGGTTAAATAAATTGAGTGGTGAAAAATGAAGAGAGAGAATGAGTGGTGGGGTAGAGTGAATATAAAATTATAAAAACTAGGCTATTTTTGGGAGGTGTCAAGTGAGCTGGGACGGCCCAAAATGGAAATAAGTGTCAAGTGAGCTGGGATGGAGGGAGTATACAACTCCACCAAGGAGCTAACCAAAATATAACTACAACCCTTCCAACTAAGACATAACATACCCGACAACCCAAAATCCAAGTACAAACTCCGCACCGCCCTCACTGGCTGGGTTCTTCTGTCTTAGGTCGATCTAATACATAAAAGGGAGAAGGGATAGAATAAATCTCAATAAGTTATTATGAATGCACAATATGCCAAGTAAGATGCAACACATATAAGGTGCATATAACACATTGGAAAAGCCGTAAACACATTCCATTACCTTGGTTTACCTTTTCCCCGTCTGACCAATAAGTCGTACAAAATTGGAAGATGAAACTCCATCAAAACCAATAACATATAACGGAGAGAGCTATTATGATAACTCCTCTCTTGTGAACTGCTTAGGCATATTCACATCTTATAAGATTCGTTTTGCAGGGAACCATATAAGATAGTAGCAACTCTGTAAGGCTTTTGGCTCAATACAGATGCTATAATCCCAATCTGTGGCCACAGAAGGGGACAGTCACATGTATAACATAATCCGATCACATTAGGTCACACTTTCCATAATTGATCGTATTCCGTTATACCCCTAAACATCAGCTGATTAACACAAGTTCAAGCACATAATAGATACTTGAAATAAAATCCACCAAAGGGACGAGAATATAACAACATGGTAAAGCAATACTCATGTTCCATCAATACCATAGTGCAACATTCATTTCATACACTAAGTATAGTAATGTCAATGCATATGAACTCAATTAAGGTGGGAAGGTATCATAAACTATCCCTACATAATCAATATGCAATAATATATAACATCTATAAAGGTTCAAGTTCCATTTACCAAGTTGGATTCACTTTGGTTAAGTAACGAATCAAGGTTGCGAAGCATTTTCCAACCAATATTTAAAGTACTTCCACTGTTCCATTTTAACCAAGTAAAACATCATTATGAAGCTAAAGTGTTCTACTTTAATCTAAGTTAAAGAGGGTTCACTTTGGTTCTTGTTTGAATAGGTTTCTAGGCCTTAGAAAGTTGTTCAGGGACTGCAGGGTAGGGCACGAGTCGTGCCCCTTATAACCTCCACCAGATACACTCGTCCCTCCTAGGCACGACTTAGGCCAATACCCAGGGGACGACTCGTGCCCGACTCGTGCCCCAGAGCACGAGTCGTGCCAAATGCCCAGAATTCAGAACAAATTTTGTACTACATCAGCAACTACACCAAATTGACCCAATCAAAGCTTACTCTGTTTTTCAAGTGACCAAAACCAATACCAAACCTTAGCAAGACAACTCCAAACTGATTCATACCCATTCCAAGCTAATCCAACACCAAATAACATCATTTTGTTATCAAACTTTGTATCAAATTTCCATGCAATGATCCCTTTTAAAACATTAACACCAAAACATAAGTATTACCCATATTGGTGTTCTTTCACAACCAAACCATACCCATTTCAAATCCCATTTTCCAAACTCAAGATTTTCCAAATAAAAATGTTCCAACCTTCTTACAATTCATGAAAATCATTTTTAAAACATCAATAATCAAAGAATGAACACTTTTTAGAAAGCATCATAATAACTTACCTAAATAGGGAAAATGGAATATTTATTTGAGCGGATGGATACGCTCCCTCCGTCGCCACGAACAAGAATCCGCAACCCGTTTTGAAAACGAAGAAGAAACGAAGGCTAGAGAATTTTTTAGAAGCTTAGGCTAGGGTTTGGTCTTTCATGGAGCTTAGAGAGGAAGAAGGTAATGAGGAAATTTTACAAATGAAGTTTTCTTTTCTAAATCCATGGATAAGTATAACATTTTACCTTTAAGCTCCTCTAAGAACCTAAAGAGTGAAACTACCAACTTTAACTATTCCACCTTACCACTAAGCACCTCCACCTATATAATTATTTTATTAAAAATTACCATATATTATGAAAGCATTACACACTTTATAATTTATTCCTTTTAGGCCCTTTATCATTAAATTTAATTCCTTTTCACCCTAAATTCACATAAGTTAGTTAAAAACATATTTAAGCATAAAAACTTAACATATAGCATAAAAGGCATAAAATGACATATTACCACCTGAACCCCACGTGCTCAACGAGTGATAAAATAGTGCCTAATTTTAGGGTCGTGACAAGACCTCTCCCTACCCCCGGTTCAAAACTCTCATATATATGTATTAGTTTTAACAATAAAAATAATTTGAAATGGAGAAAGTATATTAAAAATACATTAATATTGTATTGCAACGGGATATTTAAAAATGGCAACACTTATATATATATATATATATATATATATATATATATATAATGAAACCTAGACTCAATCGATTCACGCAAGATCGTCAATCGAGTTTAATCACCCTAATAGTGTTCATGCACAATTCTCCACGCAAGTGCAAGAATTGTACCAAATACCAATTAAGAATATTAGGATGATCTAAAACCCCAATTAAAGAGGAATTAAAAGATTAGAATAAAGATCAAATATGAGTTACTACCAATCCGCGAACTAAACTATTTAGCTACTCATAATAAAAATTACAAAAATAAAATAAAATAAAACCCAGAGAAATTGAAACAAAAAGAAACAATCCAATGTTGTTCTTATTTTCCTGGTAACAATGTTAGTCCCCCCCTGAATGAATTGATGCAACAATTATCTCAATCTAGGTCAATGGAATGCGTGGAAACAACAATCAAATAAGGCCCAAAACAGGCCAGTTCGTGACCAATCCGACCCGATTCGCCACTTGGGCGATCGCCCATCAATGCCCAGCGTCCGCCCATATGTACAGTCCCTACGACCTTGAAAACTTTGATCTTCGGCGGCCGCCCAAGCTGCATCAGCGACCGCCCAAACCTGCATTGCCTTGGCCCAGCTTTGGCCATTGCCTTGGCCCAACCTAGAGATTTTTGGGGCCACCTTGATGTTGGCCGACCGCCCTATGCCTGTGTACCTCGGCCATGCCCATTCCAGCCTCGGCCAGTCTTTTGCCTTGGCTTCATTTTGCTGCCTTAGCTAGGACCCTTTTGATCCGTCTCGCGATAATGGCAAAGTCGCACTTTGGTCATTATAAAAATTTCTTTTGCACCTTGTCCTTGAACTTTCCATATTTTCGCTTTGCCCCTGAACTTTAGAAAATCAATTTTTCTCCCAATTTTCCAAATTTGCAATTAGGTCCCTGTACTTTCAAAATAGGCTTATATTCTCCGTTTTCAACTTAATTGCTCATTAGTCCCTGTACTTATTAAACACTACAAAATGCATTAAACTTTCAAGATTTCGAGCAGAAAATAAGCTTAAGAACATATGATGAAAAATTTGACTATCATTATTTTACCTTTCATGACTGTGGCAAATGAAAGGATTGAATCATTATTTTACCTATTTTGGGCGACCTTTCATGGCAACAACCAACACCGTGATAAATGTTGGCAATGGCACTCTTTCCATGACTGTGGCAAATGAAAGGATTGAAATAAATGTTTTTGACATAATGAAAAATCCTGTGGATCATGATGAGTCTTGGATCATGATGAGTCTTGCATGCTTATAAATGAGTTGGATATTGTTGAGGAATGTGTGAGTGAGGTTTCATGGCATGAGAGAGATTGTGAGGAGTTAGAGTCTTTGATGTCAATGGGCGGTGAGAAACTTAGGGATAATGCGGATGCTCAACTGATGGCTGTGGATAAGGCCGACGAGCACCATCCTAGTGATGGCCCGTTTCACCCCTTAGGCCACTTCAATGAGAAGTTAGCGCCCTCTATTGTTATTCCCCCGGTCCTTGAGTTGAAAACTCTTCCTGCAAATTTAAAATATGCATTCTTAGGAGAGGGAGAGACTTTGCCTGTTATAATTGCATCTGATTTGACCACAGAACATGAGGCCCAATTGATTGCTGTTTTGTTTGAGTATAGAGAGGCCATTGGGTGGACATTAAAGGACATTAAGGGAATCAGTCCCTCGATGTGCATGCACAAAATTCATCTCTTGGATGGTGCAAAGCCGTCTAGGGATAGAGAAGGTTAAATCCTCACATGGAGGAAGCTGTGAGAAAAGAGGTCCTTAAGTTGTTAGATGCGGGGATTATTTGCCCGGTGGCTGAGAGTGAATAGGTAAGCCCGGTACAAGTTGTGCCAAAAAGATTGGGCATTACTGTTGTTCAAAATGAGAAAGGTGAGGATGTGCTAATTAGGGAAGTGACTGGTCTTAGGATGTGCATTGATTTGAGAAAATTAAATGCTGCAACCAAGAAAGATCACTTCCCATTGCCTTTTATTGATCAGATGTTAGAGAGGTTGGTGGGTCATTTTTACTATTGTTTTCTTGATAGTTTTTCGGGGTACAATCAGATTGCCATAGCCCCTAAAGACCAATCCAAACCACCTTCACATGTCCTTTTGGCACGTATGCATTTAGGAGGATGCCTTTTGGGCTTTATAATGCACCCGCGACATTTCAAAGGTGTATGACCTCCATTTTTTCTGATATGATCGAGAGATGTGTTGAGGTATTCATGGATGACTTTTCTGTTGTGGGGGATAGTTTTGAGGGTTGTTTAAAGATTTTGGCATCTGTTTTAAAAAGGTGTTGTGAAACCAACTTGACTTTGAGTTGGGAAAAGTGTCATTTTCTTGTACAACATGGTATTGTGTTGGGGTACATTGTATCGAGTAAGGGGATTGAGGTGGATAGAGCAAAAATTGATGTGATTGCTAAGTTACCTCCCCCTAGTTCGGTTAAGGGTGTGCGAAGTTTTCTTGGGCATGCGGGGCTCTATAAGCGATTCATAAAAGACTTTTCAAAAATTTGTAAGCCTTTATGTAATCTGCTTGCCAAGGATAAGAAGTTCATCTTTGATCAAGAGTGTGTGGATGCGTTTAATTTGCTTAAAGAGAAGTTAACTTGTGCTCCCATTCTTTCTAGTCCCAATTGGTCTCACCCTTTTGAGATCATGTGTGATGTCTCGGACTTTGCTATTGGGGCTGTTTTGGGACAAAGGATAGATAAATTACCTTTCGTCATCCATTATGCGAGTAGAACCTTAAATGATGCACAGCTGAATTACACCACTACTGAAAAAGAGTTTTTGGCTGTTGTGTTTGCTTTGGAAAAATTTCGTTCTTACTTGCTTGAGTCGAAGGTAATTATTTATTCTGATCATGTTGCTTTGAGATATTTGCTTAATATGAAGGATGCTAAGCCTCGTTTGTTGAGGTGGATGTTGTTGTTACAGGAATTTGATGTTGAGATTCGGGATAAAAAGGGGACTGAAAAGGTGGTGGCGGGGAGGCTTGAGGACTATTCGTATCTTAATGTCGAAGAAAGTATGATTTCGTTTAATGAAAATTTTCCGGATGAACAACTTCTTGCTGTACATGTCCAAGAGCCTTGGTATGCTGATTTTGTTAATTACTTGGTGTCTAATATGATTCCGCCAGATTTCACATATGACCAAAAGCGTAAGTTTAGGTCTGATGTGAAACACTACATTTGGGATGATCCTTATTTGTGGAAAATGTGCCCGGACAAAATTGTTAGGAGATGTGTCTCGGACCATGAGCAAAGTAGTGTGTTGAGATTTTGTCATGAACTCCAATGTGGGGGTCATTTTAGTGGCCAAAAGACTGCTAGGAAAGTGCTTCAATCGGGTCTTTATTGGCCCACTTTGTTCAAAGATGCTCAAGAGTTTTGCATTAGGTGCGATAGATGTCAACGGTCCGGGAATATAGGAAAGAGAGATGGGATGCCTTTACAACATAATTTGATAGTTGATATTTTTGTTGTTTGGGGCATTGATTTTATGGGTCCATTTCCCCAGTTCCATGGCTATTTGTACATACTTATGGCTGTTGATTACGTCTCAAAATGGGTGGAGGCAATTGCCACCCGGACTAACGATGCTAATGTTGTTTGCAACATAGAGCTTATTGGGCAACCAAAGAGCTCAACATGGATTTGGCTCTAGCGGGAGAAAAGAGGTTGCTTGATTTGGATGAGCTTGAAGAGCTTCGGCAAGACAGTTATGAGAGTGCAAAGTTGTATAAAGAGAGGACCAAACGATACCATGACAAAAATTTGAAACCCAAGTTCATAAGGCCGGGTATGAAGGTTCTTCTCTTTAACTCTCGTTTAAAGCTCTTTCCGGGCAAGTTGAGTTCTAGATGGTCAGGTCCATATGATGTGGTGCGTGTGTATCCGCACGGAGCAGTTGAACTCAAGAACCCAAAAGATGGGAATATGTTTAAAGTGAATGGTCACCGAGTGAAACCGTATTATGAAGGGGTGTCCATTTTGGAAGACATCAATGAGATTGATGTGATCGAGTTGGTGGACCCGGAGGAGGCCACCTAATTTCTGTGGGGCATGACGTCGAGCTTAACGACTATAACCAAAGCGCTGATTGGGAGGCAACCCAACGTAGGTAACATTTACTGCTTTCGGTATTTTCCTTTTAAGTTATTATCATCTTTGCATTTAAGTTATGTTGTGTTTTTCTTGGTTTATGCCATGAGGACACAGCATTCTTTAAGTGTGGGGGTGGTGGTATTTCAATTTTTTTTTTTTGTTTTTTGTCTTTTATTTCGTGAACGTGTCGAACTACGGTGACCTGAGCCTATTCTTGTTGGGTAGTCCGCCCACATTAATGGGGACGTAGGCAACGAAAGTGCGGTCAAAATGTGAGTCAAACGTTAGTGTATCAATAGATATTATGCTTTGTGCGTTGTTTTGTGGTAATATGCAGATAAGGAACCAACCAAAATTCCACTGTTGAGCTGGGCGACCGCCTAGGATGAGTTGGGCGACCGCCCATGTTGATTTGTAAAATTTGTGAAGGAGGCTGTATAGGTGAGCGGCCGCCTAGGTGATGTGGGTGACCGCTCATGGCTGAATGAAAGAGAGGTTGAAACCGCTGTATAGTTGAGCGGCCGCTGAGGGTGCTTTGGGCGACCGCCCATGTTGATTTGAAAATTTTGGTTACACCTGCTGTTTTGATGGGCGACCGCGCAAAGGGGTGTGGGCGACCGCTCATGTGAATAAGACGTGAATGAGTAGTATTTTCTGGACAAGTGGGCGACTGCCCAAGGTGTATGTGGGCGACCGCCTAAGTCAATTTTCTGGCGTGATTCTTAAGTCCTAAGCCGCCCTCCCCTTTCTCTCTCTAAAAATTCAAAACTCCCTTTCTCTCTCTTCAATTTTCGCCCACTTCTCTTCCTCTCCTAAAATTCCTTGCCCAAACACCCAAAAGCTTAAATCTTTTTTTATGCCTTCCAAATCGCCTTCCTCACCATCTTTAAACCTCTAAACCGTCATAAAGAACCCCAAACCACCATTGTTGAGCAAGATTTTGAGAAATTGCAAAGAGAAGGATAAGGTGGAAATGTTGGATTTTGAAGCTTAAAGATGAGGGATTTGTGTGGGAATCAGTGTGCAAAGGAGTGGACCTTCTTCTCCGGTCATCCTCAAAACTTCCGGCGAAATTCCGGCAATCTCCGGTGACTGCTCCGGCGAATTTTCCGGGCAAGTAAGCTTTCAACCTCGTTTTTTTTAGTGCCTAGTTTGTGGAAGTTTTTTGTGGGTTTTGGAATCATAATGTCAAGACAAAGGAATCCCCCTGTCCCGGAAGTTGTTTTTGATGCAACCAAATTTGTGGGAAGCAAAGCAAAAATCTTTTTTGATAAGTATGAAAATAAGGGCTCCACAGTTGAAAATGAGTTCAAGCCCGAGGAGCTTGAGTTAGATGAGATTTTTCAAAGATATGGTTGGGGTAATTTGGCAAGTCGACCGGTTAATGAGGGGTCGGCATTGTTAGTAAATGAATTTTATGCGAATGCATTTGAGGCGGGGGATAAGAGAAAGATGGCTTTTGTGAGGGGCAAGTATGTGGGTTACACTGGTGAGGATATTAATAGTTATTATGGGATGAGGTCTCCCGGGTATAAGAATAATTCATGTGCTTACTATACTAATGCCCAGATAATGGAAAGAAATGTGGCGGGTAATCTCGATAGGTTGGCTCCGTCTATTGTGGATATTGACTTGACAATGTTGAGAAACGGGTATGTGAAAAAGGCGCGGGATTTGAGTTTTAGAATGAGGGCCTTACATAGGTTTATTTGTGAGCGCGTCATGCCCACGTCTCACTATAATGATGTGCATTGGAGGCGAGCCTTACTGATGAATGTGGTGTTGACTGGTCAAAACTTCAATACCGGTCTGACAATATCCATGAAAATTGTAAATACCTACAAGGCTATGGGATGGTTCAATTTCAATTTTCCACTACTAATTTCTGGGTTGATTGAGCGGGCTGGAGTTAATTTTGCACGTCAACGCATTGTGAGGGATATTGTATCATCGGGGACGGCTGTAAGTAAAAGGTCCCTCACAATAAAGGGACATGTCCCGCATCAAGGAGAGGGTTCATCAAGAAGAAGGAGAGAGAGAGAGAGAGAGCTGTAGAGGAGGAGATGGAGGAACAACAATTTACCCTACTGAGGCAGCATATTACATGGCGGGTCACATGGATTCTTTGGCAAGTGAGATTGGGGAGCTGCGAGGACAGTATGTTAATTTTGATCAGAGACTAGCGAGCATGGAAGAGAGCCAGAGGCAAATGCAGTCTCAGGTTACTGAGGATCTTTTCACTGCAAGTATGTGGAGGCAGCGTATGGAAGATGAGCAGACGGCGATATTTCACGACATAAGGGACATGCTTCCACCCCTTCCATCGCCGCAACATATTCCATATCATCCACCTCAGTATCGTGACCCGCAGGAGATGATGGGGTGGCCTTCTTGGGATGAGCAGCCGTCGTCCTCACAGCAGAACAGCTCAGACACGAGCATGAGTGGCTCGTTTGGTCCTTGGGACCATTATCATCGGTGATTCTGGTTGGATGTACTTCTTTCCCTATTTTATTTTGTGTTGCATTAGGGACAATGCAACTTTTCGTTTGGGGGGTGGGATACAGTTTATCATGGTTTGTGCTGTTTTCATCACCATATGTACATGTGTAGATGTTTCTATGTTTCTAAAAATAAATAAATAATAATAATAAAATAAAAAAAATGAAAAGAAAAGAATAGAGAGGCTAAGTGAAAACCGGAAACGACACTTAGGCAAAAGGTGAGGACTTGAGTAGATATCATCCTTTGTTCAGCGGAGTGGAGTCATAAGGAGGGTTTGAAGCTCGGGTAGGATCACAATTGGAGATGGAGGTTTGGTTTAGTGGTGCTAGGGTAGAAATCCTCGTCTACTTTGGAGTGATAAGGGGTGTTGGTGAATAGCACGAGGTAAGTCTTTGTTGAGGACTCTTAACCTAACATTGACTTTTGTTGAGGGAGTTGCATTGTTGTAGTGTGAGATAGTGTGGGGGAATTTTTAGGACATTTTAGTTTCCCCCCACTACATTGTGTGGGCCCTAGTTTGGATGATCATTGTTATATCATGGGAGTTGATATCAAACTAGGGCTATTTATCTTTCTTTTGGGAGCCTTATGGAGACGGAGTTTTGTATACTCCGGTAGTTCATCATTGATCGACTTGTGTTGGCTTGTAGAGGAGACTAGGAATCATTTTCTTCCACACATCTGCTTTAGACCTATTTTAGATTGGAGTTATGATATTACTCAGGGACGAGTAATGGTCTAAAACAAGTCTAAAGCAGATGAAGAAAATGATTCCTAGTCTTCTCTACACGCCAACACAAGTCGATCAATGATGAACTACCGGAGTAGACAAAACTCCGTCTCCATAAGGCTCCCAAAAAAAAGATAAATAGCCCTAGTTTGATATCAACTCCCATGATAACAATGATTATCCAAACTACAAACTAGGGCCCACACAATGTAGTGGGGGGAAACTAAAATGTCCTAAAAATTCCCCACACTATCTCACACTACAACAATGCAACTCCCTCAACAAAGGTCAATGTTAGGTTAAGGGTCTTCAACAAAGACTTACCTCGTGCTATTCACCAACACCCCTATCACTCCAAAGTAGACTAGGATTTCTACCCTAGTACCACTAAACCAAACCTCCATCTCCTATTGTGATCCTACCCGAGCTCCAAACCCCCTTATGACTCCACTCCGGTGAACAAAGGATGATATCTGCTCAAGTCCTCACCTTTTGCCTAAGTGCCGTTTTCGATTTTCACTTAGCCTCTCTATTCTTTTCTTTTCATTTTTTTCATTTTATTATTATTTTTTTTAGAAACAGAGAAACATCTACACATGTACATATGGTGATGAAAACAGCACAAACCATGATAAACTGTACCCCACCCCCCAAACGAAAAGTTGCATTGTCCCTAATGCAACACAAAATAAAATAGGGAATAGAGGTACCTCCAACCAGAATCACCAATGATAATGGTCCCAAGGACCAAACGAGCCACTCCTGCTCGTGTCTGAGCTGTGCTGCTGTGAGGACGACGACTGCTCATCCCAAGAAGGCCACCCCATCATCTCCTGTGGGTCACGATACTGAGGTGGATGATATGGAATATGCTGCGGCGATGGAAGGGGTGAAAGCCTGTCTCTTATCTCGTGAAATATCGCCGTCTGCTCATCTTCCATACGCTGCCTCCATATACTTGCAGCGAAAAGATCCTCAGTAACCTGAGACTGCATTTGCCTCTGGCTCTCTTCCATGCTCGCTAGTCTCTGATCAAAATTAACATACTGTCCTCGCAGCTCCCCAATCTCACTTGCCAAAGAATCCATGTGACCCGCCATGTAATATGCTGCCTTAGTAGGGTAAATTGTTGTTCCTCCATCTCCTCCTCTACAGCTCTCTCTCTCTCTCCTTCTTCTTGATAAACCCTCTCCTTGATGCGGGACATGTCCCTTTATTGTGAGGGACCTTTTACTTACAGCCGTCCCCGATGATACAATATCCCTCATGCCCAAGAAAACTTTGCACACCCTTAACCGAACTAGGGGGAGTAACTTAGCAATCACATCAATTTTTGCTCCATCCACCTCAATCCCCTTACTCGATACAATGTGCCCCAACACAATACCATGTTATACAAGAAAATGACACTTTTCCCAACTCAAAGTCAAGTTGGTTTCATAACACATCTCTCAATCATATCAGAAAAAATGGAGGTCATACACCTTTGAAATGTCGCGGGTGCATTACAAAGCCCAAAAGGCATCCTCCTAAATGCATACGTGCCAAAAGGACATGTGAAGGTGGTTTTGGATTGGTCTTCAGGGGCTATGGCAATCTGATTGTACCTCGAAAAACCATCAAGAAAACAGTAGTAAGAATGACCCGCCAACCTCTCTAATATTTGATCAATAAAAGGCAATGGGAAGTGATTTTTCTTGGTTGCAGCATTTAATTTTCTCAAATCAATGCACATCCTAAGACCGGTCACTTCCCTAATTGGCACATCCTCACCTTTCTCATTTTGAACAACAGTAATGCCCGATCTTTTTGGCACAACTTGTACTGGGCTTACCCATTCACTATCAGCCACCGGGTAAATAATCCCCGCGTCTAACAACTAAAGGACCTCTTTTCTCACACATATATATATATAATAAAAATAATTTGAAATGGAGAAAGGATATTAAAAATACATTAATATTGTATTGTAACGGGATAATTAAAAATGGCAACACTTATATATATATATATATGTATATATATATATATATATATATATATATATATATATATATATATACATATACATATATATATATATATATAAAGATCGCCTTTTACTGTCCCATTTGGACATTATGAATGGAATGTAATGCCTTTTGGATTAAAAAATGCTCCTTCTGAATTTCAAAATATTATGAATGATATTTTCAACCCTTACACATAATTTATAATTGTGTATATTGATGATGTTTTAGTATTTTCTAAAACAATTGAACAAAATTTTAAACATTTAAAAATATTTAAGAATTTGATAATTCATAATGGTTTGGTGGTTTCTGCACCAAAAATGAAATTATTTCAAACTCAAGTTAGATTTTTAGGTCATAATATTGACCAAGGGAAAATTATTCCTATAGAGAGGAGTATTGAATTTGCTTCTAAATTTTCTGATATCATAAATGATACGAAACAATTACAAAGATTTTTAGGAAGTCTAAATTACATTTCAGACTATTATGCTAATTTGGTTAAAGATACAGCTATACTGTATTCTAGATTAAAAAAGAATCCTAAACCCTGGAGTGAGGAACATACTCAAGCAGTAAGGGTAATTAAATCTAAGGTTAAATGTTTACCTTGCTTATCTTTGGCAAATCCAAATTATTTTAAAATAGTAGAAACGGATGCTTCCGATATAGGATATGGAGGTATTCTAAAGCAAGTAAATCCTGAGAATTCGAGAGAAATGTTAGTCAGATTTACTTCGGGAAAATGGAATCCCACTCAGTTGAATTGATTACAGTTCAGTAAAATCTATTATTACTAAGAATTGATTACAGTTCAGTAAAATCTATTATTGAAAATTTATTATTGAAAAAGATGTTAGTCAGAAATGTATTTCAAAATTTCAGGATGATTTATTAAATCAAAAATTTTTACTAAGAATTGATTACAGTTCAGTAAAATCTATTATTGAAAAAGATGTTAAAAATCTTGTAGCAAAGCAAATATTTGCAGGATGGCAAGCTCAATTATCTGCCTTTGAATTTGATATTCAATATATAAAAGGAGAAAATAATTCTCTTGCGGACTACTTAACTCGAGAATTTTTACAGGGAAAATGACAACCCCTAATAGGGGAAGAGGTCGCGGTAATGGCCGTGGTCGAGACAGAATACCTTATTATTATAATGAAGTACCAACTATTCCTATAATAGGATATCATGCGGTATCAAATGTTCCTATGGCAATCAGGCCAATGTACCCAGCTAGGTCAGGAAATATGCAGCAATCTGCACCTGTACCAAGTAAGAAGGAAGAAAAGGCTTCCACCTCATCATCTAATACGATGATATCTTACAGAGATATGACAATTGCTGAGAATACTCAGGAACAAGAATATTATGAAAATCCAATCACAGAATTTGTGATGTATATTGAGGATGAGGACCTCAAAATCACTAGAAATGATGCCTGGTCAATTAAGACCAGATACCTCGAATCTAGAGGTTATCCAGGCCTCCATGGGCAAGCAAGACCTAATTTGGAAATATTGCTCTTAGTTACTGAATCAGTAACAATTACTCATCACTACAATAGTAGTAGTGAAGAAAAATTTATAAACTATAGTAAATGTCATATTAATAAAGTTTTGCTCCCTAGAGAGTGGGGACTAAATCCCAATGGGGATAAAGCGGTAAAAATAACTGAAGGCCAATATGCCTATTTTAATTATTGGGATTATATTCAAGCTTTTTTCAAAGGTTTTTTATTATCAAAACCCCAAGAACAAGCATTCTTGGTTTTTCTCAATAAATCTGCAGGAAGAAGCCGTTCAATTGGTTTTATATACTGGTCAAAATTTGGTCCTTCTTTGTAAATATTACCAAAGAAGTTGGGGATTTATATAATCCTTTGGTGTGACAATAGTCCTCTGGGTTGCATGATTGCAAACGAGAGAAATTAATTTATGGACAATGTCCTTTTATATTCTTTGCTAGATTTCAAATTCCATGGATTTGGAGATATGAATCCATATTTATCGATGATCTTGATATACTGCAATTTTACAAAGAAATTTCTTTTTTAAATGGTGGGATAGAATGAGTGAGGAAGATTTAAAAAATTTGACGGTTAGAATTCAAGCTTGTTATTAGTGAGAGGACCGTAATAGCGGATCGAAGAGCAATGTTTTTCGGCCCGGGCTCGATGAGCGGCCCACAAAAATTTATTTTGAGAGAAAATATCCAAAGAATCGAGAGGAAAAGATAATGGTGAAGGTTGGATCATATGAAGAATCAATTTCTCTCAGCATTTCCCAATCAAGGGCAAAGGATGATGATTCTATGAAGAGTGTCATCCACATTGGGTCACTTGACTCTATTAATTCTTTCAATTGTACGCGGGCGAAGCTCGGCTGAACCAGCTCAAAAGAAGATATTTGTGACTCTCTAATAGAGGCAATTTCGCAACAAGCTAAGAGTGCGGCTAAGGGAAATCTCCACCAAAGATTAAGAAGAAATGGCGACAATCCTATAAAGTATGCTTTCGATGAAATTAAACACGAAGGAAATAAAGCTAAAGTAAAGAAATTAAGGAGATTGATGAAGAAATAAAAAAATTGAATTAAGAAAAATCGATAGGTGGACTACTTTGATCATGGCCCTGAACAATGTGAAGTGGGCTAAAAAAAAAGATTAAATTAATATACCTCCGAGGAGAAGGATGATGCATCTCGGGGAAAATATTCGCATGAAAATCAAGCCACATATTTAAATTATATCGGTAATGGAAGACGAGGAATTTTACATGATAATGGTTGCTTTAGACAGCAAGAATCTTGCTTTATTAAAAGTAAAGTAAAGTAGTTTGTTTTGGGTAGGAAAGTCATTATTGATAGTGACGATGGGGCCCACTTTGTACCCAGCTTCAATAATGTCCACTACTTTTGTAAAAGTTTGTTTTATTTCTTTTGTAAAGGAGTGGTGTCCAAAATGGACAGGTGTCTGTAATAGTGTCCTCTCTCCATCAATATAAGGAGAGTTTGTATTCAGTTGTAATTACGTTTTGAAATTAAGAGAAAGAATTTTCTTTCATACTCTCTCTCTCTAAAAAATTCACTCTCTCTCTCTATTAATTTCAAAACGTAATTACAACTGAATATAAACTCTCCTTATATAGATGGAGAGAGGACACTATTACAGACACTTGTCCATTTTGGACACCACTCCTTTACAAAAGAAATAAAACAAACAACTTTTACAAAAGTAGTGGACATTATTGAAGCCGGGTACACAGTGGGCCCCATCGTCACTATCAATAATGACTTTCCTACCCAAAACAAACTACTTTACTTTACTTTTAATAAAGCAAGATTCTTGCTGTCTAAAGCAACCATTATTGCTAGAAAATTCCTTGTCTTCCATTACCGACATAATTTAGTGCGGCGGCTTGACTTTCATGCCGTAATATTTTTCCTGAGATGCATCATCCTTCTCTGGAGGTATATTAATTTAATCTTTTGTTTTTTAGCCCACTTCACATTGTTCAGGGCCATGATCAAAGTAGTCCACCTATTTGGATTTTTTCTTAATTCAATTTTTATTTCTTCATCAATCTCCTTAATTTCTTTACGGAGCTTTATTTCCTTCAGGTTTAATTTACTGAAAGCATACTTTATAGGATTGCTGGCCATTTCTTCTTAATCTTTGGCTGGAGATTTCCCCTTAGCTGCAGCCTTAGCTTGTTGCGAAATTGCCTCTATTAGAGAGTCCCAAATATCTTCTTGAGTGGGTTCGAAGCTTCGCAGGTGACAATTGAAAGAATTAATAGAGTCAAGTGACCCATGTGATGACACTGTTTTCATAGAATCATCATCCTTTGCCCTTTGATTGGGAAATGCTGAGAGAAATTGATTCTTCATATGATCCAGAACCTTCACCATTATCTTTTCCTCTGATTCTTTTGGATATTTTCTCTGAAAATAAATTTTTAGGCTGCTCATTGAGCCTGGCTGAAAACATTGCTCTTTGGATCCGTTATTACGGTCCTCACTAATAACAGTTTGAATTCTAACTGTCAAATTTTTTAAATCTTCCTCACTCATTCTACCCCACCATTTAAAAAAGAAATTTCTTTGTAAAATTGGTATATCAAGATCATCATGAGCGATGGATATTGTCCATCTCCAAATCCATGGAATTTGAAATCTGGCAAAGAATATAAAAGGACATTGTCCATAAATTAATTTCTCTGTTTGCAATTGTGCAACTAGAGGACTATTGTCACACCAAGGATTATATAAATCCCCAACTTCTTTTGGTAAAATTTCCAAAGAAGGACCAAATTTTGACCACCAGTTATAAAACCAATTTGGAACTGGCTTTTCCAGAATTTCTGGATTTATTGAGAAAAACCAAGAATGCTTGTTCTTGGAGTTTTGATAATAAAAAACCTTTGAAAAAGCTTGGATATAATCCCAATAATTAAAATAGGCATATTGGCCTTCAGTTATTTTTACCGCTTTATCCCCATTGGGATTTAGTCCCCACTCTCTAGGGAGCAAAACTTTATTAATATGACATTTACTATAGTTTATAAATTTTTCTTCACTACTACTATTGTAGTGATGAGTAATTGTTACTGATTCAGTAACTAAGAGCAATATTTCCAAATTAGGTCTTGCTTGCCCATGGAGGCCTGGATAACCTCTAGATTCGAGGTATCTGGTCTTAATTGACCATGCATCATTTCTAGTGATTTTTGAGGTCCTCATCCTCAATATACATCACAAATTCTGTGATTGGATTTTCATAATATTCTTGTTCCTGAGTATTCTCAGCAATTGTCATATCTCTGTAAGATATCATCGTATTAGATGATGAGGTGGAAGCCTTTTCTTCCTTCTTACTTGATACGGAGTGCGGTGCCGCATATTTCTGACTAGCGATTGGCACGTTGGCTTTGATTGCCATAGGAAAATTTGGTACCGCATAATATCCTATTTTAGGAATAGTTGGTACTTCATTATAATAATAAGGTATTCTGCCTCGACCACGGCCATTACCGCGACCTCTTCCCCTATTAGGGGTTGTCATTTTCCCTGTAAAAATTCTCGAGTTATGTAGTCCGCAAGAGAATTATTTTCTCCTTTTATATATTGAATATCAAATTCAAAGGCAGATAATTGAGCTTGCCATCCTGCAAATATTTGCTTTGCTACAAGATTTTTAACATCTTTTTCAATAATAGATTTCTTGAGCGCAATCAATTCTTAGTAAAAATTTTTGATTTAATAAATCATCCTGAAATTTTGAAATACATTTAATTACAGAAAGCATTTCTTTCTTAATGGTTGAATATTTCAACTGAGTGGGATTTCATTTTCCCGAAGTAAATCTGACTAACATTTCTCTCGAATTCTCAGGATTTACTTGCTTTAGAATACCTCCATATCCTATATCGGAAGCATCCGTTTCTACTATTTTAAAATAATTTGGATTTGCCAAAGATAAGCAAGGTAAACATTTAACCTTAGATTTAATTACCCTTACTGCTTAAGTATGTTCCTCACTCCAGGGTTTAGGATTCTTTTTTATTCTAGAATACAGTATAGCTGTATCTTTAGCCAAATTAGCATAATAGTCTGAAATATAATTTAGGCTTCCTAAAAATCTTTGTAATTGTTTCGTATCATTTATGACATCAGGAAATTTAGAAGCAAATTCAATACTCCTCTCTATAGGAATAATTTTCCCTTGGTCAATATTATGACCTAAAAATCTAACTTGAGTTTGAAATAATTTCATTTTTGGTGCAGAAACCACCAAACCATTATGAATTATCAAATTCTTAAATATTTTTAAATGTTTAAAATGTTGTTCAATTGTTTTAGAAAATACTAAAACATCATCAATATACACAATTATAAATTCTGTGTAAGGGTTGAAAATATCATTCATAATATTCTGAAATTCAGAAGGAGCATTTTTTAATCCAAAAGGCATTACATTCCATTCATAATGTCCAAATGGGACAGTAAAGGCAGTCTTATACCTATCAGATTCACTAATTTGAATCTGCCAATATCCAGATTTCATATCGAATTTAGAAAAAATTAAGGCTTCATTTAATCTATCCAATAAATCCTTTTTATTAGGAATAGAATATCTAATCCATTTTAACACTTTATTAAGTGGTTTATAATTTATAACTAATCTAGGAACACCTCGTTCCTTCTCAGCTGCATTATTTACATAGAAAGCAGTACAACTCCAAGGAGATTTAGATTTTCTAATTAATTTTTTCTCTAAAAGAGAATTAATTTCATTTTTACATAATTCTAAATATTCTCGGTTCATTTGAGCCGGTCTAGCCTTAGTAGGTATTTGTTTTTCATCAAAATTATCAACATAAGGTAGAGAAACAAAGTGTTTCTTTCTATCCCAGAAAGCATTGGGTAAACTATTACAAATTTCATTATTAAATTGTTGCTCAATCAATTTAATTTGATTTTGAATATTACTCTGTTTAAGTTGTTCATTAATATTCATAATTCCAATTTCTTCTTTAAGAAAACATAATTGTTTTTCTTTATTTAAAAGAATATCCCTTACTTCATTAAGCATACGGGTATGAGTATCTGTGATAAATTCAAATATAACTTCTTTACCATTTATTATGGTAGAAATTCCTGTTGGGTCAATATTAATTATTGGCATAATTTTATGAAGAAAAGGAGTTTCCAATATAATTCTATGGGTAAGACCTTTTATCATAATAAAAGAAGTAGGTAAACAAATATTTTGATTACAAATATAAACATCAGATAATTTATATTTAACTCTTAATTTATCTCCTCCTGCTTGGGTAAGAGATTGAGTTATTTTTGAAAAATATTTAGTAGGAATAATTTCTTCTTGTAAACAATTTAAATCAGCACCACTATCAATAAGTGCTATTTCATTTTCTAATATAAAATCTCTATTAATTACTAGAGTTATTTTCACAAACCATTTTTGTGATGTAACTTGGTCTAAAAGATTTAAATATCCCTTTAAATCAGTATTACTGATAGAAGCAACATTATTATTACTTGTAGAAGCATCCTCTTGAATTTCTTTTAATTTAAGAGATTTTGTTTCTAACAAAGTCATTCTTGTTGATAAAGCTTCGTTACTATTTTTAATCTGAGAAATTTCAGATTTTAATAAGTTTATCTCTCTTTTTAAATCATTAATAGAAACAGGTGTTTCTTTAACATTAGACTGTTGAAATCTATGTAAAATCTCACTTAATTGGTAAGGCGCTTCAACTATTAAAGGTGATTCCTCTTTAATTAAGATTTTAAGAATTTTTTCTTTTAAATTAGGATCCTTAATTGTGTCTATCATTTTTAATGCATTTTCTTGATCAGTATTTAGAACATTTAATCCATGCATATCAACTATAGATTTCCAATAACTTAATTCGTTACTTAATTCGTTACATTGACAATTATTATTAAACTTCTCTAACTCTTCCTCCCCCGAAGAAGTTTCTTCCACTATTTCGAAATTTTCATTATTATTAGAAGATTCTACTTCTTCTTCAGAATTAACAAACAATATCTTTTTTAATTGTGAACGTAATTGTTCATATTCTATTTCATTTAGGGCTTTTTTAGTCCAACATTGATTAGCATAATGACCAATCTTATCACATTTATGGCAACTTATTTCAAGCTTCTTTGCTTTTCTTTTTTCATTTTTAGGCATAAAAGCTTTACCCTTTTGTTTAGACTTAGTCTTATAGTAACGCCTTTTATAATTCTTTTTATGCGGATTTTCGTAATAATTTTCTTTATTTTTAAAAGATTTATTTTTCTTATAAATAATTTTATGTTTTTTTATTTATTTTAAACTTTTTCTCAGGAATTAAAGATTTTCCTAGATCAAAGGCAAATTGTTCACAGAATTCACCTAATTGGTGCTTTTCTGATAATTTTTGTTTTTTCAATTGATTGTTTAGCTTAATATCATTACATAAAGCTAATCCTTCATTTATACAACTACTAATTAGTTGTCCATAAGTTAATTCAAGCATAATTAATATTTTATACCATCATTTTTCATCCTTAAAGATTGTCGAACCTTTTTCGGCAAAAGATGAGGAAGGCCATCTATAAATTTAGATTTCCAATGGGTTGAATTAGGGTTTGTTAATTGATAAACCCTAGATAAAAATGTATCTTTATACCATCTAAAATGGGTTAAAGATGAACATCTAAGGTTTTGGAGAAGTGTATGCAACTTCTCGGCTATTGGAATTGTATTTCCTACAAAATATTGTAGGATAGCTAGACACAGTGTAAACACTGCATCTTCTTCAGTAGTAACCATTGTACTACCTGGTTCAGTTTTTACCACTTTTTTATGATTTCTTATTTCTATTTTTTGTGGTTTCGTAAGATAACGATCCCACCAACCTCTTAATTGACCTACAAAACCGGTTATAACAAAATTTGCTATAGCAATATCACTATTGCCATGCTGCTTACAAATAGTAGAATACATCATTATTCTATGTATTACATCTAATATTTGTTTATCATTTAAGCCATCAATATTTCATTCATAAATGGCTTTTCCGTGAGTAAGAATTGCAGGAACGGCTCGGAGTTCTTCAAAAGAAGATCTTGAGGCGAGGGTCTTTGATAATAATATTTATCAAGAGGTTTAGGAGCATAAATTGGATTTAATTCACTAATATTATTATTAGTGTTTAAATCAGCAAACATATTAGTTAATTGATTAATCTCTTCATTCCCTTCTGAGGATTCAGATTGAATCTCAATCTCAGTCTCATCATTTTCAGAAGACTCATTCTGATTTGATGTTCCTTCTTTAGAAAGGACACTGAGATTCAAATCTCTCAACTTTTTCTCTAAAATTTTAACAAACTCATTTGTATTATCCTCCTTTTTAAATCCTTCCACCTTAGGATAGGAGGTTGAATCATAGGAACATCTGTTTGAACAGATGAACATGACTCTTCTTGATTACTTTTATTTAATTGATCTAATTGATCTATTATTATTCTTTGTTGATCCATTTGTTGGTTAATTGTATATTTAAGAGATATCAACTCTTTTTCTAGTGATACTAATTGATCACCTAAACAGACAAAAAAGGTATTTGTATAATTTTGAAATTTAACTAGAGCATTCAATTCTCTAATTGTTAATGAAATATTTTCAAGTTTATTCAAACTTCCATAGAGCGAGTAGCCTCAATCTCTTTATTTAGACAAAAAGCTTGTTTTTAGGTGAAAAGGTGACTTAACTGTTTCCCCTATCTTAGTATTCCAAGTCCTTTGAATTACTAAAATTTCATTACCTATTTCATCTATGTGATGATTTAAAAACCATTTTACAAAGTATGTAAGCTTTTGCTCTCTTTCTAAATCCTCATAATATTTATTTTTGAATTCCATTAATTCTTCGTGTGAGTATTTATTAAAATACCATTCACGAAACCATTTATTTTCATCTTCTTGAAATTCTCTATTAAGAATTCCTCTTATATGACTTCCTGGCGAATAATCCATTAAATATGAAAACTCATTTCCGATTGAGTGGGAGATTGCCTACTCTTGTTTTCTACTTTATTATAAATTCCTTCTGGAATATTATTTTGACTTATTCTTATTTCTTCTACAGATTCAACTTCTTCCCTCATTTGAGAAGTTGAAGCTCTGAAAGACTCATTAGGCATATTATAATATTCACTAGAGGAGGAATACCTAGCCGACATTGACCTAGGTAATTTTATAGTCCTTTGAGAACTAAATTTAATTTATACATCTCCTTCGGATGTATGAATTATTTGATTTATCTGATTATTTAACTTTGATTCAGGTTCTATCTCCTGAGGAAGAGACCAAGTAGTAGGGAAATTTATTTCATTCCATTTAATTAACCTATTAGTTGCTATATTAGAAGTTAATAAATTAGTTTGGACTACCGTAGTAGTTCCTGGAAACGATATTTGTTTCACTTTTGGATTTAAAGTATGTAAAACCTTATAATAAATCCTATAGCATATTGCTATTATTTCACTTCCTTGTTTGAAATTATAACCACTAGTATGAATGGTTAATTGCATAGCATCAAATAAATTACTATCAGATAAAGATAGAGTCAAATTAGGAGAAACATCAAAATAAAGCGGTCCATGGCATAGAGCTAGTTTCAATTAAAATTTGCTAAAGAAGGCTTGAGAGTCTCTACATCTACCATCTCTAACATATACCATTATACTGGAATTAACCCCTAATAATGTCAAGGGTTTAAATGCAATTTGCACTAATCCTATATGGATAAATTTATAATTCCTAAAAGGAATCAAATCTTTTTTACTCAACAAATTAATTGTTTGAGTATTTCCAGAAATCCTAATTGTTTGCTCTAGGATTTTAATAGCAAACCTAGATCTCATATCAAACAATTCAATATTATAAATTTGATTTGAAGGAACGGATGGGATTACCCATTTGTTCAATTTATCCAAAATTTTAGGATATTCAACTAACTCTGCATTCTTAATTAATTCATCATGATGATCATTATCATCTATATTCATCATAAACTTGATGTGGTTGGCCGAATAATAGATGTCTTGCTAAGTATATCTTATTAACTTTGAAAAGTAAATGACAAAAAAGTACAATCTTTTTGGTCATCTTTGCAAACAAGTTCTTCGTTCAACTATCAACCCGAAGGGATAGACGGAAGAAATCCAACGAACGAATTGCTCATTTAACTATCAACCCGAAGGGATAGACGGAATAAATTCCAAAATCAAAGATGGACAGAATATTTTTAGCAAAAATTTTCTTTTTCTTGTTCATCCAACAAATAGCCTTTCGCCATCCTCGGCATTAACGGCATAAAAGATGAACCTTTAAGAAAACACTAAAAACATTTCCATTTTTACTCTCTCTTTTTTTTTTTTTTACATAGCTTAGTCTACATCTCCGGCCAGCCACAGCAATTTAGCTACTATATGGCATTAAATATTTAAAGAATAAATATTTGCAGAATAATTAAAGAACATTAAAAAAGGAAAGTAAGAAGATTATACCTTCCTACCAGCCCCGAATGGAATTGATAAAGGCTCTGATACCACTTTGGAGGGAGATGGATATGAATTTTGTAGAGAGAGAGTGAATTTTTTAGAGAGAGAGTATGAAAGAAAATTCTTTCTATTAATTTCAAAACGTAATTACAACTGAATACAAACTCTCCTTATATAGATGGAGAGAGGACACTATTACAGACACTTGTCCATTTTGGTGTAATATATATATATATATATATATATATATATATATATATATATATATATATATATATCATTCTATGGTTATGACCTTTCTTATATATATATATATATATATATATATATATATATATATATATATATATATATATATATATATATATATATATATATCATTCTATGGTTATGACCTTTCTTTTATGCACCTAAAGGAAGACGTCATATATTTATATATATATATTAGTACATGCCCGTGTTCAAGGACAAGTGTTTCTTTTTTTTCTTTTTTTTTTAATTATTTTTTTTAAGGGCAAAATGGGAAGGGACAAATGTATGAGGGCAAAATGGGAAATTCGCCGCTTGGTATCTTTGCATTCATTCAATTTGTAGATAGTGGATGTCTTATTTATACTATAGATATTGAGAGAGTTTGAAACGAGGGGTAGGTAGAGGTCTCCTCATATCGGGAAGGACGCGGGTATGAGGAGACCTCTCCTACCCCCCGTTCAAAACTCTCTCATATATATATATATATTAGTTTTAACAATAAAAATAATTTGAAATGGAGAAAGTATATTAAAAAGACATTAATATTGTATTGCAACGGGATAATTAAAAATGGCAACACTTATATATTTATATTTACACACACACACACACACACACACACACACACACACACACATATATATATATATATATATATATATATATATATATATATATATATATATATATTTCTTTAGATTTTATGCATTTATTATTATATATCTTTATTATTTTTATGCTTGCTTAATTTGAACCGATCCTTTGCGTTATTTTGGTAACGAGCCTAGTTTTCAACAAAATTAACTAATTAGCTCATCTTATTTATTTGTCCCAGGAGTCGGTGTGTCTCCTAGGTTTAAGTCACGTTAGAAGAAGTGTAAGTCGTGCATCCGAAAAGGAAAGGAAGTGTATCCGAGGCAAGACAGAAAATAAATAATGAGTTAGTTAGGAAATTTTACGAATAGAAAGGTCTCTTAGACATTAGAATAATCCAATGAACGATTATAATATACCTTAAAGCTAGAATGATGAAGATAGGAATAATAAAAGTATATTATCTAAGGAAATATCTTGGGATACTCAATTTTTAACAAATTGGAAACCACCCTCAATTTCAACCTCACAGAATATATAAAGACAAAGGTATATTTGATTTTAAATCTAGATTAGCAATTAAAATAAAAGAAAAAGTGATTCGCTTTATATTCCAACAATCAAGAGCCATGAGTCTATTCTCAAAATCCTCAATTAAAAAATATATATCTCAAGGATATAGATTTTTACATATATATGATTAGTACAAGTTGCAATTAAACCGTTAACTTGATGAAAGGATTAGATACAAGTATACAAGTAACGGTTGAGACACGCAAGACGTTTTTAAATTACGAGTAGACTCGTTATTAGGAGCTATAGAAACAAGCTTAAACAAACGGACCAATACATTTTAATACATATCCCTAATTTCACAAGTATCATATGAGATCCTCATATAATGAAAATCTTAACTTTTAGATATTTTGGATTCTCCCATAATTATCATATGCGAAGTAAGGCTCCCATATTTATGAAATATTTTGTAGACTACAATACTGAAAGTAATGAACAACTTTGGACCTACTGTCCAGAATGCTTTTAATAAAAAATAAGACAACTCCGGAGAAAGCGGTCTTTTGGGAAATTGACCATACAAAAGCAAAACATAACTATCCCAAAAAACTATCAAATGGAGTGAAATAACTTTACCGAGAAAAATGGACTTACCCGGCCCAAAGCTGTCAGACCGGACACAAGTGCAAAAAAGAAGCCCAAACAAAGTGAATTACAGAGAATTTTTTTCTCCAAATAATCCACAGTTTTTACTTTTTTATTTACCAAAATGACTTACTTGTTCCAAAAGTATTCCGGATCATGTCCTCTTTTCTTGAAACTCGCTACACCGTGTGGCGAGTTTGACTAGGAGTTGGTCCAAGAAGGCTCGCTACAGCAGTGTAGCGAGTTTAGGAAGGTAATTAATTAGGGCCAGTTGGGAAATTAACATTCACGACATTTGAATTAAACTAAACTCTTACATGCTACACGGTGTAGAATGAAGTTTTGACCAGATTTAAGTCAAACTCGCTACACCGTGCAGCAGTTTAATATATTCCAAACCCCTACATAACCCTTACTCCGTCGGTCCCAACAAAACATACCATTCTCTTTCCTTTTCTCGGTCCAGTTCTCCCTTTTCTTTCTTTCTTTCTTTCTTTCTTTTTTTCTTTCTTAGTCCATCTTTCATCTTATGTCTACTCTCAAAATGGATCCATGGCAAAAGCCCGGTATCTTGGACGAAAACCTCTTCCCGGGACATCCCAGGTCAAACCTCCGATACGTCTATCTAATCTCTCTCAAATTGAGCGAGAGTTTCAATCTCCACCCAGGTCTCCACCGCCTCAAATCAAACGAGAGCAGAGAATCTCCACCGCGTCATATCATTACCTGGTCCCGTACAGGTGAAGCCTGAGCCGCTTACGTGCGTCGGCATGTCTTGCACCAGAAAAGCTCATGTTTCTCGGGGACCCCAGCTCGGTCGACCCAAGAGGCCATACGTAAAAAACTTGAAGAGCCGGTGGAAGATGATGATTTTCGGGGCAAAGCTTGGCTTTACTGCGATGGACTATCTCGCTGCGAGAGGGTACTTATTATCCCTTGAGAATGAAATCAAGGAGAATTTCCAAAAATATGAGAGGGTGAAACGGGTATATTATTTTATTTTAATTATAGTTAAAGGTTGAAATTTATAAATAATTGAATAGTATATATATTTTTTTGTTCTATTAGGTTTATTTGTGGTTGTGAAGGAGTTTACTCGGGAAGTGATCATGGCTCTGTGCATTTGGTTTTGAAGGATCCTCACCTTGACTCACCATTTGATGCTTACATTGGCTTGATAAAGCTGCATGAGCAGATAGTGAGGCGGAAGTCACATAGGTGTTGGTGCTTTGTTCTTATAGGCGGCTAAGGTATGAAATATTTTCCTTAACATTACACTCCACTAAGATTATATTCCTTAACATTTTGTTTTAAATGTTTTGTTTTGTTGATCTATTAGGGTGTTGTTTGGGCCCCCTCGCTCACATCAAAAATACTTAACATTGTTACTTCCAATGTATTTTAAGGTGTTTCCCAAGGACGCAATTTGTTAATTTACATTGTGGACATGTAATCTTGACAATATTTATTTTTTGTGATTTTATGTAAGATTTCCTATGTGGGTAGGGATGTGGCCACTAACTTGAAAATATTTATTTTTTGTGATTTTATGTAAGATTTCCTATGTAATGGTAGGGATGTTGCCACTAACTTGACAATATTTATTTTTTGTGATTTTATGTAGATTTCCTATGTGGCCCTGGGATGTGGCCACTAACTTGAAAATATTTATTTTTTGTGATTTTATGTAAGATTTCCTATGTGGCCTAGGATGTGGCCACTAACTTGACAATATTTATTTTTTGTGATTTTATGTAGATTTCCTATGTGAGCCTGTGGATGTGCGCCACTAACTCGAAAATATTTATTTTTTGTGATTTTAGCTGTAGATTTCCTATGTCACGGGATGTGGCCACTAACTCGAAAATATTTATTTTTTGTAATTTTTTGTAAGATTTCCTATGTTATCATTTGTTTTAAAATATGAAAAATAAATATTTATAAAAAAAAAAATTTCCACATGTCATGCTTATTTTTTTTAACACATGTAATTTTTTTTTCGTTAGTACGAAGCTATTTTGAGCAACAATTTGAAGGCGATTTAATTGTCGAAATTAAAATTTAAAAGTTGTTATTTGTTACACCATTATATGTACTTCAAGTAACAATGTTTTAGATATTCATTATGATATCTAAATTAACCTATAATTATTACTTTCCAGAAATAGCAAATTTTTCAAGGTAACGAATTTTTTTTTTTTTCGATGTTACTTACGAAGCTATTTTGAGCAAAAAATTTGAAGAGCTGATTTAATTGTCCAAATGGGCCTAAAATTTAAAAGCTTGTTATTGTTACAACATTATATGTACTTCAAGTAACAATTTTTAGATATTCATTATGCATACATAAATTAACCTATATTTATATTGTTCAAAATGCCTTCGCGAATGAAAAAACAAAAGAAGCAAGTAAAAATTTTTGAAATTTTGAAAGCGAATGTTGGGGGGGCTCATACACGAAACTTTAACTCGTTCTACGGTGTAGCGAGTTTAAAAATAAAAGCAAGAAAACACTACAAAACACTCCTTACAAAGTTAACAACAACAAAGTAGCGAGTTTTCAACACCCGTGAAGTTAAATTTTCCAATGAATTCACGTGGTTACGAGAGAATCTCTCGCGCTTTCTTCTTTTTCTCCTCGGCTTTGTTTCTTTTTCTCCCTACCTTTCTCTCTTTCTCTCAATCAACTCTCTTCAATCACCATTTTCTTCTAAATCCCCTTAATTCAAAATAAAACTTCTTCCACGTTATTTTATTTCATCAGAATTGTTGAAGATCAA